>CM038710.1:23425666-24025666 GCA_021613375.1 Megaleporinus macrocephalus | reverse complement strand
ATTAAGTGTTTTTCTAGATAGCTTGAAAATTAGCTATCTTAGCTATTAATATTATTTTTATTATTATACATGTGAAAGTTTTATTTTTTTTAAAGAGACAGATTCCATGTTCAGATAATAGCTAGGTTCAGATAATTAGCTCTATCAAATATAAAGTAAAGAAGGCAGCATAATTTTTACCAATGAAATGTAATGTAAGCACACATAGGATTGAAATTGTGTGACACATGTATTTTATTTATAATTCATAGCCTAAATTTACTATTTACTTTGGTGCAAGAGATTAATTCTGAGATGTGTCAGCTAAAGTCTGATACTCACCTGCATCCAGAAAGAGCTTCAACATGAAATGTTTCAAATATCTTAATTTTTTTTATTTCTCATTTAATCTTTGAGAACAAGCCATCCAGAGCAGGCCGTTCATCCTTAAGAGGATGGGATGTCTTTAATGAAGCATGTTCAGACATGGAACATGAGTGGCTTGTGGATTTACTGGTTTGTTGCTGAATCTTCTGCTTTCTTGTCTTCCCGGCAGGCACTGTAGTGTACGGCGAGCCCATCTCGGCCAGTCTGGGCACGGATGGCACTCACTATTGGAGCAAAAACTGGGCCAAGGCCGCTGCTTATGTCACATCTCCACCCCTCAGTCCGGATCCCACCACTCCCGACTATCTTAACTCGCTGCTGTCATGGTGCGTGCTGTACACTTCTCTGGCCACTTGTCGTACTTATAAGTGCAGTGGTGTGCTTGCATAGATGTAGCTCATGCAGTGGGTTATGTAGGACAGGTTCTGCTCACTAGAGGGAGACATTTATCTTTCTATGAAAAATGCTGTGTCTTGAAAAAGCTACCAGATTAATTGTCAAATCTTGCAAAAGTCATAAAGCTCATTATTAATTTCATGACTATTTTTATATTCAAAACTCTTTTCTCACATGTTAGGTTAAGTACAGATGAAGATTAATGTAATACATTTTTTTATGTCTATTTCCAAGTATTTCTATAAGGCAGCCTTGTGTTTGTGGTAACCAAATTAGTACCATGCTTACTAAACAACAGTTCATTCATTTATACTGGATTAAGTAAGTGATGGTGGTGGAATTTAACAAACACAAATGTTTTATCTTTATGTTTATAATTAATAGATATTTTTAGTGGTATTTAGTGTTTTGACAAGCAAAACCACCCCACCCACATGCCCAAATAAATAGTTTCCAACGATTAACCCAGGTGCCCTAACGGTTCTGCACATTATGGTTTTATTAATGTGTTCCTACTGAAAGTAACTCTTTTCTATTTATTGTCTCTGTGGTGTTCAGTGGTGATCTGCAGGTAACTGCCAGTGCTCACTGCACCTTTAACACCTCTCAGCGTGCTGTGGGCAAAGACAACTTCACCCTCATCCCAGAGGGCACCAACGGCACTGAGGAGAGGATGTCCATCATCTGGGACAAGTGTGTGGTGAGCATGAATAGATGTTCTATGATGTGCTTTTAACAGTCCACACGTTCTGTTTATTCTGAATGAAGGATTATCAGGAGAATCTAAATATATATCAGATACACGATTGCATTATAATTCGATTATTACTTGTATTTGCTGATATGCACAACTACTAAAACAGATGCATGTTCTTGTTTACAGGTAACTGGTAAGATGGATGAGAACCAGTTTGTGGCTGTAACCAGCACCAATGCGGCCAAGATCTTCAACCTGTACCCCCGAAAGGGTCGCATCGCTGTGGGCTCAGATGCTGACCTGGTGTTATGGGACCCCGATGTCACTAGAATTATTTCTGCCAAGAGCCACAACCTGGTGAGAGCACACCCGCCCGCACATACACTGTCAAATCAGCAGCAGTGAATAGCATTTCGGCAGATCTCAATTGCATCTTCTGCAGTGCAGTGATAAAATGTAGATAAATAAACAATACTGAGAAGAAAATACACAACACGCAACAAAAAGACAATAGATGCATAGAAAATAAATATGTTTGGGAACAGTAACTGAATAGTAACTGAGGTCAGAACTAAAGAGTAACTGAGGTCAGAGCTGAGCAGTAACTGAGGTCAGAACTGAACAGTAACTGAGGTCAGAGCTGAAGAGTAACTGAGGTCAGAACTGAGCAGTAACTGAGGTCAGAACTGAACAGTAACTGAGGTCAGAACTGAGCAGTAACTGAGGTCAGAGCTGAAGAGTAACTGAGGTCAGAACTCAACAGTAACTGAGGTCAGAGCTGAGCAGTAACTGAGGTCAGAACTCAACAGTAACTGAGGTCAGAACTGAACAGTAACTGAGTTCAGAACTGAACAGTAACTGAGTTCAGAACTGAACAGTAACTGAGTTCAGAACTGAACAGTAACTGAGGTCAGAGCTGAAGAGTAACTGAGTTCAGAACTGAACAGTAACTGAGGTCAGAACTGAACAGAGTAACTGAGTTCAGAACTGAACAGTAACTGAGTTCAGAACTGAACAGTAACTGAGGTCAGAGCTGAAGAGTAACTGAGGTCAGAACTGAACAGTAACTGAGGTCAGAGCTGAACAGTAACTGAGGTCAGAGCTGAACAGTAACTGAGGTCAGAACTGAACAGTAACTGAGGTCAGAACTGAACAGTAACTGAGGTCAGAACTGAACAGTAACTGGGGTCAGAACTGAAGAGTTACTGAGGTCAGAACTGAACAGTAACTGAGGTCAGAGCTGAGCAGTAACTGAGGTCAGAACTGAAGAGTTACTGAGGTCAGAACTGAAGAGTTACTGAGGTCAGAACTGAGCAGTAACTGAGGTCAGAACTGAACAGTAACTGAGTTCAGAACTGAACAGTAACTGAGTTCAGAACTGAACAGTAACTGAGGTCAGAGCTGAAGAGTAACTGAGGTCAGAACTGAACAGTAACTGAGGTCAGAACTGAACAGTAACTGAGGTCAGAGCTGAGCAGTAACTGAGGTCAGAACTGAACAGTAACTGAGGTCAGAGCTGAAGAGTAACTGAGGTCAGAACTGAACAGTAACTGAGGTCAGAACTGAACAGTAACTGAGTTCAGAACTGAACAGTAACTGAGGTCAGAACTCAACAGTAACTGAGGTCAGAACTGAACAGTAACTGAGGTCAGAGCTGAGCAGTAACTGAGGTCAGAACTGAACAGTAACTGAGGTCAGAACTGAACAGTAACTGAGTTCAGAACTGAACAGTAACTGAGGTCAGAGCTGAGCAGTAACTGAGGTCAGAACTGAACAGTAACTGAGGTCAGAACTGAACAGTAACTGAGTTCAGAACTGAACAGTAACTGAGGTCAGAGCTGAACAGTAACTGAGGTCAGAGCTGAGCAGTAACTGAGGTCAGAGCTGAAGAGTAACTGAGGTCAGAACTGAACAGTAACTGAGGTCAGAACTGAGCAGTAACTGAGGTCAGAGCTGAAGAGTAACTGAGGTCAGAACTGAACAGTAACTGAGGTCAGAACTGAGCAGTAACTGAGTTCAGAACTGAACAGTAACTGAGGTCAGAGCTGAAGAGTAACTGAGGTCAGAACTGAACAGTAACTGAGGTCAGAACTGAGCAGTAACTGAGGTCAGAGCTGAAGAGTAACTGAGGTCAGAACTGAACAGTAACTGAGGTCAGAACTGAACAGTAACTGAGGTCAGAGCTGAACAGTAACTGAGGTCAGAACTGAGCAGTAACTGAGGTCAGAGCTGAGCAGTAACTGAGGTCAGAGCTGAAGAGTAACTGAGGTCAGAACTGAACAGTAACTGAGGTCAGAGCTGAACAGTAACTGAGGTCAGAGCTGAACAGTAACTGAGGTCAGAACTGAACAGTAACTGAGGTCAGAGCTGAACAGTAACTGAGGTCAGAACTGAGCAGTAACTGAGGTCAGAACTGAAGAGTTACTGAGGTCAGAACTGAGCAGTAACTGAGGTCAGAACTGAGCAGTAACTGAGGTCAGAACTGAACAGTAACTGAGGTCAGAGCTGAACAGTAACTGAAGCCAGAACTGAAAAGTAACTGAGGTTAGAACAGAACAGTAACTGAGGTCAGAACTGAGCAGTAACTGAGGTCAGAACTGAGCAGTAACTGAGGTCAGAACTGAGCAGTAACTGAGGTCAGAGCTGAAGAGTAACTGAGGTCAGAGCTGAAGAGTAACTGAGGTCAGAACTGAGCAGTAACTGAGGTCAGAACTCAACAGTAACTGAGGTCAGAACTCAACAGTAACTGAGGTCAGAGCTGAGCAGTAACTGAGGTCAGAACTGAACAGTAACTGAGGTCAGAACTGAACAGTAACTGAGGTCAGAACTCAACAGTAACTGAGGTCAGAACTGAACAGTAACTGAGGTCAGAACTGAGCAGTAACTGAGGTCAGAACTCAACAGTAACTGAGGTCAGAACTGAACAGTAACTGAGGTCAGAACTGAACAGTAACTGAGGTCAGAGCTGAACCCTGTGCATGTGTCTAATTTGTTGTGTTTTTACAAATATTTTTATAATTAAATTAATTTAATTGTAAACACAACAGTGTTATTGATGTCTTAAGTTAAGATTTCAGTGTGAAATCTTGTGCAAAACAAATTGTACATACACTACAAACCATTTATCATGCCCTGCCCTGTTTCCTTGTTCGCGTCCTGTCATTCCCTCGTCCTAGCAATGTGCTGATGTTTTTGTCATGTGCTCCTTCTTCCGGTTCCTCCTTGTGTTTGTTGTTCGTTTTCATGGTCCTTCATCTTTGTCTCCTCTGTCTGTTCCATCTCCCTATTGTCTGTTTTCTCCGTGTCCGTTTATTTTTGTTATTAGTTAATTTCTTTTGTTTATTCTGTTCAGTGGCTTATCCTGTAAATAAAAGAACTTCACATGTGTATCCGCCTCGCGTGCCTAGTCACCCACCATTACACCTTTTTAAAGTGTGGTACTGTCTGCTACAATTTTTTTACAATATTTTATTCAGTCTTTCCTCCAACATCTCTATCAAACAGCACAGCAGTACAAATAACCTAATTTCTGACAGCTGGGCAATGTGTCACATTACTGGGCCCTCTGTAATTGTTTGTTAACTTTGTTAACATAATGGAGGCAGACCTGGCTGTGGCACGCTCTCTCTCTCTCTCGTCACTGGCCACTGTCATGTCCCACTAACTCACCGTCTCTGTCCACTCGGGTCTGCTAAACAGGCTGACTCTATTATTTTATTTGCTCAGAGCTGTTGAAGTGCAGACTCTCAGTCTGTCAAACATAGCCACACTGAATTAGTGCATGGAAAATATATACATCACCTTAATGAGCCAGACAAGTTATTAATCAAAAGCAACTGTATTCAGACCCAGATTCCATTGAATGGACGTGGTTAGACAGGCATGTACCTGTTTAATTATATTTCAATAAGTTAGTCACTCATTTGGCCATAGTCTTTACTTCTTTTTTTTAGTGCTTTTTAATTTCTCTCTCTCTCTCTCTCTCCCTCTCTCTCTCTCTCTCTCTCTCTCTCTTTCTCTCTCTCTCTCTCTCTCTCTCTCTCTCTCTCTCTCTCTCTCTCTCTCTCTCTCTCTCTCTCTCTCTCTCTCTCTCTCTAGGCAGTGGAATATAATATCTTTGAAGGTGTGGAGGTGCGCGGAGCTCCCTTGGTGGTTATAAGTCAGGGGAAGATTGTGCTGGAGGATGGAAACCTCCATACCACTGAAGGCTCGGGGCGGTACATCACCCGCAAGCCCTTCCCTGACTACGTCTACAAGAGGATAAAAGCTCGCAGCAGGGTGTCTTTATCTTTCACCTCTTATAATTTTATTCCAGATTCTTTGTGAATGTAGAAACAATAACATTAAACGGTTGATAGTATCAAACTATGAAATATTAATATGACAGAATTTGCATATCAGTTTGAAAATCTTGATCATATTTTTTATCTGCTGTCATAATGTATTACTTGTTAATTGAAAGTGCAGTATTAGCCTTTCTAAACTGATCTTGAAGAAGACTGCAGTAAGTAAATTTGCTCTCTAACAAATCTCAGTTATTTAACTATGTGATGTGAGCATTCTGACAAACCTCAGGCCTTCCCGATGAGCTAGAAGTCCTATCCAGGTGTCTTTAGTAGGTTTTAATATACTGTAGTGGTTATTACAGTTGTAATATCTGATGCTATGATTATTTTATAGATGTTATTTTTTGTTTATGTCATGCAGCTCTAGTAATCCAAGCATGTCCTGATAGATTTTAGACTTTCATTTCTTCTCTTCATTCATTTTTTCTAGAAGTACACCAGACTACTTGGGGAATTTTGTTATGTTAACTTCTAATAAAAGTTGGAAGCATTTTTTGTCTTTTGAAATGTTACCCTGTTGGAAATACAATGTTTTGTCCAAACACCAACAATATGCTTACGAAAGAGTTTTTTAAGAAGTAAACTTCCACTGTTGACCAGCAAAGTTACTATTTATCGCTTTCCGTCCAGTAGTAAGATTGTCTAATCTTTTCTCAGCTTGCTGAGCTGCGTGGAGTCCCGCGTGGTCTCTACGATGGTCCAGTGTGTGAAGTCACTGTTACCCCCAAAGTAATGACTCCTGTCACTTCCAACAAGGCCTCTCCAGCCAAACCCACTCCTCAGCCCATTCGCAACCTGCACCAGTCTGGATTCAGCCTATCTGGTCAGATGCTTGACAATATCAGTATCTTATTGCCATTTCAATTTTGATGAAGCTCTTTGGTGTTACTGCGTAGTTTGTTTACTTTAAATGTCACAATAAATCCGTATGACTTTTCTTTCTGTTTAATCAGGTGCTCAAATTGATGACAACGTTCCCCGTCGTACCACCCAGCGTATTGTGGCGCCCCCCGGTGGCAGGGCCAACATCACAAGCCTGGGTTAGATTTCCCGTGTGCCCAACCCTGCAAGTAAGGGGTGGCAGGGGGTTAAGAGAACCATGGGCCTTTGATGGGCTCTGGTACCACTCCTACCAACTGGACCCCCACCGGGCCCCCTGCAAGCACACCTCCAGCTTCCCATATTATGCATCCTCTAATTCACCCACACCTCTCCTCACGCCATTCACTCCCATCGTTCTCCCCCACATTCAGGCTTCATTCTGAAAATGCATTGTTTAATTTTCAGTATTCGCCACAGCCGAGGCGCTAGCCTATGTTTCTCAACACTACTTTCACACGGCTCATCAGCCACTGGTGTTTTTTTTATTGTAGGAAGAGTCAAGTGAATCAAAACTGAATTTGTTTTATTATTTATTATTGTTTATTGGGACGCAAATCACACAGGAAGAGATCTTGTTCCTAATTATAGTTCAATCAGTTGTGTCCATTCCACACGAAGCGTTGACACATCAGCAAAAGCCTGATCGTTGGGACGTTTCTAGAATGCTGTTCTATGAGGAACCCGGTTAACTAGGTGTTATTCTGCCGTCTTTTGTGTTTTTTATTGTGCTGCCAGCACTCCTGCAGAACATTCACTTTGGTCTTCCTCTTGCCTCACAGTTTTGCACTTCTGTACTTGCATCTCGGTACACTTTCTTGGCATTATTTCTTTTTATTTTCATTCTGAACACAAAAAAACAAAAACAAACAAAAAAACAGAACGTCTCAGTCATTTTAAACAGGTTGCTTTGGTCTGCGAGAATTTCAGCAGTGTTAGGGTTAAACCATTTACCACCTCTCACTCTTTCAGTGTGTGTGTGGGGGGTGATTCAGTTTAGACACACAATACAGTTTGGGAAACTGTTGGCTGAAAGAAAGGAGAAAACAAAAAAGACTGGAACCCTTTTTACTGCTTTTGACCATTTTACAGAACCACCCCCCCCCCCCAAACCCCCAACCACCACCACCATCTCTAGGCGTCAATGGATTAGAAGGTAACCGTGGCAACTCCCCATCAACACTTGGCATGGCTGTTTATTGGACATGACAGCCGTGCTGTTGGTGGGTAGCAGCCCCCCTCTCTCTACGCCAGGTGCTATTTGATCACCACCGCTGATGTGGGAATGGCCAACCCACGCCCATCCCACAGTATCACAGCCTGTAACGTTTGTCCACAGCCTCACCACCAGGGGCGCGCTTAGTCATCATGAAAGTCACTTAGTCACTCAGTAACCCCCCTCTCACCTCCCCTAACAGGATTAAGATGTCCCCCATGACCTGTACTGTAAGGACATTTTGTGGCTTCTGCATCGACCATAGTAATCTCAAAAAAAAAAAAAACAGTTGTGTCTGGCATGTGTAGAGTTGATCCTGTGGAGATAAGGTGTTGATTTGACTTATCTGTTTTAACTAAGAAAGTTTTTTTAACTGCTGTTTTTTTTTTACGTCACAATCACTTGCCTGCCTGTTCGCTAGATGATGCAGTTCTTGATGACTGTCTGTGAGTATTGTTATAATGAGCTAAGCATTTCTTGTTAAAAAAAATGTACAGGATTTATCCCTCTGCCTCGTTCCGTCCGTTAGAATGAAACGTTAGCAGTTGGAGGCTCTGGCTTCAGCTGTCAACTTCCACATAAGTGATAGCAGATTCCTTAACAGAGATGCTAATCTGAGCTAGCAGGAAAAGGTTCGAGAAGACTAAACATACCCACATAGCACTAGATATCCCTCACACACTTCTGTGCAGTATTACTCCTCAACTTTTTACACAGACCACCCTTTTATGCACTTGGGGAATGTCCTCCTGAGCAGTAACTCCGTCCCATCTCGGTTAACTACTCACAAACACCTGTTTGTAAATCAGTGGAATATGCTAATCGGTGAGCGGAGCTGGTTAGTTTGGTGCCAGTTTCGTACTACACTCCTCCATCGCCTTGTCATCTAAGGATATGAATTTCTGCTAACTGTGATGTCTGTGGATTGCAGAGGGGGAAGTATATTTTAGTGTCTTTTTTATTTTTATGACTTGTTGTTGCCCTTTGCCATCCATTGTTGAAGGTAAAAAAATGTTGACAGTGTATGTTTTGTAGGCTATTGGGATCCGTGAAGGTTTTCTCTCTCTCTTGGAAAGCTTTGCGTCCCATAGGTGTTTAATGAAATGATTTTAAGTATTAAAAAAATGGAACAAAATTTGAAGTCTTCTGTCTCCTTTTAATTCATATATGTACGGAACACACTGTACTGCTTTAGTAAATGGATTAATTTGGTTTATATGCTGTAGATACACAAGATGTGCACATCTGTAAGAAGGGCCTGACCTTTCGTGTCCTGTTACAGTTCAAGCTCTTTAGTTATAAATGCAAAATATTTCACTGAGGCCATTTTCATGGAACATCTTGATCATGGATAATACATTTCTATAGCTGTAAATTTGCAGTACCCTTGTAGTATCATGTCTGCACTCATGAGGGCGCCATAATTCTGCAAACTAGCTCCTTACTCTCTATGTAGTCTACAATACAAGTGAAGGCTGGACACACCTACTCCTCGCTAAAGCTGGACAGGCTGAGTGATCTATTAGTGTTAAATTACATATTTAGCTTGCTGTTTGCTTGTCTCGTTTAGTGGACATGAGAGGCAAAGCGACCATAAATAAATCAAGTATTTTGTTTGGTTTGTACAACTTATTTGAATGGTACTGGACATGTACATCATACTGGGGTTGATAGGCCTAACAGAGAGCTTGGCACACTCCTAATCATTCTCTCACACAGCCTTGTGAGGAGCAGCCAGCGATGCTTTTCCAGCAAGCTTGAAGGATCTCTCGCATATGCTAAGCACCTGTTACCTTTTGGAAACCACTTCTTGGGGACATTTAAACATAAGCCATAATCATAATGCTTTCATCTTTTGTTTAATTAAATGTATCCAAACTTTTGACTGGCTCTAACAGAAAAAAGAGGAATAAAGTAGATCTCATATTTTATTAACAAAAGATCAATGATTTTTAAATAATTTCTTCCAAGCACCAATCCAACAAACCCCCCACCCCCCCACCGCTGTCTGGCCTGCTGGGTCATGAATAGCTTACCAAAAGGGCCACTTTTCGAAATGTCTCTATTAGTCTTCGTAAATTCAGCCTTTACTTAAAGCAGCCAGCGTCAGTTTGGCCCTGTGCTAAAATGCTAAAAGCACTGTTAGATCAGCCCCGCAAACAAATTTAAATAGATTTCGTCCACATAGACTGTAGAGCCTTTTTTCGAACATTACCTAAACCTCACCTGATTTTTCAAATTTTCAGTATAATTAAATATAATTAAATGATGAATCTTAGAAAAGCTTTATGGGGTTAGTCATAAGAAGCAGCGATTGCAATGACATCAGTAAACATTTATTTTAATGTATTTAAGAGACTGAAGGCAGATTTGTATTCACTGGCTTCATTTTTACTTTTCAGTCCACCTTAAAGGAACAATATGTAAGATTCAGAGTTTAAACATTTCTAAAATTATCAACAGAATCAATCCGTCAAACACCCCTCGAGCTGATTTCGACAAAAAACACAACAGTATCGAAGAGTCAACTCTAGCATTTCAACGTTAAACTTGTGGGCCAAGAGTTGACCCCAAACTTCAGACATGCTGGAGTTGAAGAATCAGCTCCCCGCCAGGGTCAGCCATGGCTGGGCAGTGGTTTCTCCAGTGGGGCTATTCAATAAAGACCTTTCACTGAAAATGCTGTGTATCCCGCATCTTCTTCTTTGCTGATAGGCCTCCCAGCTCTTCTCAATTAGTCATATCAATTGACTTACAGTTACAGTCTTTTGGCCGCCAAAGGGTTCTTCATTGTTTCCGTTTCAGTTCCCCAAATGAGCCATTATTGAGCCAAATGAGCAATATTATTGATCGTTTAGTGTTCATTAAAGCATTACCGGTTCTTTAAGCACACCAGCTTAGGTAAGAAACATGTAGCTTAAAAAATCTGATCAATTTCAGAATGCAGCAATCACACAATAGGCAGCAGATGCAGGCAAATCCACAGGCATCAGCCAGCGTACGTGCAGCCATTGTGGGTAATATGTTTCTGTGAAGGAGCTTTTAGACATTGAGGGCCTCAGACCTTTTTGTCACTGTGAGAAAATCTGACTCTAGATTGGAGCTTTTTACATCAAACCACTCTGAATGACTCCTTATCTTAATGACCGAAATCTAGACCCAGTGTGAAAACCAGCGAAATTCTCCTTTAGCCAGGTGTGTTATAAACAGTGTGCTCATTACAAAAACAACTAAACTCAAATAAAACATTTCACTGAAAATTCACGGGTCATCGGGAGCGCGAGTTGACAGTTAGTTGAATGGCAGCAGCTGCAAGGAAAAGTTAATAACTTCACAGTTACTATTTTGAGACATTTGACAGAATATGATTTTAACGATAAATTTCAGCTCCTGTTAACTGATCATAGAAATCCTGCAAAACCAGTTTTTTTGTGATAAGCTGATGTTTTAATCACAACGTTATTCCTTAGAAAGGAATATGCAGGTTAGACTGGTGGAAATGTGTTATAAAAATAGACGCGTCGTTTAAAGCTTGTCATTAAACTAACTCTCACTATTTAAATTCACAATCCTAAATGCTTTACACTCATCTCCGTCAAAACACCCCTCGAGCTGATTTTTATTACACTGGCCGAGAAGATCCAACGCGCTGCAGATTCACAAACGCGCTGCAAACAGAAAACACTCTCATCAAAACGACAACATGGGCACTACATTTAACAAACACGCTACAAACAGAAAACACTCTCATCAAAACGACAACATGGGCACTACATTTAACAAACACGCTACAAACAGAAAACACTCATCAAAACGACAACATGGGCACTACATTCAACAAACACGCTGCAAACACACGAACATGCTGCCAAATGACGAAAGCGCCGCAAAACCGTTCACAACACAACTGAAGTGTTTCCGGAGGACACTTAAAGGACGTGGGACCATATACGGCGACGCAATGTAAACAGAACAACGCGGAGCCGCGGCAGCGTCTAGTGTTTGACTATATTTGCTAACTATCCAGACTTACTTCTTATTAGACGCTAGTGACGGCCAGATGAAGCCTCTTGAAGCGTTGAATCTTTCCCTTCAGATGGTAAAAAAAAAGGTTCATTACTCGAAGTTTCATGTGCATACCCCCTGCTGGCCAAAACATTTATTGTCATTTCAACTATTTGCGATGGGCTTTTGCAATGTTGTCAGCATGGAAACAAGTACATACATAAAGCACCTTAATTTCATTTCTGTGGTTAATTAATTTGTTCATCTGATCTGTGTTTGTGTGGGTAATAGAGGCCTGTTAATAAAATGTATCTACCTGATTTCAGGTAGTAAATAAATCCAACAGGATGTGAGATATTGATGTTGCAGTGGTTTTAAGAGATGGGACAGTGATTGTGGGGTGATGGTGACTTTAAATTTTATTAAGAAGCAATAAATCACCCAGCCAGGCTTCAGACGTCACCAGTGACGTCACTCGCCCTTAACGAAACAAGCCTTGATATGTACCATACGAAGTTCATAAACTACTTCCTGAATTTCTCGACACAAGCTCCGACACTCTCTGACCATTCTAGTTTGCTAATTTGCTAACAACATTGACTAACAGCTTTCTAGCTATCCTTAACTCATGAAATAACAAAAACACACATCCCAGCAAACACATAACTTTGTCACGACGCTGTTTATTTTCACAGCACTGTCACAATATAACTACTAAATAAAGTTTTTATAGTATGACTAGTTTTTGGCAATTTATCAAAAATTCATAAATTCTGTGCAGATATAATGGCACATATGAAGAATTATAGAAGATTGTGACAACGTACTGACAGCTGTACATTACAACGCTGTCACAACATAGCCATGTTTGCAGGGATTAACTGTTATTAATTCAAGTAACTTTCATTCTGTGCATATTTTCAGCATGAGGGTATAGCCAGGGTAATGCCACACCTAAGGCTACATTTAATTTAGTAAATTGTATTAATCCAGTTCACCATTGCGGGCTATTCCAAAGTCCTGGATCTGTGTACTTGGCTGTCATCTTTGCAGTTATCTCTAGCCATACAAGCCCAGATTCATATATCTTTGAATAGGGACCAAAACCAGAATACTCAAAACTGAAGATCTGACAAAAACCTCATAAATAAACCTTGTTTGTAAAGTTTCTGGCTATGCCAACACATTGTACTTAAGTTTAAGTTTGGAGTGACTCCTGGCTAAGACTCATCAGGCGTGTCAAATCAGTGGCATGTAAAGGTACGCGTGTTTCTTTTGGAGTAATTACAAAAATATACATTAATATGGCCATTAACTGAGCTGCCCGTTTATTGTGTACACTACGTGGGAGAAATGTGGAGCTGTAACAATACCAACGCTGTTTTCCAGCATCGGCTTAAACATTTTTTTAATAAAATTGTCAATTTTTAGCACAGTCAGCTGTTTTTATTACAGAGTTATTTTAGACAGTTACCAAAGCAAAGACTGTGAATGTGATTGTATTTACAAGGACTCTAAAATTGTGAACTAGTTTCAGTGTTTCATTATTTTTCAATATGTTTTATTTCATTTTCATGCGAAGTAACCCAATGTCTACTACATTTGTAGAGCACTAGCTGTCCAATAGAAAACCCTTCGGATGCACATATGGACACCAGGGCATTAGCAGTGGCCCATAAATGTGCACAGCATGAGCATAAGTGTGTTGTATTCTGCCTTGAGGCTGATATACAATAAATGCCCAATTAAGACACGGGTGGCCAGTCAGGGCACTATAATTGGTAGGAGCTGAAGAGAGCAAGAGCACAGGGTGCAAACTGCCTCCCACACACAAGAGGAAAAAAGCAACCCTCGCACAAATACAAATGAACATGCATCTGAGCGGAACCCTGTACACGGTGAGCAAGACCTGTCTTCCACCGCAAAAGCCAAGACTGAAACTCAGACAACTTTGATTCAGCCTTTTGACCACCTCCTTATGTCCTACAGCAGGTCCTGTGCTTAGACCAGTTGGTGACACTCTATCCCCTGATTTGTGACTATGTATCGGTCACACAATAGTCTCTAAGATTATTAAGCACCAAATGTGGGTGTGTGACAAACGTCGCTGTGTCTTCTCATTGATTTATGGGGACTGGGCAGCCAGAAGGGTGTTCGGTTACCGAAGAGATTCGCAAGAAATATGAGTCTGGGGGTTTAAGTACACTGACATTAGAGATCCATGGAACAGGATAAGCCATCTCAAAAGATTGAAACTTAAAAGTGGAGTTGTTTTGGTCTTTTGGGTCAATATGGTAGGCTGCATTAGGCTGCCACGGTCATTATTCTGAGCCTTTGTGGGTTGTAGTGTTTCTCATGTGCTCTGTGTTGCTCTATATAGGATGGATCTCACAGAGAGCCGAATGAAACATCTTTCTCTCTCTCAGTCCCATGAGAACACTGTTCGGATGCCAGCAACCTTGGGGTGTCACCCAAATGACAAACAGGAGGAAGGTGTATATGAAACGTCACATCTATGATTTTCCCTTCAGGTGCCGGCTGATTGCTGAAAGGCTGAGTGTGTGTTCTTCACTCCCTGGAGCCCCGGAGATGTTAACCTCGATTAGAAACATTCATTTCACAGAGAGCACCTCTCCATATCTGCAGTGCAAAAACACAGGAATGGAATACAAAAGGCAAGTGGTCAGAGAGGCAATGGCATCGCTCTCATGTGGTGGTGGCTTTTTTCCTGTTTCTTACTGCATCACTTCTTGGAAGAACCCACAGGTCTCAAACAATGCACTTATTACATTACTTGATCTGCCTAACATTTCCATCCCTAGGCTCATGTTGCGATAAATTTACATTTCTAAGTATGTTCTTGGCCCAGCACCAAAGCCTTTGCTCAGAGAGAGAGAGAGAGAGAGACAGAGAGAGAGAGTGAACAAGAGAAAGAGGTTGATCTGAGGTGTAGCAGGCTGCTGGAAGATGAATTGACGTCAGAACAGAGGCTCCAAGAATATCACTGGAGAGCACAGGTGGGAGTCGCACCATTCCGTTTGTAGTGTCCTGATCAAGACTGACTCAGTCTCACTCACACTCATTTTATCTCTTGCCTCCTTCAGCACGCACTTGAGTCGGTGTAGATCTGGTAAATCACTCCAAAATGAGCTAATCCATAAACTAGACTTCTTAAAGCAGTGCCATAAATCACAGCTGTCTATGACACACGTTGTTGGGCTCCTATTGACCACAATGTGATTTTAGAAAATGTGTGTGTGTGTGTGTGTGTGTGTGTGTGTGTGTGTGTGTGTGAGCATCTGGGAAGAGAATATGGCTGGCCCCAGCAACTGTCCAAACAAATGGGTCTGTGCATTTGTATTCAGTGTTTGTGGGTGCAATACTGTGCAGAAGCACCAAAAAATGGTTTAGAATGGTTTTATCTGGCCAGTAAGTTTTTGCCAATAAACAATATGCTATATTTGATGTGCATTAATTTTAGATTAAATACAGTAAAATGTAAAAATATGTTTTTTTATGGTATAATTGACTAGTAGGATTACCGAAGGTTTAGTTCCTGACTTACTGCTGCTCTCCAGCCATTGAATGTATTTGTTAATGACAGTAAATATTTTAATTAAAGTAAATATTAATAAAAACAAATCAATTAGATGGAGCAGGTATTGGATGCTAACTGTAAACACTGGACCTCCTCAGGGAGGGGCTCGGAAACTAAATAAATTTGTTCTTACCACATAAATAGTTCTACATAGCACAGTGTTTCCTGTGGATCAATAGGTCTGGTGTGGGGGCATGAGGGGCGCAGACATCAGAATACTGTTGTACATACTTAGGTGAATTATTATTTTTCAGTGCCTGTTATAATTATATATTTTAGTGGTTGCTTAATTAAGTCCTCAACAGTATTTCCTGAGGGAGCCACTGAGGCTCCGGATTAGATGATTGGTTGTTTGGATTAATTTTTTGTAAGAGTTTGGCTGCACAGGGAAATATTACCTGCAGAAACACTGTATCATTTTCTCACTAGCTACTGTTTGCACAGCACTGTGTGTAGGCCTTTTCATTCTGGTGAAGAACATGTAGCTTAGCTTAATTTAGATACATTATACTGAAGACATCTGTGTGATTGTATTCATTCAACAGATAACCTACAAAACAAACAAAGCAAAGAGGCTAGCAGTTTGGCCACTTCAGGCTTGTATTTGAATAGTATTTGAATAGACTATTCAATTCATAATTAAAATTATCTATATGACAATTAATCCCCACCTAACATTTCCTGAATGTGACAACCCTATAATTGTATGTGTGCATGTGTGAGCAAAAACTGGGCTTTAAGGAAATCATTACATTTTCATTTAGTTTGTGAATGTTTGTGCTTGTTTTTGTATATTTTCAGGGCAAAAATGTCCCTTTTATTAGAAATATCAGTACTAAGCTACAACATGAGGTCCAATAAAATGGTCCTGACTTGGTGAAGTGTCATTAGATTCTTAAACTCTCATGTTTTTTTCCTCAGTGTTTTCAAAAACTCTGGTTAAACTTAGGCTTAGGTTTGGTGTGTGGGTGTGTGTATATGAGTGTTGAAAAGTCTCAGTGCTGTCATTTTTTTCGAGAGATGGCCTCAAAGGTCAAAGGGCCTTTCTTGAGTTTTCACAAGCAGTAAAAATGCCTCTGAAAAACTCTTTCTGCATCACTCCATAATCCTGGTTTTCCTTAAAGCGGAAACGCTGAAGAGAGGAAAGAGTAGATCTTCCCGTCAGTCTACAGATGGGATTTACAATCGCTGTCGATCTGTTTTATTGCAGCTTTGTAACTTTAAACATCTTTAGACATTTCTCATACTTGATTGGCATATTTAACATGCTGAGATGTAGAATTTTCCCAAGTGTCAACAATGTTGGATTTGGTTGGAATAGCTGAACTATGACCCCAGTGTAACATCAGGGGACAACATAGCAATTCTCACAGTGGGATATTTCCGAAATCTGCAGGATGGGGGTGGAGGAGAAATTAGAAGATATTTTTCCAAAACTGCTCCCAAAGTGCTTTTAGTCTGAGCTGGCATCCATGACAGAACACAGAGTTTATAACTGCATTTGTCTTATTCGATAAAACATTGAACTTGTGTCTTGGAACATGATAAAAGGAATTTGGTCTTGTTAATAGAAAAATACTTATACATTGTCCTTAAAATTAAAGTTTAACATTGAAACACATTGAAATACAGAAAAAACATGTCCCATGCATATCAAAGTCCATAGGATTTATATTTTTATGACCACTTTATATACTTTTCGTACACCAGATGCAGTCCATTACTTGTGCGTCCAACAAAGCATGAGGTGAGGTGAAGTGCGGTATTAAACCTGGTTTATAGGTTTTAAAAACATATTAAAATATTTGGTACCACTTTAGAATAAGCCTGCACTTAATAAAATATATAAATGGTTTATCCATTATTATTAAGGTCATAAACACCTTAAAATCATTAAAACACATAAATGGAAAAGGGCTACAGTTACTTGTTGTTTACCCGATAGTGAACTCACATTTATTCAGACTTTCAAAGTTACATGTTGATGGTTACTGATTTTACCTGGTCTTCTCCACCAACTAACGAACACGTCAGCTCACTTTTACTTTTAATGTACGCAGTGTTTATGACCTATCCAATGGCCATCGCTAAACCGATATTAAACAATTCATTAACACTTTATAGGGACAGTTTTATTTTGAAGTGGTACCAAGATTTTAAATACTCAAGACACATAGGTTCATAGGCATATCTGTTCATTATACCATTGTACCAGAATTTAAGACAAAACACATTTAGCATTTCAGGCATGTATAAATGTTAACACTGAAACTGTTCCTTCTTTTTGTGCAAAAGTGCAAAGCTGACATGAAACGCCTGTCAATCAAACAGATTGATAGTACTCTCATATCCCCTTCCCTGGATACACAGTGTGGTCCCACAGCCCCTCTTTGTCTGAACAACATTGATGTGCATCGTAGGCTTTCTCTCTGAATGAGTGCACATCCTCGTCTCCATTGATTGGTTGCCCATGTTTGCTGCCACTGTTGATCTTGATAACAGTCTAGTCACACTCAGAGGCATTTCTGTGTTTATCTGGTTCTATATCAATTCAGTGCATCCAACACATTGTCTTACAAATTGGCACCACGCACAACGCAAGCATCTGAGAAGCTGTTTGTCTTCAAAACATTTCTCCTAAGTACATTTTATCCCAGCATAAAAATATCCCACCAATCATCCCCCCACCCCTCCAACCAAAATTGCACAGAATTTTGAAATAACTGTTGTTTAAATTAAATTCCATTGTTTGCAAGGTTTGGTTGATACGTGTGATGAAACATTACTTGCATCATAAGCATATTGTAATAACAATGACAATTATACACTTATATTATGCAACCATGTGACAGAAACCTACTGCTCTACTCTTGCTTAGGTTGTGCTTCCTTTAGACCAGTAAATAGGGTTTAAGCAAGGTTGTGCACATTGTGTTGTAAAACTCTTTAAAGTGGCAGATGTCTTTGGTCATAAACAAAACAATTTGAAATAAAAACATTTCTCCCTCATAGCACATTCATATAAGAAGAGAAAAATGTGAATTTTAAACTTTCATCCCAAACAACACTTGTGTTCATATGTAAAAGAGGAAATATTTTATTATTATTTGACTTTAACAGTCAGTCACTAAAGACCATAAAGAAAATTTACCTAAATAAAATTCACTGTGTAGTTCACTATATATATACTATATATAAGTAATTCCATTTGAATAGTATATCAAAACACAGTAATGACTCTCAACCTCAAAGGGTCAAGTGTATATTTATTAATACTGATAAATTAATACTGTATATAAATATTTTTCTATTAAAGGACAGAAATATCAACCAAACAGTGCAAAAATGGTGTTGTAAAGTCCAATTCCATGATTCAAATGTTCTGCGCCTGTACTGATTGAAAATATATGGTGGGGGAAAAATGTACTTCACACTTCATAGCCTACACCGCGTCTCCATTCTCACACAGAGAGAGCTGATGGATTTTAATGGTGGGGAGAGAGCTGCTGGGTGGCTGAGTCTGAGCCGGTTCCATTCCTACGCAGCAGCATGTCCTCAGCAGGTTTTTACTGCACACCCCGGCCACTTTAGCCCCAGCATTCACCCCCACTGAGGAGGCCCGGGATGCGGCCTGCCACTCTCGACAGTCCCGAGACGATGGCGTGCGGGAAAGGGCCATGGAGGAGGACGGGCTGAGGCGGGATGAGTAGGGGCGGCTCTCCAAGCCCAGAGACAGGAGCTGCGATTGCCCATGGCCTGCAGGGTGGCCTTGGTAGAATGGCTGTGTGGGCGTGGTCCTGCGTCGCAAGCAGTGCACTCCCAGCACACTCAGGAAGGCTTTCTTAAACTCCTGGCTGGAGCAGGGATAGATGATGGGGTTGATGCAGCTGTTAAAGTAACCAAGCCAGAAGGTTATCTTGAAGACCGTGTCTGAGGGTCTGTACGCTGGAAAGATAGAGCCTGGTGGAACACACACACGGGACACAGACATTAATAGTTTAGTCTCCCAACAGTGTCTGGTTAATTCATTTTATGAAATTGAATAGAAGGATTTCTCCCAGTTATCTTTTTAAAAAAACTTACAACTTTACAGACCTTGTAGAGAAGCATTAATAGACGGAACTTTGTAATTAAGCAGTGGGAAATGACTTAGGAGCTGGAGAAAGATTGTAAAGGCTTTCCATTATGATAGCAAAAAACTGAATGACATTGTAACACAGGACTCAAAGAGTGTCTGCGAAGTTCTGAAAGAGATGAAAAAGGGGTGCGATCGACTGAGCCTGATTGAATCCTCATATTGGCTGGATGACTGCATGTGGTAATAGATTGCGCTCCGAGAAACAAGCAAGCGAGAAGCAAAAAAAGGAAAACGGTGATGAGAAGAATCTGGTGAACAGCCAAAAATATTTTACATGCACGTACGGCTGATGTTTGGCAAATATTCTTGATGTTTTATCCTGTCTGTTCACATCCTATCTGAAAACCACAACTAATAAAGGACTAACGCATAATTTAAAACCTGCACAGATTTTGGGAGGCTATGTTGTGTAGGAGAAAAATATAAAGGCTGTGGGAAACGATTCCTTGAAATCATTATTTCAAAAACAGCATGACAATATAGTGTAAGGTTTCTTCAAGACTTGAGAAGCTACAAAATGCTGTTAAACAATACAGACTATTAATATTTCCTATTTTGCTGTCATTTCTTGGTTAGTCATACAACAGTTAAATGGGGTCGTCTGGCCTTCTAGCTAGCCAAAAACTACAGCTCAAGTTCTCAGAGCCCCCCCTTTCATTTAGCCTCCCATCATAATACTACCATATGTTGAAACTCACAACAAAAAAAGCAAGCTTTAAGCAAATCTAGGTTTTGTCATTCTTTATAGTGTTCAAAGGCACATGTCATAAACAAATTAATTTTTCTATTTTTAAAACAAAGGAGTTTGAAGGAATATGTAAACATAGTTTTAAAATGTAGTGCTCACTCCCCACACCACACACTCCATATATGGAAAATAATGTACGAAAACAGCTCGTTTTGAATGTATTGTTTCTGTGTTGTCACAATAACCATCACACAAGACAGATCTCAATTATATTAAAAGTGCAATCTGTAAAATTTAGTTTAAACATTCCTAAATTAATAAAAATGTATTGTCTATCATGCTGAGGTACCACTCAGGTTAGACTCTTTAAAGGTGCCATAGGATGGGGAACTGTACTTACATGATAATGGCTAAATAAGCAGAGTTTGGTACTTATAACTTACATACAGTAAAATCTCCAACCCTGCTTTCGCTCCTTCAAATACAAAACCTGTGTGTAAAATAAGACGATTCCAGAATACGGAAGACTGTAATGCTCAGTCTTCACTGTTTCTGTGTCCAAAAATGCAACATACACCAGCTCAAGTTCCAGGCTGGTCAAGAAAAGGACAGTGGAGCGACAGGAACGGTGAATTATACACACAGAATTCTACCTTTCCAGGCTGTGAAGGAGATGTCAGCACCCCAAAGAACCAAACTATCAATAGGTATGGTTGATGGTCAACCTCAAACGAGGCTGAAACAGACATCCTATTTGCCAGTTTTTTACTCAGATGTCCTGTTCCATCTTAAATACTACCACATGTACAGATGCCAGCAGTCGGTGAAGAAATGTCCTTTTAGGCTGTGAAGGTGATGTCGGGACTTTTTATGCTCTTTTTAAGTGTCTGGTTGACGTCCATTCCTATTTATCTAAATCAAATGTTCCACTCCACCTTACAAAACAAGCTGGTGAAGAGGAAGCCAACTTTAAAGCTTCCAACTTTAATAAAGTTCCTGAACAACTTTACTCACATTTCACTCCAAACACTTAGAGTTTAATAGTAACAACTTTGCTTTGTGTGTTTGTAATTTTCATTGGTGTGCTTTGCTGTAAACCAACAAATCAGAGACAAGCTCATAAAAATATTTATGAGTTCACCAAAAAAGACAAAGCACTGTGTTTATTCTAGGGCCAAATCATAGTGTTGTAAAGAAGCATGTAAAGTCATTCACACCGACCAAAACCACATACCAGAGAACAAATTAAATCAGGAAAAATGCATTCTATTGCACCTTTTAAGGATAAGTAGCCAATGAAATAAGCAGTAAACACTGTGTTTTTTAAATTTTGGATAAACACATCAAAAACAGTTCCTTTTAGACTGCCGATTGTACAGAACTGAGGGATCAAGCCAAAAAACGTCATGCATAATATTTCAGCTGCAGTCTTTCATACTGTCCTATATGCTTCACAACTCTCTTAATCAAGGTTAATGGTTTCCATTAAACGGACCTCGTAAATACAGACCAGATTAACAGGGTTGTGGTGCTTAAAGGGCAAGCATCATGAAAAAATATTGTCTCTGTTTTCTCTGTCAAAAATTAGGAATATATTCTTACCTCTTTCTTACGCTTTATAGGCCATTTGAGGAAATGATCTAAGTGGGCACCTTCCCGGACAAGTAGCCAATGAAAGAAAGAGTAAACACAACAGTGGCTAAAGCTTTTAGCAAAAGTGTGAATTTGCTACATTTCTTCTAGATCAGTAAGAATCGCGGTAAGAATTGAGAGAGGGACTGTGCAGTTTCTGCTGACACATTGCCTCCTGTTGTGTGTAGCACTGTTTGTTGTGTGTAGCACTGAGTGCTACAATTTGATGTGTCATTTTACAAATTGCTCCTTTAAACCCAAAAACCTTAAAAAAAAAAAGTCAGGAATAATGATTTTACATTAAACATGCATGCTGACTGTTTGAGCTTAATAATTAAAATATAGAAAAACAATTATGTAGCCTAATGAACCACATTTACGTTTCACTGAACATCTGTATTAACAGACTTCAGTCTGCACTTACAACATTTAGGTTGTTTGCTCTAATGAAACAAACGTTTTATGTAATAATAGACAATAAAATAGACACTATTCACTATTATTCACTTTTCACATTCTAAAAGAGAGCGGAGAACAAAAGGGGACATTATGGCCAGGTCACGGTAGCCTATATGCACTCATACATTTTTTAACAGTGCACAGGCCCCCCCATTAACAGAATTAAAGTGTCTGAGGGAGCCGTCCAGTCTTGAAATGATGCATCCGTTCTCAGAGCTGAGGGGCGGCGAGCTGTCTCATAACACACTTTATGAGCGACTCCGGCGGGGGTCGTGTGCGTGGGCTGGATAAAAGATGAGGGCGAGGGAGAGAGAGAGGCTTGAAAGTTGTTAAAGGGAGTTTCCCTCCATCTAACTGACTGTGATTCAGCCGTGTTATTGCCTCGGGAGGTTAACGAAAGCAGGAGGGCAGGAATTCTATTGTGCCATTCACTTAATTGAATACGTGTGACTGCTGGTCGCAGTAGGTGATGTCACGTCTTAATTCATACGACCACATTCGATGCAAATTGCCTTATTCGAAATTCCTCATTGCACAAGGTATTTAGGTATGAAGAAGACAAGTCATTACTAAGACCAAAGACTGTACCGTCACACGCTTTGTCATTTATCCCACTCTGCGTGAGACGATGGAGTGTAAATAGTTGGGGGGCCGCAGGGATGGAGGAATGGTGCAATAAACCAAAATGAAGTAAATGAGAAAACAGCAACGACGCTTTTGTTTGTGCCCACAACATAATGACTACAAAGTGATGAACTGCAACATTTTTTTTTTTTACCCTGAGATCCTCCAGCGAAGAAACTACCAATTTGCTCCTTAAGGCGAGTCTAAAAGTAGAGAGCAGCAGGAGGTAAAGGAACAAACGATTCTCATGAAATACAAAAAGAAAGAAACAACAAATAATGTAAGTGAATCTATCTCTTCAACCCTGGCAGGTCAAACTCCAGCAAAGCGTACGAGCCAGCTGGGCTGAGGTACGTTTTCGACTCCAGCCCCTTATGGAGCAGCGCGGCAAAACAAAAATAAACAAGCATTCCGCACTGCGTCCACTAAATCAAGTCGCAAGGATCCTTCTGGAGCGTCACGTCCTCTGTATGGACTTGTTATTACAATGCTGCCCTTGAATCATGGCCTCGTTAGCAGAATGTGGCACGCTGACATCAGCGGGGGCTGTCGTGGTTCTCAAACCCATCAGAGAGTGCTACAAATTAATTTACACATTAAAATCTATGTGATCCACAGGGAACAGAAGAAATGGAAATAAGAAACCAGGGCTTTCTTATTTCTAAAAGTCTGTTTCATGGAGGGCTTCTAGCAGTATTTACAACTGTAGTAGTATTTTTTTTTTTGGTCAGTTCACTATTTACTGGAGATCCTAAAAAATGTTAATGACTTTAGACCTGAATAACAAGAAGAATCGGCACAGCAGATATAACGTTTACTCAGGTCCATTCAGAAAGTACTTGTACAGACGTTTCAACCAATTAAGTGCACGCTGTATGCCAAGAAAAGCGTGTCCAGGTCTTGTCCTTGAGGACCACAGATTTGCAGTTCTCCTGCTCAGGAGTCTACTAAACCTGTTAACTAACTGCTGAGCTGAGCTTGTTTGAGAAAGGAAATTGCCAAACCATGCTTCACTAAGGCACTCCAGGACCAGAGCTGGACACGTCTGTTCGCTTCAGTGCCTGACTGAGCTGATTTTGCCTGGTGAAAAGGAAAGAGACAGAGAGAAAGAGAGAGAGACACGCAGAGGTACTGCCACTGACCTCCACTCTCACTGTCCATTTCCATGCTGAGACTAGAGAACCATGTCATGATTTTTTACTTCCAGACTTCCAGATAACTTCAGAGATCCTCTTTAGAAACTTTCACTTGAGGAGCCAGTCAAATTCTCACTTGTAGGTTTGAAATATGAGTCACTGACAAGTCTGGCAACTTGTGTCTGTCCAACGCAACTTTTCAAAAAGTCCTCAAGAGTACAAGATGTAGAGAGACAGATACAGACACAGAGAGAGAGATTTTCAAGAGGCTCAGCTGCTGGAGAGAGCAGAGGTGCTGAAGTGCCACTGACGCGTCAAAGTCAAGTATAAGAGGCCTGGGCCTAAATCCTTTGGCTGGTGTACTCCTGCCTACAGTGTCCACTGCAGACTCCACAATAAAATCTTGAGTGCCTGTCCGCCAGTGGGACTGCCTTAAAGCAGTGTTTTAAAGTCACCCAGGCATGAAATAGCTGCATCCATCCCCTGGGTTCTTTTATAGCTGTCAGAAATGGTCAACGGAAGATTAAGATGAAGAAAAAAATCTGCTTAATATCATAATGATCATAAAAAAGTCTGCAAAATGATATTTATATTTGTGCATCCATCATTAGAAATGCACCACTGGAGTATCATATTTTGTTTTACTGTAAACACCCTCTGCACAACAAGCTCATGTTTTCATGCTTTTAAACTCCTGTAAAGCTGCTTTGTGACAACATCGTTGTAAAAAGTGCTATACAAAAAGAAATGACTTGAAGTTTTTTTGTTTTTATATGAACTTGTTTCAAAATTGTATCTGCATTCTTCTGCATTATATTAATGCAGTAAAAAGTAACTAGAATGTAACTGGATGATAAATACAAATAATACAGGGCTGCCAAGAGGCTGCCATGAGGAGACATGTGAAAATGGTTAGATGAACACACCACAAAACCGCAAACATACACAAAATCACCACTTACAGTATAAAGGTTATTTGTATTCTAATGAGTCTGTTCTTCTGAGCAGACCGATTACTGCCACAATAAATTGCTTTTTAAATACATTTTTCTCAGGTGCACATTACTGAACGAGCATAAATCAGACACCACACTTTTGTTTATTTAACACTTAGTTAAAATGGACATTAAGTACAAATTGTTTATTGTTCAATAGCAAACTTTTCTGGTTCAAGTTTTCAACAAGCTTTTGTCTTCTATTCACTTTTGTGCAGCATTCAGCCACGTAAGCTGACAAGTTACTGCTGTGTCCTCCCAACAAAAGCTATTCCCAAAGCTCTCACCAGCAGTATGTTTCTCCTCAACACTAACATTCACATAAGCAACTACCCAAACTCGCCTCACCTGGCCTGGAAATTTGATTCTTATGTGCATCTAAAACTGCTAAAGGAGATGTTTCTGTGGATGTTACATATGAGAGAATCCACTCGAGTAAGGGAAAAGGTGAAGAAAAATACGTGGAATAAAAGACTTACTAAAACATATAGAGAAAATCTGAACAACTATACAAGACTTGGCAGAACACCAAGTCTTCAGATAAACAGTACTTAAAGCTGGGCAGAGAGAAAATCTACTTCTGCACTTCTCCTTCAGATCTGAAAACATCCACAGGTGTTTCTGTTCATCCTTCCACTGTGAGAAAGCGGCTGTCAAAAAGCCATTACTATAAATAATTATTCCCAAAAAAGAAGCAGCTTCTGAAAAAAGGAAATAGACAAAAAAGGATGAAAAATGATACTAGAACATGACAACTGAATATCTGAGATGTGAAGTAAGGGTTTGTAGATTGATGAGTCTGAATTTGAGATCATTGGTAGGAACAGAAGACAGTGTCTTCTGACCATCTCTGCAACTACCAGTCATGTAGGGTGGAGGATAAATGTTTGCTGATTTGTTTCAGATTCAATGCAGCATGAATGTTGATCAGTACACAGTATATATTCATATATCACGTATCACCCTCTCTGGAAAACTGATTAAGAAGAAATCCATTCCATAGCAAAATAACAGCCCCAAGCACAAATATTTATTAAGCAGAGAAGCTGCTGGTGTTCTCAGAACATATTGTCTAGTCACCCAAGAGGCTCAGAGTCTGGACATCAACGGCACTGAATGTGTTTGGGATTACGTGGGTCATGATCAGCAAAAAATATTCTGGGTCATGATCAGCCACCAAATTCTAAGATGGAACTTTTTGACATCAGACCAGATATTGATATTGAAAACACCAGCTGTTGGTTCTCATCATGAAACAGTACTATTACTACTACTGCTACTACTACTACTAATCATAATAATACAGGCATAAACATATTTACAAACTATTTTTCTTTAGGTCCAGTGTTGGTGTAGTGCACTGTTGTCAAAATTCTAATCAGAGTTGATGCATATAAAGTTTTTTTCTTTTTGCTTGTTTGTTTGTTTAATTTCCTGTTTGTTTTTCCATGCTGTGGCCTATCAGGACCCCATGAGAGGCATGCAGATAAACAACCCCCTCAGGCATTGTTGGAGCTGTTGTTCTTTTACGTTAGCATTAATTAATTCCTAATAAGCTAATATGTTTCTGCACTGATTAAGAAAGAAAAAACATCCGTAGTGGGATTCATAATGTACGCATGCAAAAATGCTGGTAACAGAGTAGTAGGTAAATATATGTGGCCTTTTGAGAAAATGAGGACCAAAGTTACTTCATAAGGGGACTTATTTGCTTTTGTTGGGTTTCCAGTAATACATTAATCCAATTTCCTGCATTTGTGCTGTTTTGTGACAAGTTGGACTAATATTTTTTGGTTCAACTGTGCCTAACCTTGAATGGAAAGGTCTCTACAGGGCTTTAAGGAGCAGTATTTATCTGGTGGGAAATAAATGGATGGCTATATTCCATGTATGGAAAACACAGAGGAGCTCTGCTACGTCTTATAGCTGTTATTTGGTGCACTGTAAGAACGCTGAGACTCTTAGTGAAATGCATGGCTGGGTCCAAAAAGCGTATTCCATAAACAAACATGTCCCCCTTTGTCCACAAGAAAAATCAAGGACGCTAAATGAAAGAAAACAATGAGTCACTTTGAGACAAACAGTAGTCGTCCCAAAGCTCTTGCTGCACCCATGGTAATAGTTTAATGTGTGTGAGAGACAGAGAGTGAGGAAGAGACAAACTTTCTCTAAATCTACACTGGAATGTCAGAGTATAATCCAAAACAGGCTCCCAGGTCACAGAAGTCTGTGACCTAAATAATTTAGCGGTCTCATGACTCCAAGGCTGTCAATTTATTGGCCTTTACCATAATGATTATTACCTTATGTGAGACCTGGAAAGTAGTTTTTCTCGATTCTTGTGTGTCTACAAGGGTACAAAACAACCTACTTCTTTCTTCTGAAATGTTTTCAGGGACAGAATGTTTCCTATAACAGCGACTATTCGTTTTCACAAATATTTAAAAGTATATAAGGATTCCAAATTGGCAACTTTACAGGAACCTTCTTTACCTTTATGGTAAGTGAATGGAACCAGAATTTTCTCTAAGCCAATTTGGAGCATTTCTATTGGTCTGTTTACGTAAGGTAAATGGCAGCTTCTGCATTCAAAAGATGTAGAAAAATAAAAATCAGCAAAAATGGAGATTCATGTGTTTCTTTGAACAATGACAATATCAAGAAAAACTGAAGCGTTTGCCAATAAAGAATAAGAAAACTAAGACTCACCAATAGGAAGCACCAGGAAGAATGGCAGCCAGCAGAGGACGAAGCATCCGACTACAATGCCCAGCGTCTTAGCTGCCTTTTTCTCCCGGGAGAACTTGAGCAGTCGGAGGGCAAAGTGGGTGCGGCTTCTCAAAGCCTCGTCCTCTGAGGCAGCAGTGTTGCCGCGGTGTATCCGTAAGGTCACTACTTCTGCATGGTCTGACTTCTCTGTCTTCAGGCCCTTCCTGAGGCCACGCGTCTCCCTGCGGGCCACCACATACACGCGACAGTACATGACCAGGATCACCACTAGTGGGAGGTAGAAGGAGCCCACTGCTGAGAAGATGGCGTAGCCAGGCTCTTCTGTGATCTTGCAGATGGACTCATCCTCTGGCGCTGGCTCCTTCCAGCCAAAAAGTGGTCCCACAGAGATGGTGATGGACAAAGCCCATACACCCATTAGTGCAAGCAATGCCCGCCGCTCAGTTACTATGGCTGGGTAGCGTAGAGGGTAACTGACCCCAATGTAGCGGTCTACCGAGATCACGCACAAGCTCATGATGGACGCCGTGCAGCAAAGGACATCCATGGCCGCCCAGACATCACAGAATGTCCTGCCAAACACCCAGCGGCCCAGCATCTCAAAGACAGTGGAGAAAGGAAGCACGGTGGAGCTTAAGAGAAGGTCAGCAACTGCCAGGTTTACAATGAAATAATGTGTGACAGTTCGCAGATTACGGTGGCAAGCCACAGACAGGATTACTAGGATGTTACCCAGCACCCCAAACACAATGAATACGGCCAGCACAAGGCCCAAAACTACAGCCTTTGTGACGTTGAGTTCTGGGACGAGGGCTTGGCTGCAGTTGGTACAATTCTGGGCAAGAATCCCTGGGGTCATGTTCTCTCCGAGGAGAACCATCTGCTCACGATGTTCGGGCATTTGGTGATGGTCTGATGGATAGCCACACTTCACTCATTCACTTTGTGTTTGCATTCTGGACTCCTTCCAATGGTCCACAAAAAGGGGTTTTAAATGTCAGATGCTCAGCTAGCCACTCCACAAGGGCATCCGTGCATTTATATTTTAGTCTCCATCTGACAGCTATTAGGAATGTGATGGAATTAAGCCTGCTGTGATCTTTCACTGTGAATGATGGTCTCAAAATTATGAGTTTTTAACTATCTGCACTCAGAAAAAGTAAATGTTCACAAGGAAATACACAAAAGGAAACAAACATCCTGTGCAATATGGGCACACACATATGTCAGACATTTGTCTGAAGTGTTTTGACATTTTTCACAGTCGGATGCAGCTGGTGATCAAAATCGGACGAGAACATGCAACAAAGGTAAATTGCATGTTTTGAGTCCACTTTTTCAGCCAAAGAGAATGTTCTGGTAATCCAATTACATGTCCAAGTCCTCTGGGATCGTACTTACAATGTCATCCTGTCACGCTGCGAAATCCTTTAACTTCCAGAACCAATCACTGATACAAGGGTGCTTAGAGAGAGCACTTGTACTGGTCTGTGCTGCTCCGTCTCGTGAAATTCCACAAAGCGTTGTTTACTTTTTTACTGCCGTGTTAATGGCTTCTCGTCTGCCCTCAAATGTGAAACGGCCCACATGATTGAAGGAACATCTTCTTGACATGTAGTGATGCATATCTTTCAGGTCCATTGTTCAAAACTACAGTATGGAGCTGCTTTAGGATTCTGCTTTGTGTGCAATCCTGTCAAGCTACAGGCGGAAACGCGATAACATGCTTATTGTTGAATAATAAAAATGGAACTAAAAGCATTTTGGCAGAAGCTGAGACAGTTATTTTTGGCACAAGGGCAGGTCACTTTCAGTCTCCAGAGTTGGGCATGACTCCAGCAAAAGGCACTTAAGGTGCTTGGTTATAGAGATGATGCCAGTGAATTGGTTCCTCCTGAAACATGCAGAAAGACAAAAGTCAGTGGGCTACATAAATGAAACTGATATCAGGAGTCCTAACAGTTCCTTACATTTAAACTCTCCATTAAAACAATGCTTTCTTGAGCCTTTTCACAGTTCACACTTATTATTGTTTGATACTATAGTTCTTTAATTACATATCATGTTATTTGGCTCTTGATACTGTCCAGAGCAATACATACATGCACACATGAACAACATTAACACCTTTTTTATGTTAAGTTGTTCTTAAATATTCAGTACTCTTCCTAATATACACTCAACAAGTTTTTTAGGTACACCTCCGTGGTTCAACACTCATTGTCGATTTTTATCAACTCCACTGACCATATAGCACCTTATAGTTCTACAATTACAGACTGTAGTCCATCTGTGTTCTACAGGTGTCAGGACACTCATAGAGCAGGTGTTGGGTGGTGGATTTATCACAGCTCTGTAGTGACACTGACATAGCAGTGGTTACTGTAAGCACTCCTCTGTTGATCCACCCTGTAGATGTAAAGTCATAGATAATATCTGTTGCTGCACAATCTGTGTTAGTTGTCTTCTGGTCCATCATCAGTGGTCACAGGTTGCTACCCACAGGAAGCTGCCCATAGGGCGCTGTTGGCTGAATATCTTTGGTTGGTCCAACAGTGACATTGACATGTTTAAAAAACAGCTGTACTGCTGTCTGATCAACTCATACCAGCACAACACCCACTAACACACATCATTCCAGGGTCACTGGAGTACTAAAAATGATCCACCACTCAAATAATACCCACTCTGTAGTGTTCCTGCCTTGAGCATTGAAGAACAGGGTAAAAAAGACCAAAGGACTGCTGACTGCTGATTGTAGAACTATGAAGAGCCCCTATCTGGTAAGTGGAGCTAATAAAATAAACAATGAGTGTACATACAAGGAGTTGTTTCTAAATTATTCAGCGAGTGTATGCATGTGGTTTGTATGAATTAATACATTTGCTGTCTATCTGTCTATTAAGTCATAATGAATTAAAAGTCTTGAAAGTCACAATTTGGAGGGAGAAAGAATGATGTGAAAGTTGTTCATGTGCAAGTTCACTTTTATTATGTTCACTTTCTTATATTCAGTAATTTGACATTATATAGAGGCACACTGAACCAGCTTGTAACAGATTGTTACAACTGAATGTTCGTAGTGTTAGGCTTATCAGTACTGTTTGTACTTTCCTCCCCTAAACAATCAATTCATCTCATCTAAAGCAGTACAAGTGTAGATAAAATAAACAGTCACACTTCTTGGATAGTAATGAAAGTCTCTTGCTTGTTTATACAAATAACATTAAAAGCCAATTAGGAACACTGCCAAGTTACATTTAGAGAAGAGGAAGTGGAAATGTTATTTTGTAGGTGCGACCTACAAATTGCTTCCAGACAAACGCTATGTGTTTGTTCATCCATGCAAATCCATACGTGCCAGACTTTTCCATCAAAACATCTCTATCACTTTTTTTGTTGTGCCCCAGATTCAGACTTTCACCTGTCTCAGATCAATGGGGGTGTGTTCAACTCCCTGCCATTGATCCAGCACACAGCACTGGCCAGAAAGCAGCAAATGAAGTACGTCAGCCACAGATTAGTTTTCTTAAAATATCTGCAGCAATAAGAGCAATGGCAGTGACCTGCAGATCCAAGCCCGAAGAGACTCAAAGTCATTATTGGCAGTTAGTGACTTGTCATCAGCAAAACCTCAGACCATGCTCTCCTTCATCTATCCGCTTAATTTAGTATTTAATAGTCCATTACTTGATTCTCAGCCACATTCCAGATATAAATTCCACTCATATATTCCTTGTCATAACACAATGAAATATAAAGACAGTATAAATGCACAGAACAACATTTCTGTACAGTTATATCATTAGCATGAGGATGATTCATTTTAGACAAACTTTACGAGTTGGAATTTTGCAGTTGTAGTGATAGAAACCAGACATTTTTAACAGATATCTCACCAATTATAACGTAGAATAATTACAGATACACTGCATGAGACCCCAGACATTGTTTTGCAATGGTTCTGCGACAAATATTTCACCCAATACATTTTCTACAGTGCACCATTTCAGATCAACCCACTCTAAATGACTTTGTTGACATCTCAAAGACAAAAAAAATATTTTAACTCTAAAAACAAGGCTGAAAACAATAATTCACTAAACATATGAGATTCATTTCCACACTAATAACATATATTGCATCAGCACAATTATAGTCATTAGGGCCAAAATTAGACCTAGATCTAAACGACATGTTGGTGTAATATATTTTATTCATATGTAAATAGAGCACACATTTGAATCAAGTCAATTTACTGCATTACGTTTTTCAGGTACATTTCAGAACTCCTCTTAAAGGCGACAAGCCACCGTGCCGGTGTGTTCACAAAGGCAGAATTATTAGCTTTTGTCTGACTGAGAGGTTTCATTTTTGCTGTAGCACGGCCACCTTTTCACTGCAGAAAAAAAAACAAAGATGCTAGTGAAATAAGGTGAATGAAACCTTTAATTTAAGAAAATACACTCGATTAATCATGTACTTAAACCTCATATCCTGCATAATAATGTTGATCCGCTTTGTACTTTAACAACGATTTATTTCTGCTGTTTTTTATGGTTGTCTCTGGCTCTCTTATCCTAGACTCCAATGAATCTGTTCCATATTGAGACAGGAATGCTGTTTTGTAATGTTCTTGCCAAAAACACAAGGTCTGACAGGATAAGACAGATGAGGAAATTAATCTTTACAGCTGTATCCATTGCCTACTTGTTTTTGTGGGTGTCAAAGCAAATCCATTAGAGGAAAAAATAGGCAAAAATGCATTGAAAGCATTAGAATATCCCGACTGGCGAGGGAATTCTTTGGTTTTTTCGGCAGCGATATGCATGCCTGATGACAGATTAGCCATCAAGGATGATACTTGTAAAAAGCCATTAACATTTTCAGCTCTGATTCATTCTCCCTCTGCAGACGACAGAGCGATATTCCTCTCATTAGTGTGCCATTTTCTCCACGGATTAACCGTGATTACAACAAATGTGTATAATGACCATCGGATTACGACTTGATCGATTAACACAGCTAAGAAAATCCATGCAGGCCTTACGCTCCTACTCAAGTCCTTTTTGTGGTTTTTGATATTAATCTCCAGTATTGATCAGGTCTTCCCGTTAATAAGTAATGGAAGTGACCTTCAGGCTCTCCTGCTCTTGCTGAAAGTTCTGCCAGGACTCTTCCAGGGTGTGAAAATGCTAAATCACTCCTAGCTCACCCAGCTGGAAGCTAGCTTTTCGAAAGTGTGAGCTTTTGCTTTGCTTCGCCCTGAGGGCACACACAAGGGCAGTACCCGCGTCTTGCAATACTGCTGTGTTATATCAATGAAAGAAACAGCCTGAGCTGCATTTACAAAAAGATGAACTGTTTTAACGATAGAATGTAATGTATCAGAGCTGCATGTGGAGTTGTGTTACCACAGTACAATCAGAGGAAACTCATTTTGGGGGGATTCTAACAGAATAGCCTGTTATTATGTTGCATTGCATTAGTGTTGTTCGTCCACTGCAGCATCAGAAACGCTTTAGAAGTCCTAGAAAATGGGCTGTGATTAACATATACAATAAACTGCCAATGTAACATCTGTTACCCTCACAGTCTTAAACATGTGCAGTGTCACATTTTTTTTTTTTTACAATTGCAATCAAAATGATTCAATCCCCATTGCAAATTAGGTTTCTTAGCAAAATTTTTAAAGCAATCAAAGAGGAATAATTTAAATGGCTAATCACAAGTAACAAGTGGTTTCTCCAAACCACTTGTTACTTTTAATGATGACTGCAGTTTCAGGATTATTCAAAGTGTTTTTAGTATTTAGTAGAGCACGTTTTGCTGTTATGACCTGCTCCAAATGTGAGGCATAGCCAGACACCAGCTTCTGGCAGGAATCCTCATGAGCAATGGCCTCCAGTTCACTAATATTCTTAGGTTTGAGTCTTTCATCCATCTTTTTTAAATCCATACCAAAGGCTTTCTATGAGGCTTAAGTAACTGAACTTCTTTTAAATGATGCTTTCATTTAAACAACTATTTATGGCAAGATATTAATTAAGTCTGTGTTAATTGATTTTGTAATCATCATTATTTACTTCAGATTCAAATTATTCTTCATATTAATAGCTGTTTAATAAAGTAAAAGCTGCTCACTGCAGTTCTGTCTGTGATCACTTGGTGTAGAACTGTTCATGAACTGACACCCACCCTAAAGCCATTCAGCTGAAACTGTATGTCCTTGGCTTGCTTGAAATCTTTTTTTCATACAGATATTCATCAGAAATATATTCATTTTCCTGTTAGCCCCTGACTCATGCCTTCTCTTTATATTGTAGTCCAATATATAGTTCCTGGAGCTCTTCTTTAAATACTACTCTCATTCTTCTCTCCTACACGTAGTGCAGCAGGAAACAGAAGTCATGCCATGCTTCGCCAGTCTCAGCGTCATAATAATATTAATAGTCCAAGGACAGAGGGGGTGGAAACCAGTAAACATTCTCTCTCTCTCGTTCTATTTCCCACTCTCTCTTTGATCCCCTCATCACAACATTAACCAGCACCTGACCTTTAGGTGTTTCTCCAGCGAGAGGAGCGGGCTTGGGTACCGTCACACCAGCTGCTCCTGTGCTCAGCTGCCCCAGCCTGACTCCTGCCTCCAGCTGCCACAGCGCATTTCACACTGGCCTGCTCGTCTGCCCCATGTGCCCCCCCCCCCCCAGCCCCCTCTTTACACTCTCTTCCCTGCAACAGCCCAGCCTGGCATGCTCGCACACAGCGCTAGCACCCTGAGGGTACGCACAAGTGCAGAAATGCAGTCCACCACCCTGTGTCTTATAATATTGCAGTGTTATATTACTGAGCTGTTTTTAACAAAGTTTCCGAGCTCATATCAAAACCTCATAACCTTCTTTTACTCTCTTTGAAATCCTTTACATTGGGGGTGCATTTTAAGATGACAGGATTAATAAAAATGCCCCTAGGGCACCTGTAATAAAGACGCGTTACATTAAAGGATATAAAGTTGTTGTTTTTTTGTTTAATATAAAATAAAATATAGATACAAACAGTTTTAAAACTGTGTCCCTCCCCACTGCTTACAGTGTATATATATATATTAAAGAGCTGCAAAAAATAGTTATTTTGAATGTACTGTTTATCTGACATAAAAATTTCGAGAATTTATCCAAATTCAAATGCAAATTTACAAACGACTTTTAGCATTGGGCATGTTTTCAAGGAAATAGTCAGAAAAATGCTGCCATACCTTTGCATGGATGCTTACAACAGTATTATACAATGTTCTTTTTCTTCTTTCCTTTTACACGGTTTAGATTTGGCTAAACAATTTACGTCTGATGCCCTTCCTGACACAACCCTCACCATGCACCTGGGCTTGGGACAACACACACTCACACCTACGGGCAAATTAGAGAGACCAACCAGACTAACATGCATGTCTTTGGACTGTGGGAGGAAACCGGAGTACCCAGAGGAAGCCCACTCAAGCACGGGGGGGGAACATGCAAACTCCACACAGAACAGCCTGGACCAAGAATCCAACCCAGATCATCTTGCTGTGAGGCGACAGTGCTAAACACTGTATTACCGTGCCGCCCGACAATATTATACAATATCTAGTGTAAATTTTTCTGTAACACTTTTTTGATGGTCCACTACTGATGTGTCTGTCTGCATGGCATCATATGCAGATAAACTTTCAAACAAGGCCCCAGCAAATCAACAGACCTCAAAGCTCTAATGGTTCACAGTACGTTCATACTAAGCTGTATTAACACGTTACCCTTAAAGAAATACTTGCTCCAGCACTTGTTCAGTGACTTCTATAATAAAGCAATGTAGGTTAATGTCCTAAGTTACTTTATTATGAAATATGAAAATATTACATATGAAATATTTTAAATATTTGCATGGTATTAACATCAAGCGTTATAATAAACATTAGTAATCAGTAATGTTTGAAAAAACAAAAAAACATAGAAATACTAACATCTCACTAACATTATCCAGCTTTAGTAAGGAAAGATCTCGGAGAAGGTTCGGTTCGCATTCATCCAGAAAATACTTGCGTGGCTCGTTGAACAAACGGACGAATGAATAAATGAATTGAAGCCATATGAATGAACAAACGGAGGGACAGATGGAAGGGAGGAGAACAAAGAAAGTGAGTGATGACTGCAGCTAGCTTGATAGCTTAGTTATGCCTACTGAATTAGCTCATAATTAGCTTTCTCTCTGTAGGTTTCTCTCTCTCAAACAGAAGAGACAATAGAGGAACATAGTTTTGCTGTGAAGGCAGGACAAACCACATCTGCCTTTTGATTGGTAAGGGTGCTGCTTACGTAAGCTCAGCCCACCATTAGGACTGCGCGGTTTACGACAAAAGAGACAAATTGTGGTGAAATAAATAAAAAGCTACATAAAAGCTATATATATATATATATATATATATATATATATATATATATATATATATATATATATATATATATATATATATACAAAGACCTACACAGAAAGAAAACAATTTTTATTTTTGGTCTTTTAAGTATAAAGGAATACAGAACTATTGTTTGTTGTAACTATCACATGCTACAGATTAGGGATGAGCATCTCCATAATAATACACATTTTGATGCACATTTTGGTTTGACACAATTTGACTCAATATAATGTAATGTGATAAAACACGATATGATGCAATGCAATAGAACATGCAATTAAATATAGTGCAGATTAAATTAGCTAATTAGCACTTACAATGTCACTGTGTGCTGCATATGTACTTTACAGCAGCAGCATGCGTCTTGTCAAACTGTTGCGTGGAAACATGAAACTAAGGCACTGACAGCAGTGGAAATAACAGAGCTTGAGAAACAGTTTAGAGAGGAGGAATGAATCTGAATATGAAATTACTGGTCACATTGCTAAATAATAAAGGCATCAACACAATTTAGTTGCTACACCTAAAATACACCTAAGATGCTTTCACATAGAATTCCCAAAAGATAGAAGACGGGTGTTGTTGCAGGGAAGACAAGTGGAAAAAATGCTGTGCGGGAATAGGAACGGACCACGTGCTCGGCCTTCCTCCATCATTCCAAACCAGATAATGGAGAGAGATGCAGTGCAACATTCCTGACTGGAGCTGCGGACAAGCACTGCAGCAAACAGGAGCAAACAGGAGTGACAGCCGGGTGATCTGTGCTGGCTAGTATTACTGACTGACCTGAGGGTTAGCTGGCTTAGACCCCATATGGCTGTGCACAAAATGAGCCAACACTCACTCAAGCAGTCCAGCTGCCACTCAAGCAGAGGAAAAGGAGGGAAAATGGCAATCTTGAGAAACTCAGACGTTTCCAAGATTGGCTTCTAACCCCTCCTGGAGGAGCTAAATACTCTCCCTGGTTTAAAAGAGTGCAGTGAACAAAAAAAGTAATAAACACATTTGATTCTGTCGCTGTAATTGATTACGTTGATTACAAAAAAAAATTAATTTTCCTTTGTGATCTATTGGATTGATTAGCTAACAAGTTGTATGATGATAATGTATATGATAGCCACAGCCAATTTTTGCCACATAGTTTGTTTTATATATTTTTTATAAAGATTTTATTAAGGCCTTTTATCTGAATCATTATATTTTCCATTTAATTACTTTATTTTGGAAAGTCTATGTATATAGTTTGTTGGTCATGTCCATATGTATTATTTTTACTTTTATTAAGGGATAAATTGACAAAATAATGAGTGGTAGTACTTAATTTTCAGCACCACATGACTTTATTGTGCATGTAAATGTAATTATTGCCTAAGTAAGCATGAATAAGTGAGCATGTTAATATAGTAACATATTTTATATGTTGTTGTGTAGAAATGACGTATGGCACACATGAACTGAATACATTTGGATGTGAATAGGAGAAATTCGGGGGTCTGCAGGTGTCTCCTGAAGATCATGTTAAAGCCTGTAAAGCTGGTGTGCAGGGTTTGCCGTCACTCTGACTGAGATGAAATCATAATTGGCTCTCTGCGCTGAACGCTTATCGCATTCCGTCAGCAGCGCACAGCGACCAGCACTGCAGCCCTCTGTCTTTTAGGCATACTGTGAAATGGATGGCAACCGCACGTTTTGACATCAATAGTAAATGAAGAATGGATTTCATTGCTTTAATGAAAAGCAAGGAAGCAAAATGCTAACTGACCCTACCTGGGTGAAACGATAAGGCGAAACAATGACAATGCAGCCTGTGGTTTTACTGGGCTCTGAGACTTTGTCAGATCAAACAGAAGGCTGGAAGACAGACGGGCAGAGGAGCATTTCAAAGCTCTGCCTCTCTGGATAATTTTCCCCCTGCAAGCGCTGGAGAGGGGGATATGCTCTGTGATCCTAATGATGCATTTATCCCTACTCTGCCAGGCACTATCGGTGTATAGGTGCCCCAGGTTTATGTCACACTGTGGGGACCAAAACCTGTATATATGCTCATATTGTGGGAACCTTTCCTTTTTGTTGGGACCACAAGCCTAAGGTGAGGGGACACTCAAAAAAACTGTCAGTGTCACTGGCATGATGTACCCAGGGGTACATCTTCAATGCCTTTAGTTAGGGATCATAATTGTATCACATACTAAATAAGTAAGCATGTTAATGTAGTAATGTAGTTTTATATGTAGCTTTGTATTTGTGTGAATATTCCACTGAAATTATATATTATTTAAGTTGCATTTACTCTCCATTTTTACTGTAATGACATGTTTAAACATGTTTTAGGTTACAATACGTAGATTTCCTCTGGGGAGAAACTACTAGTCCATGACCAGAAACACATATACATACACAAACATACAGCCTAATACAGTCTATTCATGGCATGCAAGCAAGAGTATTTATGAAGTTCATTATCTGAAAAGGCTGCACACAAATATGCGTAAAACGTAAAGGGATGGATGATGAAGAGCAGTTCAGATGTTCAGAGTTCAGAGGTTAGAAATTCCTCTCTGAAGGGAGGCACAGTACGGGCTCATATTCGTAAAAGGAGAAAGCGCTCTGCCACTGCTGGACTTCACCTTCAAAGTTTCCCTCAAACAAGCAGCTCCACACAATTAAACCCGCAGACCAAGCCCTCCGTACAGAGACCCCGAGGAACCGTCACCCCGCCGCGCTGCAGCTGCATTCAGCGGCTAAACCCCCGCCCGACTGATATTAAACTACTTCGAGCTCAGAGACACATGTGAACAGATTCTGAGGCACAAAAAGCAGGTTTGTAGCAGCAGCCTTGACATAAACGAAGCTTACTGAGGTGCTAAACATCGCTTTGCTCAGCTTGGACATTAGTAAAGGTGTTAATGGTCGTATGCTGACTGAAACACAACACAACAGACTGTGTGTTAATGGAGAAATATCTCATAACTTCGTCCCAAGCAGGGTTTAACCGTCAGCCGTCACTGTGTCTCTAGCTAGAGCGAGAGTTGCTGTGTTTATATTTATGCGGTATTTTGAGTTAACGAGCATTTAGCACGGACCAGACTGCAGCACACGTGAAGTATTTTTTACCTCAACGGGTTAGGCTGCAAAACAGTCGAGACAATGAGTCGAACATAAAACGAATAAGAGGAAAACTTCAATTGTTAAAAGTTAAATGTGGTAAAAGTTAATAACCTTTAACAAAACAAAACGCTGGCAAGTCAGTCAGACAGTCACGCTGATTCAAACAGCGCTTTAAAATAGACTCGTTCCTTCTATCTGATAGCAGCTACAATATAAATATATCCCAATACTCAATATCTAATAGAGCATATATTCGAGACTACAAAAGCTACAGGTGAGTGTCTGTGCTGTTCTCCAGTGTCTCTCTCAGACTGTCTGTACTGCCAGATTCCTAAGAGCACGCAAAGAGTTGTGCGCCTCGTACGCTGCTGATCTCTCTCTAAATAACCAGATAGACTGAAAATATTAGGAGAAAACGGAGTCCCTTACCTTGTGCACTCGTTCTTAAATCCTGAAAAGTGTAAAGCACTGAACCCTTGTCCATTTGGTCCTCGAGAGGCTGTGTCTGAGGGCTGGGTGCCTATGGGGAGGCAGTGTAGTGTATAGTGTGCTCTGCTGGGTCTGATATAGTGCTGATGTCTGGGAAAAAGCGGCTCCTCCTGCACGGTGACACCACACTGAGTCACTGTCCGACTCTCCACCTCTTTTACGCACAAACCTGAGGCTCCTCCGTGTCCACAGCTCAGCAGGTGGCCAGGGATAGCCATGCTCGCCCCCACTTCCAAACGCAGGGTCCAAAACGGCCTCCCAGGGCTATACCCTTCCGTCTGTGATGTCAAGTGAGGGAGTCCTGTGGCATTCCTGAAGGTACTGTTGTCACTGGACATATGGATGCGAACAACTGTGTCCAGTCTCATATTGGGAATCTCTGGCTCTTAACAGCCTCCAGAGGTTGGCAAGAATTGCACAGTGAAGTCCCTAATGCATTCACTGCCTGCAGAGCCAGATGCTTACTCACTTCTCCGAAATATGTTGGCAACGTCTGTGAGAAGTTTTTCTGTGATTGGCCAGTCCAGACGGTGTGTGTGTGTCTCTGAAACAGGTATCCAAGGACCAGACCTGTCCATGTCAATGGGCTGTAATGTGAAGTGAAGGAGCTGGATCTAAGCAGTTTTGCAAAAGCGTACCTATTTTACACACGTTTGAACTGTATCAACACAGTTTTCTATGCATTTACTGTTGGTAAAACATTTATAGATCCAGTAGTGCAAATTCAGGGATTGACAATGAGACAATGAGGCCAATATAAAACAAATTACACAGAGAAAAACATAAAATGTTAAAAATTTAATGTGGTAAAAGTTAAAAACCTTTAACCTAACAAAACGCTGGCAACATTACTGACGACTGAAAAGTCAGTCAGTCAGTCACAGCATTATTCAGATTAATTGTGGGGTAGCAGGATAAAAATATAGATATCTATAATACTGATAATATTTCCACACAGGCCATGTAACACAGTCATTACAAGCTAAAGTGAATACTGTGCACACGCTCAGCTGTGACAAAACAGTGTGCAGCACCTTTTCTATACTGTCAATCATAATATTCTTTTAGACACACTGAACAGCAAGGAAGGCTGTCCAGAATTGTTCTTATATTTGGAAGATAGGAGCTACGTTATTGCTGTCAACATTCATGCATCTAAATGTGTATATGTGAACATGTGGTGTTCCACAGGGATCCATTCTTGGCCGTTTATTGTTTTTTATTGTTATTTCGTTTGGTATTAAGGAGCAAAGATTTGAGGTCATTGCTCATATTGACGCCAGAGCTCTCAGGGTTAAAGATCAAATCTTGGCCTAACAATTGATTCAGATCTGCATTTGACCACAAATGTAAAAGCTGTAATAGCCTTTTACTGAATCAATGTTTAAAAAATTCATGTCCCACTAAGACCTTGGAAAACTCATTCATGTATATATTCAGCTGCAGCTGGCTGGACTACTGCAGTGGTCTTTTGACTGGCCTCCCTGAGACCATAATCAGACAGCAACAACTTATTCAAAATGTAGCTATTAGAATGTTTACGAGAACTAAGAGACTAAAGTCAATCTTCAAGTTGATGCACTAGTTACCAGTTAAATACAGAATTTACTTTAAGGTGCTGCTAATTATATATGAATCTTATAAATGGCCTTGCATCAGAATACATTGCTGGTCTGCTTGAATTATACAAACCAAGTTGGTCGCTTTAGTTACTAGGGACCAGTCAGTTAGTAGTGCCTGAGATTAGAACCAAACAGGGTGAGGCACCATTTAGTCACTTTACTGCCAACTGCTGGAACAGATGAGGTTAGATAAGCTCCTGATGTAGTCCAGTTTAAATTGGACTACATCAATTGAGTGTTCTTTTCAGGGTGTCCGCCATTTTGTAGTGTTTTACCAATTCTCAGTGGACAATCTGATTCCCTATATAGTTCACTATATTGTTATCCACAACGCACCGTAAAAATAGTGGACAACCGATCCACACTACTTACAGGCTAACGTACCACAATGCAACACGGCGCGCTCTAAAACCACCAGGATGACCAGTATAATAGATATCCCGACTAACAGAAGTAAGAATATGAAAAATAACGGTCACACAATGTTAACATAAGCACATATATAGCTTGACTAAATAAAGCTCATGCTCAAGAAATAAGGCAGCGCAGGATGATATTTCACTCAGTGGTTTAATTGATTAAATTAAAACATGGAAGTAACTACACAATCACATATTTGATTTATAGTCATAATAAAATACATTAGAACATAGAAAATGTTAGAGTTTAATCTGATGATGCCAGTAGCCTCTGTTTATACGCCGAAAGGTCAAGATGGTTGAAATAAGTGTCATCTGTTCTACGTAGTTCTATGTAGTGATCAGGGAATGAGTAAACGAGTGGACCATTTCAGACACACCCTCTTCTTTGTGCTTTTGTTTAGTATTGCATTTTATTTTAACACTTTTTCAATTTATTTATTTTTATCTGTATCTATCTGTATTTAGTATATATTTTGCAGTCCTTGCAAATGCCCTTCTGTGGTGTAATATGATAAACTTTAATATTAATATTTAATACTATTTTTCTGTGTTTGTGTGATGCACTTCAAATTGCCACTGTGTATGAAAGGTACTACACAAATAAATTGCCTTGCTTTATGTGTATTCTTTGTCTACACAACAAAACTTCCACATACCTTTGAATAATATTGTTTTTGCAGTTTAATATTGCCATATAATAAATGTCATGTGAAAATCTTGAGACAGCACATGTCCCCTAGGTTTATATATGAAATCTGCCTCTTTTATGTTATACTAGTATTGTACAAAGTTTTTCAAGATTGGTCCCCTCCACTTGCCAAATCATATTTACACCCCTGTTTGAATGTAATATTTTTAATTCATGTAAAAAACACCAATCAAGTAAATCTGAATCAAGTAAATTTAATGCACCACTTTTTATCAGTGAACGAATCAGGCGTTTCAGACATTATGGCACTTCAGGTAATACAAGATAGTGTGTTAGGTCATATAGAACACTATGAAAGGTCATATGGTAAGAATTATTTATTCAAAAGCCTTAAAAGGACTACATCCTGCTCTGGGTTGCACTGGATATAGTGGAAAAGTGATAAACGTAGTTTACAAGAAAAATTAAAAAGACTCTCAGATCAAACAGAATAAAGATCCATGAGATAAATCAGACACCAACCTTAGGTTAATTCCATTGATTTCTCAACATGTCTGCATAATTAAAAAGGTTAGATGTAAACAATGTCATTCACATTATTTTGGTGTTAAAATGCTCAGTTCTAGAGAAACTTGCACAGTCAGTTTTGTTCACAGTGGTGGTGATTAATGCATCTTAAAGTTACATCACTGAATGTTATTATATGAAACAGTCTCGAATACTCTGCCTCGAAAAGGGCTTGGCAAATAAAATGCCTACATTTGCATTGTAATCATCACCACTGCTGGCTCATATCAGCGATTTGGCATACAATAAGACACAGAGAAGGTTATGATTCTGCTGCCAGTGAGTGCTCTTTACTAACACCAGCTGAAAGGCACAAGCTTACACACCACCTCTCGCAGGAGGTCACCATTAGCCATACCCTTTGCCCTCACGGTGACTAACCACCAACACGAACCACCCACACAATAACCCCACTCTCCACCACAGAACAACACAAAAACACATACACAGAATTCTAAACTAACAAATAACAGCATTTAAGTCCCTTTTTGGGAGCTTATGCGCCTACCATGGCCGTTCATGTGGCCTGCGCCAGCCAGTGATGGGTCACTACATATCATCACAACTATAATCTATACATAGGTTCTTTAATAACCATTTACATCTCTGTTTGGGTAAATATATTGTTGCTGTCTACAGAAAAACATGTATGTCTATTCTTGTAGATTTTTATTTGTCTTCATCATTTGAATGCAGCAGCTGCCACTTACTTTGGCTTTTCAGGATAAATGGACCAGTAGAAATGCTCCAAAATAACTTTTGGAATTTTCTGGTTCCATTGACTTACACTGAAAGTAAAGAAGGTTTTTGGCCTCTCCTGTAAAGTTGCCATTTTAGAGATACATGTTTTTCTTTGGACAGTGACAACATGCTCTTAATGCATGTGTAGCTACAGTAACTTTTAATATACATTATGGTTTAATAAACCCATTAGTCTTTATTTACTGTCTCTTACCTCATGTCCAATTAACACTTCATTTAGAAGGTTTTTTTTGGCATCCAACTTATTAAAATCTGATTTCTGAATAGTTGTAATGAGTTCACGTTCACTCTGCTTGTGTAGTTGGACTTTTCTACAAAGAATAAGCATAATAGCTGTATTGCTGGATGCACTGTGAGTGTGCACGTACATAGAAAATGAAATTCAGATCGTAAAGTGCATATTGACTTGAGTGACAAAATAGTCTGAAATATTTCTCTATAATTTGCAACACAAAATAATGAAAAACAAATCAATAAGGTTCAGTTCAGTTTCCTGTCAGACCCTTGAAATTTTTTGTGCTAGAACCCATGAGAACACATGAACACATAAAAAATATGTTCCACTTTAGCTGCACATTTCACTCGTACAGTATAGGTATATTCTATATGTAGTTAGATGTCAGTATGCAATCCTCATATTTTTTGGGAATTATAAACAAGCCTGGAAACGAGACCGTATTTAGCTCAGAACATCAGTACGCTTAGTCTTTGGAGAGTCTTAAAGTTGCAGATACAGTAAAATGACACATTATTGCCTCATATTATCGGGTATTATGTTGGACAGTACATCAGTGAGCACACTGCTGACGACACTGTCAATTTTGAACACACAGATGTAAACAACTGCGATCCCTCTACTCTTGGGAATGTCTGGCTCAAAGACTCAACAGCCTCCTGAGGCTGTTAGGAATTGCACTGCGTATTCAGTGCAGAGCCAAGGGCCTGCTCAGTTCTCTGAAATGTGTTGGCAACGTCTGTGAGAAGTTGTACTGTGATTTTCATTGTGTTTGTGTGTATGTATGTATGTGTGTCTTCCTGACCAAACAGTATCGACGGCTGTAGAGTTAGCAAATAAACGTTCCTCTCCTCCCACTCCTTCTCTCAATCCATCACTCACGACATCCACTTTTTCATCTCAGGCTTTAATATTCTTTTATTGCTTGTCCCGCTGCCTTTTTTTTCCTTCCACCTTCATACTTGTTGTTGTGTCACAGTCTCCCCCTGGACACAAGTCAGTCTCTGTGCTGTGCTTTGATTAGCAAGCCGTGTTTAGGAGTAGATTGACGAGGAACTTTGCTCTGGACGTCTCCTCGTATTCTATCGACTGCCCTTGACAGAATCTGCTTGAGAGTGCGTTTCTGGGGGGTGTTTATTTATGTATGAATCAAATGGTCCAAAGATGATGCATTCAAAGGGATTTTGCTTTTGTGCAAGTTGCAGTTGCTCTTAAAGCGAGTGCTTTAAGATGTTGAGGGTGGGAATCATATGAGTTCCCATATGAGTGGGATTTGTGCTGTTCCCTGGATATGTGGGAAATGTCCCCCTTTAGAGGAACAGATCACTTGTGGCGACAGGACATTCTAAACATTTTAAGGACGTCACTTATTTTCCAATGCAATGGGTCCATCCCCAAATGATCCTTTCACATACACACACACACAAATATGCATGCTGCACAGAGAGACGTGTGTGTTGGTGTCCTCACGTGCTTTTGTTATCATACATTTTTGGGACAGTATTTGTATAAAACTGAAAAGGCAGAAACATTCCTTTGTAGTTAGTGAGTTTTGGGTAAAAGTTAGTTTTAGGGTTAAGGCCTATTCACAAAATTCTCTATTCTCTAAATTCTCTGGACCAAAAATGAACGTCACATTTTGAAAATGAGTAATATGCATTATAATACATCTCTTTTACATATTAAACAGCCAAAAGTGACAGGCTGGGAAGCAAAGTTTTCATTTATATATTTATTTAATTAATGAAAGCCAGTTTAATTATTTGCTGTGTAATGATGCATTAACAATGAAGAGTTTTAGGCAATGTGAGTGTGCCAAATTCTGCCTCCCCTTCATAGGCATGCTTGTCACGTTGGTATATGAATGCTACAGATCATTGTTGAATCTTGAATTTTAAGCTGAAGCTACATATTTAAAAACAGAAACAGCAGAAATCCCTTTACCATTATGTGCCTACATGTGTGTGCACACAAGGGAAGGTGCATCCTGTGCACACCTGTGTAAAACAGTTGCACTCAGCATTCAGCTACATATTTTTCAAAGGTCAGGACCACCAAAGGACCACCCGTTGAACATGTATTCTTTGGATGATGCACTGCAGTAACACTGACACGGTCGTTGTGTTCTAGTGTGTGCTGTGCTGGTATGAGTGGATGAGACACAGCGGTACTGCTCCATACAGAGTATGCAGAGAAACAAATGAACTACAGTGTAGAACTACATCCCCATATATGGTGGAGATGATAAAATGAACAATGGTGTAAATACGGGAGGTGGTTTTAATGTTATGGCTGATGAGTGTACGTTACAATATTTAGCTGTGTTCACAGACAAAATAGTGCCTAAAATATTAAATTAACTACAATGACTATTTATTCTGAGTTTTCCACACAGCTCTGCTCTACAGCCAATTAGAGAGGTGTAATTATGATCACTTTGTAATGTAGTCAGTCTGTGTTCTTTAAGCACTGACAATATCCAAGACATATGCTCAGAAAACCATATTGTCACTGTCCAAAGAAAAACATGTATATCCATTTTGACGATTAAAATTTTTCTATATCATTTGAGCACGGCAGCTGCCCTTTCTATCCTGGGAAAGTTTCATGGTGCATGGTGTAACAGAAATGCTTCAAATTCACTTGGAATAAAACGTATTTACATTAACTAACTAAATACTATTTTGGAGATTTTTTTACTTTGTACAGTGACGATATATATACGGGTAAGGATGTTGTGACTCGCAGCTGGCGGGAGTCACTGCAGTTACCCCCATTCTGCGGCAGAAAGACTAACTGAGTGTCAGCGTTCGAGCGTGAATGCTGTGAAAGCACAAAACATCTAAAATGGGAACGAGCTGTTGTGCAATTGACTGAACAGATTCTGCAGGAATTCTGAGATGTCTTTTTTACAAATCTGAAGAAACAAAAGCAAATACTCACACAAGGCTGAATAAGGCATCCTATTGGCCAGCCTCTTTTTTAGATTTCCCAGTTTTACCTTAAATGGCACAGCATTTACAATCGTGTGCCTTAGGTCATTTAGGGGAATCTTTAGGAGAATCTCGCGAAAACTGAAGAAATCAGCTTTGTATTAATTGCTGAATTACACAGAAACAACTGAAATTAAAGCACCAAAACAAGGATTACAGATTCGGTAAATACCTGAAGTTATATACTGTACTGACTGCACTGACTGCTCATCACTTACATATTTAGCATCTCTTATTTTCGCTTATGTGTCGTGTAACTGGGATGTTATTTTCAGCATTTATTTGAATAATGCCTTGTGTTTTACAAATGGGAGGGGGTGGGGTATGGTGGGGGGTGGGCTTTGACAGTGTCTGCTAGTCAAAACAAACCCAGCCTTTCCTATAGACTGCAAATTTAGACAGTTAGGCAGATGACTTTGTACATTTAGAGTTTATACCTGAAACACAGAAACAATCAAGATCACAATGACCGCAATACAATAGGTGCAGCCTTGTCACAGAATGTTTTGTCACTGGGGGGCATGTACCAGTGGGATGGTGACATCATTACATACCCTCTATTGTGACACAATTTATCATGATAATTACAAAATATTGTCATATGGTTCAGCTCTATTCTAAATTAAACATAAATCAAATTTGGACCCCTAACATGTCTGAGATGTCTGTGGTAGGTAGCTAATTGATAATTGATTGGTTTAAGATGTTTCTTGAATGCTGAACAAATCTGTAATTATAACTGACGTGATTATCCACATTGACTGCTGTGAAAATACCTTTGAAAATGGTCATATTTCAGTTCTTGTGTAAGATGGTGGACTTCTCTTTGTTGCTGTCTTTTGTGCAGAATGAGGGTACCCAGTGTTTGAGCCTTTTGATTGTACTGTTTTAAAGAAAAATTATAAATTCCTCATCTGCACTCGCAAGGAAACTGCTTTATTTTCATTTTAATCCTGTGGTTTTTTTTGAGGCATTAATTTTTTTTATTAAAAAGGGAACTATTTGTTGTAAATAGATTTCTAGATGTTTAGTTAGTTACATATTGTCATTACCATATCAAAACTAATCATATCAAACACAGTTTTTTTTATTTGCAGCCGCTTCATTTAATATTTTTTAAGGAATTTTCAAGGATGTTTTTATTCTAATTATTCTAATTACATTAACATAAAGTAAAGTATGTTTGGCCTACTCATATAAAGCTACCACTTCAGACACAATATGTTTTTTACAGTAGCAACAATGCATGGAGTACAAGTGGCTAATAATTGTGATCCTGTCTCATGATAATGTATCGAAAACAAATGAATGCATAAAAAAGAGTGAGGAGAAATCGACTACCATTACGTCAATATCTTAGACATTCATACAGCAGGACGATTTGCATCACAGCTTAATTTTAGATCTAGCCAAAAGAAATCCATTTGAACTTCAGCTCAGACACTATAAATGCCATCATGACACATCATGCCCCCCCAACCAGCCAGCCCCCTATCTACCTACTGCCTCCTCCACCTCAGAGACGTATGGTTTTAGCCTCCCTCCCTGAGTCTAAATCACCATGACAACTCTTAGACTGTATTTATCTCTTAAATCACAGCTCAAAAATAGCTTTGGAGATGGGGGGGAGAAGGGCATGCGTCTTTGGGAAATGATTGTGGTCGGGGCGCCTGTGTAATCAATGCCCTCTCACTCTCCCTGCGCACATCCGTCAAAGGTAACACTACCTCGTCATGCAGAGCTGTAATGGATTGTAAGACAGTGATGTATTGGTCTGATGTGAAATGATCTGAATAAGCAATTATATGCAATCTGTATCTGCATATTTTTATATGTCCACACCCTGCTTGTCTGTGTGCGTGTATTTGTTTTCATACTCTTGCCTCAACTTTACATTAAATCAGAGAATACAGGGAAACATACATCAGTATCAACAAAGTGCTCCAAGTTTTGGAAACTGTTTTTTACCAAAGCTACATGTCTCCTTTTTTAACTGAAAATGACTTTTCTCTTTTATTTGCTAAGTGATGTTCATATCTTATATTTTTCTTGAGGTCCCCAGTACTGACATTTCTGTACATTTATGTACCAAAAACAGTCATATGGCCATTTTTATGAGCTCTCTATATCCCTTAAAAATAAATAGATTAAATAGTTTTTGTTATTGTGTCTTTAAAGGAGCAATGCATAGGATGACACAACCTGTCGAATTCATACTCCAGACAAGTAAAGAAAGTGGTGCTGTCCACCCTTATCATAAGAAACAAGGAAATGCACAGTCCCTTTTCCTCAATGTTGGCATTAACAGCTGTTTGCTTATCAATCTATAAGAGTTCAGCATCAAACGTCACTCTTTTACTCGTAAGTGTCTCCAGCAGTGGGAAGCTGTGCCACTGTAAACTCTTGTTTTTTTTGTTTTTTTTTGTTTGAGCAGACAGCAGCTGTTATGATGCTCCCTTAAATAAAGAGCGTAAGCCATCATTGTGTCTACTCTCCCTTTTTATTGGCTACTTGTCCTCAAATTATCCAACCAGGAGCAGCTTCTTCAACAAGGTTGTATATGCCATAGAGACAGCACTACTTCTTCATCCTTGTATGTTGGACTGATGTCTGACTCTGTGCTACAGTGATCATTGAGGGAAAAACAGGACAGGACAGTGCTAGCTGGTTAGTGTGCTAACTTGATGTAATTTCTTTGCAACAAGATGCATAGATACAAGGGTGCATAAAAAAAATAAAAATGTAAACATGCCAATGTTTAACGACAGATGTTTAATTAATTATTTAGACTGTTATTCATTTAGCTAAAAGACATATGTAGATAATTTTTGTTGCTCCACTTGGCAGCGCAAATACATGAATGTGTGACCGTTCAGTGTGTCAGCTGTCTCGAGTACAGCATGGTGAAACAGAACAGCTAAAACTGACCCAAGATATCTGAAACAGGGTGTAAAACATAATGTGAGGAAACAGAACAAAAGCATTCTTTTTTTAGCTAAAATAAGCAACAAAGCCATTTGCTGGCCCCACCACAGGCACTTGGCTCTTAAAAAAGTGGTTCTAGAATCGTTATGAAGCAGTGTGTTGAAACACTGGCCCTTCAATGGCCTCTAATCCAGCACTACTTCAGACCTTTGCACTTCAACACAGTTCAATTTACCTCGGCCAGAAGAGATTCATAAGTTTATCTTGTGAAAAAAGGCAACATTTAATGGCAGGAGAAGGCCAAAGGGACTGAAAGATGGAAAGAGGATGAATCACTATGTGTGCGTGCACGCGCGTCTCTTACCTCAGAGAATCCCTGCTGTGAGACACATGTCCGATGAGTAATTATACGAGGCCAAGGTGTCTCCTCACCTCCATGACTTTTCTTCAGCCTTGGCAAAAGCTAAAATTAATTCCAGGAGACACCTTCTAGTCAGAAAATTAATAGAAAAAAAAAACGCCATGTCTGCACCTTTATGCAAATGTGGCACACCTTAATGAACCCTACACTCCTTTTTTGATTCTCAACACTGAGAGTAAGATTAGAATTGGAAGTGATCTCTCAGGGATCTCAGGGCAGACAGGCTGGAGCAAAGTGATGTATCAGCCACTGTGTCAGACGTGTCACTCAAGAACAAATGACCAGTGGTGGTGAAAAAAGTGACCAAAAGAAATACATTAATAATACAGATTTTGCTCGAGTGCTATGACTTTAGAGAAACTCAAATAGGAGAACACAAATGGAATCTTACTGAACACTCTATACTGAACACTGTATACTGAATACTATAATGTTTAAGATTTTTTTGCTGATATGGCTTTTGTTTATTAACCTAAATTCTGTGTAATATTTGAGAAATTGAGAAATATCTTAAAAAATAGACCAGGAATTCTGACCCATGTGATGATGAGATGATGGTGATGCTGCTGGTGATAGCAAGAAATTGTGATAGAACACAGGGCTTATTTATTATTAATCTTTAAAGCAACACTATGTAAAGTATAGGGACTTGGAGACTCCTCTGGTGGAAATGTGTAATTGAATGCAACATAGCGAAGAACGTTTTGTAATGTAGATGCTTTCATGCTTCAGGCTCCCATAAGCGGATGACTGTTGCGAGCATGTAAAGCGTGAGTTTAAAAAAAAGGGATGTGAGTAAATTATCGATTGTCATCATATTGTCAAGAAGATACTGTTAATTATTATTTGTAAACCTTTATGTGTGACATTAATACATAAAGACATATAACTTGGTCTGAAAAGCACCTGCCAAATCCGTCCTGGTACCTCTCACTTTTAAATGACTTGAGACTTAATTTAGTGTGTTCTTTTTTCTCCATGCTCAGTAATACTACTCTTTTCAGTTATCACAAGAATGTTATATTGCTACTTTAATATTTACTTAAAGTATCAAAGAGTAGAGCAACAAAATGTGTTTTAGTATGTGTCAAACTATGTTTGGTATAAAATATCTATGACCACATTTACGTAGTGATTCTTTTCACTTGCATTGTATTCTAATATGGTCTGAACCACATGCAGTTATGGTTGATTGTAAAATGTGTATTTCGTGAAGAAACTATTACAATTACAATTACATAATATGCAAATCAGCTCATAGCACAGCAACTAACTGCCTGTGTGGTTCAAAAGGCACCTGCTTGGAAATGTTTGCAAGTTTGCATGCCATTGTATATTTTCTCAAAGTTAGAGCAAAGTGCCAAAGTGATGTTTACAAGAACACAGCTGTTTAAGTCACGGCATGTCTTATGACATAATTGATATATGGGGCTTTGGTGGTCAGTTGAAGCTTAGAGAGATAGTCATACTTACACTTGTATAAAATTTGGCTAAATGGTGTCTTGTCACCTCTTAATGTGGTTTGACAATTTATGATGGAAAAACTGGCTTGCATCATGACATGTAATACAACAAAATTAATGTGAGAATGTACTCATTAATATACACACATGTGATGCATACATTGAATGAAATCATACAACATCCAAAGGACATTTTGCAGTTTGGAGGTACGACATAAATAATAAGCCAATGGGCTACACAGAATGCAAAATAATGTTCTTGTCCACAAACACAGGTTTCAAGTTTCTGTTTTTGAACAGCTGCAGATGCCTACCTTAACAGTTGCATTTTTGTTCTTAGCAAAATACTGTTTGTTTCAGTTTTTGTTTTTTTTGCTCCTCTAACTGGCTCTGAGTTCTGATTAACACCTGTATTTTCATGCAGATAATCCCTGTCTTATTAAATCCAAGACACCAGGCCAGCTGGCATTTCCACATCATACAGTACAACTATTGAATACACATTAGAAAACTAATTGCCAAGTTGCAGTCTCGTCTGTGAGCATGCTCACATGCTCAAACAATTACATTTTTATTGGACGAAGTGTATTTCGACTGCACATTATCCAGAAAGAAAGTGTCCCGCAGTGGATTCTGACAGGCAGTTTATTCCAAACGTATGTGATCAGTGCAGCACCAGGGCCAGGATGAGTCACAGTATATCTTTAGTGCTTTTGAACCTGTTCTGTTGATGTTATGTCTAGTTTGCCTCATCTTGCTGTCAACAGTGTGACCCAAAAATTGCTCTGTACAGACTGTGGACTGTGGACGTTACGAGTACCTGTCCTTTGCTGTTCTGTTTAGCAGAGATAGTTTCCACTGTATTTTGAATGTCAGTGATTATAGTACTCGCCGCTTTTGAATGACAACGATTATATATAAGAGAGAATTTACAAAGGCTATTGAAGTGTAGGCCTATCTTTAAAAAAAACATTATGTGACAGTCATATTCTTTTGTACAAATTACCCATGACAGCTTCTTGCTACATCCTCCTGGAGAGTGGCTTACAGTATCACTGCCTTGCAATTTTCACTATATCTTTCTTAAATAAGCTGAAAAGATGATTTTACATTTTTATTTGTTTGAGATGCAGCTCAAGAAAGCTGAGTGTAAAGATTTAGCATTTTTGAAGACATGCCATGAAAGGCCTGGACTAAAAAAGGTCACTTTACTGCAGAGTGGGGAATGTTCATCATGCCAATATACATTTTTTTTAAGAAACATTTAGAGGCAGATGTCTTTATTAAAAGATTTCATTTTAATGTTAGTTGTGGAACACCACCTACCTGCCTTGTAAATCCAATCCATGTTTGTGAGATCAAAAGCCTTGTCCACATCATATGACAGATACAGTACAAATGGCAGTAGGTCATCTGTTACCATCTAGTCCTTCATGTGTGATCAAGTTTGAGTTGGCTGGACATTTTTGGGTTGTACTGGACCACTCTCAAATTAGAATAACAATTTCTAGAATTTACAACTATTTGTCACTTGGGTTTGCACATAGAGGATTTTGACCTCCACATTTAACCCATCTGTGCAGTGAAACACCCACATATACACACACTAGTGAACACACACACAAAAGGGCAGTGAGCACACCTGTCCAGAGCAGTGGGCAGCCATATCCATAGCCCCTCGGTTCAGGGGATCTTACCTGGGACCACAAGGCTGGTTCCCTAACCTTTAGCCCACGACTGTCCTGCTGTCACTGACACTGACATGTGTATAAACCTCAGCATTGTTGAGGTCGCCCAGCAACTCGTTCCAAACAGGATCTTGTTAACAGCGACCCTGTGATCAGAAATGTGTGAGAAATTGTATTACAGTACATCTTTATTAGTAGACCTGTAACATAGCAGACCTGTATTCAAGGTATGCATTTCTCATGAAGTGAATGTGAAGTGTGAAGTGGTGATGTATGAGATGTTTGTGTACAAAAGCTTCAGCATCAGTGCATAAGTACTTGTGAATATGTACACATTCCATTACTTAAAGCAGACTTTCTAATACAAGTCATTTTATTAAAGCTTTTTTGTCAAGAATCTGCCACTTCGAATAAAAGAAGACATGCTGGAGTAGAATTCCTGGAACGTCTTACTACAATGCAAATTACCTACTTATATAAATGCCACTTATATGGCACACTTACTAATTAAAAGAAAATCTCCACCATTCTTCATCAGACATGACTTATGCAGCATTAAGTCCCCTAATAATATGTTCCTGGAGCGTCTGTCAGCATTTAATTGAGTTGTGCCTCGCTAAATCAATTCTTCATCAAATGGCATTTCACCCAGGCACCTTATAGCCCATGGTAACGGAACCGATTAACTACAGCACAACAGGTTGTCTAACAGTGGCATGGGGCTTAGCTAATTATGGTGAATGACGTCACTTAATGCCCAACTAAAGGATGCTGCGTTACTTACCAAACCTGGGCATCACTGTGACACCTCAGAGTCACTGCTAGGTTGTGGGTGACCCAACACTCAAAAGCATGTAATCAAGGCAAGTTCAGTGATTAATAATGAAACAATGTTGAAGGGATCACTATCAGCACAATTTGCCAGACTAAACTGTGATAACACAAATCCTTAATGGGCTACAGTCTTAAACTGTACAGCAGCTAGTGAGTGGACTGGCACCCAAGAAATTGTTATAGATTCTCTTCAGCAAGTTGCAGCTATAGTACCTTTTTGTCAGAGCAGATGAACTGAAGTACAGTTAGCACGCTTACCTTGAGCGACGTCAGTCTGAGTGGATTTCTTGAAAATGTGCTTTTTATTCGAGCTGTGAGACAGATTCAACAAGTTGCCATTCATGTACAATATAGCGTGGGCAGAGCACTGGTCTTCTGCTGGTGCTCATAAAAAGCAGCCTAAAGACATTGTTCATAACAGCTATAATGTAAATTGTAGGGTTGCCCGATTCAAGGTGCTTGGCAGTTGATGGTTGGTGAGAAGAGGTGGCTGGTAACTGGTATTTGCAGGCGTGAGTTCAGAAATTAATATTCTGATTTTCTGAAGCGTCTGGGGAGCTCAGAGGGTGCTGGAGCGGTTGGCAGCGCGCCCACGCCCTCTTGTTCTTCAGTGAGAGGTGCTGATGAGCGGCCCTGACCCGCTCAGTTAACGGATGAGCGCAGTGGTTCTCTCTCCACCCTATCTCACACTTACTCAGAGAAAAGATACACAACTCGAAAACCCACCCACACAGCAACACACACTACGTCAAGCGGCTGACACACACATGTGTACTCAAAGGCTCACAAATGCTCTTGGGCATTAACATGCTTGCACACACATAAGCTGGAGACTCAATTTAGATTTCCAACACCAGATAAGGCAAGAAGAGGGATGTCAGGGTGGAAGAGCTTACTGAAGTTATTAAGGAGAGAGTTGCATAAAGCCAGAAAGTAAGTGGTATTTGTGCGCTGTTGATGGAGATTATAGATCAAATTCAGAACCGAAAATCAGTGTCTGATACATTTCTGTCGAGATTCTGACAGCTTTGGCTCCGATTATGGGAAGTGTTTATTTGTACAACATATACTTTGAAGCTCTTAATATTTCAGGAGTTACTTCACTTGCATAAGAAAGAGGAGAGTCAAACAAAAATAAGTGAAAAGACAGGAGTTTCCAAAACTGGACATAGACCTAGAAAATGGGACTCTTAACAGTCATGCAAGAGTTGCTAGACCACCAGTAATATGTCGTTATCCAAGCTAGCTAAAGTAATCTTTATGATGGATGACAGCTGTTGGAATAAGCGTTATTAACACATGTAGGCTCAGTGGTCAGTATGTCATACATTAATAAGTCTACTTGTTGATGGTTTTAGTTTTAGATGTGAGCGGGCCTTTACTTTTAGAGTGTGAGGGTGAGTTTATATTGGAATAAGTGTTATAAGCACAAGTAGGGTCAGTGGTCATGACAAACTTATGTAGGTGTTAGCCTTAGAAACAGTACGAAAAGTGTAACCATTCACCATATTTATAAATTAGTAGCATTCCTTGCTGTTTCATTGACTTTCATTTGACTTTCCCCTCTTTATGCAAGTATTATCTATATGTGCTTAAAAAAAAGAGTAACTTTTACTTAATAGCCATTTTGACTGGAAATGAGAGATCTCCTCTTGGTTACTGAGTGTGTGTGTGTGTGTGTGTGTGTGTGTGCATACTTGTGTGTATAAAGTGGTTTCAGTGTTGAGTGGCATAATGGCAGTGCCTGAGGAGCTGCTTCAACCACAGCACTAATGAAGTCAGGCTTAATTACTGAACCTTCCCCAACTCTGCTCAAAACACACTCTAATTACAACACCATCGCTCTGGTCAATTACCCTGAGGGGACACTTATATGTCAGTATGTCCGTCTGCACCACTTTCCCCTTCCCTTTTTGACTCTTGTGGATGTAACAGTAAAACAAAATATAGGCCATTTGCCCACAGTCAACTGACTTCAGCTGATTTTTTGACAACTCACGTCTGACAGCCCACATTATCTGACGGGAAGCTGCCGGACCTTGGGCGTACAAATCAAAACAAACTCATCAATTATAGAATATCTGAAAAAGGAAAAAGAAATACAATCTTATCTTATGCTCAGTGCTGGGTTTTTGACATTTTTCTAAATGTCTCCCGGAAAATGGAAGTCAGAAAAGGGCAATGGGTCGAACTATCTGTATTGGTGTGGTGACACAGTGGAGACCAACAGCACCTTGGAAACAGAGCAGAACTAGATTACAAGTGCATCTCAACTGAACTGCTCGCGGCCTAGAACGTGAAGTGAATGCAGTATAATTGTGACTCGAATGAGTGAGAAGAGTGAAATCAGGTCTCAGAGACACTCCAGCTACATCAAAGTACCACTCTAAGAAGAATCTCATTACAAACAGCTGCACTTGTTCCACTGTTCTGATTCAGAGTTTTTATAATTGCTATATATGCATTTTAACTTTCTTGCTGTTTTGCAAACCAGCCCTGGAGACAACAATGACACTCTGTCCTTGAATGTTTTGCTGGCTGGCTGTTTGAGGACTACAGAGTTAGAACCTCAGATGGGTAGCTATAGGGCAACACCAGTTGTAGAAGATCATTCCTATTGTGCTATTCTTGCTCTTTATCTTCATTTTTTTTAAATATCGTCTTCGTTTAAAGCGGAAGTCTTCATTTACTTAAAAAAATGCAGCTTAATTCAAGCATGAAAATGAAAACAATGATATTCAAAGGTTTAAAGATGTTCCAAAAGTATTCTCAGAACATCTAGAAAACGTATTAAAAATTAAACGTTCTAAGAACCAAAAATTGTAGCGTTCAGAGAATATTGTAGTAATCGAAAATTGTTATTTAGATGATGCTTCTTTAGCTTTGTACTTGAGTTGAATGATAATGTTGCACATTAACAGAATCTTTTACTAGTCAAATAAGCACTGTGCAAAATCATTACACACCTTCAAGCTATGCTGAATTGTTAAGTAATCTCAATAATGAGACCCATCTATGTGTTTCTTGCACTGTATGACATACAAAAAAGAACAAAAGAATGACTGCTGCTACTGATTAGCTATGCAATATACTTTTATGCATTTTTACAATTAGCAGTATGTCATACATTAATAGAAGCCATATAAACTATTAATACAAGTCTTCTTGTTGACAGTTTTAGTTTTAGATGCGGGTGGGCCTTTACTTTAAAGGTGTGAGGGTGGGTCTATAGCCTATTGCTAACTCTAGTGCAGTCATCATCACACTGCCTCTTTCAATACAATGACATGACTAAGAATGCAGATTTAGCAAAAATCCCAACCAAGATCACATAACTCAAATCAGACAGCTGATGACAGAGATGTTACTGAGACTTAAACACCAAAGTCATGGAAGAATACCAGCAACATTTACCATAATGCAGGCTGAACCATACTTGGTGGGCACGCAAAAATATTTAAGAACCATTTCTATATAATATCTGATGACGTGTAGTTCAAGTCCTAAACCAAAGAAGTTTTGGGGGAATACTGTGTAATTCCAATTTTTACCAAACTATTCCAATAATGAACACAATCAGTTTAATGCCAGTGCTAAGTTCCTGTGTCTGGAAGTGAGCTGAATGAATTTCCACAGGAGAGCCCGAGGCTGGCGCTATGCAGGCCTCTGCATACAGGGGACTCTGTGTGTGGTGATGGCTCAATTTTCCTGACGGGGCAATTTTGATGATGCACTGAGTGGGTGTTACTCGGTCGATGCAGTGGAAAGACAATTTCCGTCAATTATTCAGAACAGGTACAAGTAAAGCTGCACAGGATTGCATTGCCAAATTTTAAAACCTTTGCAACTTCCCAAAAGTCTTAATTTTAGTTGTTACAGACCAGGGTTGAGTGGCATCCCCTTTTTAATACAGCCACACTGTCTCCAAATATTGCCTTGGTATACAGTAGTACAATGCTTTTTCGTCTTTTCATCCTGCATTACTTGTGACACCAGAACAAGTTCAGCGAGATGGTACTGACGCAATTTCTGCTGAAGGAACAGAAAGGCAAAGTAATCCTGTTCTAGGATGTTCTGATCTTGTTCAGTAAGAGTATTGCTAGCTTAGCAAGCATGCTGCAGACCCAAACAGTGCCACACACCACAGTACAGGTTTGAGTCTGACTAAGCGATGCTCTGCTGGCACAATTTTAAATAATAAAAACTATTGTCTAACAGAGCAAAAATTAGGTGAGTGACAGAAAGTCAAAATTAAACCTCTTTGGTGGTGCTGTCACTTTGGTTCTTCACTCCTTTCGTCACGGCCTCTGAGACTTCCACCTGTCACTGCTGGCTGGAGGTTGCACCTCCTTCTGAGACAGGTGTGCTCATGCCAAGTTTGACAAACACAGCAGAAGGGTTCATTCTAAGACATGGTCATATTATACTGATTAAACGTATTTTCTCACAAGACTGGAGATATAACATTTGTCTTAGGATCTAAATTCAACCTTGTTCATTGTTGAATCAAATACTCTCAAGAGGCTTACGTCAACTGTATGGGCATTGTCACAAAGAACAAGTGTGTTCGCTATAAGCACTTGCAATTAACTCTAACTGTTTATGTTGTGATTCTGTCTTTTATGTCTATGTGTTTTGTGTGTATATATTGCAATTAATGTTGTCTGCAGATATCACAAGTACTAAATTATTAAATTAATAATGATAAATACTCATACAAGAGATCCTCCATATATTTATGTGCTCCATCCCCCACAGAATTGACAGCAACAGAAAAGTTTAGCTTTTCCAGAAACTCTTGAACATAGGATGGAACATAGTTAATGTAAACTAAACAATATATATTTTTTTACATTTCACATCACACACCATATGCAATCCTATATATATATATATATATATATATATATATATATATATATATATATATATATATATTTGTTTGCTTTCTTTGTTCTTTTTTTGCATGATGCAGGACATTAAAAATGCAACAAAAGACTCCAGTCAATCAACCTGCATCTCAATACAGTATAAACTTACTGCCATAAGGATAGACAGACGAACTGAGAGATGAATGGCTCCAAAGATGGATGGTCTGAACAGAGAGTCTGCTTTACAGCTGTTCCATGCTTCTCAACACTTAATGCTTCTCACAACATTTCCAAATCTCATCTAAGCATTGTTTTGATACTTCAGGATTATATTGCACGAACCCTCAAAATTCATTTAAACCTTTATTTATTCAGCTGTTGTTGCAGCGATGAAGTTAAATGCAGCAGCAGAAATTGGGGAATGCGGCCAAGCGTACATCATTTCTGTAGGCATCTGTATGCAACTGATGTCGTTTTGTGTAAATCAGAACGATGAGACCTTACATTGTAAAGCACCAGGTTCATAAAAATTAGAATATCTCATACACATACCAATCAACAACAACAAGGGGGCAATATCTTGGGTGCCAGTCATATCTCAGATGCTCAAATTTGGATTATCGGATTTACAAGTATAATAAAAATAATTTATTAGCCAGCAAATGACCACTGCTTTTTAGGACTCGGACCCTGTGATTGTGTGTGTGTGTACACTGATGGGTAGGAGTGGTTTCTAGTTATATATATATATATATATATATATATATATATATATATATATATATATATATATATATATATATATATAAATATATATATATATATGTAACTATATTTAACCCTTGCTGTTTTCAACATTTAGAACCTTTTACTCACAGGGATTTGCACACTACAGCAGAGAAAACATTCCAGCCTTTGCAGTAGTCTAGATCCTACACCTCCTCCACTGGCTTTTTTCCATCGACTCCTTAGATAATTACTAGATGCTTATCAGGAAATAAGCATGGCAGAGGAAATGCAGAAGGGACAAAGGGAGAGCCAGTAAATGGCCACTGTAACTGGCCTCTGTGATGCAGCATACAGGGAGTTATCATATATATATATATATTTATATATATATATATACATGTACTGTGTATATATATATAAACATGTACTGCACTCTTCTTAAGTCCTGGAATGTATTTTATTAAGTGTTAATAAAATACATTCCAGTCAAAACAGACAGCAAAAGCCCAGACAACTAACAACGCCTACGCTGGAGGTGAAGGATCGACTTCACTGTGTAGCTTAAATCGACCCCTTCAGATAAGGCTGCTGTTCAGATCACGGTCCATATATCGACTCGTGTTGTGAAATAAAGCCTTTTCGCCCTGCACGTTTTCTGGGGTGGAAATGAGTCACTTGTTTCTTGACAGTTGTCGGTGCACTATGAAAGTGCAGCCTGTTGCCAGCGTTATTGGGTGAGTGCGGGGGTTAGATTGTGTAATTAAATGCAATGTCCCTGAGTGGCTTTATTACAAGGCCCATAGCTGCCAGCGGCTTGCCTCAAATGCTCCACATAAAAAAGGCTGTGCTTCATTGCACTCGAGCTGTGCTTTGCAGGTCTTGAATAAATGCTTTTAAGCCCAGAGAAGGAGGGATGACACCATGAAAACTGTTTTCAAGCCTCTGCTTTTTCCTTCCACAATTTGCATTGCAATAAATCGGCTAGAAGAATGTTCCAAGAGACAAGAGGTGGAATCAAGTTTAAAGAAGGGAGGTAACTGTTGCTGCTGGTGGTAGAGCCAAACACTGACTGTTTTCTTTAATGAAGCCTAATTGATTTATTCCAATTAGGAGTGAGTTTCCCCTCATTAAATGGTCTATAATCAGTGTGGTTTGTCCATCAGGGACTGTACATTATCATTTTGTGCTTCGTGCTGTTTCATTTAATAACTCCCTAGACCTAGTCTCTTCCTTGGCCTCTCTTCAAAGCACCACTCAGTCCTCCCCCAGTCCTGACCTGATGTACCACAGCCTGCCGTATTTTAGTGTTTTCCCTGCTTCAGCACAGCTGATAATTAATAAGGCCTTCTGAGTCGAACTCGGCACATGTACTACGTTACCAAGACTGGGAACCACTGAGCAGCTCAAAACTGTTCAAAATGTAATAAATTCTGCCAACTCATGCGGTATTCTGAGGCAGCAAGGCATCAGTCATGTCTGAATCTAATGTTTGTATAAAACGCTGCCTGTTGAAGTTCAAGTTCTTCCATTCAGCTGTTTTATAATAGCAGCGTAGATGTTTTCCTTACTTCCCTTAGTACTCTGTGCCAGTGTCATTGTGGTTAGGCAAACAATATCAAAAAACACCAGCAGTAAAGCACGCTGCCTTTTGAGGTACCAACTTGTGAGACAGTATAGGCAGCAAGGCATCCAGACAGCTGGCTTGAGTTTCAGACACAGCAGCTTCATAGCTTCACACTGAACAAAGAATGTAGCAGAAGCCCTATTATCTGTGTCTGCATAGTATTTTCTTACTGAAATCTGATTAATTGGGTCATAGGTATTTGGTATTTATGATGGTGAGCCACCTGGTGGCGCCATGTACTGTTTACTAGGAGCTGCGCATGCGCGCGTACGGCTTCACTCAGGAAGTGTAGGGGCTCATAACATGGTCGCGTGTGGGAAAGCATAATATTGACGTGAGGTATTCATGTACAGTAACCTCGATTTGTTAATATGTGGCACTTTAAACTGTGATTTTGTGTCTGTGGTTTCTGTTAAAGTGGGAACTTTTAGCGCATTTGTAGTCTAAATGAGAGTAATTAAACTGACAGCTAGCCGAACTAGCCGAACAGCCTTAGGTTTAGTAGACACCTGTCTAAATTAGCTAGGTGGTTATGAGTATTAACCTTAATGTTACCGAAGAATCAGTGTCAGTGGCATAAATGTTTACAAGTTCAGAAATTAGTCGTTTAGTCTGTGGACTGCGCTGGCATACAAATCCTGCTTATTAATACTATTAACTGTTATGTTTTGTCTTACCTTGTGCACCTTGTGAAATAGCTACTGGATGAATTTCCCCTTTTGGATCAATAAAATATCTATCTATCTGTCTGTCTCTGTCTATAAGGGTTAGGGTTATAATTAGGTTTATTAGTGTTACCGTAAAACTCAGACTCGCTATCAGTGTGCTGGAAAAGCTCGACTGCTTGTTTCCTGAAGTTAGCTTTTTATTCGTAGTTTAGCAGTTACATTCAGCCACGTCTTACGTCAGGTTTAGGCTTAATACCGGGCATCTGTTGCAGTACGTAGTAAAGTGAAGGAGGGTGATCAGAAGAGCAACTTTAAACACTGAGAATGCCGGCCAGGAACACAGTGACCAGTGGGCTGCCCAACAGCAAAGTGAAATACTCGAAGCTTGTCAGTGATGATGATGGCTACATTGACCTTCAGGTAAGCAATGAGGTGTTTGATGCGTGAATAAGAATAAGAAAATGATTGTGTGCTGAAGTACCTCCCCCAGTCTTTCTCTGCTTTCACCACATACAACAGCACATCCAATTCAGGGAATGTTAAGGTCCATTTGTTGTGATTAATCAGATGTCAGTTGCAGTTAAAGGGCCCATATTCTACATTTTACTTTTCCCCAAGCTTTATTATTATTATTATTATTATTATTATTATTATTATATAGTCTTATGCACCCAATAATACATTTAAAGTTGACACAGAATGCATTCTGATGTCCACATAAAAGCTATGCGATATTATTTGGTGTGAAAAATGCCCAGAAATAATGTGATGTCAGCTGTTCTGCCACATCACCAGGGCAATATTAAACATTTAAAACCTGTGAAAACAACTTATAAAACAGAGAATTTTGTCTGTTTGTTGAGAATTTGTCTGTTTTGTTGAATATTCAGTAAAGTTTAAATAAAAAAAATACAAAACAGGAATATGATAAAACACTCCATAGAAAACTATCAGTGGGTCAATCAGTGACCTATACTGAAAGCCCAAAAGATTTGCCACAAACCAAATGTTTTTTTCTTTATATTATATTAAATACAGTGCTTTGGACATAAATTTCAATTCATAAAGTAAGTTACTGAAATGACAGCTGATCACATGTTAACAGTCCTCAGGCACATGCACTGAACAGAAATCAGGGCCAAACCACACCAGACAACAGAAAGTGACATACAAGTAGATCATTCAGAAGTTAAAGCACCAAATAACTGCCATTCATGGTGGTGACAGAAAACAGATTACAGAATATGATAAAAACCTAGTTACTCATGTTTTGGCTGCAGACTTCTCCAGGTTCTTAATCTGAGAGAAGAAGTAGAGCAGGCCCAGCTCCAGCTTTCAGGCTAAGGCACTTAGTATAACTGCTAACATTTTGAGTCACATTATTAAAGCTGTCCTGGCCTCTACATTGTGTTGTAGATGATGCTGATGTGTCCATGACTTGCTTAACAACTTAGCCAGTTTTTATGTGACGATACCCTAAAGAAGTCAAAGGTTTTATCCACTTTACAGCTGGATGAGCGTCCAGGGAATGCACACACTGAATGCTGACATACCATTAGCTGGCTGACTGAGCGTCAGAGGCACCAAACATGCAGATAAATAGATGGATAGCTAATTGATAGCTACATTGCTATTAATAAGGAACCTGTACAGATTTATTAAGATTGATGTGTATACTCATGTATGTAAATATGTATGTACCTGTGAAGCTAATGTGGTTTTGCCCTGCAGGTATGGGGTGCTACTGTTTATATCAGTGTTGGGTCAGAGAGACCTTGTAGACCCGTCTTGACTTCTGCTATTTTTAGAGTATAGGGCTAGGTGATTGAAGTTAAGTGACCATACTTTTTTGTAATTAGCACCAAAGCTGTACCCGTGTCTGTGTTTAATAAATGATCTGTAGTGCTGTGAATGAAATCTCTTTATCATCTTTAAGGGAGTTAATTCCCTTACGCATAACTACCATGTCGTGGTTTTACAAACCCTTTTTGAACCTGAGGTACTGGCTTTTAAAGATGGACGTCCACCGTGTACATAGATAGGTCTGTTTCTTGTAAAGAATATAAAAGTATCAACACCGCCTGCACAGCCTAGAACAGTAGATTTCTCTATTTTGTCTGCCATTTCATTACCATTGCTTTTTTGTTGTATTTAAATGTTGGGGTGTAAATTTTAATGAGTCAAGACTGTTATGGGATTTTATAATCAACTCCTCTTACTGTGCTTGCTAGTAAATGCAGTATTTGTATTTGAAGGACAAACAAAAGTGTTTGCGATTCACAGTATGTAATTTCCATGTACCAAACTCTCCCTCTTCATCTATGTAATATAACTACAGTCCATTCTATGGCACCTTTGATGTGGTCATAGTTTAGCCTCTCTTTATCAGTTTATTTATTTATTTTTGTAACTGTACTTCTAAGATGAATATGTAAACATAGCTATGTTTTGTTGCATGTGCCTGCACTGCTGTAGGCTGAGCTGTTTCTAAGGAAAATAAGTTTTCACTTAATCTTGTTAGTTATTGATGAAGGCGGAAGCACTGTATTATCTATTTATGGGTTTTCACTGGTCAGACCTTTAAAACGATTATATTCATTCCTGCTGTGCCATAATAAGATTAGTGATATTCTTCTTTCTTCTTTAGTTTAAGAAGAGCCCACCCAAGGTCCCCTATAAGGCGATCGCCCTGGCGACTGTTCTCTTTCTCATCGGTACAATTCTGATTGTCATTGGTGCTCTTCTCTTATCAGGATACTTTGGCATTCAAGATGTGAGTATGAAACTTTGTTACTGATTTCACTTTAACCTTAAAATACTCAGTCAGTTACCGCTTGTTTTGGTGGTCTCCAAGCTCCAACATTCCTGACTTCCTGAGTAGGTATGGGTGTGGTTGTGCTGGGAAAACAGTTAAATGTGCAGGGCACATCATGCAGCTTCTGTATCGCTAGTGGCTGTAGCTGTATGAGAAGTCTTAAGCTGAGGATCCTTCATAAACTTGCTCCATCTTGGCAGTTACACATATATTGTGAACTTAAATAGGGGACCTCAGGGGACCTATTATGCTTGCCTGGCTTTTCACTTTCCTTGGTGTGTTATGTAGCTTTCACACAGAAACTACTTTTCTCAACTGCTTGAAACATCTTGTTGGAATTTCAGTTCTTTTCTTTCTTACAAGGTGACGTTAACCTGTAACATAATTCTTGGCCGCGTGTAGGGGCGGAACTTGCAGGATGCCAGTACTACTTTCAACCACTCTGGCAGGTGATCAGTCAGAACAGATTGGGTGCGCTGACCAATTAGACAGCATTGGGCTTAAAGACACAGAAGCTGAAACAGAGCATTTTAGACAGAGGTTGAATACAGATGTACAGAAAATATTGTGTTTTAGGGAATTTAAGCATGTGAAACTATTGTAGTGGATGCAAAAATAAAAAATTTTATCATAATAGGGAAAAGTTGGGACAATATGAAAAATGCAAACAAAAAAGCAGTGTTACATATGCTGCCTTCCATGCATTTTTCAACAACACAGTGCAAAGCCACATGCTGTGCACACATTAGAAAGGCATGGCTGTGGAAGAAGAGGGTACTGGACTGGCCTGCCTACAGTCTTGACCTGTCTTTATTAGAGAGTGTGAAAATTGTGACATGTAAAATGTGACTGTGATGACCCCATGCCATTGCACATCTGGGACAAAATGAATTCTAAAATACATCGTCCTTTGGTTTCCAAAGTCTTGATGAGAAAGACTTTTAAAAAATGCAGAGATTAAACTGACAGACCCATGTATTAGGAGAGTAAAAAATGTGAAATTGTTTAATTTTATTTTAATCTTCTTGGAACTTGTAGTTCAGATTAAAAGATCAGTGTCCATTTTTGTCATTTTTGTGTTTTCTACATCGTTTGAACACGCCAGTGTTTGTTTACGTTGTGTGACAATGTCATAATGAATGGACCATTAGAAGTGCTACAAAATAGCTTGGAAAAAAAATCTGGTTCCATTGACTTACATTGAAACTAAAGTATGTTTTTCTTCTTTCCCGTAAAGTTTTTTTTTTGGTTCCTTGTACTTGCAAAAGTAGCTAACATTTTTGAAGTACTAATATTTTCCCTTACAGATTGCTTTGCCAAGCCTTACTTTCCTTTGGCAGCATTTTTTAGGTTTCTTACTTCTGTTAGTTCCCTAAGTGAAGTACATGCTCAGTTGGATTTAAATCATCAGGCTGGAACTTTGGTTAAATGTGTAGTCCTTTCTCTTGCTACATTAGGAACTTTAGCAGAAATGTATTTATTTATTTATTTGATTCATTCTACTGCTGCCATAGTCTGGACCTGATTTATAAGATTTATAATGTCTTTTTCTTTCAAAACTCTTCTGCCTGACCATTTTACTTAGTGTGTGTGATGATGATGCAGCACAGCCTCTATTTTTTCTCTAAATGGTGAATCATGATACTTTCACACCTACACTATGCAGATTTTCTGATTTTACTGACTGTTATTTTGAGGTTTTTCTGTTCTTTTTTCTGTTACGTGGCTTCAGCAAACAACAGTTCTTCAAGTGTTCTAGCAAGTGTTTTTCAACGTATTCATACTGTTGATTTTGTGATCCCTACTGACTGTACATTGGTTCAAACTGTCATTTGCCCTAATATCATTTTCAAAGCGGACTGCTTTTCTATCAGAGTCAGTTCTCTAGTTTTGATCTTGGTTTAAGCCTTTTACGTCCAGAGCAGAATACACAGGCAAGCTCTAATGACTACAGCTGCTCCTAGACATGTACAGCTCAATTAAGTGGACACAATTAAGGAAACATGAAACACTTGAGCAATTAGAAAACTTCCCAAACCTGACATTCTGGACCTTTCTGGGTCTTTTTTTGTCTGAAATCTAAAATGAAAATGAAAGTTCTACAAAATCAGCCACAGCATTCTTATTGTATGTTCAATCAATAATGTCTATCTTGAAATGTAATAAAATGAGGTTCTATTACTACAGTGGTGTTTTCCACTAATTTAGAGCGGCAGTCTGGTGGCCTAGCCACTTGACTTGAAACTCAAAGGAGCATTGCCTATATTGCCTTCCTAGGAAATATTACTTTTTGTGAAGCTTGAATTGCTTTGTGTACACTAATTTTGTTTCTGATCAGTTAAACTAAACCCTTAAGTGTATTGACCAAGATTCAGGAAACTAAAAATCATTTAAAGTAATAGTTGAATTTTGCGATATCGTGCTGGACGATATGGCCAAAATTTATATTGCGATATATTCCTTAATTTTGTATGCAATATAATTCCAATATCGATATAAATAATTTGTAGGCCTCAGAAAAGCTGCCAAGAATCCCTAGAATGGAAGTCTGTATATACTTTATAAATATAAATAACTTTAAATTACAACTGAGGCCGAGTTTCAACAGATTGAACAGATTAAAACTGTTGTGCGTCAGCCCGGATACAGAACATAAAAAGTCTTCATATACATAAAAGGAACATGTCATGCCCGTCAAATAAGCAATCCTCTAGATCAGGGGGCCACATTGGACAATATTAAAATACTAAAGGGCTGGTCTCTCTTTCCAAAAGCATTATTCATACATAATGTGTGTGTGTGTGTGTGTGTGTGTGTGTGTGTGTGTGTGTGTGTGTGTGTGTGTGTGTGTGTGTGTGTGTGTGTGTGTGTGTGTGTGAATAATTATGAATTAATTTAATTTTACTGTAATTGCAGCAGTAAAAATGTTACAACACACTAACAATTTTGTCTTAATATGTGCTGATAAGCTGCTCAATAGATAATGTTATGAAACTCATTTGTAGGCTGAAGTGTATATGCTTACAAGAAATATAGCTTGTATAAAACCACAAAACTCTGTGTTTGTTTTCAAAACTCTGTTGTTTTCAAAACTCTGTAAAGCTGCTTTGAGACAACATCGTTGTAAAAAGCGCTATATAAATAAACTTGACTTGGCTTGACTTGACAAGCATTAATCAACACTGCCCCGTTACACCTGGAAATGCCAGCACGTGATATAACTGGACGACGCAAGGAGCACCTTTGTTAACATGCAGCCAGCTGAAGAGGGGAAATGCGTTCAGGTCGGTTAATGTGATGAAGCAGTGTAAATGCAGCGTTAGCTATTTTTACGCAGTTGTTTTTCTTAGTTTTTGAAGTAAATACAGAACTACGAGCTCATCCACCGTTACCATGTTTGATTTACTCTGAACTGCCTTCTACTGGAAGCGTTGCTCAGCAACCATATCAATGGAGCTGAAGCAGAGAATGTATGTGACAGAGACGGTTAGATTGCTTGAAACGCATGCAGACATTAGAGGAAGGATAAATGAGTCTTAAATGAGCCTTAAGTTTATTTAACTTTGCCTCGTAACACAGCGCTGAAACGTACTATACATTTATGTACTGCTACCACCATCGGGTGAAAGGAACAATTGCAATGTACTGACGGGCCATTAAGGGTGACTTCGCGGCTACCCTGCCGTAAATAATACATATCAAAATACTGCAAAAATTATATCACCGTTATTTAAAAATTTGCGATAAATACTGTTATCAAATTATTGCTGTGGACCAAGTTAGAAGTTCTAAAGGAGATTGAATGAATTAAATTATCCACTTTGGGGTAGAGTAGTCATGTAAGAAGTGAAAAAAGAAGTGAAAAAAGAATTTTATAGAAAAGTGCGTAATTTTAACAATACTGCAGCAATGTACGTATGTTCCAAAATCATAACAAAGTACAGTAACTTTTCTCACAACTGCTAATACCCTTAATACATCAGGTGTATAGTATCCAATAAAATGACAAAGCATCATCTCATATTGCTGTTTTCAGTCAAGCTTATTTCATAGAATTTACTTTCTGTGTAATTTTTATATACCTGTATATACTTCTATAGACACCAGGTACTGTGTGGTTTCAGTTTACATCTGCTTTCAGCTACAAGCCTCTAAGCGATGCACATTAATTGTAAGACAAAGTTCAGACATCCAATCTTGATAATAACTCTAATCTGAGTTGGGGAAAAAACTCCATCCCATTAGAGAACTCTGTAGCTAAGTGACTTGCAGTGCCTTTAATAAGACTGCATGACAAAGAACTGAGCCCTGCTGAAAGTAAACACTTCAAGCTGTGCTCAAAGAGTTCAGAATGGAGTGTGATTACGTTCCTGCTGTGAGGAACATCTGACGTTACCATTAATCCTGGTTGTGGATCATCTTAAGGAGGTCCTCAGTCTACTGCCCCACTTCCTGAGTCCAGATGGTGTAGCAGCCACGTCACTGCCAGCTCACTTGAACTCAAAATCAGAAAGCGCACAATCAAGATGGTAACTGGTAATCTAGAGCATGTTGCCATTTTAAAGACCCAGCAGGATAGAATATTAGAGTGTAGTCTGAGATGTGATTGGTGCTTTGTGCTGTGCATAAGAACCAAGGGTTGTGATGTATACAACATCAATGTAGCCATTTTATTGAGCAGTGAACCTACACGTCGATTGAACCACTGTGAACAACTTTGTTTGAATCCTATTTATTTATTCATTCTGCATTTTTTAAAGATTGCAAATGGGAAACACGAATTACAGGTATACATCTCTGAAACACTGAAATACTTTACAGGTCAACAGTAGGTGATTTGTAGACCTTTCCTTGTCTTCAACTTATATTTGACTAAATCTGTTGTATTTAACTTAAACAAATGAATCAGTTTTTAACTAGAGCCAAATGAAGTTGTTCCTCAGGTCACATCTGATGTCTGTTAAGATGATGTAGCTTACAAATAATTAATGTATTAGTAATAATAATAATCGTCATCATCATGAATAAGCATTTTTTATGGAGCGCCTTTTATTGACTCAAGGATGCTTTACACACATGTAGTAAAATAAACAATAATAACAACAGGGCTGTGTTTATTAGGGGAAACTGTGAAAAGGGGAATGAAACAAGAATATATCTACTTCAATTAAAAGTAGTTAAACTTGGCAATAAAATAAAAAATCTTCTCACCTAAACTTGCTATGTGGGAGCTCTCCTGTTTGTTTTGGCTAGCTGACACCCTAATCCTTACTGTAACCATTTTGCAGCTGCTTATCATTAGTTTCACCTGATATATCAGTTTGGGCATTTGTAGATAAGCCATATGCGATATAAAGCATGACTATGTGTGGAGATGTTGTGGAGGTCTCTGTCCTTCATCAGTACTCTTAATGAATGACTGTATTTTTGCTTGTCTGTTACCAGCACCGTGACCGCACTTTACCAGTCCTCATCATTGGAATCCTCGTTTTTCTCCCCGGATTCTACCACTTGCGCATCGCTTACTATGCCTCTAAGGGCTACCGAGGCTACTCCTACGATGACATCCCAGACTTTGATGACTGAGTAACATGGAACATTGTGACAGCTTGCTGACATTTATGATAGATCTCAGAAGAAGAGCCTTCTTTCATGTGCAGACAGACAAAGCTGCAGTCTTGACAAGCTCTCATTTTGAAGTGAAGTACTACTTGGAGAGAAGATGGTATGTGTTAGCCTAGAAGATTTTATGTTGATGAAAAGTGCTTCTAAAAAGGTAATTCAGGCATAAGGAATCTAAGACGTGCATTAATGTTTTCTACTTGAGTAATAGAAAAATTCTTGTAGCGTTTGTGATGCTACCTTGTCATGTTGCAGTTAATAAACCCTGTTTGGTTGTGATTAAATTTGAGGCATGAGGGAGGAAGCAGCCTACTGGAAACATTTCCAGTGTCTGTTTTATATTTACAGTAGAAGGAGCAGAAGAGGGAAACTTTTCATCAGGTCTACTTCCAGAAATGCTCTGTTCTTGTCTAGTTTAAGCTGAACACAGCTTTACTGTCCTGGATACTAGAAGCACTGTAGTTTTGAAGTTTCAGTGTTGCATTCCACATCTTCTGTATCACAATTTCAGAGCTGTAATCTCTTTCCCCATCTGGGACCATGAGTATGAAGTGAATGTGTATAATGTGTTATTTATTTAGCACGTAGTTAATGTAAGAAAAATTCAAATGTAATTCAGAAGTATGCAATAAATTGTTTTTGGGGTTGTTTTTTTTTCCTGAAAATCCCTGTTGCCACTTCAATTCTATTAGACAAAAATAAATCCCAAAATTACTTGAAAGAAAGTCTGGTTGCACTGACTCACAATAAAAAGTCAAGTATATTTTTCCTTCTACTGTAAAATTGTCATTTTGGCGATATGTTTTGTTATGACAGCCATGGTATGTGCCGTCATAGACGTCTGTACACTTCTAACTAATTTTATTTATTTAGTATCATACATAGTCTTATACATGTCTGACCATTTAAGGAAAACTGATTTTATATGGCTTAATGTATTATTAATGTATTATTATTGATGTATTACATCTCTATTTTTGTTGATTTTCGTGTTTCTATATAATTTGAACACGACAGCTGCTATTTATATTCTGTAAAAGTTTAATGATGAACAGACCAATAGAAATGCTCCAAAATCACTTGGGTTAGAATCTCTTTACATTAAAAGTTAAGAATGTTTTTGGCCTCTGCTGCCAACTTGCTGTTTTGGAGATGCATGTCTTTCTTTGGACACCGACGATGTGCATCATGGCAATATATGCATGTGTATGTACAAAAAGCAAGAAGCAGCATGCCGCAAGTGGTCAAATGTCTGAAGGGGTACAGGATTGTAAAACATTAGGGAACCACTGATCTACAGAAAAGAATGCTCCATTGTTTCAGTTGACCATTAAAAATTCAACATATTGAATGAAATGCATTTTTAAAAAATAATAATTTAAAGTAACATGCTTTCAAAGTGTGTTCCATCTTCTCAAAGCTAAAAAAACGGATGCACTTATAGCCTATATTTCCAACATGACATTTATTATATTAATACTGTGTAATATATTCCAGAAAGAAATTTGGAAGCAGTTAGTTGGTTACCTACCTACGCCCTCAAGTGGCTGGAAAGTGAACATGTTTGGAAATAGAATCAATCTTTTGTTCACATTTGCGCCTCAGAGTACAAGTTCAGATCTCAGATAAGATTCCTTTTTATCTGTTATTTCTCTTTTTTTTACAGAGGGCTCATTTCAGAGACAGACCGTTTGTGATTACGAGCCCACAGCAAAGAATGAGTGGCAGGGCTGCATAATCAGACTTTCCTCTTGCTCGGAGTGATGTTAATCATAAAAACAGTCCTAGCAAAACTCTTAACTTCTAGATGCTGTATGAATACCAGCCCGGAGAACATATGGGTTTTAATTAAAAGAGGTTCCAAAACTGCATTAGTCACCTGATAACCGAAATTTAAAATCACTGCTTTCCAATAAGCTGGTCGGTTTTCTCATAAATGTGATAGACAAGGAGAGGCTTGTGGGTATTATAGTTGACTTTACACTGAGTAACAGTGAGCAGTTGGAGTATTTTTCTTCTCAGCTTGAGAGAAACAGCGGTTGAACCTGTAGCGCGTGGCCTCCGCCGGTCAGGCTTTTAAAGTCACGAGGTCAAACAAACGAGAGCAACGGCGGTGGGATTTTTCAATCTGGACAGAGAAAAGCACATGGACAGACAGGGGAGGGGGAGGGAGGTGAGGTTTGTCTCGCGGGGAGGGAGAGGCGTTAGGGGAGCGAGGGTGGGGACAGAGAGGTGGTAGAGGAGGAACACCACCGAGCAGGCAGACGCTCACCGCGGCACACATGGCCTCTTCAGTCCTCTAACGGCGTAAGACGGACACAAGTCCCGTAACTTCAGCTACCAGCAAGCGTGTGTGTGTTTCTGAACTGCTCGACCGGAGGAGCGCTGTTCCTCCACCACGTTTCGGTCTCCGGACAAACTGTGGCGCTTGCACGGAGAGAAAAGCGCGAACTTCAAGCGTGCTGGTGTGGCGCTCGTCATCGGGAGCGCGCGCTGCTGTTGTTGTGGACGCTCAGGCTAACGGCACGTTTAGTCAAGTCAAGTTAGCAGGTTAGCATCCCGTCTGTTTAAGGACGAAGACTCGCCTCACGGGACACGGACACCCCGGCGGTAACCTGACTTACCCCGTTTGCCTGAGGAGAATCACGGAAAAACTTCTAAGGACAGTTAATGGCTTCAGACTCGCAGCTTTTTCAGTCTGAGCACCTGCCTCAGTGTGAAGCTCTGGACGCTCAAACAGCGCCGCGGGTTGGTTTCACCCAACTTAACGGACATTAAGAAGCGAGCGCTGCTAACTGTGTACAAGTGTTTATATATTTATATGTATATAGTTTAAAGTGTACTTACACAAGTTGGATTCAGAAACACATCTAAAGACTGCTTTAGTCGGGATTTGGAAGAGGAAAACAAACAACAACACAAAATGTCATCCATGGAGTGACACCTTTTCGCTGACTGTCTCAGAGAAGTGCCTAAATAAGGTAAATGAGCATTTTAACCGCTTCTACAGAAACTAGCTCCAACCAATCTCCTATAAAGTGTTTTTATTCTCTACTCCGTATGTTATTTTTGGGGGTGTTTGGAGTAATATTTGGTACATTTTATTGTATTTTTGTTAGTAGACAGTATTTTCTCGGCCCTTTAAGCCCGTCATGCAGGTGTTATATGAGCCGTACATGAGGCGCAGTGTTGCTATATGGGAACAATGGCCAACAGCTCCCTTCACTGACGGACAGTGTCTACCAGCTTTCTTTTACACCCAACCAACAGATTTTAGGGCAAATGCCGCTTAGAGGTTGTTTTTCCATTTTATAGTCCATTAAAGAAGCTATCCACTTATCAGTAGCCGTAGGAGTCTGTATATGTTTGTGAATAAAAAATTCTTTATGTTACCTTCTTTATAGTACTGCCTTAACACATATGAAAGAACTTAATATTGACAGGGACTGATTAGTAGTTATCATTCCTGTGTGTGAAACACGTGAAAAATAGGATGGAAAGGCATGGTGGCAAACTGTGACATGTCAGTCTCTGTTATTTGATGCAAATCTCAACAAATCATCTACGATACCGTGTTATCACGATACTCAATGTGGGATATAATATCACTACAGTTTTAAAGAGAAGAAGAGGTACGCTGTATGTATGTTGATAGCACATATATTGTGATTTATTACCTTTTTTAAGCTCCAACTTTTCCCTAAAGAAATACGTTGTCAATATCTGTTTCATGCAAGGAGATAAAGTTTCAGTCTGTTCATTTCACTTTAATTATTTTGATTGCAGCAAAATTAGAGGGTCAAACCGTCCATCAGTCCTGAGCTTCTGTGTTTCGATACAATATTGGCACGCATATAACACAATACTATGCTTTATCAATTTCTTTTCCCTCATTTCTACTCTCTGCAGATCCGCTATGCAAATGAGCAGCACAGTGGCCTGTTAATGTATGAATTGATAGGCCCTGTAATTCCTAAGACATCGGTCTTCAGAGACTGACATCATTGTTACATCTTTCATCAGTGCAAACAGACAGTTTAATGACAGCTTGGGAGCTTTTCCCATTTTCTCCTCCAGACACTTTCAAATGACATAGTAATTCACAAGTGGTTATCGGTTCTGCAGAGAGTTGCTGGGTGGTCATGGGTGAATTTGTAAATGTGGGCTTGCTTACTCAGTGCTGGGGCCACCAATGGTGGCCAAAGTCTGTATTGCTTCACCTCAAATCTATTCATCTGGGGAGTATGCTGACTTATTCCATAGCCTGGCCATCTCTCTCTGTTTATGTGCAAACACAGATTACTGATGTTGGCACCATCTGTTTTCATAAATCATACATGCCACTGTTCCGATCAAAGGTCTCAGTGGGTGCACCAAAGGAAAACAGCATTTTGCTTTCTCTGTTCTCTGTGCTTTTGGTGCACTTACACGTTACTCTCATACTTGTTAAACTGTTTGTTATGATGTCAGACTGCCAGCCTATTCGAGATGTTTTGCTCAGCATTGGCCTGTTTCTCTTTAGCACACTAACGCATGCTTGCAATCAGTAAAAGTTGCATGAACTTCAACTTGAAACAAAAGTGCTTACAGTTGTTTGAAAGTAAAAGCCAGAAAAGGGGATTACAGTTACTGTTACTGCTACAGGCTGCTAATGGAAGCTTTGTGTGCATTCTGAGGCCTTGTTTCAGTAATACTGAGCACACACATGCTTATATCCCATGAGCGTTCAAGTGCATGGGAGGCACGAGACCAGTGCTGGTGTAATACTTTGCCATAACGAGTATGCATACCTGGAGCAATGAAGTCGAAGGATAAAGATTTTTCTGTTGATGAGAGTTAACCCTTAGCAGTTGTGAGTTATTTTGTGCTGTACTATTCAAATGTTGTAATGCAGTTCTATTATGCAATTTAAGTTGCATAATTAATTACATTTGTATCAAATTTCAGCAGAAAATGTATTTTCTTTTTCTATAAAACAACACTGTATACATGACAGTAACTTTTCAGCAAAGTCAAGTCATAATATATTATCCTGTTCTATGTGTAGTTGCAGGTGTAATGTTGATCTAAAGTTTAAAATTAACACCTATGACAGAATTTCTCAACTTGTTTCAAAGTGCTACTAATAATAATGCTTCTGTCATTGCTAGTATTAATGGCATCTCTAACTAGCTGATATTTATTGTGGCTCCATTGGCTGTTGATTTAAGTCACATAATATCTTTGCATTTGTATTTACAAACTTGTTCCTATGCTGCTGATCTGCACGTATTTAGGAACAACTAGTGTAAATTGAAAATTCATTCCATTTGCATTGCATCTCTTACCCTGTAACTGAGATTGGTGCCATCTGTTCTTCAGACAACCTACAGTTTGTTTGAAGCAGGTACCAGCTTATCCTGGGCATTATTGAACTAAACAAGCTTTAAGGTGCTACCCTGGCATCTGAGGGCATTGGTAAGACTTGGTCACATCTCGGGCTCTGATGGGATGTGATGATCTCAGGGGACATGCTAACAGGATTGTCTAATGTAGTTACAAGAGCTGTGCAATATACCATTGCTGTCAGAACAAAATAAATGATTTTCAAAAAGGTAAATTTCCAGCAGAGAGAAAAAAGCACATTTCAAACTTTTAGCGTTAGTCTAGTTATTGTTATGCAATATTTTCCCAAGTACTTTTTGGCCATTTCTATTGGTCCATTCACCATGAAATATTCGGACTATGTGAAGGACGCATGAAAAAGAGATTTTTGGTAATATGTTAGGTTTGTGAATATTGTGATTAGTGTAAGTCTCTACACCTCCTGTTTCCCAGGTCTAGTGTCATTAGAAAGTTGTACAACATGATTATAGTCATAATTTTCCCTCGTTCAAATGTTTCTAAAAATAGTTAAAACATACTATTCTATATGAACCCAGTATCAACAATTGAACAGAATTGTGAACTGAGTGTGTCATCACACTCTTACTAGACCAATCAGTTCTCTGCTAACTTAAAATGTGATGTCGGACACGAATGGTGGTCTAAAGTGGTAATTTATATAGACCATATATTTCAGGAGCTTTTGTAATAACATATTACTATGTAATTATTATAGAACATATTATAGAACAACAAAGACTAAATGTGGAGTTCAAGAATTCGATATTTGGCAGACACAGAGACGTCTGGTTATGTGTTTTTCATGACTTATGGTTCACATTTCTAAACTTAGTATTTTCTGAAAATGTATTAATATGACCAAGCAAGATCAACTTGTCCTTGCCCTCGTCCTCTGTCCCCTTCCTTGGCCTGCTCTAGCAGCCTGGTCTCTGGAAGGATCATCCAGGATTAGTGACAGAGTAATACAGCTGCTTATCAGGCTGTCTCTGTCACCGACAGCACTCATTGCACACCTTAGTATAGAGCAGGTAGGCTACACAGTGATCTATTATTCATCTTTATGCACAGAGATCCATGAGATGCATTCACAAGTTTGCCAGTGACTTTTCTTTTTTTATTCAGGCCCTAGCCCCCATGCCACAAGCATACAGATGTTGTTTTCAGATGTTCACAATAAATGATTATCTACATAGAATGAACATCCTTTCTGGGCATGCCTGTATGCGCTATTCTCATTAGCACATGCTGAGATCGACAAGTGGATCTTTGATCCAAGGAAATCCTTCTGGCCTTGATTCAACCTGCTATTTCCAGGTCTGACTGTTCAAGAGGGATTATTGTTGCCCTGCAAACCCATTTTGTCACCTCTTTACATGCCTTTTCCCAGGCACTTTCAGGGAGCCACTAGACACATCTCATGCCATGCCACATGGTATGAGATAAACCCATCATGTATATGAAGCTCATAATGCGATCGACATGGTATGCGTCCTAGCACCCAGATTTACAGCATTTTTACACACAACCATAACTGTTTGGCTAAGAGTATACACAACAAAACCCAAAGTATTGCCAATAAAAGTTAAGCTAAATATTGATTGATAACAGTGCCTTATGACCTTTAAGGTGTTCTCTTGATATGGCACTTCTGTGATCAGTGTTTAATTCAATTATCCTATCAAGGCCCTGAGCAGCAGAAGTGGATCAGCCCAAACTAGAAATGTGCCAACAGAGAAAGATCTGCCAAGGACTGGTACCGTCTGTCCGAAGGGACAAGCTCACTCCTCTAACAGATGCTACTAGTCTTAACGAGTGCGAAAACGGGCACAAAGGTGTTTAGGGTGATATAGGGTTGTTGTATCTGAATTAAAAATTGCGCACATTTGCTATTTAGTGGGTTGTGTTCATAGCTAAGCAAAGCCAGCTGTCGTCCATGGCCAGTGCCTTGAGATCACTACCAAGGGACCTCTCCTCACCTTGTAACTTGGATGGACCTTCTGTTTCATATTGAGCAGCAAGTTTTCCATATTCAGGTGCTTGTGAAACTTAAGTTAGCCTTTACCCTAAACTCCCAAGATGGTCACTTAATGTCTAAATGTTTCCTAATTATTTGGTTTTCTAGTATGGCCACTGGGGAGCAAGAGGAAATTACTTATTTTTCTTCTTAGTGAAAACATGGCCAGTTGCCTTTTTTAGGAACTCCAAAGACATCACATGGCACACTGAGAATCAAACCTAAAGCCTCAAACCTCATAAAGCTCACCTCTAGATTTTTATTTTGCTGGTTTGTAAATTTTTCTGAAATCAAAATGTGCTCTGTTTTTGTTTTCACCACGTCTTTACTATCTTCTGTTTAACTAGAATAGGTGTTAAGTGACTAGATGGAGAATTGAATGTAATACATCATTCAATGCAATTAAATTTTATCTGTAGTATATACTAATGTTGCAGTGGAATGCTTTAATAGTAAAGAAAGGCCACCATACAACTTTTAGTAGTGGCCTGTAAGGTGTAATGGGCACCTTTGCTAAGGATTACCTACAAAACACTTTAATCAAGAACAGTATTTGAAGTATGTTTACTTTTTAAATAACATATATTTACTCTATTCATATTATCGATCCACCTGTCTGTGCTAAATAAATATTTGCACTGTCTAGCAAACCAAGAATATATTGTTTTTGAGATAAGCACACACCCTTAGAGTAGAGGGATAGTAATACTCTAATGTTGGCCTACTGCTCTTCCTCTCCCCTCCCCTTGACTCTCCCTGAGCATGTAGACTTCGCTCTCTCTCTTTCTGAAAGCCTCACAAGGCAGCCTTGTTGTACAGCCTGTCTGCTCTGAGGCTCCACACAGAGCGACACAAAGCCTAACCCCGCTCCATTTACTGAGTGTCTAAAGGCTGCTTCTGGATCAGCTCCTTCTTTACCATCAGGAATGTAAAATACAGCAACAACATGCATTACAGTGTTAGCAAAATGCAAAGTGATGAAGAAATACAATATGAAAATAATTTTAAGTGTTCTTTAAAAAAAATTGGCATGACATTATATTAATATTGAGCTTATGCAGTTCATCCACCATGTGGTTTGTTAATAGAAGTTTATAGTTTTAACAGCACAGTGTTTTTAATAACTTGCAGGTTTGTAGTACAGATTTAGAGTGAGTCAAGATATGTATGCATATATTAAGTATTTCATACATGGCTCAGCCAACCCAACCACCAGTTTTGTAATAAACTTATTGGATCTGGAAACTTACGTATAGCCCACCAACACTTCAACAACTAGCTTATCGTAGTGTTATACATAAACTCAACAAATAGATACCACAACTCTATTTGTGCAGAATCTGGCTTTATATCAAAGCAGGCTATAAATCAGCTATTAATAATTAATAAATAATTGCTCATAGAGCATATTGTGCTGTGATCTTGTACTGACTTGTCCCTGTTATCCAGGTTTGTAGAGTTTATAGAACCAATATGGTTTTTGCAGGTGTATGACGGGTGATCTGTTTATCTCAAGGGTGACATTGATTTTGCTCAGAAACACAGTGTTGCAGAGGAAGTCTCATTTTGCCTTGAATGATGCAGTTGCATGCAATACGGACCAACACTGTGCAATGGGGGCTTGTAACGCCTTGCATGAAAGTCCACATGTACAACAGTCTGTGGACTCAAAATTCCACCGACTGCAATTTAAATCTTATTCCCCTTCAGGCATGTGTTCATGAAAGATGATATGAGCAGTTTGTCTTGCTTGAACACTGTTTCATTCTAGCTGTTTCATGCTTTCTCTCTCTCTCTCTCTCTCTCTCTCTCTCTGTCTTTCTTTCTCTTTTTCTCTATATTAACATTATATGTGTGTTTTTCAAATGTTCCATGTGTCTTTGTCAGAGTCTTATCACATTAATTAAATGAATAAATTATGACTACTTCTGATGGTCAAGCAGCTGAACAAGAATAAAGGGGGGTCTTGTTTCTCAGAAATGAAAACATTGACATATATATTACCATACCCAGAAAAATGATCAACAATAAATTCAACAAGATTCAACAATAAAATATACCAAAGCCTCTAGCAGCATACCTAACATACTAACAATAAGATTGTAAGTCTATCACTACCTAATTTGTCCACGATGTTCTCTAGTACACCGTAGGAAAATAAACTCAACACTAGGGTGTGTAGCTGTTAAGACATCAATACTGAGAAAAGAAAATGTAAAAAGAAGAAAAATCTAATTGGGTCATGGATCGTGAAAAACATAAAATGCAACCAACAAGGCTGAAGTTTGAAGGTACGGAAAATGTCACTGAAGATTACTTTTAAAGAAGTGATAGCAAGTCTCCTGAAAAGAATGCAATGTTTTGCAAAAATATTATTTAGGATTTTGAGATTCTATCTTTTTTATTAATTTTGACTTTTATTATTTTTTTCCTGATGCTATAAAAAAATTAAAAGCTCATACTTAATGACCATTTGATTAAGTATTAAATGAATGAATGGGTGGTGTCTGACTGTACTGTACATGCTATGTCTTTTATTTCTGTAGGTTCTAAATCTTTTATTCGTTCTTTTGAAATTTCTGTTTAGGTGCTTGACCTTTAGAAGTAGCCATAAGTTATTCATATAGTTTTTGACGTTGTGATAAGACTATGAGAAATGGCCCAAAGAAAGTTTAAAAGGAGGTTATGGTGCCAAGAGATCAATATATATTTAGCACTCAGCTCATAAATACAGATTCCAAAACTGCGGCAGTGGAATGTGAAGGACTGAGCAGTCTCTATCATACCTGTGGTTGTTCTGAATGATATTACTCTGCCAGGGAATCTTTCTTTCCACTGTCTAGAGCAGGCAGATCATGTGCTTTATGATGGCTGCTGTACAATGTTGAGAGATGGAGACATTTGTACTCCTCTTGACAAGTTTGAAGGCCCTGCCATAAGGAATTCATTCATTATGCTGGAGGAAATGGTGTTCTGATAACGTTGCACAGAAGCACTGTTCTGAGTTAGACTTTCTTAGAATTGGTCGACTTTTATGTATGCATTAGAACAGAGTAGGAATTAATCACTAGACATGTTTGCATGCACACATATGCTTGCATTCTTAAAATAGCCTCCCTGTTTTACCAGTGGTGTAATTAACTTAAAGTAATAAGCTGGTATTAGTGGCTTTGAGAGGACTGTGTGTGTGAGTGAGTGTGTGTGAGAGAGATAAAGGGGTAGGGGTGCAGCCCTCAGGTACTGCGTGGCTGTTTGCCAACAAGTTATTAAACCCCCCCACCCCTCCACCCCCAAAATTTCTATGTTGTTTGGAACACTCCTCATCCACATCATTGCAGAGAACCACACAGAGCAGCAGAGAGTTTATTCCTGCAAATCAGAGGTCACTAATAGGTGGACCATAAACTCACTGCTGTGTAGTAAACTTTCAGACCAATCACGTGCGTTGTAAGATCACCAAAGGCGCTCCTCAGCAAATCAGATCTGTGCGGACTCTGAAGTGTGCCCCACACAGGCAAGGCAAGAAGCAGCAGTCGGAGAATAAAGCGAGTCATAGAAAGGCTCATTCAGACAGCATGCTTCAAAAAGTTTTATTTACTTTTTTTTAAATAAGCACTTCATGATGCACTTTTTCAAACGCATTCTGGGATTTTTTAATGTAGCCCTTGTTTTTACTTGAGTTAAAGAAATAATTTTTTAAATAATAAATAGTTCAATTCAGCATTTAAAACAATAAATATTGTTGAAATGTACTGAACGGTATTTGTATTTGTCTTGTCTTTTAGTTGCTGATGACATAAAATGCTTATAAGATAATAAAAGGCTACTTCAGTATACGGTATATGGCACTGAATCATAACACAAGTTAGGAATTAAGACGGTCCGGACCTTGGTCTGAAGAAATTTCCCCTTAATGGACTGAATTCTAATTAAATACCCCTGCTGTAAATCTCTCTCACCCCATCTTCAGGCTACACTTTCTCTTGCTGTCCTAACAAAAACACCCCATGTCCGCTGCTATGTACTTATCTATGTATACTGCTAAGGTTATAGACAAGAATATTGTCATATAATTATTGTAATCAATTATGCCACATTATGTATTTCTAAGTACATCATGGGTATCGTCAATATTTCTAGAGCACTGATTGATTGCCCATATTATAAAAAGACAGATTTAAACCAAATATAGAGGCTGTGAACAACAACAACCAATGTGTAGCAACTGTGTAAGCGGCACAGAATCAATCTATTATGCCTTTTATGTAGCCTTTGTAAAATGTGACACTACTTTTTTTTATCTGTGCTGGCTTGTTCACAGACATTAAGCATTTTCATGATAGTATCTTAATATTATATTTCTATATTTTTAAACAGTAATCTAGGATTTATTAAAGCTGATTTTATGAAATCATACTCCACATTTGGTGGTACCTTCATTTATCAGTCATTTGAAATCAGCCCTGTGGCTGTCCAGATAGGCTTAGACATGGCTAATCTGCTTGAGCATGTCAAAACTCAGTGCATGTAGAGATCTAGTAGTGCTCCGTCACCCTAATTTGATCTGCTCCCCCGTCTTTTACACTGCGTGCTGAGCTCTGAATGAGCTTGTCACAATTTTATGATTAAAGTCATGACAATACAACATTAAAATGACAATGCAACAGCACTCAAGCCTGAGGGTGGCTGTTCTGCAAAGCACTAATGCATTTTTGCCCTGTTCCAAACCACAGCTCAGACAGTTTGCTGTAATGTCATGATGAAGGCTTAGGGAAAGAATGTGTGCAGTTAGTATGCCATTCACACCGACTGCCAAACTTGTTTTGGCAGACGTGTGACTGGCAGAATTGTGAATATTTGGTCTTGTGGTTTAAAGAGCTCATATTTCATCAGTTATTTTTCTTTTCATTGTTAATGAGCTTCTCACTTGCTGTACATTGTATAAAGATGTAAATATGACTGCATGGTTACGTATGTCTTTGTAATTGATAAAATATTACATTTGGCCATACTTTAATGGAAAGCAGGTAGATGACTGTTTTATTGCTGTAGAACTAGGCGTTAACTGTGTGTTGTTCTTTATTTTGTTTTTCAGGTGGGGGGATGTATGGTGGTATGTGAGTGTTTGCCATGGGACAGGAGAAACTCTGGCTTCTGGGTGTCACTGTCACTGCCACCCTTTGTGTTCTGCGTAAGTTATTCACCTCTGTGCTGTACTCTATTATAATCTTGGTTCCTAAACCTTTGCAAAGCCTTCCAATGTGCAAAAAATACCGTGGACCCCAGCGTTCTGTAAATACAATCTAACTGTTCAAATGTTAGGCACATTTGGTAAATATGTACCATCGTATTTATTTCATAGGAGCACAAACTCTTCCCCAGTCGTGTGTTTTTCTCTGAAGCCCTCATTTCTTTCTCTAAAATTATGCCCAAACTCGCCATTTTCCCAATCTGCTAACACCTTAAGACAGATGTCCGTCATCTCAATAGACTCAAACTCAATGAAGTCATCTTCTTTGTCTGGTTTATTTGACTTTATTTGACGTAATGACTGCCAAATAATCAGGCCAAAATGTTTGATCTGTTTCAAGGTGTTGCATAACATTGCAAACAATGTTATGAAGCCAACCAAGATATGGTAACTAGTCACAAGCGTACCAATTATGAGAAATACAATCTTTCAAAATCAAACAATGATGAGTTTGACCACAATTTTATAAAACGAACAGAGGGCTTCTTATTAATTAGTTTAGTGAATTACAAAAAAAACCCAGCCATAATTGAAGAACTTGTGCTCCCATCAAAAATGGTAAATACTTTTCTTATGTGTCTAACATTTGAACTACTGGATTCTTTTAATTAAACAATATCTGTTGTTGTCCACATTTTTTTCCACTCTGGAAGTGGTCCCTATAATACTTAAATATACTGCACTACACTGTATTTTACAGTACAATCTCCTCTAGCCCTCTTCTTTGTTTATTTTGATTTATTTTGATTTGATTTTTGACATTGATATTAGATTCTAATTTAATGGCCACTTAGTTGTTTGTTGTTTTTCTGGTAGTTTTTTTTTCTATTTATTTTTCGTATTTGTGTGTGCCTTGATATTTTTCCCCTTATGTTTGATTTTAATGTTTCCTCGTGAAGCACTTTGTAACATTGCTTCAGAATAAAGTAGGATAAAAATAAATGTTATACTAACTTGTGTACTTGACACATCCATCCTTCTTAGTGGATTCTAATCTTTCTCGCTCTGCTTGCCTTCTTTCGTTGTTGCACTGACCTAATCCCCAACCCTGTGTGTGTCCAAAATAAATATTCGTTTTTATCAGCTTACATTTAAAGGCTGATGCCAAGATGTCTGTAATCAAATGAAAACACCAGCAGCAAACAAATTTAATCTTGCAGAATATTTCAATGGTTTATAAGTACATGAATGCACATGCAATGCTATGTATTCTCTGTTCTCTGTGCATCATAGAAGGATCAGCCAGTGTTATCCCAGTACAGAAAAACATAATGGGAGTAAAATGTGAGGAAGAGCGGAGGTGGTGTTCGGGGGGAGACACCCGACCATGTGTGGGGAAGGGAAGGGGGGAGCACAAAAAATGAAATCTGCAAATCCGGATTTAGATCAGTCTGTGATTTAGGCTCTCCCCTTCACTCAAGGCACGCTTTCATTTCGGCTTTGTGTGTTCTGTGGAGGGTGGGGGCGCTGGTAGGTTGCAGACCGTATGTGTGCGGCAGGAGGTCCTGGGCAGCAGGAGCATGAGGAGGGGGCGCTCTATCAGAGAGCATCATCTTTGAGAGATTAGCACTAATCGCAGTGCCAGACAAGATGCAAAGAAATTGAGTAATAATTATGCGTTTTTTGCATTTAATAACTAACTCTTGTTGTTCCCCCCAAAAAGACAAGATAATGTTCCAGATTTGTTTTAATTTTCAAGTACCTTGACCTTGAGAATTGATTGCCACTTTGAAATATGAGAATTTTTTTATCTTTGTTGTATTGTAACTTTATTCTTTGCAGCTTTCTCAGTTGTTTTAGAATCATCTGTACCATTTTTATTTATTCATTTATTTTTTTATAGCTTTCCTACTCATTCTTTAAAACATGTTAAGTTTCACGGGACACTTTTTAAAATTAATTTCATACATTTTTCTGTGACCAATTTGGTTTTGTAGAGTTAAAAGCATTTATTCTAAACTTTTTAATGTTAATTCAAAGCTTTGAAAAATAATGTGGATTGCATTTTGCCAGCATGGTGGCTCACAAGCATCGCTAAACAGACCTTCCTGGGTCTCTCAACACTACAGCCCACTGGAAATTGCTGAGATGGGTGTGTAGCTTGGACTCAGATTAGTTTGGATATGCAGGCCGGATTCCAACCTATTTACATAGATTAGTTGACATGCATGATACATCTCTTTTACAACCCCCCTGTGTATCTCTGTGGCTTGCTTGCCTCTTATGTGTACATTTATTTTTTATTATTTTATTGCTTTTTTGTGCTAATTATCATTTACATCGTCTTGTTCCTCTTCTTTTTTCGCAAAGTTCTGGAATCTCACAGTAACTGGCAAAATGTTTACAGCATTGCTGCTAGTGGATTGCACAGCAAATTGATCCAGGCAATACTGGTTTTATTATCAACTCAGTTCAGCTTCTGAGTTTACAGGAAGGCGTTCCTCAACAGCCAGCAGAATCGGTCCTAGTTTTCCATCCAGCCAACAAAATATATAATAAAAGTTATATTCACCTTCTTGGACAAAATTGCAGAGAAAATTCACCACAGTGACAAGTGCCTATTTATCTGCAGCTCTGCAAGTTTCTTGCTGTTGATCTGAGTTGTGTGTGTCTGCATGTTGGTTCTCGCACAAACTTTCAGAAAACTAAAAAAGATTGTCTACTGGCATCAACAAAATGTGTTTTAAACAAAAGCTACATGTTTATTTTTTATTGAAAGTGCAAAACTGTTTCCTTTTGGAATAAAACAAACACATGCATCATTTTGTGTTGTTCCAGGTCCCTCACTGAGTGTTGAACCAGTAGTAAGAGGAAGAGTTGGGGGGTCTGCAGAGTTGGGCTGCAGTCTCACCGCTACATCAGACGGGGCCACGTCCCCCAATCTCTTTCCTCTGCATGTGGTGGAGTGGGTACGGCTGGGTTATAATGTCCCGATCCTCATCAAATTCGGAGGCTACACACCACGCGTGCACCCAAACTATAAAGGTAAGTTACAGCCACAGTCAGTATCCTATTGCTTTTTAATTCACTGTCTCAGAGGAAAGTGTGGTTTTATCCCTGGGGTTGCGTTTCTGTCAGTATGTTTTATCTGTGTGGCATAAAGACCTATGGAGTAGGTGCTGTGTCATCGGTTTTATAGAGTTGAAATTAACTCCAGGGGAACGCTCAAACGGCAACCGTTTATCTCTTCCATAGAGCATGATAGTGCTTGTTGATCTTTGTCTAGGAGGTATAGATGGGAAAACTGAAAAAAGAACAGGGTAATTCAAGAGAACAACTTTAAGGTCCTTTTGAGTACTTTAGGTTTTTTTCTAGAGGAGTACTTAGCTGAAAATACAGCTGTTTGTCTTGATGATAGTTGGGGGTAAGGGGAGTGCACTGGTATTTATTGAACGTTAAAAGGAAGAGCATTCCGCTGTTGAAAGAATATCCCCCAAATAGGTAATCCACCCCAAACAACAAGTGCCCTGTAATTAGGCCGAGTGTGTCTGAGCCTGTGTGTGGGAGAGATGGCAACAGAAGAGACGCAGTGGAACAGGAGAAGGGAGGAGGGGAGCAATTTAATGGATGCAGAAGGGAGGAGCAGGGGGGTTAGGCTGAGCACAGCTCATAGGGGTATTGGGCATTGAGCAGGGTCTGGATTAAGGAGCGTGGGGTTAAACTGAGGCCGGTCGTGTGGGGGCCACTGGGCTGTTGATGTTAGTGTGCCTGCGTATGTGTCTGTGGTTTGGATGCTATGACCCACAAAAGGAGATTTCTTCTTTGCAGCAAGACAAATGGATGAAGTGCAAAGAATAATAGACTCTCCTTCGTCTAGAAAGCATAATCCTGTCATTGTCTTAGGAAGAACAAAAGACAAAGAGCTATGATTACCTCCCTCTGTTTCACCCACTATAACCAATGCCATTGCTTGTATCTAGTGTGTGCAATATGACAATATGCCATTAAAAGCAGCACATTGTTGCTGTCAGAATGAAACCTTGTATTCCTGTTTCTACTGTTTTCCATTTTTAACATTTAACATTTTTAAAATTTTGTTTGCCCTTTATACTACATGAAAATTTCATGTTGAATGGAAATAGTCCAGGATTTCTCAGAATCTTTATTCTTTTTATGTTATTATTAATACATGAAGAATAATTTTTCCTTCTTCTCCAAATTTACCCTTTTGAAGATGACAGTGATGATATGATAATTACTTTGCAATACATTTTGAATATATCATGAATACTGTTATCTCAAACACTGAATAGGGATGTAAAAGTAAAAGTAAAAGTATGGTATCATCATGAAAAAATGCATCATGGAGAATGGGCATTTATTATACTCTCTAAACCAAAGTTTACAAACGACCAACACCAAACACCTTGTATACACCATTCTATTCCTATCTCCCCGATCTCAGTAAAGTGTGTAATAACAAAGATACTGTCATCATTTTGCTTAATTAAAATATTGCTCTAAATATTATCGAATCATGAACCCTCTACAACAAATTGAATCTGATAACAATGCTTAGTGTAGTAAAAAAAGACCAATGCAAGGGAGCCTGTAAAAAATTACCAGTGTACAGTAACTGTGTAAATAGGGTTGAATTAAGTGGCAGATTTGTGAAAATGATGTATAAATTGGTTTCAATGGCCTTTTTAAGATCAGGTCATTATACGTTTGGCCATACTGGCCATGCTTACTAATAAAAAATTCAGTCTTAGGCCATATTGGTCCATGCTTGTCTCCAGGGCTTTTGTACGCACCAGGTTTTATATCGTAGCCTTTTACATCATTTGAGCAGGTTTTGATCAGAGCACAAATGGAAATTTCCCCATTTTCCCAGCAGGCTGTGGTACGACAGGTCTGCCAGGAGCAGCCGCAGCACAGATGAGGCTCTGCCTGACCCGAACTCCTGCTCTCTGTCATCAGTCATGCGGCTCCTTCAGGGAGAGCAGCTGATGCAAAATCAATTTGGATCTGTCAGCATCACTTAAATAATGAGTGAGGGTACAGAGTGCATGGATGAAAACATTTTTTTAAACAACATTAAAAAAAGCACAGATATTGTTCAGCAACTTTAGAATACAAAAGTATTTATCCAAAGTAGCATTTTCAATAAACTGACTGCAAAATGATAGTGAATGATGGTGCCAAAGATGAAAAGTTAATAGCCTAGGACATTTTCTGCACTTCCCTCTTCTCCTCCCAATCTTTCCAGACCATCTCTGCTTGTAATTTTAACCTAACACTGGAGCCAGCTGGCAACGCTTGAAGCATATTGGTGCCGGGCATCTAATGTATTCTCCCCTCAAATTAAAATGCATAAGGATGTAGCTCTGTCTTTTCCTAGCCTTCACCACAAAACCCCACACCACGAGAGACAAGATGAAACTCGACCTTCCCTTGTCTTTAAACATAACCATATTGCAAATAACATGCTCATACATGGACAGGCTTTTATTGGGGTTATTTTTAGGTCCTCGTTGCTGTCCCAAGACGTGTGAAGGGTGATTTTGATTTCATTTTAAACTTTCAGGGACTTTTTAAGCAGCACTAAAAACTGTGACTATGAAGTGATTGTGTATTGCATCATCTGAGGCAACTTTTTTGTCAGTCACTGCCTTATATGTGCAGTAGCTATGGAAAACACAGTACTGCACAGTTCAGAAAGGTTTGTTGGGCACATTTTGCTCTGTCTGCTCAGTTCATGTTTTAGTGTAATAGCAGTAAAATGACATGTAGTTAATTTCACACAGTATGGTAAGCTAATATGGGCAAGTTTGTACTTAATGGTAAAATCTTTTGACCAGATTAATGAGCTGCATGAGTTTTGAACTTTAAGTTGTGCATTTTTCATTTTTGGGAAAAAAACAGCCCCTGAATGTACATACAAGGCTAGTGTTCTTCATGCAACCCACCAAGATGTATCTAAACATATGCCTTCAGAGAACACAGATTCTTTCAATGTAAAATACATAACCTGTGAGAAGTTGTTGTCCTGGACAAGTACCCCAATAAAGGCATCAGTCTGTCCCACAGTATGTATGATAAGCTATCAAGTGAGTTTCAGATTAGAGAGCTAATTGCATTCCTATGCTTTGGTATAATCAGCTACGACATATCTCTGCTACTTTGATCAAGGCACAGTGTCCTCACACACGTCAGGGCAGTGTAAGTAACATACAGACAGCTGGGGCACAGTGCCCACAAAGATATTAGAAATGAACAAACTAAGGCTGTGACTTTTTTTAAAACATGTGTCTGCAGGTCTTGGTATGTAACATCTACTAATTGTAAAAGTGAAGATAACTCTTAGGTTTGCCTTTGAGTTTAATCATTAAGCAGGCTAGTACATAAGTAACCATTCTAGTTATTAGAGCTGTGCAGAGAGCCATGCACTAGAATGAAGATCAGATGAGTTTAACGGGCAGGAACTTGTCAGCTTCTGCTTGTAGATTAGGTCTCCATGCCTAGCCTTTGCTGTCAGAGCCTGTTACCCTAAACACTGGCAGATCAAATGCCCCTCCTCCTCTCCCTCTAGCACAAGGAAATGAGGGAAAGCCACCCTGCGAGGGAGAAGGGAGGGGGCATCACTCTCAGTCTGGGCTCAGCAGGTCTCTATCACTGTCTGTCAGTTTTAGAGTTGCAACATGGCCTGTTTTTAACCTCCTCACCCCCTTGGAAATCCTTTCAGTCTTTTACTCCTCCATACACTTTTAACCCTGTCAGACCTACAGTATTATCAGTGATAATTTCAGAGACTTTTTGACCTCAAATCTGCAGCGCTGAGTAGTTGGGCTAAAGTCAGTGTAGGGCATGTTCAAATATATGAGCAGGTGGATTTGGCGATTTCTGTAAAGCCTCTTTGCTGCCTTTATTAATATTAAGCCATTATTCAATTTATTACATTTAGATCACTTAGAATTAACTTTCTTCATTATTTTTTTAGATCTCAAACATCAAGAAATGTTGAACTTGTGGAGAAGTCACCAGATTTGTTTCCACAGTAGTTCTATAATCATGTGTGCTAAAAGTCTCATGTACCACAGGAGGCAGCTCCTTCCTCTATAGACTTCAGAGGATCAGCTCCCTCAGCCCTCTCTTTCCTCACCACCCTGCCAACAGTTCATGGCTAGTTTCCTTTTATTCCTGAACATTTTCATTTTACCTTTTCATGATGTCTATGCATAGTCAACACACCTTAGTTTTACCCTCCCTAAACTTCAATTTACCAAACACGTCGATGTGCCATTCGCTATGCGCCCAGTCCATCAGAGACTCTCTTTTGTCCGAAGACAAAACGCAGCTAGCAGGGTTTGATGTGTCAAACCTGTTTTACTGGTCAAGTTGGGCTCTCACAGGGTCACCAACAGTGAACCAGCAGCAGAAATATTGTTGTGCCATGCATACAAATCTCTTGTTCTTACAGCTTTGAGGTGCACTACTTGTAACAAAGCCTAGTGCTACTTCATCCTGGTGGTTTGAGGTTTTACCTGAGGGCTGAAGGAACCAGATCAGACCACTGTTGTGCTTGTCTTCTATTGTCTAAGATTGCCATGCTTGGTTCTACCTCCTTGGGGAGGGTTTGAATGTGGGAACACAGTCAGAGATGGAGTCAAGCCATGTGGGAGTTTTTTTTGAGTGGAACTACTCATGGAAGACGGTGGTTGCAGCAGTACCTGTAGAGTTGAATCAGTCATGCTGTGAAGGATGTTTTTAGGGTCAGGAGCTTGTCTCACTGGTTTTACTGGAATCATTAAGTGAAAAGAAAAGCAAAATGTTTAAATTACAAAATGTTCCTCATACCTCAAATGTAATCAATGAGCACCAGACATTTTTATAGTTCGGGGATATTTAGTCTTGCATTGGTGCTAAGAGCACTAATTGGATTCAGTTGTATAGGGCAGGTTGTAAGTGGTTTGACTATCTAAGGCCAGTTTACTAAATTATTACTTCAGCTTATAGGCTTCATAACTAAAATAGCAAAACATAATCTTTTTTATGTGGTCCGATATAAGTGTGTTTTTTATAAGTGTGCGATAAGAAATTGGCATGTCATTAATTTGTGCAGAGAGTCTATAAACCACACTAAATAGTTTGTTGACTCCTAGTTTCGTAATATGAGATGCTGGCTCAAAGGAATGTCAGTGCAGTGTTGACTGAAACTCATGTTCAGTGTTACATTGAACAATCATTCACTACCTTGTGAACATTCAAGACATACCAACGCTCAGGAGTTACCCAAGAGTATCAGACATAGTGACCAAGTCTCAGAGTCATTTAAATGGTTTTTGGACTGTTTAGCAGGGGCAGGTTGAGGGGAGAGGCAGTAAGCAATTGGCCTGTTGATCCATGCCTGTGGGCTGTGCCAGCAGCGCTGCTTCACTCTTAGCCATGTGCCCTGAGCTGCAGTCTGTTCACCGGTGCAGAGAGAGAGAGCGACAGGGACAGAGTTAACTGTAATCTATCCCATGACAAAGAGCTATTCATAAGAGGGTTAAACTGATTAGGGGGCGTGGAGCAGGATTGGGGGTGGGGTCGGCAGGATTGTGGGGAGAAAGCAGAAGGTGGGGGTTGGAGGGGCCCCCGAGACTTGTGATTGTATTCAAATCAAAACATATCCCAAAATGCAGCTGGCCACATCTCCCCTTAATCCCATACGAGGTGGAACAAAGAAAATCAAGCCCGGGGCCTCCTAAACACAATAATCCATGCTCCTTCATAAGTGCTGTGTATTATTGTAATATATGCAAGCTGCGCAGGACAGCAGTACATGGGTGCATTAATGTAAGGGCCAGCACAAGGCTGTAGATATAACAAGCACATGTACATTCCACTGAGCGCAGACAAAGGAGGGTTTATCGCAGAGGGGATGGAAAAGATCAGTATAAACAAAACAAAACGGAAAAGATGGACTAGGCTAAACTAAACGAAACATACAGCCAACGGAAGAGGCTGCCTCAGTGCAGAGTTCAGCAGAAATTTATGCACACATTTTGTCATCTTTAAAATAGCGATGGTCCAAGAGTTATCCGAGGACAACAGTTTTTGTAGAGGAAATTCAGGTTAGCAGAGTGAATGCTGTAGTATCTTTGGACAAAGGTAAAAAAAACAGACGTAATACCAAATTGAAAAAAAAAAACATTTTTTTTTGTAGCTTCAGTTTTTTGCCTAGCACCCACTAGGGAGAAAGCCTAACCGTGGCTTTTATGAGCAGGCCAGGGCAACATGGGGGCACCCACAACCTCTACTTCTATATCCTCCACTGCACATCGGACAGACGTTTCAAAATAGCAACGGGGGACCCAGGAAGTGGGGAAAACATCATGTGATGTGCGGGTGGTGGGTAACAAAAATGAAAATGATTCACATAGACAGACAGAAGGAGTAAAATAGATGGAAGATGGAAAGTACACAGGTGTACATGAATTGGAATGCCAAACATAAAGAGAAATATGGAACTTGAAAAAAACTTTATTATTTAAAGACAATGAATAAAGTATATGGTAGGGGTGGAGAGCTAAGACCAAAAAAGGAAGCAAGTTATGAGAATGAAGCTGTTTGAGAAAAAGAGCAGAGAGACAAGGTTGCTAATAATAGAAAGAATAGAAAAGACAGAGCGCGAGAACAGGGGAAAAAGAATAGAGGTAGAGTGGGAAGTTACTGAGGAGGAAGTGTGAGCTGCATCTCATTGTCTTTGTCTGGGATTCTAAGGCTGTGATTGGCTGTCTTGGCCCAGATGAACCAACCATTATGTCAGTATAGTAGTGTGTGGAGTGATGAACGCGTCTGGACAAGAAGTATGGGGTCAGAAAGGTCAAAGGCCGCGTAGTGCTCATTGGCTGTGGAGAGTTTATTGATCCTGTAGTCTCCACTAAAACCTCTTAAGGAATTTCTGCAATGCACTTGCCACTGAGTTCGATTTTTACATGCAGAGCTTTTGTTTGTGTATTTGTTTTTTTCACTGATTGTCAAAGCTGAATTTAAATAATCAAATTAGGCCTGCATAAATTCATTTTCTTTTTCTTTCTAAATTGGGCCAAGGTCTGTGTTTAATTTGGTTGCATGCATATTGTATTATATGTTCAGCATTTTTTCAAAGATGCTAGGCAACAGGGCCCAAAATGAAATTCCTCATTTAAACCCAAACAAAATTACATCTGTCACTCACTAGCAAAGCTTTTGTTTAAGCCTTGATTCAAATAAAAACAGCTTCTTTCTCTTCCACTTCTCTACACCCTTTCATTCATTCTCTTTTCCCTTTTTCTGTTTTCTCCCTTTTCTCCCCCTTCTCCCGTTTGCCTTCGGCCTGATCTGTCACAAGCCTTTAGCCATTTTGAATCAAAACATGGCCTTTTTTTCCCTCCACTACGTGTCATTTCTCAAAATCACAGACACAAACACACTCCCCCCGTGATCCACCCTCCTTCTCAGTCCTTTCGCTGTGTCCTGTTTCTACAGCAACTGAATTCAAATCCAAACTCCCAGCCCCTGCTTCCATCACTATGGAAACCTGAGATTTAAGAGGGGCGGCCGCAAGCTGCATTCTAACTCCCATTGATGGACTGACAGTCCGCAGCAGGAAAGGGTTAAAGTGTCCAACAGAGGGTCTAGAATTCTCACCACACAGTTGGCATTGCACATTCAGTCAGCTAATTTCTTTGTGGGAGAGTATGCACATACATTTATGGTAACCTAAAGTTCTTGACTTTCGTTGACTTGAACAAATTATCTTGTTAAATGAACTAAGAAAGTTAATAATTCAGTTTGTTCCCAGTACTTCTGCATGTGCAAGTTCTGCTTATATGAAATGTTTTTTTTTACCAGTACATATGTTGATAATATTGACTGAAATAGTTTTAAGTAGTGAAATAATACAAAATCCAGGTTTTTATTTTTAAGAAGTGCTTTACTGATTGATTTTCTCACAATAAACTTGCAGATTCTTTTTTAATACAAACAGTTCAACTTTAAAGCAGCATAGTTTTTTATTAAGAAATATGTGGAACCTCAGAACCTAAATTGACCTGCTAACTCCAGTTTGAGATCATTATGGAGAACAGCTAAGAGACCTACTGTCAGGAATTCAATTTTTGGCTGGGTTTTGTAATTGCACCCTACACTGAATATTCTTTACCACTGTTTGAACCACAAAGCAGCTGGGAGGAAATGGGAAGAGAAGGGAGGTGCTCATACAGGGGATAAGAACAGATTCTGACCAGGCTTCATCACACCTGCTATCACCTCTATGCACATTGCCCTCTTCCTGCTCTTTTAATAACCACTTTACCCTTCCTGATCTTCCATCACAGTGCCTCTTTTTTATGAGAACATAAACACAGACACTCCCTTTAAAAGTGACGCCTCTATTTAACTCCCTTTAAAGTGGTGGAACTGGGGCCTTTATCATGCAAACCCCTTTATCAGTTATCTCCTGCCAGAACGCAAAAGTTTACACAGAATGACAGCCCCAGGCTATGCCCAAGCTCATTCATAGTCAGTGTGTGCAGTAATTTAACATAACATAAAAATGGCCCCCTTAGGCTAAGAGATTGCTTATTTTATTGTCAGTCTTTTGTAACTAGGGGCAGTCCCTTGTGTTCTGAATAGCCTTTGCATTGATTTTTATTTAAAGAAATGATGTAATGTCAGGGCTCAAACAAAGCAGCACTGGCTTAAGAGTGCTCTAAAGAACAATTGTAGTGAGAATCTTAATGGGTTTTCCATTTTAGACACGATAGTGTATTAAGAATGTAAGTATGAATCGTCCCATTCAGTTTTACTGTAATTATAGGTATGTACAGTATAATAAAAAGCCTTTCCACTAGTTAATATTCAACAAGTAGTAATAATACAGTAAATTTAATCATTAGCCTAGTCCAGTATAACCTGTTTTCTCTACATGTTGTATAACTGATTACCCAGAGAACACACAATGCAGCAAATTGCTGTGTAGTACACTGTCAGTGATGCAGTGATGTCTGAATAGGTGTAAATACTTTGCCTTCTTGAGAAACCCCACCCCTCCATGTACAACCATGTTTTTAGAATGCTGTGTGACTATAATTCAACTAAATGTCTTAAAAGTATAATAAAAATATAATTATATAAAAGATCACATATATAGGTGTATCGGTGGAATTTTGCAGGACTGCGGTGCACATTGTAATGTAGAAAAGGCAGCAGAAAACATTGCTACACATGAATCACCTGTTTGTAATATAGTTCACAGTTGGATGAATGTTTGCTTTCCATAAAGTTCCATAAAGACAAGCCTGCTTTTGACTTTGCCTTTTACTTCTAGATGAAGTGACTGAGAAGAAGCCTCATGTTGATTTATCACAGTGTGAACCAACCCTCTTAACTCTGACTTAATTTTTGCAAAGAAAACAGTATTTTTAAAAAAGCCACAGCCATAACTAAACTACTTCATGGCAAAGTTACAGTGCTGGCCAAAAGTATTGGCACCCTTGCAATTCTGTCGGATAATACTCAATTTCTTCCAGAAAATGATTGCAATCACAAATGCTTTGGTATTAATATCTTAATTTATTTTGCTTGCAATGAAAAAAACACAAAAGAGAATGAAAAAAAAGTCAAATCAATTATCATTTTACACAAAACTCCAAAAATGGGCCGGACAGAAGTATTGGCACCCTCAGCCTAATACTTGGTAGCACAACCTTTAGACAAAATAACTGCGAACAACCGCTTCCGGTAACCATCAATGAGTTTCTTACAATGCTCTGCTGGAATTTTAGACCATTCTTCTTTGGCAAACTGCTCCAGGCCCCTGAGATTTGAAGGGTGCCTTCTCCAAACTGCCATTTTGAGATCTCTCCACAGGTGTGAGATCCACAGAGTTTTTTTTTTCTGTAAACTCTATGTTGATGCCTTTTCCCAAAAAGCTCTACTTTTGTCTCATCTGACCAGAGAACATTCTTCCAAAACGTTTTTGGCTTTCTCAGGTAAGTTTTGGCAAACTCCAGCCTGGCTTTTTCATGTCTCTGGGTCAGAAGTAGGGTCTTCCTGGGTATCCTACCATAGAGTCCCTTTTCATTCAGACGCCGACAGATAGTATGGGTTGACACTGTTGTACCCTCGGACTGCAGGGCAGCTTGAACTTGTTTGGATGTTAGTCGAGGTTCTTTTTACCATCCGCACAATCTTTCGTTGAAATCTCTCGTCAATTTTTCTTTTCCGTCCTTATCTAGGGAGGTTAGCCACAGTGCCATGGGCTTTAAACTTCTTGATGACACTGCGCATGGTAGACACAGGAACATTCAGGTCTTTGGAGATGGACTTGTAGTCTTGAGATTGCCCATGCTTCCTCACAATTTTGCTTCTCAAGTCCTCAGACAGTTCTTTGGTCTTCTTTCTTTTCTCCATGCTCAATGTGGTACACACAAGGACACAGGACAGAGGTTGAGTCAACTTTAATCCATTTTAACTGGCTGCAAGTGTGATTTAGTTATTGCCACCACCTGTTATGTGCCACAGGTAAGTAACAGGTGCTGTTAAGTACACAAATTAGAGAAATATTTCAAAGGATGCCGATACTTTTGTCCGCCCCCTTTTTTATGTTTGGCGTGGAATTATATCCAATTTGGCTTTTTGACAATTCTTTTTGTGGTTTTCCTTTGAAGACAAATTAAATGAACATTTTAATAGCAAAGCATTTGTAATTGCAATCATTTTCTGGGAGAAATGGAGCATTATCTGACAGAATTGCAGGGGTGCCAATACTTTTGGCCAGCACTGTAACTATTTTGAGGGTTTTTTAGCAACATCATTACAATCTTGGCTCGTCTTTAAACTGCTGTCTTTAGTAAACTGCAGTAAACCTGCTTGGACACAATCAGTATTTTTATAGTGTTATTATTTAAAACCCTGAAATTTAAAAAAAAAAGCGTCAGTGAGAAAGATGAGAATGAAAAAAGTAGGGAGACCCACTAGAGGAAACAGGCCGGTCAGTGCTTTGAAAGAGCGGCTTCTGTAACCAGGCAACACACAGATCAAGTTTCAAAGATCCAGGAGTTGTCCGAAGTGGAATAAGGAGAAAAGGAGAACGATGGCCAGAAAAGGCGGAGGGCGGGGATGTGGGGGTCAGCTTTGAGAGGAATTTGTATGTGTGTATGTCCTTGTGTCTGTTGCATATTCTTATGTTTTTAGATTTTTTGATAAGGTGGTGGTGTACTTAAATTTAAAGGACTGCACAATAAACCCTGGCCTGGCGTGGCTATCTGTGTGATTATGTCTGTCCCGGGTATTTGAGAGATTGTATTTTTTCTCAGCAAGCTGTTTTCTCAAGCTCAAATTGATGGGTCAGATCCTCAATAAATCATATGTGTGATTACGTCCTTTTAGGTTTCTCTGACTTTGAGTACTTTGGCAGTTCTTGTTTTTACGAATGCATCTGCTTATTTTGCCGCCCAGTAATTTGTCTAGTGTCAACCTTGAATTTCATTATTGTTTTTTGACCAGAAATAACTTTAGCTGATTTCAATACTTAGAAAAAATGTAGAAAAAAAAATATACGCAACTGTCCTATTGTCTTACTGTCCTACTGTCCCTTTAACTCTCTTTTCAGGCCGGGTGTCTTTGACACAGGGAGCATCGCTGCTGGTGGATGGGTTGACTCTGGAAGATGAAGGCTGGTTTGAATGTCGCATCCTTCTGCTAGACAGAACCACGGACGAGTTCAGAAATGGCACATGGACCTTCCTTTCCATTACAGGTTTGACAGCACTTGGCTCCTCACAATTTGGATTTTGGATTATGTATATGTCTTGGCATAGTTACATTGTGTCATGAATGTTGGTTTAAGCTGGGATTTTCAGCAACATGACAGCTAAACACTTGAATGGTGGTTGCACTCTCTGCAAGGATATTGCAGACAGTGTTTTTTGGCTACTGTTTTTTGGCTACATTAGAGTATGCGTTTGCTGACCTGTATGCCTATGAGTGACATGCACTCATATGGTTAGTACGTGTGTGAGCCATATATGTGTGGAACTGTGCATATCAGCTAAAACCACACTTTCACATTTCCACCTTGTCCCTGAGTCTATCATTGCCTTTCGCACACATCCACAAGACTCACGCACACACTCTGTCACCACTCGTTCCTCACGACTCCCACACACATTTCACATCTATGCTGCAGTGAGGAGCCTAGTCTCGCCAGCCTAAAAATGCTAACACCTCTCTTCAACAGTTGATCAGGTTACTATAACACTAGGTTATGTGAGTAAGAACAAAGGTGTTTTTCCAAGGTTCTGCTCTTTCCCTATTCTGTATGCATCATATGTGCATGCTCAATTGTTTGCAGTTGTTTATTATGTCATTGTTTACAGGCTCTGTGTACACCCTTCACTGTCTTTTTGTAGACACAGAGCTGTGGGAAAGCGATTCTGTTTGTGCTTTGATGTTTTGTTCTTAAGAGGTTTAGTCATGCTTCACTGATGGCTCAGATTACTTAATCACATCTGATTTGCACACAGAACGCTGACAAAAATAAATTTGATGTTATTAACGCATATATGCTTTTTCTTCTTCTTTTTTCTGTTCACTGTAGCTCCTCCAGTGTTTATAAAGATACCTCCTGCTTTTGTGGAAGTCTTACTGGGGGAATCCCTCACCCTCAGCTGTGGTGCTCTAGGAAACCCCAGACCTACTGTGAGCTGGAGAAAAGATGACAATGCAGTGGAGAAACATGAAAAGATTCAGGTATTAGAATTAAGCTTGAGCCAGTTGATGCAAAAAGTGACAGGATATGTGAAAAATACTGAAAGGACAAGGCCATTTCCAGAAAGCACCAACCTTTTATCAGCCACCAAGAACAATATGAACCTACAGAAGACGTAATTTATGTGTGTAGCATTGCACATACTATGGTCTACAACTATCCTTCTGGATATTTACCTTCCAACCCAGATTTAACACACCTACTCCAATTAATTAGGCCACTAAATCACCATCTGTTGCTAGGCTGAGCAACCTATACCTAGAGTTGTTGGAATGTATATCTCTTTAGAGTTATATACATGTGAAAGGTGCCTTAGTTAGGATATTTAGGATAGTTAGGATAAAATGTTCATGTGTGGATACACTGCATATCCACACACTATAATTATTGAGTTCTTTGTCATTGTTAACAGGTGTATGATGTCAAGTACATTACCAGTAGAATGGATCATACTGGAGCATTCATTGTCTTTAAACATGGCACTCTCATAGGATATTACCTTTGGTACAAAGTTTGTGATGTATGCCCTGCTAGATCTAGAGTTGAGCCTCAGAGTGATAAAGCATGTGACACTCATTACAGAGTTCCAAGCTGCCTCTGGAAGCAACATTAGCGCAAGAACTTTGCATCAGGGACTTCATAAAACAAGTTTGGCATCTCTTGGTTTCAGTGAAGGGTAGGCTTATTATTACAGCACATAGAGAAATATTACACAATTATGTGCTTCAAAAATTGGGTAAGATGTTTTCATGCAGCATGACTGCCCCTCTCTGCACTGAGCAAGGCTTTCATGAAGACATGGTTTGATGAGCTTGCTGAGGAGTGTGCACTGAGCCCTGACCTTAACCCCAGTGACCACCTTTGGGATTAATTAGATTGTTGATTTAAGCAAGGCCTTCTTGTGCAAGATCAGTGTGTGACCCCAAAAATGTTCTTTTGACTGAATGGGTCTCATTTCACACAGACACATTGCAAAATATTAGAGCATTCCCAGAGGATGTTATAGTTGCAAAGTGGTGGTCAATTCCATTGTAGTGGCCAGAATTGTAACATCAGTAATGCATAGTAGTTTTATAGCTACAATTATGTATGGAACATATACAAATTATTAGCTAATATGCCATATGTAAAAGTAATTTTTTCCAATAATATGATCTCAACTTTAGTGTAGAACAGCGTTTTTTTAGGGTAGAAGAGGATGTGTTTAGAAACAAAAGACTTGTGATTAAATTTTGCCATAATAAAAATTCACCCCTCATTAAAATGCATGTCGTTGCTGTCCAAAGAAAAACATCCATCTCCGTTTTTTGTTTTTAAATTATTTGAACCATAAACCAAAATCGCTTTCCCATTAACTCTGGTTTAATTAACTTTATTTAAAAGTAAAGGCAATTTTTGTCCTCTCCGGTTAAGTTGGCATTTTGGAGATGTAGGTTTTTTTTGGGATAGCAACGATGTGTAAATGTAAGGTTTGTAGATACCTAGCTAAACGACTTGATCGAGAAACGCTGCAGTCTGTTATTAACACCAGTCTTGCACAGGTGTATATATACTGAATCTCTCTTTTAACCGCCATGTTCATCTTTCCAATCAGGTACTGAATGGATCCTTGTCTTTGTCCAAGGTTACCAGGGAGACAGCAGGAATATACAAGTGTCACGTGTCCAACTCTGAAGGAAACCTGACCCACATTACTCAGCTACAGGTCAAAGGTCAGTGACCCTGCCTCATTCATGTGGGTAAAGAAAGTTGATAGTACTCGTGAGCACAATGTGGCCTAACCAGGTTAGTTTGGCTCTCGTGGCATTAAGTGTTAATCTAGGGCAATGCACTGTGTTGTGGGACTGACTTCAATCTTGTCTGGGTGGTAAGAGTTATGTCAAAGTTTATTTTAGCTCAAAGACAGAAATGTTCAAATCACAGGCTTCCCTAAGTAAACAGTGCCACCTACTGTTCATACTGCTAAAGCACACTGTCTGTGGTGGTTGATTTCTAGGATCAACAAATTAATGTAGGGAAGACTGATAAAGTTAAAAGAATAGTTTATGTTTATAGCAAATGTTTCTGCTATAATTTTTCTACACTTTTTCCTTGGCTTCAAACAGGCCCTCCAATCATCCTCGTTTCCCCAGAGGACACCACCATGAACATGTCCCAAGATGCAGTTCTGCAGTGCCAGGCTGACGCATACCCATCTAACCTTACATATGAGTGGTGGAAAGAAGGACAAAATGTCTATCATATTGAGTGAGTCCTAATTCCTGAAAGTGATGATGCTGCTGCTTAGTGCTTTAGTTTAAACCTTATTGGTAGTACGTATGAATTACATCATTCATCACTAAACCCAAATAGATATTTTCTGGAGTATAGATTAAGTATAGTTTAATAACACAGAATCACCACTAAAGGTGTAAAACTAGCCTAAAATCTGTGTCTGGGACTCCAGTCCATGGTAACTTTAGGTGAGTAAGCCGGTAATCTAGTAATCAGGAGGTCTAAGTCAGTTAGTCGATATTGTACTGAAGTGACATGGGAAGGATTTTGTTTACTTAGTAGGGCAAATGGTTTAGACTTGCCATTTTATTTTGTTACTAGAGCAAGATGGGTCAGCAAAAATATGCTGTAACAAGTTGCTAGTATATGTGCTAAAATGTGCCCTTTGTACAACAACGCAGTGTTTATCTTTGACATTGCTTGTGTGTTTATAGATCTTTGAAATCTCGTGTAAAGATTCTTGTGGATGGGACTCTTCTCATTCCTGGACTAATCCCAGAAGACTCTGGGAACTATACCTGCATACCCACCAATGGGCTATTAACTCCGCCTTCGGCTTCTGCCTACCTTAAAGTAAAACGTGAGTATTGTGTTACTATATGTGATCTGCTGCTTTAAAGTCAATATGACTTTGAGGAGAGTATTAATTGTTGTTTTTGGTACCACACAACTTTCTGTGTATTTGGTTTTATGGTTGTTCTTGACACTCATCCATCTCTTTTCTCAGATCCTGCACGAGTTGTGCGGATGCCCAGAGAGACCTACCTCCCTGTTGGCATGGGAGGATCGATTATTTGTCCAGTCCAAGCTGAGCCCCCTATGCTGTATGTAAACTGGACCAAAGATGGAGATTCACTGGACTTGGACCAGGTACTAATGAGAGACCCAGACATCTCTTCAGTTATCAAAACCCTTGTTCTTTATTCTTTGACATTGAAGTTAAGTTTGTCCTGTATTCCTTGATTGATTAGTACCCAGGCTGGATGGTTAATTCAGAAGGCTCAGTGTTTATAGCTACAGCCAATGATGATGCCGTGGGCATGTACACCTGCACAGCCTACAACAGCTATGGAACTATGGGCCAGTCAGAGCCCACCAAAGTCATCCTGAAGGTAGGGAGGAATTAGTAAAAAACTGTACAACTTATTTGCTGTGAACTATTTATTTGCTTTGTTATTTGCTGTTTACAGTAAATTGTTGAGCATATGACACATGGTTATAAAAATAGTTATAAATGGTTATTAAAAAGGACAGCAATTTTTCCAGTGTCATGCATGATAAGTAACAACTTAAATGGTGAAATGAATGGAATGCAGCCTCTCAGGACGTTTTGATTAGGGAAAATGTGATTAGGGAAAAAAGGATTAGGAAAAAGTGAAAATTCAGCATAATACACCTGTTTACATCATCTTCTCTCTTCCATAGGATCCACCCTCATTTCGATTATCCCCCAGGGCTGAATATCTGCAAGAGGTGGGTAGAGAGCTGATAATACCTTGTCAAGCACACGGAGACCCATCACCTAATATTACCTGGAGTAAGGTGAGCATTTTTTTTCCCAAGCTATTTCTCAAGAAATTATTATCAAATTTTTGAAAATTTAGAAATGCTCCTCTTTGTTTGCATAGCATGATTTCTGTTTTTTGTGTTTCAGGTTGGTTCTGTCCCACGCTCTCCATTTACTGTCTTGTCGAATGGTTCTTTGATCCTGCGTCCTCTCAGTAAAGACCACCAGGGGGCATGGGAGTGTCATGCCACCAACCGTGTGGCCACCGTTAGCACAGGCACTATGATCTTAGTACTGGGTGAGAATTAGATTGTTTTGTTTTGTGTCTAGCCTGCCAATATACATACAGTCTTTTGGTATGGACTGCCTGTTTACTCACTTTCTCTGTTAGGCACAAGCCCCCATGCCGTGACTGCAGTGTCTGTAGATCCAGGGATCAACCATGCCAATGTGTCTTGGGAGCCTGGCTTTGATGGAGGATATACACAGAAGTTTACTGTCTGGTCAGTGACTTCATTTGGTCTAAATAATGGTATCCATCTCCAGATCTTAAGGTCCTATATAGTGTTGTTGCAACCTTGTCTAATAGACCTGATCAAGTTTATCAAGGCTTTCCCTGATCTAAATTCTCACCCTTACATCTTCATTTGTGGTTCCTGCCTAACCAGTTTTGTCAGATTGGTTGTTTAATCTAATTAGGTTTATTGATGTTTCATTGTTTTGCTGTGTCTCTCAGGGTAAAGCCCACTACTAGAGGTAAACACGAGTGGGCGTCGCTCCCCGTGCCCACATCTAAATCCACCTTCCTTGTTACGGGTCTGCAAGCTGCCACAAGTTATCAATTCAGTGTTCTGCCTCAGAACAAGCTGGGATCTGGTCCCTTCAGTGAGATTGTTACCGTCAGGACGTTGGGTCAGTATATGCTTGAAATTTGCTTCATCAACTGCACAGCATAAATTACATATTATTAAGTTCTCAGAGTTTTTCTTCACTTGACTAGTGGTTTGTGTCCTTTTTTTGTTATTCAGCTGCACCGACAGATCCTCCCACTGTAGTCACTACTTTAGCAGCAGTGCCCCCTCCCACATCACTGTCTGTAAATCGTACAGCAGTGGGAGTGCTGTTGCAGTGGTTCTCACCCCCTGTTCAGTTTCCACCAATCACAGGCTTTGTCCTCCAGGCAAGACAAGAAAAGGGCGAGTGGATTACTCTTGATGAAGCAGTCAACATCAGTGTTACAGAAATGATTGTGCAGGGACTGATGAGGGTAAATGTTTAAGTTTATGTTTCTATGTTTTCATATGTGTGACTTGACTGCAACAGAATGTAGCTTAAATGTTTTCTTTCCTTATTGCAGGACTCCAACTATGATTTACGACTACTGTCACGCAGAGATAAGATGCTTAGTGACCCCAGTGAATCAGTCAATATCTCCACTCAGGGTAAGTGTATATCACAGATCTTGTTGGTATCAGGGCAACAATCACAAATTAAAGTTTTCATAATCATAGCCACATTGTTAAAGTATCAAAATGTGCTTTGCAGGTATGGAGGTGTACCCAGCTCCACCAGGCTTGCTGGCATTTGTTCCTGAACCCCTGCTGGCTGGAATGATCGGAGGTGTGTGTTTCCTGTTTGTGGCTATCATCCTTTCACTGGTGACAGCATGTGTCATGAGCCACAGGAGGGAGCAGCGCCGCAGAAAGAGACGAGATGGTAAAGCCAGCACAAAGGGAAACTCATACCAGATCACCTATAGATCCACTGGAATATACACATTGTTAATGTTATTAAGAACATTTAGTGTCAGGTTAAAATATTAGAATTAGATTCCAAAACGTTTAAATCCATATTTTTAGGAATAGGGAGGTTATGTAATAAATGCTGTAATCGACAAACCAATTTGTCAAAATATATTCCTAAATTTTAAGACAAAGATGAAGACAAGTGCAAAATATAAAGAAGGCTTGTTAATAAAATCATTAAGTTTCACAATTTATTCACAGAGTCATTAAGTTTTGTGTTTGTTTCTTGGACTTTAGCATGAACAGTACTGTAGAGTTAATGCCTGCCTTTGGCAGCAACTCTAATGCATGGTGCATTTATTTCATTTGAGCTTGTTTTTATCATCTCATTGATTGTCTCATTCTATATGTGGCATGATGTAAACTCTGCATCCTCCCCCAACGTTTCAGATATCCCCACTGCCTTCCAGAAGAGCCCATCTCCACAGTAAGTCTCCACCTGTACACCTGCATGTGCCATCATTGGAATTCCATTTTTCTGTATTTAACACTTAATATTTCAAACGTTCCAGATATTAACATATAGAAATTAAGTGTCTCACAATTGGCTGATATGAAATTAGAACATTTAAAATGGAATTGCTTCAGTAAATTGCCATTTTCCACCATCATGCATGATTTTAACTAGGGCTTTACAATTTGGAATGTGATGTTTAATAACGCTGATAGATATCACAATGAAGACATGAAAGACAAATATATTATTTAAATGATTTGCCTTAGACTGGATGTGATTCAAGCACATACAATAGAAAATAGAAATGTAACTTTTCTGTTTGGCAAAAATATTTAATTACAAAAGCACCATTCATTATTATGCAAATCTAAAATGTAACAGCTGCTCAAACAGAACTACACATTTCTTGTGCACTGAAAGGCACAGCAGAAAATCATTATCAGCATTCTCAACAGATTTTCCTATAACTGCAACAAAACAAATATGTATTTATAGACATATGTAGAAACAAAAAAAATAATGTATATATTTGTGTTTATTAACTTATTTATTGTTATTGAATATGTTTTCAAACACTTTTAACACAATACTGGGTTTGGGAACTATCCTATTGTTTTATACATGCTTTTTCCATTATTTTAGTTCAGCGTGGACTAGTTTTGAGCTGGGTTTTTTGTAATTTTGTAGTGTGTACAGAAGCACTCAGTAGCTTTCTCATAGTTTGTGGCAGCAAAATAATGAGATCTCTGGTGCTGCATGTTTAAAGATGATTTGATTCGTTATTGCAGTTATCATCAAAACTTATATCACAATATTGATAAAAATACAATTTATCATGCAGCCCTACTGTTAAAAATCAGTTTATTGTCTTGTAACTGTTGGTCTTGTAACTTATGGTTCTATATTCTTGTTGAGGTTAGAAATGTGTGCAGTAACAATGTAGCTAATCCTATATGCTACAGTTTTATTCTTAGTACAAGCTTACAGGGTTTCAAGTAGATGTAGGTTTCTGTTGTTGTGAAAAGTGTCACAAAAAAAATTAATCGGAAATGTACTGTAATTTCCTTCTACATAGCTCTACTGTATGTATAGATCTTTAGAACTGTAAGTCTCATTTATTATAAATTAATAACAAAACATGAACATGTTTATTTTTAAGGTAGAAAATACAAATACAGTTTGTCACTTGAAGGTGACAATTAGTATAATTAACAATAAAAAATTGTCCTCATTTTTTGTTTGTCCCTTCAGAGCTCGCTCGCCTGCTGACAGCCCCGACAGTATGCTAAAGATGAAGCTGTGCCCTCCTCTTAACTTCTTCCCCAACTCCTCTTCCTCCGATCGTTCAGATCGATCCTCCTTCGAAAAGGGCAGCCGCAGCGAGTACCAGGATCAGAAGAAGCAGCTCCTCTCTACGTCTTCTCCACCCCCACGCTACACTCTCTTTGAAAGTCACTTTGGGGGCTCCCCATCCCCAATGTCTGCCATTGAGTCCATATCCAGAGGCCCTGATGGTCGCTTCATTGTCCAGCAGTACCCAGAAGGTTCCACACCAATGCACATTAAAAAGCACCTTAAAAATGAATTTCCCCAATCTCCTGGCAGAGGCAGTGCTGGAGGCATCAACTGTGACTCTTTTAGAGACTCCCCCAAATCTAGCTCATTAAGTTCAGAGAAGGATGCGAGACAAGAGCCACCTTCAGGACTGGTTGTGGACTCTGTAGATTCTGAGAGACCACCACACTCCCCCGGCAGGGTAAAGGCGATGGCCAGAAACTTTTCCCGTCATGGCTGCTTTTCCTCAGACGAGGAGCATGGCTGCTCTGAGGCTCTTTTGGAGCGGGCCAGTTTCTACTCTGACTGCAAAGAGAACAGTGCTCGTGACTCACTGAAGAAATATTGTTTACCCAACCATCGGGAGGAAATTTTCCCCAGCCTAACCAAGAAAACCCTGTTGAGGGAGAGAGAGAGACTGCTGCACCAGGCTGGTTACCAACCCATGGACAAAGACAGCCAGCTAACTGAACCCAGCACAATGGTTTCTCAATTGGGAAGTGAACAAGAGAGGGACAACCTCAGTAAGTGTCTTAGACTGGTGAAGGAGCGAGAGGAAATGGAGAGGGAGCTAGAGAGCTATACCACCAGCCGCAGAGAACAGGAGCACAAAACAGAGCAGAGGCGTGCCAAGTCAGTTAGCCCTCTAAGAACATGGGCGGGGGCTATGTCAGAGGACCCCGTCTGGAAACCTCAGGACATCCAGCTCCGGCATAAAATTCAGAGACCTAGCAGCCTAGCCCAGCGACTTTCAGACTACCGGAGGGGTTGTTATTTCGGCAACACCAGCAGTCCCATGGAGAAAACAATCCCCTCATCCTCCTCCTACATTCAGTGGGACATCAGTCCTGTGACCTCACCTACCAGCCAGGTGCCTATACAAAGCGTCTCCGAGGGAAACACACCTCGTTGCCTGCAACCAGACACACCTAGGCGAGGGCTGGTAGCTACAGAGGACTCAGAAGCAGGAGAATTCTCACATTCACCAGTCACACAGTATACTTCTCTTTCACTCTTCTCTCCCAGAAGGAACAGTCATTCTTCCTGTGGGTCCAGTTCAGTCAAGACACGGGTAAGATGCCAAGAGAGACCCACAAAGAAAGACCAGGAGCTTTTCTGCTCAAGGACAGATGAAGGCTGGAGGCAGGACAAAGAGATAGAGATGCAAGCTGCTGTCTCTAGGTCCACAAGTCCTGCCTCTTGTAGTCCTCGGCTATCTGAGATGGCATTTGATAGAGTACAACACTCTATAGCAGAAAAAGAAGCAGTCTTTCATTATAATTACCCCAAACCTAGCACTCACATGCAAGAGAAAAGCCTTAATCACAGAGGAAGGCTGAGCCACAGTCCCTCTGGTTGCTCCACCCTTCCCTATGACCATCAGAAAACAGGGGCCAGAGTGAAAGTGTGTGGAAGGGAGAGCAAAGCTGGAGATGAACTGAGCTCCTTACCTCTACAAGCCGAGGGAGAGAAGGAGAGTGTCAGGTCACGCTCTCGCAAAAGTGACAAATGTGTTTTCAGTGATAGCCCCAGCCGCATTTCCCCTCTGACCCTTGATAATGAGGGTGAGAGTGATCAGTCTAATTTCTCCATTGCCAGAATGTCAGAGTCTTTGAAAGCCAAGATTGTGCCCCAGCCTGCCAGGGTGTCTCCTCTGCAAACCAGCACTATCTTGGAATATTTGAGCTTGCCAGGCTTCATTGAAATGAGTGTAGATGAACCCGTTGAGGAGAGTCAGCCAGCAGAATCTACCTGGCCTAGCACACAGCTGGAAAAAGCAACATTGTTAGGAGGTGAGCCTGATGTCGTCCCCAAAAACTGGGAAAGTCATGGTCAAGATGACTATGAGATTAATAATAGTGATCAAAGCAGTGTTTTGGTGGACCTCAAAACCTCAGTTATTCCTAAACAAGAAAGTGTGCATAATTATAAACCCTCTCCAGAGCTGGTATACAGGGATTCCAATATGAAATTAGAGTCATCAGAGACAAATAGTAGAGCAGTACAAGTTGTATCTCATGAAGGAAGGTGTTCTCAACCATTACTGACTCAAAACAGAGCAAATTCTGATAAACAGCAAACCATCCAGACAAACCCAACCCAGACCCTTTTGAGTACTGCTAAAAGTCTGGCAACAGTCTCTAATAATGGCCATGAAGACAAAAGAACAACAACAGAATTCTCATCAGACCTTAAAAGGTCTTACATTCAGGATACCAGAACTAACAAAATAACTTCACGGATATCTCAAGCTCCCATGTCGTTTATGAAGAAGTCAATCAGCTTTGGTCCATGTAGAACACTTTCTGGCTTGGGGCAACCCCGTCCATTCCTTAAGAAATCCATAAGTTTAGGCTCTCAGAGGTGGGAGCATTATGAAAGCCCTCGGACTTATATCTCTGAGACTTGTTACAGAGATGAGTTTCCCCGTCCAGATGTAAGGGTCAAGTCCTACAGTTTGGGTCGCACATCTGTAAATTCTTACTCTAGACCTGGGCCCTTGTGGCAAGGAGCAGCACCCTTTCAGCCCCCTAGTAGCCATAGTCTGGAAAAACCTCTTTACAGTGACCGACCATATATGTCTCCCTCTTACCTTTCACACACCCATGCCCTCCCATTCCTAGATCCCTCAAAACTTGCAGAACCCCAAAGATGTGAAGCAGATCCACGTAGACAGGCAACAGTCTTTCCAGAGTCCTCCAGGTGTCCATTGTCATATCGAGAGACCCTGAGGTCAATCCAGCACAAGTATGTGCCCCAGGATCTCCCCCGACCCTTTGGCTTGCCAAGGGCAAGAGGGGAATATATTCGTCCTATGGATTCTAGAAGGGGTAGTCAGAGGCCATTCCTGCCAAGGGGTTATAGCTGGCCCTCGCCATATCAGGCAGCCTTCCCCCCACGGGATCATGAAGTTCACATGGAGCTATATGTGGGGGTAGGCATGGGGAAGGGAAGCACAGATGTAGAGGTCAGGGATAGTAGAGCAGAGGGTGGCCGTGCCAGTTATGCCAGCCAGAGCAGTGGCAGGGGGAGTGTGGGGCCGTATGGGCATGGCCACCTTCGTCAGTCTATCTCTATCACTCCAACCTTACTGAGCTCTCCAGAGACCACAGAGGAAAGCGAGAGGCGCAAAGCAGAGCTGGACCTGCGAGAGCAGAGGTCTAAAAGGTGAAGCTGATGCACAAACATCTTAGTGGGGTTAGCCCCCCTACAGACATAAATTTTTCCTTCTTTCTCATTCAATCTCATAAAATTGCCTCACACATCGTATGCATGTCTCATTGTGTGTTCTACATTTTGTGTATAGAAGAAATACATCAGTAGATGAGAGTTATGAGTGGGATGCTACTGAGTGCCCAATGGGCCTTAACCCCCTGGAGGCCATAAAGATGGAGCAAGCGGGCTTGAGGAGAGGCAGAGAGCTTAGGATAGAATGGCCCCGCTCCACCACTGGCCTCCAGGACCTGCCGGAGAAAGGTGAGAGTCTAAATGACCCTCAGATCTCACCAAGTTTTTTCACATTTCCCAACCCCTAGACAATGATATACATGTGACATCCTTTGACCTTTTTCCTCCTGCCATATCCTGAATTCTCTACTATTCTCCTATTAGGACCATACTCCTCTATCAGTCTTCCCCCGAATCCCCATCCTCCTCCACATCAGTATGGTCGCTCACTCAGTGAGGCACGCTTCAATGCTCTGAGGCAGGAGTTCCAGGAGTACCGCAGAGCCCAGGAATCCTCCTCCCGAGACCTTTGCCTCACCCCTGACCCTGACTCTGATTCAGGCTCCGCCCTGCTCTGAGAGCCCCACTTTGGTCCGTTACCTTACATTTATCCTCTTTGTCCACTGATCAATAAAGCAATAGTTTTAGCAAAAAATCTAATTTACAACACAAATTTTCCCGCCAGTTCCCTCCATCAGCCAAGATATGCAGATAATAGAAACATGTAGATAGCAAGTAAAAGAAACATGTTTATGCCTAAATTATCTCACAGTTTTCTCAACCTCAGACAATATGGCCACTAGTTTGGCAGAGTTGTCTTTGAAGCATTTATAAGCATGTATGATCTTTCAAGTGAGGTGTTACATATTGTTTTCTGTGTATTCATTTTTTTTATTATTATTTTGAAAGTCATCTGCCCAAACCTTACACAAAAACAGTCCTCAGTGTGTAATGCCCCCTGGTATGGGTGAGTGGTCCCATGTTGGCTGGCTGTTAAATTTCTTGCAACAACAGTGCTGATGCTAGATTTATTTTGGGAACAAAACTGTTTGGTTTAACATTTTCTTCTTCTGGAAATGCTCTTTTCTAGTTTTTCCACAGATTAACTAAGATTGTCTTTGGTTTAGAAGTTAGTAACATTTCACTCTTTCCACCAAACTTGTGAAATTGGGCATGTGTGTAGATTTACAAATATGCTAGTTAATTAATTAGGAATGCAAAAGATTGAAGCTCACCAGGTAAACACTTGATCTTTTGGCTACCCTAACAAAAAGCCGTAAAATAGAAATGTGATTAAAAAAAGTTTATTTTCTAGGACCCTCTATAATTTAAATTTGTTCTCTGTATTTTACACCATTCAGATTGCCTTTACCTGGCCAAGTTTAATTTGATTTCCACCAAACTATTGCTTTATTGTCCAGTGGGTATATGTCTGAATTCATGTGGTAGACATTGCCTGTGTGAATATTTAAATGGTTTTATAGTTGCCTGATGTTGTTAGTGGCCAATCATTCATTGTTTTTTTTTATCCCCTGCTTTGAAAATATTGTTCTGACAGTGAAATTTTCTTTTGCTTTTCAGAACCTCCAAAGGAAGCAGACAAATAGATACGTTATTGTCTTGAATGGGAATACCAATACTCAAAACCTGAATTCCTTGCCATATGTTTATCTAACACTAGAACCTAAAATAACTTTTGGATGAGCGATACTAAATGTGTATCAGAATAAAAAAAAAAACAAATATGAAATATGATTTGGAGTAGGGGGAACTCAGGTGCATTATGCTTTTTTTTATGACACTAAATACTGTCTCCATTGATTGCAGTCAACCAAAAACATTTAAATAATGTATTGGTACACATCTTTTTTCTTTCTATTACATATTTCACTGTGAAACTCATTGAAAAGCCTTGAAAAAGAACTTGTTAGTAAGGAGGTATTTGTCACTACTACTTTGCTGCCTAAACCAAAATACCACGATAACCACAGTGACTGTTCAACATGAAAGTGTGCTTGGACAATCAGGTTTTTTTGCCTAAATTATGAAATCAATCCTAACTGCCTTCAGTGTTCTGATATACATAAAGAATGAGAATCTTTAATGTCGGTCAATTCACTGTCATTTGAACAAGGTACGCTTTAGAATGGTTTAAAACTAAAACCTGGAAACCTTACTGGAACTGTTCCACTGTCTGTTATTATCTAATCAAAATGTTTCATATACTTTACAAAAGCCAAAATAATGAGGAAAAAACATTTTTTAGCAGTTATTGTGCAGTGACAGTACATTCACTAGGTTTAGACTTTAGAAGAACTGCATAGAGCAAATTAAATAAGCTATCAAGGCACTTTGCCAAATGAAAAATAATGAAATGTTTATTTCTATGACAAGACTATCAAAATATATCCATTGATGTCTTTCTCTTATGGTGACACGCTTGGGAGATTCAGATTCAGAAAGGACAGACTGAATAATCTTGGACAATTTTTGGAAGGCTCATTTATTTAAACAGGGCTAAAAGTCTACTGAGTCTGAGTGGCTCAGTTGTTCAGGCAAGGGATTTTTTTACTGCTTGCTAAGATGACGAGTTTATGTCAGAATATGGAGCTTTAAAACCCCCAACTTTGCCACCAAAACTAGCTGACATAGACAGCATTCTAAAGTGATCACTGTTCAAGTTTTTTAATAATGTAAAGCTGATTTTGTTGCAGATACTTGCATAATGTTATTCTAAACCGACGCTAGTATTCTACAGGTTTTAAACACTTTGTACTACAAAAAGAGATAATATCCAGAATGCCACATTCATGTCAAGTTTACATTTTAATCTACACCACGCAAGTTGTTGAAAAGTAATTAAATTTTTTTTAACGGTGGTATATTCAAAAACAGAAAGCATTATAAACATGGCACATTTTGATAGGCATGGACTTCTAATGTTATTTTTATTAAGCACTGTTGATTCAGATGAAGTGATTCCTAAAAGGGAGCTTTCAGAACGGATTTTTAAACATATAACAAATTTTATTTATAACTGTCAAAAGAAGGTAACTGTAATGTCTATTTACATGCTACTGTGTGCATATGTATAAAATGCAGCATCAGTTGTCATCAAAGTGGCAGTAGCAAGATGCACTGTTCTGTTCAACTTAATTCCCATTTAAGGTTAAAATTTAAAGTAATTTTCCTTATAGAGAAAGTATATACCTTTATTACTTCGAAAAAGTTTTTTGGTGCCTGATATTAGTTTGTAAGCAACTTAACATCTGAAGTATACTGTGTTACTTGTCACATTGCTGGGTAAGCCACAGTTAACTTGTGTACATAATACATTTTTGTTTTGAGGAACTAACTGAATTTGAACACTCTAGGCCTCAATGCCAGAAATCCACATTGTCACATTGTTTGTTCATTTTTAAAATATTTTGCATATTCAACTAAGAATGAATTTGGCTTTGATGTATATTTATTTCAAGAGAACAGAGACTATATGATATACACCAGTGTTTACATGCAGTTCTCTATGTCAATGTGAACAGTTAATTGTGAATAGTCTTCATATTGCTGGTGATAATGTTGCTTATTGTGAGTCTGTTCTGAGTGTTTTATATAAAACAGTATTTTGTCAATTCATTCTCTTTTTAAGTTGTTTTTTCAGACATTTTTACATTTTGTTCATATTAGACTTATAAAATGGAATCTATCACATATTTAAAATAGTGTACATTTTGTAAAGTAAAGACTGCATTTTTTCAAAGATGATTTTCAAGTTTTGTACAAATTGGTCAAAAAGATGCTGTTTTTATATTTGTCCTTATATTTCATTTTTATCAATGTTGTCACTGTTATTTTTATATGTTTTTAATAAATAAATTGACTTTATTTACTGAACCTTTTAATATGTATCTGATCATTATAACAAGTGATAAAGTACAGCACCCAAAAGGCATCTTTATGTTCTTTATAATATATAATCCACAGACCAAAAAAAAAGAAATGACAGTATAACACAAACTGCGTTGTAAGCTTATTTTATTTACTCTCTGTATGCCTGCATGGTGGCAGGTTCAGGTCAACCTAAAGTTTCAGCATTATTAAGCCTCCCACTGCAATCCTCACAGAACTCACTTTGAGGTCATGCGCATGACATGCTTGACCATGTTTCCAATGCCGTCAAAGATGTAGTGGTAGTGGTAATCCGTCTCCCACATGAAGGTTGGAGTGCTGACGACCTTGTTCTTCTCATCCACATGGGCCTCGTAGAAGAGATAGTTAAGGAAGACCAAAGATTTGTGGCTGAGAAAAGAAAACACCATGCAGCAAATGCATCTCTTCCCCTACTGTCTGTTTACTTATGGATACCATTATGGTTAATGGTCAGTTTTAGATAATAGGTTCATACCAGATGTTAATATTAGAGTATGAGTGTGCAACATTATCTCTGTTCATACCAAGAAGCTCCATCATTGCCCCTTCATACCCCCCATACTGTTCCCTATGTTTCAATCAGGATATGTAAGGCTCACGGATGTTGTGGCGAGCTCCCATACTCTTGACAGCCTGCACCATGTTGGTGTTTGGCCAGCGGCCCCAGCGACTGCTCTCATCCCGTTCATAACCCATAGTGATCTCCAGATTTGGCAGCACTCGGCAGGCCAGCAGTGGAGACATGCTGGACAGACTATCGGAAACAAAACCAGCATTTAGCTCAAATACATGTGCTGGAAAGCTAATATGTCTTGGTTCGCTTTTGGCTACTGAAGTTCAGACTGAGAACTGTAACACATTTTTAGTCTCATCCCAGAATGAAGGAATCAATTTACTTAATCACTTTTTTAAAGCATTTAAAGTGTGTAACCAGGTTTTACCCAATCGGTTTGCGAGAGCGATGGAATTCCTTCAGCACCCTCTCCACGTCATTGTGAAGCTTGCAGTCCTTTCCATCCTTGTTAAAGCTGGACCTGCTCAGACATCAAACAAAACAGCTTAAACAGGATTCATATCCAGAGATGATACCACATGTGATGATATGGATCATTAAAGACCACACAGCAGTAACTGACATGACCTACATTTTGAGACTTTGTGACAGACCATGTCCATGTCCACACCATAAAAATGGCTTCTTTAGTTCAACTTAAAAAAAATACTGTGGTAACAAGTGATTAAAAGCTCAGTCAAAAACTTTGAATCATTATTTAAAGTCTCTGTTTAGTATCTGTTTCCTTTTTGAAAGAGACGTAGGCAGGTCTTGTATTTGTCTTTATTTACACCAAGGCCTTATCCATATGTGTGTTGATACTAATGCCGGCAAAGAAGCTTAGATTCCCAGGAATAGAGGCCGAGGTGACAAACACAGTTGGATGTTAGAGCAATCTGATTCGAGGACAGGGAAATTAAAGATGTCGTGCAGGATGAAGTTGGCTTTTGCCAAGTGGGCTAATGGAGTCTTTTTCTAGACTTCAACAAGAAAAGCTTTCCCTCTGTTTATATTGGTGGCTAACTTTTGTACTTTGTCTATTTCTTTAATATCACCCATTCTTCTTTCATCACAGCAAACATTGTCTGATAACAGAAACACTACCTAATTTTTTTTTTAATGGTTAAATTGCATTTGTAAAACTTAGCACCAGACAAATAGCCTACAGAGCACAGGCATAAGGTTGTAAGGCATAATATATATTTCATAGTTACATGCTTCTTATTCATTTGTATCAGAAATAAATGTTGTATGATGTAAAACCTGTAAACCTGTTTCTCTCTCTCAATGCAGCGTGCATGTTTTGCCTGGTGTTTTTTTTTTGTCTTGAAACATTAAAGATCATATTCTCTATGTTAGTGCCCCATCCCATCTCCCTCTGTCACTCTTTCTCACAAGTTTTTCACAATGCCGTGGCCTCCAGGGAAGATGACTGCATCAAAGCTGTTGACATCCAGCCTGGAGAGGTCCTGCATCTGCATCATGCCCTGACCGTGGCTGAAGCGGGCAGACTCCACCATCATGTTCCTGCAACACATCCAATAGGGCAGCTGTCACATGTCGCTAGTCACCACCAATTACAAAAGCACTGTTATGAATTCTTCTGAACTGGCTTCTAAAATCACATGCCTCAGTACCTGCTGACAAAAGATTCATGCAGCAGTTTTTGAACATTAGTCTGAAGATGTCATAATAAGAAGGCAAAGAGATAAACCACTGAGATGCACCTGTTCTCGCCAGAGGAGGGCTGCATCTTCATGTGGTCCATGACATGCATCTGCTGCTGGTTGGGGGCGAAGATCTGAAAGCGTGCACCATTACGGCTCAAGTGATACATGGTGCTTGAAAAAAACATAAAGTAGCATGGTTACATGCTGAACGTAACTAAACTATGCATCCACCTTGTAATACTCTTTAAACTAGTAATACTGCATTTCTAGACATGATGTGCGGTGCATGGCCTGAATGTCAGTTAAATGCGTAATGTATGTGTTAGTCATGTGTCTCAGCTAGTCATAAAATATACTCACTAAGCAGCCTCATGAACATCAGTTCCATCCCACCAGCCACAGCCAGAGAACACCTACCAAGGATAGACAACATTTTTAACTCTACAGTCTTAGTTTTTTCTTCATTCATTTTTCTGGCTTGCCTTTGATCCACAAGACATTCATAGCCACTGACTTTTATCTATGCATAGCATGTTTGTAACTACATGAAGCCACAGTGGTTTATTTGCACTACTTGCCATCCATCTAGAGAACTTACCACAGCAATGTTGGTGTTCCCCCAGTTTCCCCAATCTCCCTGGTGCACCAGGCAAGCGGGCTGGCGGCTCAGCACAGCTGCAGCTTGCTTTAAGAGAAGAGCCCTTGATGCCAACATGGTCAGGATCTCTGGCTCAGAGCACACAGGTCAATCCAAAGAGTGGCGGGACAGTCAACCCAACAAAGTCCTGCAGACAGACGTAACCCTCTGCCACTCTGGACAAGGTGGAAGTCTTTTATACCAACGCTGCATCTGAGGGGAGACGTCACTTCCTAAGCTTAAATTCTGAGAAGATAAGATTCTTTGTGGGAGCAAACCTTTTTCCTTTCTTCATCACCTCTCTAATAATACCTGCTTCCATTATCTTATTACCTTAAGTCATTTGGCCACTGGCACTCACACCATAAGCATGGAGATAAGAGACGATGAACCGTTTTCACCCCTGAACTGGACGTGACTGTCTGAACTGTCCGGCACTCTGGACATCAAGGTTATCCTATGGGCAATCCTACAGGCTCTTTAATTACAACAAGCTGTTGGGATTTGAGGAATGGTAAAAGAGGGATTGCTGCCTGGCCTTGACAGTGCTTTGAGGACTTCCATAATGCAATAACTGGATAATGTTGTAATGGACTCTCATTTGGATTTTCAGTCTGGCAATCACTTGTTCACTGTTCTGTATTAACACAATAATGGTAGTAAGTGTGTGCTGACTTTTTACTTGATGTAAAGGAAGCCACTCACTATATATAGCCACTATTATCTAAAGCCACATTTGTTAACTGTGGAGCAAGGTGGCCCAGAAATCAATTAAAGAAAAATCAGTGTAGGAATGTCTGAGAGAGTTGAAGTGAATGTGATAGCTGCCCTTTAAAGCCCATTACTTAAATAAGGCTCTTAGTTGCAGTAATACCGTGTGTTGTCTACTGGCGTTGAGGGCAGTGATCCAAGAGGCCAAGAAGTTGGCATTGAGATATTCTAAAGCAGGGTATGCTTAAATGAGTTTCCTTCATTTTTACTGGTACACACACAAATAAGGCAAAAAAGTAGATAAATAAAGTGGATTTCTTGAAGTATGCAAAAATGTTTCTTAATGTTAATCAGGCTTCACATGCTCTGTGTTGCTTCATGTCCAAGAAACTGTTCACAGCTAGAAAAAAAGGATTTGACTAATTACTTAAAAAGTTCAAATCTGTAAGGCATCTATATGTACTTATAACTTTAATTTAAATCAACATCAACGCTGATTTTTATAATGTGGCTATTACGCACCATGTGCTGGTGTAGAGGTCAGTGAGTTATTACGAGATACTGAATGGTCACTCTGGCTCAAGTGGCTCACAGGCTCTCAGCTCCTGTCCACTCTTACAGCAGGCCCGGTTTAGGAGCCTGACCAGCTTAGCTAATGTCTGGCTTGGGCTTTTGGCCGCCTCTGTGGAAAGAATCTTATGTGGTTTGTTGGAGGGAACAAAAACATTTGGTCAACGCCATGAATTCATTTGTATCTCCTTTATTTCCACATTTGTTAAACATCAGTCTAATCAAATCTACATTCAACTGTAATGAGCGACCTTAAAGTGACTCTGCAGGTTGTAAATGAGCCAGGGTGGAGTGTGCAAGCACACTTATTTCCGCATCCAGAATTTCCCCTTTCAGCAAAAAATATTTGCTGAATGTAAATTTAATTGCATGTCTATGAATGTATAGGTTAAAGACTAAAGCATTTACAGCTTATAGATCTAATCACTCCTAGTCAGTCTTGTTCACTGTTTGGGGCATAACACCACATTCCAGGCTTACAGTGATTTTTGCAATTACAAGTCTGTCAAAACATAAGACCATCAGTGTGGCCTCCTGCTGTATTTAGTGACTTAAAGCCTTAATAAACTGGATTTAGCAGCTAAGATGTCAAGGGTCATTTACTATGGCTTACAGGTCATACAGAAAACAAACCAAAGCAATGTCCACTCACATCTAAGGTTCCAAAACAGAGGTGATTTCATTAAGGCATGAACATCCCAAAGCCTTCAACACAAAAAGTGTCATCATCTACACTCTACGCTCTGATTGATGGCACAGTGCAGGAGATAACAATTAACAATTCATAAAAAGAGGACAGGTTTCTCCCAAAATGCAGCAGATTCTTCACTATAACTTTGCTCCACAGCTAGGAATTGACTGCTCTTCTAAGGCGTGTTTTGTGCACGTCCTGGGCTCGCTTCTGCCTCTCCGTCATGCCGCTGCGCAAACTCTGCCTTATGGCTGGCAGAATCACCTTCTCTCTCACAGAGGCTTGGTTGGGCTGTCTACAAGAATGAAATGAATACCATAAGGAAGATATAATATACAGGCCTTGCATTGCATTTAAGACATGCACAAAAGAGAACCTACTGAATTTTTGGCAAGGGCTTAAGAGGTAGTTTTGGAAAGTGCTCCAGTTCTCCGCTGCTGGAAGCAAAAAAAATTTGTACCACGGTTAGCAGTACATTTGTATATGGTCCATAAGTAAGAAATGCAATGATGCAGATCAGAATAGGAGGGAACAGAGTACCTGGTGCTTTCAGACAGATATGTCTTTGTTAAAGTCGACACTTCAGGTGATATTTTCTTTTTGTTCAAGACTACGTCTCTGAGGACAGCCTTCACTCGCAACAGCTGAGAAGAAAAAAGTTATTATTAAAGTTATGACCCTCATATACAACAGCCATCATGTATAATTCTCAGGTGGGCATTCTTAAAGAAATATATCAGCTTTTTTTCAACCTAAACCAATCTACCCCCATCTGTAGCATATGTTTAATTTCCAACGACTCAAAAACCCACTTACAATAATATAATAAAGAGCAGCTCTTTTTTGTGTTTTCCCGGTGCTCAAAGTTAACAAAATTTGATAAGAATACATTGGTAAGACATTTTTCTGCCTGTCTCATCCTAAGTCCTTTACTGTTAGAATGTAACAGCATACTTTTTCTCATTACATACGTAAGCATTTGGTACATAGAGCTTACATACCGTAACCCTCAAACAATGTTTTCCCCACCTAAAAAAAGAGGCCATTTGCAAAAGAAAAATGGTGGACCATCATGAGCCCACCAAATACAGAGAAACCAGCTTGTTTCATTCTAGGCACCTCTATGGCACCTTTAAATGCTTATTCAATAAATGTTCTGCACTGGAAAATTACTGTCTGTGCTAATAGTATGTATGATATGTATGATACAGATGCAAAAAAAATTTCAAATGGTTAAAATGCTATAATACTCTTCAAATGCCAAGCACAATTAAGTGTCTTGTAAGAATTAATGGAAAGGGATTTATTACCTCCTGAGACTGTGAGGTGTTGGCGTTGTACAGCTGCAGGATGATGGCCTCACATTCGTGTAGGGTTGGGGTACGTGGCGCCCTGGATTGGCTGCTAAGAATCTTCAGAGGAAGCAGAGTTGTGATGGTGCCCCCGGATTGTTCTACATTATGGTTTGCAGTCTCCAGCTTCTCTTCAGAGCTTAAGCAGGTGGAGGCAAGCGAGAGAAAATGTGTTTTGTCATGCAGTGAGTCAGGATGTTTTTCTTAACATATAGAGCACTTTTGCAATAGTTACCTGATTAACCCAGCCTCAGAGTGCTTTTTGTGCAAATCTCCAGCACTAGAATCTAATAAGGAACACCCTTGTTAATTTATTGTTGTACTGTGATATTCAAGCTCTTTCCTTTTTTAAACTTTTTAAGAAAGCTGAACTAAAAATCACATGTGTGCAAATGTCAAGCTACCTCTTGAAGGAGTGAGATGTGAGTCCATTATCAGCCGATATTGTAACTCTGTAAAGGAACAAGCCATTCGTGATCAGTGCAAGGGTGCCACCTGCAGTGTCAGCATTTTAACACACTCCCATTTACAAGTGGGCAGTGCGTGACACGGGTAGACCTAAAATTATTCGAAATGGTTGTACTCACCCTTATTTGCGCGTTTTAGACCTTCGATTTCCTCATGCAGTTTCTCCAGTGTGCTTTTGTGTGTTTGCTGGAGGAACAAGATATCTTTTTCCAGGGAGGCCACACGTGCCCCGTCCACCACTGCTTTATTCTGCCTTGTCTTTTGACTGTCCCTGTCCAAAGCAGGGCCTTCACGAACTCGGTCAGTGGAGAACAATCGTGGGTAACAGGCCCTGTCCAGTATCCCTACCCTGCTCCAGCTGGGCAAGTTCCGCAGAGGTGGGAGATTGCTGGTGGACATACTGTTACTCATAATGATGTGATGATAAAGACCTAAAGTACAGAATAACTGCTGCCTCTACTTTCCGCTCTACCCTTCATATTCTTCCCAGACACCTGTACCGAGCCGAAATTACCTTCTCTAGCGCACATTTTATACACCTTTGAGACAGAAGAGAGGTCCGTGACTAAAAGGTTAACATGTAGAGACCTCACTGCGTTAACCTAGCTGATTAGCTAACTAACGTAAGCGTTCACTGCTGTCTCCTGGACTGTTATGCTAAGCTAGCTGAGTAAACACTACCTGTGTAAGCCTATCCTATTATAGTATCCTTGTGAAACACAGCTCGACGACCGAAATACGTGCTAAAGGCATTTGTTTGTGGTTCTCAGCAGAAACATGCTGCACTTTAAACAAAACCGAAGAAGAAGCCTATAAATGAACGAAACAGAAAAACACAGCGGCTACTCTCATTGCAGCCCGCACGGCGACACAGGGTTGCTATAGCAACAGTCAAACCAGCACATTAAGGACTGCTAACGTTGGGCTTTTAAACTTGTGCATGAAAATTGTTTTTAAAAAGTATTTTTTTTCTCTGCTTTAAAAGCCTCCAGAATATCTGGCTTTCCATTCTTGTGGACTGGCTCAGAGATTTTAAAGTAATTAGGATAATTCCTTTACAGTCATTGCACATCGAGTAGCAATCCTTACACTGCAATTCCCTCGATATTTTACACAAGTTAAAGTGCAAAGGCTGTATTAAAACATATACAAGTAAAATAAATAACGTCCACATTTAAAGGAATTTAGCATTTTTGTTTTTGTAAAAGCAACAGCATAACATGTCAGGCCGTAAACTTTACGCACTACGTAAGAGCATTCCTAAATTAAGTAAAATGACCAAAACGTGAAGGAATAACAGTTTGACTGTTTGTTACAATTAGGCCCAAAAATATTTGGACAGTGACACAATCTTCACGATTTGTATATTCGGTTCTATACAAACCACAATTTGAAGTCCTATAAAATAGGCAAATCAGAGTGTTATCATATCAGACCAGTATATTCCTAAAGAACACTCTATCATGTATCAGTGTCAATTCGGTTCTGAATTGATCACAATTTGAGGTCCCATAAAATAGGCATATCAAATTGTTATCAACTTATACTACCATATTCCTGAAGAACACTCTCTCATGTACCCATGGTATGGGGAACAAATAATTTTACTGTAGGAATTTGGAGTAATGGGATGACAAATTTGTAAATAAAAAAAGTGTCTATTCGGTTCTGAATTGATAATAATTTGAGGACCCATAAAATAGGCAAATCAAATTATCAACTTATACCAGCATATTCCTGAAGAACACTTTTCACAAGTTTGCCACTCCATTACTCCAAATTCCTACAGTAAAATTACTTGTTCGCCATACCATGGGTACATGAGAGAGTGTTCTTCAGGAATATACTGGTCTGATATGATAACACTCTGTTTTGCCTATTTTATATATATATATACATATATATACATTTTTATATACAGTGTACAAACTGTTTAATATCAGAGAATGTCTTCATTTCTAACGTGTTTGTTTGCTCCACATATAGTTTTTAACATGTTTTATTTCTAGTACATGTGTGTATGTGTTAGACTTGTTTTAGTTATGTTTATTGGGCTATACAACTTCTCCTTTCTTTCTTTCTTTCTCCTTTTAGTATTTGTACTGAAAGCGCAAGCTGCTACCGTAAAACAGTTTAGACGCGCAGACAACATGACCACAGTTCAAGGGGGATGTGGGGTTGAACAAAAATATTCTATAAAATGTTTAGGAATTACAACCATTTTTCTACAAAGCCTCCTCATCTCAGAGGCTCAGCGTAATTGGACAAATTAATATTACTGTAAATAAAATGTTCATTTTTAATACTTTGTTGGGAATCCTTTACAGGCAATGCCTGCGTAATATCTGGAACCCATGGAAATCACCAAATGCTGGGTTTCCTCCTTTGTGATACTTGTGATGCCAGGTCTTTACAGCAGCTGTCGTCAGTGGTTGCTTATTTGAGGGTTTTTCTGCCTTAAGTTTTGTCCTAAGCAAGTGAAATACATGCTCAGTCGGATTGAGATTTGATGATTGACTTTACCATTGCAAAATATTCTACTTCTTTGCCTTAAAAAACTCCTGGGTTTGTTTTGCAGTATGTTTTGGGTCACTGTCCATCTGTACTGCAAAGCGCTGTCCAATCAACCCTGCTGCATTTGCTTGAATCTGAGCAGAAAGTATTTCCCAGTACACTTCAGAATTCATCCAGCTGTTTCTGTCTTCTGTCACACCATCAATAAACACCAGTGACCTAGTGCTATTGGAAGCCATGCATGCCCATGCCATCACATTGCCTCCACCATGTTTTACAGAGGATGTGGATCATGAGCAGTTCCAAGTCTTCTCCATACATTCTTCCTCACATCATTCTGATACAGGTCGATCTTAGTTTAGATACTTAGACTTAGATACTAATACACCTACTTCCTGGAGAGCATTGGCATAGGAACCGGGGGTAAGGGTCAGAAACATGTAGATTTGTCCCACCCAAAAATTAAACCACAGAAAAAGCAGAAACTGTTTTAAAACACTTTATTTTAAAAGAGCGTTTTGGCAGCTATCGCAATTCACACACTGTGTTTGTTATTAGCAACAGACTCTCACATCACAATGGGCCGCGACGTCATCAGCGAAAGCATCTTTCCATCCTCAGTGTACACGGCTATAAATTGCTGTGTCTTCTACAGGATCTTCAGATCTCTGAACTTCTCTGAAGGAAAATCCTTGTTTCGTTAGAGAACCAACAGTTTAGATCATCCTTAGAGAACCAACAGTTTAGATCATCACCTTCGTACCTGGATAACAGTAAGTGCCCAGCTTCACCTTCAACTTTTATTTTATTTTATTTTATTTTATTATCAGAGTACTTATTCGTGTAAGTTATGATTCATGTTATTGTACACAATTATGTTAATATAAATAAATGATAACTTTATACAATTATATGACATTATATAATATATATATGATAAATATTAGTATTTACTGAATCACTTATAGTACATCCTGAATAATATACTGAATTATAGATTATTTGTAAATTAGTTTGTATATGAACTGCTGTATGTGCAGAATAATCTGATCTGCAGGTCATGTGAATAAACCCAGTGCTTAATTAGAGAATGTACAGGAAGTGGTTCGACCATGAGATGTTTAGAGAAGGCTTAGTGGCTCCATCACTGTGAAGCTGAGATCCAGTACAGCTCTCTGACCCTCACAGGTGAACAGTGACATCATCACGCTTGCTTTAATGTTTGTTTTCTGTTGTTTCTGCAGTGAGCAGCGCTGAGACTGGAACTTCAGCCTCAGACAGCGGCACCAGAGAAGCCCCACGTATGGGTGATCAGTGTCAACGCTAACCCTGGACCCGTGACTGTGTCGAGCTCCTCGCAGCCGCCGCAGTGCTCAAACAACTCCAGCTCCTCCTCGTCATCACCCAGCGGTTCCTCCACTGGGGGGAGCTCAGCACCCGCTTCTCCTGCTTCTGATTTGTGTAGCATGATGAAACGTCTTAAGTGCTCATCAGCTCCCCCAGCTACAGTTCACCGCCCTGAACAGGGGGACGTCATGATGACCGACCTGACCACCCAGCCAGGACTGCAGTCTACGCCACACGTCCCAGCATCCTCTGCACTGCAGCCGGGGTGCAGCACCAACGCTGTGTGTGGGTTCTCAGCTGCTTCTCTGAAACCAGCAAGCAGATCTGCAGTCCAGCCTATGATCACTGATGGCTACGTGGCCCTCAGTCTGGTTGTGGATGAAGATGTCTCAATGCAGACGTTTAGCTGTTCTGTTGTCATGTACTCAGCTCCATCCTCCAATCAGTGTAGCATGGACAGCGCTGTGAGCTTCTCACCTTCCGCAGGTAGATTTGCAGCACTGGACAAAGAGGAAGACATGATGGTTGACCTGGCAGCACCAGCATCTTCTGCACCCCAGCCTGAGTGCAGAACTAATGCTGCATCTGCGGCCCTCCAGGCATCCACAGTCCCCCCCAGTCTGTCTTCCCTGCAGAAGGCACAGCAGGCAGGGGGCTCCGTTGCCTACACTCAACAGGTAGCCCCTGCTCCAAAGAGCTTGTCTTCTGCGTCCATCTTGTCCTGGAAGGGAAGCTGGACGTGTCAGAGGCCAATGGCAACACTGATTACGCAGCAAGTCCTCTGAAAAGACAGCGACTCTCCACCAACACCAAGAGCCGTAAGCGAAAGAGGACTGCCAGCGGATCTGAGGCTGCCGACGAGGAGAAACCTCCCAGCAAGAGGAGGAGTAGAACAACCTGAAGACCTGAGACGATAACCTCTCACTTTCAAGCCCTTCCTTCCCTGTCCATAGCTTTTCCACCAACATGAGACCGTCCCATCCTGTCTCATGTCTGTAAATACTGTAAATAAACTCGTTCAGTATGGTTCAGTGTGAAACGCCTGATTGGTCTACATACACAAACCTAGACATTTGATTGGCCCCTCTTACAAACAGGACGTACACTCTAGTGAGAGATTAGTCACTGTTTCTAAACTCATCACCAGTGACTGCTTTAGTTTACTGTATGTACTTCTCAGTGATGTACCCAACACAGATATACTCAAGTATACTTGGTTAATACTAATATGTACACAGCAAAGTATGTAAGTATATGTTGTACTTAATCAAAGTTGAAGTAAATATTCTCGTCCTACACAAAAAAGCATCCAGTACGATATCAGTTTAGTTATTTAGATTTATAAACATTTATATAGACTAGAAATATGCTCCTCATCCTGAGTATGTCTTGTTTATGCTTATTAGAGTCCACTGGTGAGTATACGTAAAGTAAAAGTAGTTAAAGTTCTATTTTAATAATAAAAAATAAAATCTAATCCAAACCTCATCATCTACATTAAAGTTCAATAATAATATATAAGTAGTAAATTATCAGTATTATGTACGAGTATTTTTTTCATTTTAGATACTACTGAACGAGTATTGTACCGAGAGTGTACTTAAAGTATAAGTTCATAAACTAAACAGTGGGATATCAGTATATATATATATATATATATCAGTGTAAACTAGAGGCAGCCTTACAGCAGGAAGGGTTTGAGTTGGACTCCCAGACACAGTGAGCAGGTTCCTCTCCATGCAGAGATAGTTTGGTCTCCCAGTGTCTGTATAGTTTTCTCCAGCACTCCAAACACATGCGGCCAGTTGAACTGGAGACGCTGAATAACCAGTGAGTGACTAAACCAGTAAACTAACAGTACATACACTGATACCATTAAACCCACCTCCTCATATCTCCACCCACTGACCACTGTATCATATAGGAGCTACACTCACAGACTGTAGTTCATCTGATTCTCTGTATAATTTATTACTCTGTTCTTTAATGATCAGAACCCCCACAGGACCACCACAAAGCAACTACTATTAGGGAGGTGGGTCATTCTCAGCACTGAGGTGACACTGACGTGGTGGTGGTTAGTTAGTGTGTGTGTTGTGCTGGTGTGAGTGGATCAGACACAGCAGTGCTGCTGCCGGAGTGTTTAATGAGAGTTCAGTATGGTCCAGTTAGAGCAGGAGTCTGTCTGCTGTGTGTGACTGTCCACACGTAACCACTGACTTCGACACCTGATAACAGCTCAGTCAGAACAGACTAGATGGTTCTCTCCATCTGATGATGCTCCTGTCAACTGGACAGAACATCTTCCAGTGGGTTGTAGAAGCAGCACGTCCAGCAGATCTCTCACCAACAGGTACACCACCCAACAGTAGCCTCTGAGAGGTGCTGTACAGGTCAGCGGAGGAACAGTCCCACATTTCTATGGAGAAATTAAAAATCTCCTTCATAACACCGTGCTCATAGCGCCCCCTGGAGGTGATAGTCTTCCACTCATCATACTCCTTTACTAGGAGGACCAGGTTTACCCGGACTAGGTTATAAGCACTTGAGACCCCAGGCGGCACTGACGCTGTGCGAGTGTTCTACCACTGTACTCACTACTGATTACTGGTGATGTACTCACTGTTACAGGTGTATCACAGCAGTACAGCTTATGTAATTACACATGTGTAGCAACTATTTTTGAGTCTCATAAGAGTATCTTAATAGTTATAACAGTTATAACTCTCATGTAATTACATATCAGTATTAACGTGAGTATAATTGATTAGCAGTGTTACTCCAGATGACTTTTCCAGAACAGGAAGAGATATTAAGATAAGTTTTTGCATAAGATTAATCAATACAGGTGTGTAAGTACCAGACATGGGACCAATTCACTAAGTTGCAAGTAATAAGTAAGTCTAAAGTTTTGACAATCAAGTCTTAAGTCAAGTCCTAAGTCAATACAAGCGAGTCTTGAGTTAAGTCCCATTCAATACAAGCGAGTCTTGAGTTAAGTCCCAAATCAAGTCACCAGATGTAGCGTCATTTCAGTTTTTAACACAATTGATGCAGTTGATTAGTAGAATATTAAAGTAACATTAATATAAAATTAACGTTTTTAAAGTTTGTGTTATGACAAAAATAACTTGCATATGAAATTAGATCATTTCAAGCAGTTCTAATCACTAATCACCTCATTACCAGTCCATTACAGAGTTAAAATAAGTGTTGAAGCAGGAAAAACACTAAAATGTGAGGCAGTGGGCCTCGAAGGCCAAGGCTGAGAAACACTGCACTATATGGAAGTATTAGTACTCATTACACCTACAACAATTTTAATTCTAAACTAATAAGCATTAATATATGGACCTGGTCTTTCAGGTCTAACAGCATGTGGACTGATCAGTGTTTGGCACTGTTCTGCACTACTTGAACACTTCCTGTCTGAGATGCTGGGTTTATCATTATGTCACTAAGTTTGCTAACTTGTTAGCTAGCTAGCTAGCTAACCTAACTGCTATATCTGAAACATACATATCAAGTTTGAAGTGGTTGCAGCTCCATCTGTGATCTTGACACCACATGTCCTGCATGTCGCAGGTCTTTTTTATTTACTACATAATCTCTGTAGTTGAACAGGATTATTTTCGGGAGCATGTTGCTTTTTGTCCTTCAACACTGGCACCCCCCCCAAAGCTTCTCGTGATTGGCTGCAGAACTTCACTTGTTGCTAGGTTACGGATAAACTGAGCGGCAGCTCAGCTCCCTAATGTTACAGCACCATTTAATAGAAAATGATCCAGTTATGTGATTCATGTAACACAGCACAGCGTGGATCACAGTAAGTGTTACTACTGCAGCTCAAAATAAGAATAACACTTAATGCTTATACCTAGACCTTAGCTACCACAATGTTTCTTCTGTGAGTTCATATAGACCAGCTTCAAAATCACACCAGATTCAATAAGGAGGGCTTTGACTGAAATGCAAATAACAGCATGCAAGGCTCTGGAGTTACAACTGTTTATTTACTGTTTATTAAAAAACATCTGAGTCCTTCAAATAATTTGTGAGATAGATATGTATGTGCAAATGTGAGTATAAAATATGAGTATAAATGCAAGAAAAGTGAAAAGAGCAGTCTCAGTCGATATAAAAATGGGTAAAAAATACAAATGAAATACCTCTCTCTCTTTCTTGGCTTGAGAAAAAGAAAAAAAAGAAAACAGAAACTGCAAATAGAGCTTTTCTAGTCAACAAAGTAAAGTCAGTGCTTTGCAAAAACATAAAAGGAAAAACAGTACAAAGTTCTTGTTTCCCACAGTTAACAGTACTGTGACGCAAGAATGAAAACTAGTTTTTACACAACAGGACTCGTTTAACAATCAGAACAAGTAATACAAGTCCATTTCAACACCTGAGTCTTTTATTCCCTGTTAATTCTTTGTGTTTCGTATGTATGTAATGTTTTTTTCCTCAATGTTCCTCCTTTTCGTTCTGAAAGTGTTCTTCACTACCCGGGTAGACTTATTTCTTATGTGTGTGTGTGGTGGTCAGTGCATCTCTCCTCTTATCTGTGTGTCGTTCAGTTGTGTTGGTCTGACGCAAAGCAGCACTTGGTTCAACACATTGTACTCGACGCATAACTAACTCAAAATAAAGGATAGACCAGTATTTAACAGATCTTCAGACTTATAATATAATATAATATAATATAATATAATATAATATAAGCCTATATCAGTGCCGGTAACTACGACGCTAATGAGCGCTACTGCTCACAGGCTTGCTAACACACCAGTTATTAGCTGTGTGACTCTCTTAATCATCATATACACACATTATACTCCTGATGTTTTTTATTTCACACACTTTTATTTAACTCATAAACGCTTTAGGCACCTCACACATTTGTATTTACACCTTAATCCTTATTTCACTTCCTAAAATCGCCCAAACTCACTAGAGTTTCTTCTCTTCACACCTAAATAAAACACTGATGTCAGGGCGACTGATGTAAAGCTCAAGAATACTGCACCAGAGGTGATTTTAGGCTCAGATGAACTAATATTAGCCCATTTGAACTAATATTAACAGCACACGTTTCTCTCCCAGACGACGCGCGCGCACACCCACGGAGGGAGAGAGCGAGAGAGTAGTGTTGTGTCGTCTGCGAACGATTCGTTCGAATGAATGAATCATTTGAGTGAACGTACTGAATCACTTCCTCAGCTGACTCGTTCCTTCCTCAGTTCAGTAGTTGAGCTCAGCAGCGACCATGCAGGCCGGCAGGGGAACTGCTATGTGGTCTGTGAAAAGCTGGTGGCGGAGACTCTTATTGCGTGGGAACTGTGCTTGCTCACTGATTCGTTCACTGAACTGAGGGCTCCCGTTCTCTCACTGATTCGTTCACTGAACTGAGGGCTCCCGTTCACTCACTGATTCGTTCACTGAACGTACTGATACTGTGATTCACATGGAGTCAAGCCATATAAACATAAACACACACCTCCCCCATGTTTAAACATTTTTAATTTGTAGAGACAAACTTAAAATGACATGTAACAAGTCCTGTAAAAAAACAAGTAGCAATATAAATAAACATAAGTGAGTGACTATACACACACATATATATATATATATATATATATATATATATATATATATATATATATATATATAGCCCTTGTTTGGATTTAAATTTACAAGTCTCAGCACCCCTAAAGATTATAATAAAGAACGCTTTTTTTATTATTTCAACGCTAATTTGTCTCTGACAAGCTGGAAATGTTAAAACAATAGAAGGTATATGATTAAACTAATTATTTTAACAACAAAAAGACAGCAGGCCCCCCCACCCCCCGCATTGCAAAATGGTATGATCCTTTTTGCATCTCGCGCACACACAGTGTCAGTACTTTATTTGACTGGTGTTGTGTGTCTAGTAAGTTTTGCAAAGAAGTATTTTTGTACTTTATCACTCAGAACCAACACATTGCAGTCATTATCAGCAGTCCATATTTCTGATTCAGTCTGTATTCTGTACGAGGCTAAAGTTAGTTACTTATTCGCAGCTCCCGATTCGTTTGGCTCCTTATTAGCAGTGTCTTATTCGCGGGCTGGAGTTCCTTATTCGCGGTTTCCCTTTTAGCGAATGGCGGCAAAACAAAGAGGCTATTCACAAACCCGATATGCTGCGCACTTTCCCATTTTAGCAGACTAGAGAGGCTAATGATAGAGACAGACTAATGATGGAATTAGGAATGTGTGCTATGTTTGTCTTACCCTTGTGAACATGAAGGTTTTGACTACAAAGGTAATAAAAAAATTCTGTAAATATATGATGTTGTATGTTATGTTTTTTTTCATGCTGGTGTACTTCACTTTGTATAAAAATTGTCTACCAGATGATAAACTGTATAATATAAGTTGAATTTAGTAATTTGTATTTCATGATTTTTAAACAGCTGAAAAGTAAAGAACTTTGGCCTTTTACAAAAAGAAAGAAAAGAAAAAAGGAACACAAAAAAAACAGAATTACACTTATTGAAAGCCTTGGTTTAGGATGCTTTCTGTGACGTGGAGAAATAATTTTTGTGTGTTAATATTGTTGTTTCTATTTGAATAGAAAAATTAAATAAAGTAAAACGATCGTCAAAGACAGTCACTCATGTTGTGAGTTGGCGCTAGCTCATTATCATGAACTCCTTGAAAGCCTGTCTAGTTTTTGTTTTACTAATCTACATAGACTGTGGTTCAAGATACTAGCATGTTCTGGACAACAGCCATTCAAACTAACAAAGTCTATATAGAACTTTAGCTTCCTGTTTATTTTCCAGTGTGGAATATAACTCAGGAAACAAATTCTAAATGTTTTAATATATTAAATCAGCTTGGGCCAAGCTAAAACAAGGTTTTCCTTACAGGGGAAGGAACCTCTCTATGTAGGATATTTCTGACCCGAAGTGAATAATGCCTTCAGTGTCCACCTGGAACTTCAGCTTCCTATTCATTTTGTTGTGTGCATTACTATACAATGTTCCGAAGTTGGCAGTTATTTTAAGGTATTAAATGAGCTTGGGCCAGGCTGAAACCAGGTTTTCCTTACAGCTTCTCTGTGTTCTCTATTAGAAAGCATTAGAAGTGCTGTCAGTAGTGCAGTATGTAATGTTCCAGAGGGTGCTGTTTGGGACACTTATTGTCTTACATTAATGTTACTCTTGTCTAGTCAGGAAACCTTAACATACCTTGTTTTGGCATTTCATTTCAGTATTATGCCACAAAAGAAAATAATATTTTGGTTATATATGTATATAATCCAGATATTGCGTGTATAATTTTAAAGTTTTCTGACAACAGTGCTATGTAGTGTGGAATATCTAGTTTAGTTAGTAAAGTGATCTTTAATTTGATTTATCTAATAATAAACAGACGTACAGATAATGTACTTTGTTTATTAATTTGTAATTTACTGCAATTCCACAAATGTTGTTCTATGTCACTATACATACAGTGATTTACTACCTTACCTACAGTGGAATCAGTTTATAGCTAATATTTAGGGAATAGGGTGGGCTTTGATTCATATGTTTCATATGATTCATATGATTCAATGTGCCCACCCAATGTCAAACCTACTCCTACGCCCTTGCTGGAGAGTGTTCTTCACTGAGGTGGATGTTGTGAAGGGATTTTTCTTCACCATGGAAAGGATTCTGCAATCATCCACCACTAATATCTTTCGAGGACGTCCAGGTCTTTTTGAGGTCCCGAGCTCACCACTGCGCTTTTTCCCCCTCAAGTTGTACCACTGTTAATTCGGCCACTCCTAACATTTCCGCTATCTCTCTGATCTCACTCCATGTTGTGGGTTCACAGCAACAGCTTCCTAATGTAAATGCCACACCTGGAATCAACTCTGGACCTTTTACCTGCTTAATTGATGATGGATTACTGAGGGAAAAGCCCATGAAATAGCTTTTGAGATAGTTGTCCAATTACTTTTGGCAGCTACATATTAAAGAGCTGTCATTCCTAAACCCTTCCTCCAGTTAGGATGAGAATACCCTTTAATTAAAGCTGAGTGTCTGCACTTTAAGCCCACATCAATGATATAACAGTATCTTGAATCTGGTTTAGTAAACAGTTAAAATGGCAAAACTTGTGCCCCTGTCCAATTATTTCTGGGCATAACTGTATATCTGTGTATCGTGTGTAGAGATATCTAAAAAGATAGCATGCTAACCCGCTAACGTTAGTCTCATCCTGCCCGTCTCGTAATACCACTTTACACCTGCTATACATTGTGTCCACTTATTGTCCACACTATTAGACATCCTTAATTCGATGGTCCACCTTGTAGATGTAAAGTCAGGGATGATAGCTCATCTGTTGCTGCATGGTTTGTGTTGGACATTCTTTAGTCCTTCATGGGTGGTCACAGGACATTGCTAACAGGAGGCTGCTGGCTGGTAGCAGCACTGCTGTGTCTGATCTACTCATATCAGCACAGCACATACTAACACACCTCCACTATGTCAGTGTCACTGCAGTGCTAGAAATTATTCACCAACCAAATAATACTTGCTCTGTGGTGTTCCTGTGGGGGACCTCACAGTTGAAAAACAAGGTGATCCGGGAAAACAAAGTGATCAGATGACTACACTGTGTAATTGTACTAACTAAAAATTGCTCCTATATGGTAAGCGGAGCTGATAAAACAAGCGTAAATACAACAACAAGTGTAAATAACTAACAAGGTGGTGGTTTAATGTTATATATTATTTCATTTTTTATGACTCTTAATATTGCAATCACCTACATATATCATCATTACATTCACACATATGAAGGTTTAGACCAACTTCAGGTTCAGTTCAGCAGTACAGAACATACTGCTTGCTTATATGACTGTAATCATATTCATAACACTGAATATACTTTTGTTTCTGTATATTAATTGGGTTATGATTTACTGAGATCAGAATTATTGTATTTTCCTCGCAATCACACAACAAAACAACATCTCTCACATTGTTATTACGTAGGTATTTGCGACACACTATTCTCTAAAGCAGATTCTGCACTGAACCATCCCACTGCAGGATTATGTAAGGCCTGGGAACAAATAGAAGAATGGCTTCTTGGACTAAAGCTCTTGCTGTTCTATTATTCTGATATCCTCTTGAAAAGCACAAGCCACCCACAGCAGTCGAAGATAAATTAATAGAGTGATAAAGAAATGTGCCTGGCTGCGCAGGAGAAGTTCATTCCACAGAATCATTCAGTTGTAATCCCAAAGACCCAACAACAGTTGTGCATTTCATCTCTTTAGAGGATTAAAAAAAGAAAGCTACAACCTAAGGCAGCATTTCTAAAGATTGTAAATAACTACACAGTCAGTCGATAATACCACAAAAACATCAAATCATTTATTGTTTTTACATGTTAATGATACAGCTACAGAAATCAAAGAGAAACTGAACATAGTAGAACGGCCACAAACCACCTCAATCAAGAAGAAAAAAAATAGTGTAAAACTGAACATGTTTACAATCAGATCTTTAACGTCCACTGAGTAAACACAAGTACGGTATCAAATTGTCAGGGCATGCCGTGACAGTGCACATATCAAAAATGACTTAACAATAAGTGATTTCAGCAGATCAGGCAATGTTAGACTGTGAAAGTGTGAATAAAGCTATGACTTGTAATTTGCATTGATTTCACTGTGTCGCACAAGTGGCAAGTTTGGACATCCTAAATCGCACTAACACCACCAAAGCACGCAAATTACACACACGCACACAAAAAAAGAATAAACAGATATATAATCAAAACCTCAAACAAATAAAGAATACACTCATAATAGGTTGGCAAATTGGAACACTTCCAAATTACAGTCGACAAATTTGATAAAACTGGTTGTCCCACAGAGAGCTACGTAAATGCTGATTATACTTAATAATTAACAATATAAAAAAAGTCAAATAAATAGCCTGTGCTCTCTGGGGTATCTGTGCAAGTTAACTCACTTAATAACTAACCAGCTAGTTAAAATAATTTCAAATCTCCACAAGACTTAAAAATGAATTGACTTGCTAACATTTAAAATGAAACTAATATAAAAATAATAAATAAAACAATTCTTAAAGTCAAATTTGAAGGTTTTCGTTAGCAAGTCTACAAACATTTTGTCAAGTCGGGGGTCAATGATCAAGCATTCAAATTCAAATGTAAGTTAATAACATTGCGTTACACTATCTAATGAAATATGAAACAAATATATAAAAGATAAAATGCCCTGTATAGGGCACCATTAAGTTACCAGTGTTTGGAAAGAGAATTCTGTTTTGTGGGCCACTCAGAAATCAATCAAATATCTGTTAATTAATCAGGCTGGTTAGATGTTAATGCTGTAACTGCTTGATAAAGTGACAAACCAGATGTTTTACACATGACCAGTTGGACTAGAATACACAAAATAAAAACAGGGTATATGGTATAATGATGGTTTTTAAAAAAACCTACAATGTGGAGCGCTGTACAGGTGGAATGTAAAAAGAAGCTGACAGACTAGTGATCCAACAGAACAGGAAAAAAATGCAAATGCAAATGGAAAACTCTCTCAAAGCCCACAATTTAAAGTGCCCTCGTAAAAGCAGCCAAACATATGGTGCCAAAATGCTCCATTTTACATGAATGCATGTTAAAGCGTGTCACTTTAGACCAAGGATTTTTAAAGGAGTTCTGTATGGGTCTCAGGCCTTTACTGGCACACACATGCAACTACTGCAAGGAAAGATTAACCCTGCATGTTGATCAGCAATTCTAGAAGCACTGCTGCAGCAAAACTCATCAATTTGTTCCATGCACTGAAGCAATAGCAGAAGTGCTACTTTAAGTATGTGCATGGACATGAAACAATGCTTGCATATGATGTAATATTAAAGTTTTAGGCCTATTTAGGTCATTTATGACTTGGCAACTGGACTCTGCATATCTCTCGGTCCATGATTTGTTTGGAGCTTGACAGGGGTACCTGAAGCAGGGAAGGGAGTATACACATCATAAGAACAAGGATGCTGGTAACTGATGCTGAATCATGGCGTGTAAGCAGGAGGAGGCTGGAACTGGTTGGCAATATCGTAGTCAGCGGGGAAAGTTTCACTGCTCTCCTCCATTTCTGAGAGGAGCTCTAGGGCCTGCTCCTCTTCCTCAGTGGGATAATGGCGGAGCAGGTTGGCAGCTGTGGCTAATATGGAAGCTCCCCCAGCTCCAGCCACCAGGTAGAAGCTGATGGCAAAGGTGACATAGATGAGCGAACCATGATACTTCTTGTGCTGCTGCTGGAGGGACAGGATAAGCTCTGAGGCCCAGTAGCAAAAGCCAATCACAGTGGCACACTGGAGCACTGCAAAATGAAAAACAACGGAGAGCTATTCAGATCATAGTACTTAGCAACATTTGTAATCCTGTTATTGATGAACAGTTCAGTCTACAATCAGCCATCTAAACAATGTTTGTTTTTGTGTGTGTGTATGAAGCAATCAAATTCCCTGTATAGTTACTGTAATCAATTAAAGTATCAGATCAGGCCCAACCAATGGTTAGCAGATAATAGAACAAGCTCATATTGACACAGTTCTACAGTGTTCTACCGACATCAGAAAAAAAAAATCAGATAATTAGCAACTCTGGTTTCTGTGAGAAATGATAAAATATTGTAGTTTTCATTCCAACTCATTTGAATGAATGAGTTAGGCTGACTCAATGCTCTAAACACCCACCCCACCATCCCCACAAAGGGAAAAGCTGCTAACTTCTATCTGCCACAGGAGTTACATTGCATAAACATCACAATGAAGAATATAAAGGATTTATTTAATTTCAGCATGCCCAACCTGTGCTTCCAGTCTGCTACCATGTTTATTACCATTTAAATGTGCAGGAGGATTTACTTTATGGTTGCATCATTATTTTCTCTGTGCCTACACATGAAATCATTCAGAACATAATTCAGAACAGACTGAAGTAATATTCATAATAATGTAACAAACAGAATAAAAAACTTTGTTAGGTGACATTCTTCACAGATCAAATATACCCTAGAACAGCATTCAGAATTCATGCTATTAATGGGCAAAAATAGATAGGGTCAATTTTTGCGTCAGTCTTAAAGGAGGTGTGACAACTGAGAACTGACCTCCATATCAGACAGCCCTGTTTAATTACAATCACTACATTATTAAATTAATATAAAAAATATATCCATTTAAAAAGTCATTAATATAATCTGGTATGAATTAATCAGTATGGCCACAAAATGTAAATACCTGTAAGAATGTGAGCAAAGGCATATCGGCGTGTAATCTTGAGAGCAGGGTGCTTGGGCCCAAAGACGTCCAGTAGAAAAGCTGTCAGACTACATAAAATACCCAGGAAACAAAAGGCAGCAATAACCCGCAACAGCAGGATGGTCTGGGAATTAATGCAGTAGTCTGTGGCAAAAAAAGAAATAGGTTTAAATAAATTAAGAATTTGCCTTAAGTATATTGTCTATTCTCAGTCAACCCAGCGTTACAGAGATACAGTCACCACAGCCTTCAGAAACATTTATTTTGTACTTACAGTCTTTGGCTCCCTAATGAGGTCCAGTTACTTTTGTGGTCCACTATATAGATGTACAGTTACAGGCTCTAGCATCTGTTTCTATAAAAATTCAATCACCCAGCCACCCCTTCCAATGCTACTCGTCTAGTTATTATTTGTAGGACCATTCTTAATGCAGTACATGAGGCACTATGGTATTGTTGTGGTTTTTACACACATCATGAGTGCGAGAGTAGTAATTACATAGGGGGTCTTCAAAACATGACAGATAGCACTGTAAATGTGTGCCATATACTGACTGAATGTCATCCTTGACATAACTCTAAAACACGACAGACTTTAAAAGAATATCACATAATCTACCATGCTTTTGTGCTTATAATAAAACAGTCAATAAGTGTGATAATAATGCATAAAATTGCTATTAAGTAAAGCAAGAAAACCTTTGATGAGTTGCTCATCTATGTATCCTAGAACATCAGCCACTCCAAGTTCTTGTCTGGGACAGGTTCCTCCATGCACCCGTAACCAGGCTGGCTCAGCCAGGGCTGTGCACAGTGCGGTGATTGACAGTGCGCCAGGCAGCGCAGAGGCCAGACTCCGCTCAGGCTGTTTAGGTAGAGCTGTTCCACCTCTCCTCCTGCGGGGTCCTGGGAGAGCAGGTCCCGGTGGGGCATACATTATGCAGTACTCAAATGTCACAGCCAAACAGCACCGGGCACAAAAGTAGCAGATGTTGTTCAGAGAAAAAACTGTGAAAAGAAAATCAAGTCAGTAGGAGGTTCTGTATAGAAATCATGAATAGGATCATGAAATTACAAGACCTTGGTTAGACTTCATTAACAGCAGAAACCTACATTTGAAGCTGTGAAAGATCATCACTACAGCCACAGATTAGGGTTGCTACTGTTTAGTACAACCCATAAGGACCTTTCCATGATTGTTTTGTAATGTTGCCTTTAATTATTTTAAAACATTGCACTTAAAACGTGGTTTCTAAATTTAATCTGTGATGAGTTTTTAGACTCAGCATTACTGTGTAGCTAAGGATATTTTATGATCCTCATCTCATCAGATACTTAAGTTACACTGGCATTGCAATTACCTCTAACAAGAAATAGATACCTAAACCTTTTCGGTTAACACTTCTCACTTCTGTTTTAGGTAAACACAAGAGACCCAACCAGATTATTAAATAAAAGTAAACGAATTCAAGCAGCTCTCTTGGTGTGTCCTCAACTGAAAAGACATTACTGGAAAAGTGATCAGAATCAGATCGAATAAACAACAAATAACCTTTGAAAGCGACTTTTTTATTGTTATGCCATTAGCAGTTTAGACATATACCTGACATGAAGGTAAACGCTGTCCACACCTCTTACTGTTCAGCGTTGAAGTAAGTATTTTAAACAGAAAGGTGTGTGTAACAGGAGCAGCACGGCTAGCTCTTTATGTAGAAAGCGGGGAATTTATTTAATCTATAAATCTGTTTTGTGGTCGAAGTGGAATCACTGTACCATAATTTAAAGACCAACCTTACCTGCGGGGTATAGATAAATTCCTCCTAGTGAGAAACAGACAGTGCCATGGGTGAAAAGTCGAGCTTCCTGGTGGCTAAAGCTGTAATCTCACTCACGAACCGAGAGCTTTAACTCAGCGACCAACAGCGGAGCGACACAAAGAACCGAAAGCGCTTCTCACACCGAACAAAACGCGTTATTACTCTGAACACTAACTACTGTACGGAGCCTCCTTTCTCAATGACCCACCTCCAACAGAGGAATATCGCTAAAACAGCCACATTATCGATTTTTTTAATCAAACCCTACATAAAAACAAAGGCAGCTATGAGCTCAGCTGTGTTAGCTGTCGAGCTACTTCCCTCGGTGTTTCCATCTGCAGACTTCCGGTTCCGGTACCGTGACGTTCTGAAAAAATGGTTCATGTTATTTTGTCAGTTTTGAAATCTTGGCACACACAAACAAACACACACACACACACACACACACACACACACACACACACACACATATATATATATATATATATGTGTGTGTGTTTGTTTGTGTTTGTTTGTGTGTGCCAAGATTTCAAAAATAACAAAAAATATAAATATGAATAGCCTACTGTATTTATTTATTTATATCTATATTTTTATTCATATTTTAAAGCTGTTATAAGTAATCACAGAATTTCCAGAATGTGATGTTTTGAACTTTATTCTTTTTTGATTCTCTTTCATCTACAGCTCTTCATCGTTCTGTAAATGGCGTTGTAAAAACCTGTACTTGTTTATATTTACATTTAGATTCCAAACTTAATGTTTATATACATATGGAAACGTCTTCAAGGGTTTAATGACTTGTGATCAAACTGTCAGACTGTCAGACATGAGAAGTTCGGTAAGAGGAGCCGTTTGTCTGGTTACTGGCCGGATGTTTAGATGAGGCTGTCAGGGCGGACGGGCTGTGAGGACCACAGTGTCCTGAGGGGGGCGCTGTCATCGTAAAAGAGTTTAGACTACAGACACAGAAGAAACGAGCAGGAAGGAAGGAGGGAGGCAGCATCTGATAAAACAACTACCATCAGAAGTGAGAGAAGTTTTGCTAGCAGTGAGCTGGATCTGGGTGAAATGAAGGACACTCTGGAGCTTGTGCACAGACTGAACGCCCACCCGGACTCGCGCTGCTGGTATGTAGCCTGGAACCCGAAGGGTTCACTGCTGGCGTCCTGCGGAGGAGACCGAGCGGTCAGGATCTGGGGGAGAGAAGGTAAAGACCTGCCCTCGTACACCCAAAACAGGAGATAACGGCACCTGCCACTCTAAACCTAAACCTACTGCTGAGTTACTCTTTAATAATAATCTTTGTAATAACACAGTAACACAGTTTCATTGGTATTTGTTGTTTATTTAGTAAATAGCCTGATAATAATCCTTCACAACTCCTGTCAAGTTCAGTTCTCAGTCCTCCTTTGAGTCATATTACATTCTGCTTAGTTTTGTAAAGTTTTGCAGATTTTTATAAGTCGTAAAGTAGTAATCATAACTGGTGAAAAGAAATACACTAATAACAAAAAGGGATAGAAAGGGAGAGAAAAATTATATATTTGGGTTATAATATTGGTTGGTTTAAAAGAAGACACAGACATAAGAATTTCCCACATTTCTCCGTATTTATGTTTACTATTTTCATTTGCCTTCATGTTTTCATAAGCAGCCCATGATTATGCTTTTAATTTGGATACTTTTTATTTTGTGCCATAATAAATAATAAACTGCTTCAGTCTGCCCTTTAAGCTGATACAAATAATAATAAGTTAGTTAGCATCTATTAACAACTTTACACACTATTATAAAGAGGAATTTTTGGTCTCTGGATTATCATAAATGAGCCAATTCATAAACGCTGCCCTACATAACGGTGGGACTTTATTACCCCTCGGCCGTTTTGTGATGGATGCTTAGTGGGGGCAAACGCTCCTGGGGGTGAAGATGCTTCTGGGTGGTTCAGTACTTGCCCTGTCCTCTAGATGGAACACACAGGAGACAGCAGGTGCGGTGCAATGGAGACCATTTATTGGGCTGGGGAGCACCTACACTCCACATCATCACAATCCCAGATAACAGCAGTAGGCAGAACATACAGGCTACAACCTGAAGCTAACCACCATACGTGCATGCATGTTGACATCTCTACTCTCTTTTGTCTCTCTGAGCAATGCACAGAAGTGCGCATGCGCCTAGTATAAGGCACTTAAAGGGACTGTCACAGTTTACTGATTTTACTTCTGCTTATGTCATTACCTCTTTTAAGTAGTACTCATTTAGTGGAGGTGTAAAGTATGATGCTCCTGTAATGACACAGAATCAGAACCTTTCACAGCAGAATTGATGTGTCATGTTCCGTTCACATAGGAGACAGTTGGGAATGTAAGTGTGTGCTGTCAGATGGACACCAGCGGACTGTCCGGAAGGTTGCCTGGTCGCCTTGTGGTAATTACCTTGCATCAGCCAGCTTTGATGCTACAACGTGTATCTGGAAGAAGAAAAATGATGATTTTGAGGTAAAAAACCATACTGCATGATACATTTAAGCAAGTGGTATTCTACCATACTCTTTGGCATGTATAAATACTTAGCAGGCCAAACTGAACTCAGCGTTGGATTAGGACCATAAAATAAAATAAAGTGATCTAAAGCTGCATTATTGGGACATGAACAGAACTTTAGTTACAAAGACTTGTGTTTCAGTAGGAACTGTGACTAACGTTACTTCCACATTTAGATCTATGGAAACACATCAGTAAATATTTAGGTAGGTATTATGGTTGAAAGTGCACATTTAATGAGGGAGATGTTCATGTTGTAGTGTTATGTGTAAGGGAAGTTAGGAGATAACTGGAGAACAGTACAGGCCTGTGTTTTTCACACCTGTAATTGACATTATATAGTTGACAGTGTATATTGTTATGATTATAAATTGTGTCACAATGCAGTACTGGACATATCAAGTGCTTGAAGAACACTCACCAGCTGCATGTTTCATTATAAAAAAGAAAAATGAGTCCAATTCTACGGGATTTAGTGCAACACAGTATGTACAAATATCCAATAATGTGTTTAGAGTTTTTGATATAGCACTACTATATTATATCATATATAGCAGTACTGGTACTTTCTGCTCTGTTCCAACTGATAAGATGTTTGTACAAATAATTTTTGTGATCTGTGTAATAAAAGTATCAGGCCTTTAAGTTTAAAATATCCTCACACTATTTCTTGTATTTTCAGTGCCTCACAGTGTTGGAGGGGCATGAGAATGAAGTAAAGTGTGTAGCCTGGGCGCCGTCTGGTAATTTGCTGGCCACCTGCAGTAGAGACAAGAGTGTGTGGATATGGGAAGGTTTGTATAGTTAGATTTGCGTACATTGTAGTTTATGCAACCGCTGTCTTCAGTATACACTCCTGTGCAAAGATCTTAACAACAAATCATTAAACAAACACATGAAGTGACTTGGTATGAGATAACTCTTCCCTTTCATTTCTCTAAACAGTGAAGTTTATCCAGTACTGATGGCTTCACAGTGCAAAAACATTAGCAGGACAGTTTTGGTATATAGGACTTATATTTGTTATATAGGATACTGTATACTGTATATTTGTTATATAGGACTTTAAAAAAAACAAAAAAACTTGTATTTTGGGTTAGGCCCTTTTTTGGCTGGGTGTGTGGTTCTCATATGGTTCTCATACAGCAGCAATAAATTTTCTTGCTTGCAAGCAGACATGGGGGGATAAAGAGGGAATAAGGAGGCTGATGCCTCTTTTACTAATTGTCTTTTGCTCTCTTTAGTGGATGAGGAGGATGAGTATGAGTGTGTTAGTGTGGTGAATTCACACACACAGGATGTGAAACATGTCGTTTGGCACCCCACACAGGAAGTAAGAACTCTTTCATGGTACTGTTTACCTGTCTGATGTTGTCTACAGCAGCTAGTTTCAGCATTTTGAAACTTAACTTAAAAGAAGACAAAAGGGTTATAGACACAAACTGCTCATTTTAGAGGATTTCATATCGATAGCTTATTACACATGAATAATAATAGTATTAGTATTGTGATTATCATAGTATATGCTGGAATTGCAACATGCAATATGCTTTGAGCTGGAACTCCAGAACCCCTGTCCTTTGATAAATTAAGGTCTCCAGTCCCAAATGTCACCCCATGCCTTGTGATCCTCCTCAAAGTCCATAACATGCAGGCTTGGCATACAATATAGCATATCATCTTGGTTTTGTATGTTCGTTGGGTTTGTTTTGAGCAAATTTACTTATTTACAGTATCTGCATCGTTGTTGTCTTTAAGGAAGGCCACAGTCATGGCACATAGAGGGCGCTTCTGCTCAACAGCATGCACCATTATGGACTGTAGAACTGTAAATGCAAAATTTGGGACTGAGCTATAAATAGAATTTAGCCATACCTAGTCGACAGAAACAGAAAGTAGAAACATGAAGCTTATAGGTTGTTAGACTGGAAGGAGGGGATACAGACATGGTCATTCTCCCAAACTTATTCCAGAACTTCATTTTGGCCAACTTATCCAAAGTCAGCCAGTCAAACCGTAAAAACATTGATTGGTCATTTGCATAACGTGGGCTTCTGCAAATCATTATTGCGATATTAGCCTTTATATTTATAACAGTATATTGTGCAGCCTCAGTAATGTCATCCTTCTCTACAGCTCCTGGCTTCAGCCAGTTATGACAATAAGGTGTGCATTTATAAAGAAGAGGATGACGACTGGGAGTGCCGGGCTACTTTAGAGGGACACACGTCCACGGTCTGGAGTCTTTCCTTTGACCCAGAGGGACAGAGACTGGCCTCCTGTAGTGATGACCGCACTGTGAAAATATGGAAGGAGTGCACACCAGGAGATGGTAAATAATAACACATAAGCACCAAAATCATAAAAAGTTAGAGCAGGTTGTGTTTTTCAGATTAAAATTTCAGCCAGAGAGAGTCTTTCAGATTAAATTTCACGTTAACTAAATGTGGTCTTGTTGCAGGTGATGGTTCTACTGATGCATGGAAGTGTGTATGTACCCTGTCTGGGTTTCATAGCCGTACTATATATGATGTTGCATGGTAAGTTTTGTCTTTAAAGATTAGATGTAAATTAGGGCTGTTACTCAGTTAAAAGGGATAGTGTATTTTTTCTTGTATTTACAGTTTTTGGCGATGTTGTTTTACTTGCATATAATGCCTATAATATACAAAACTACATCAAAGCTTTATTGATTAAAACTGAAAATTGTGTCTGATTCTGGGATTTTACAAATGAAAAAACAGATTTTGATAGCATAAATAGCAGTGTTAACGATTAACCCGCATGCCTTCATAGACTTAATTAAAGCTCTTGCTTTTGGTTAACATTTCACTGAAATAAAAAAAAAAGCTTTCAATGAAAAGAACTTAATTTGCTCATGATTAATTGCTTGCCATTCAAAGTTATATATGTTTGAACATTACCACAATTATAATTGATATTGACAGCCCTAAAGTAAAAAACAGATTTGTGCTGTTTACATCGCTCATATGATCTTTTAACGTTCTATATGCATAGGGATCGCCTGACGGGTGCCTTGGCAACCGCGTGTGGAGACGATGGAGTTCGTATTTTTAAGGAAGACTCAACTGCCGATCCTGAACAGCCTGTCTTTAACCTGTCTGCTCATGTCCCTAAGGCTCATAGCCAGGATGTTAACTGTGTGGCCTGGCATCCTCAGGAAGCAGGTCTGCTGGCCACCTGCAGTGACAACGGAGAAATTGCCATCTGGAACTACCAATCAGATGCTTAACCTAACAAGAGACCATTCAGAAAGCACTGAATTTGACCCTCACAGTCATTAGATGGAGTTAAGTCAAAACTGTCATTCTGTCTGCTGTACATATCTCTTCTATTAAAATAAGAGTTTATCTGTTCTTTTTGGTCTTGTTCTACAGACAAATCAGTACTGATGCACTTTGCAGTTTTTTTCCACCCCAGATGTTGAGCATTCTGCCACTCTTGCTCACAATTTGAAAAATTTCAAACTGACAATGATGTTTTACATTATGGAAATTCTTTGTCATGTATTTCAAAATACATTCAATATCAAAAACCATAAGGAAGATAAGTGTTATTCATGAACCCTGAAAACTGTCTAATCCTGTGATTTTCTTAAAATTAATTGCTAAAAAATTAATAATCAACTTTGAAGACAACCTAGTCTTAAGACATTTCACTGAAATCCTCTTGTTAAGTGAACAACTTAATTTCCATTTATAAACAAAAAATTAAATATTAAAATCCATTATAAGCGATAATAGGCACACATGTAGAGTGCATTCCAACACTCACCATTACCATTAAACAGTATTTCTCTGTTAATGTTTTTCAAGCTGTGTGTCAGTTCAGAAATATTACTGTTGCTGTTACACACTTTAAACCGTGTTGTTAAATAATGTAGAAGTTAAACCATGGCTGCAAGATGTACTTTAATTTTGAAAACCAAAATAAAGTATATTTAATGATGCAGCAGCTTGTCTGGGTTTGTGGCAATCAGTAGTTATGTGATGATTTACAAAGACCCAGGACTAAAACTGGATCATAGAGGTCACACTCCTGAGTGATATATACTGTACTAGGCAAAAACAATCAAAAAGCATAAACAAACTAACAGAAGACACAAAAACATAACTATAATAATCAAATCCAACCTTTATTATATCCAGCTTGTGTTACAATTTCCATTCTTTTCAGGAAACTCACTTTCAGAAATCTGCAGGGATATTTTTCCACTCCCAAATTCAGTCTTGGAAGTTGGTTAAATGTTCCACTTCTCAAAATCCAAGTAATCCCAAACACATTCAGTGATGTTGAGGTCCAGGCTTTTAAGTTGTCAGTCCATTGTTCTAAGAGCACCAGCAGCTTCTCTGTTTGTTATCTTTATTTTATTTTTTTTAACTTCAGTTTCACTTATTCCCTTTCTGCAAGTGGATTTTTCAGAGTCAGATTATTTACCTAAATATCTGGTCACTCTTAAATGGAAGTGTAATCCCCCCCTTTCCATCATGAGCACTGAAAGAGGTGAAAATACAACTTTACAACAAAATGCATAATGTTTTATTCCCCCACCACTTCCATTCAGTATATATAAATTATTTTTAAAAAGGATGTTCTTTTAGGTCTGTAAAACAAAATAATGATCAAAAAAATTCTTAAAAGGGGAGAATACATCAACAGCAATTTGTAGAATGCTTTTATTATTGGGTCCTGACGAACCATGTAGAATCAAGGTTTTCTGCCTTTCTTGCGCAAGGACTGGCCTTCTCCCGAGAATGCAATGAAGTTACTGACAGAGTCGTCCTACAAAAAGAAGATGAGCACAAAAAAAAAAGTCAGCAGATATTCTTACCATTTGACATGGGATCTAAAATCCTCCTTGAAATGTACTCTTTTTGGATGATGTCATAGTGTGCAAAAAAGTGGTGCAAGTATTCAAGGTGTTGCAAAGCTGAGCAAAGACGTGGAGCACACTTCGCCTTGTGCCCCTTTAACTGTATATATGTGGGACTACTGCTTACAGTGTTTAACCACTGGGGCAGGTTTCCCCCGACTATTTTTTGCACTGCTGTCACTACCAACAGTTGTTTTAAAAATATAGTAAATATAGTATATATGTGTAAATTTAAGCATTTCTGGTTCCCTACTCTTTTGGAATTGGGGCTGTATTCTGTGGACAGTTGATTTTTAATATTAAAAATACTCTGTTAAATCCTGACTGTAATCAAATGTGTTCAAATCTCTAATTTCTCATACCTCTTCAGTTTTGCGAGGCTGTGGTCTGGAGTTTCTGATGAAGGTGATCTTTCCAATTTTGAAGTCATAGTTAGGAATGCCCCTGTTTAAAAGTGGACAAAACAAATGCTTAATGTTGAATCCTCTACATTTGGGATAGGTGGCCAAACAAGAGTCCTTACCGTTTGATGTCACTGGGGTCTAGACGAGCAGGACTGGGTTCAATTCCTTTCTTCTTACCATCAAGACGATTTCCAGAGCCTGTAAATGCCTGTGCAGGATCAAAGAGAAAGAATGGCTCAATTTTACCATAATACCAAATCCAGCCTGAAAGAAACTACACAAGCCATGACGAAATAGTTGGTTTTGTAAAAACAGATTGATAGCAGGAAGATGCTCTGCTTACTCTGAAGCCGAGGTCCATCTCGTAATTACTGGGGTCTGTCTCTTCCTCCTTGAACAAGTAAACAGACATTTGATTCAGCCTAATTCATTATTAACAAAATCTCACATTATAGATTTATCAGCATAACATTAAAACTCAAAACACACTGCTGGTTCCTCATGGTGCTGTGTGGGCCTCTCTGGCTCTTTATAACCAAGAGGAGCATCGAAGTCAACCTTGAAAAAAAATTTAAAAAAAAACAGTGAAGTAAAATTAGAGGATCGTCACTACGTAACATGATCTAGGTAACAATATGTAAATTACGCATGCCAATACAACACGCTTACGTTCATATCACATTCGATAATGGACACTGCTTTGTCTGGTTTGGTCTCCATGACACGTAGCTCATAGATCTGAAATGTAATTTTAAGTTTAGGTTACTTGTTTATTTTGTTGCATAAAAAACTCTGGATTGAATGTTTCCAGCACACACTCACCTTTTCATTATAGTTGATGGCAATGACATCACCTGTAGTCAAACAGGCAAAATTTCTCAAAGCATTTTCTAATCTAAAGAGAAACACAAAATACCATCTGAGCACATTTGGCTGAAATGTTCTGTTATATACACTATGTTTAATTTATTTTCCAGTTGGGTGATAATGAGTGCTATGCACTACGCAGTATTACTTACACCGCTTTAGGGTTTGTGATATCTAAAAAGTCTGGACTCTGAGGCTGAAATTTGGAGTATGTTGCCACCATGAGATTTACACTCTCAACCTGGACCAAACCTCCTTCTTCCAATAACAGGTTTTGCATCATCTGTGGGGGAAAACATACAAAATCAGATGTACAGACCACCACAAACCTTATTAGTCTATACAATTACCAGAAATCCCACATCTATTACCATGACAAATCATAATAGCATATGTTTATACTAGCAATAACATCTTATTTTAGTTTCTCACCCAGTGGGGAAGGTAACAGATCCCCTCGTCAGCGACAAACTCCAAAACGCCACAGTGGGTCATTCTGTCAGAGTTCTTATTGGTCAGTTTGAACAGCATAGGGTATGTGATGTTAAGTCTGCCTGTTTTAGAACAACAGAAGGATCATAGATCAGGTTAGTGCATCATATAATTAGGGTACATAATTAAAAGTGGTAATGTATGTACTTACTTAGCTGGTCCAGTGCTGATGGGGGCATTATAACTGGAAAAAGAAAATAGATGAAAATTACACATTTGATAGCCACTGAAATGATTCCAGGTATATCTTGAGATATTTTAGTTTATTCATTTTAACCATCTTCTACACCTTAATTAGTGGTCAATGTACGACCAAGGACCCAATCTAGGTTTGGTATATGTGTGTGCTGTACCTCTCCAAGACCCAGCAATAATTTTACAAACTGGCGCCGGTGTGTGGAAGCAGGTGGTAATTCTAAAGTTAGTACCCACGTACAACAACGTCTATCCAAACCCTGTTAATGATCCCAGTACTAAGGGATGACATTTTGTCAACACAACAACGATTCCAAAAATGATACTTCACTTTTTCCTCCTTTCTCCACGTCGGAGCGGTCGTTGGGTCCCGCCAGCATAGACACCGAGTAGCAGCGGTACTGTGTGGAGAAGCGGTTCTGGAAGGCCCGAGGCATCGGGTGATCAAACATGTTGAAGGAAAACTGAAAGGGCGACATAACGCAGGTTTAAAAACAACGATGCGAGATTCTCGGGCCTTACTGGCAGCAGACACCCACCTCACATGACATAGCAGAAAACACAGCAAAGCTCCCAGCTTAACGTCTTAAATAAAAGCACTGCATGTTTTATAAAAACAAACAGACTAGTTTTGTGACAGCTACAGCTGGTCATTGCAACAAAAGGACTGACAGTGACAGTGCAGGTTTCCACTGCAGCTCTGTCGTTAGCTTAGCGTAGGTTCGCTAGTCTGTTTCATGCGAAACTAACAGTCTAAGCATTATGCCCACAAATATCACAAAGGCAGTTACGCCTTGAATACTCACCATGTTGTCTGATATTCTGCTACTGTTATGAGAAATATTTAAGACAGCAGGCCACCGTATAAACAAACTTTTCCCCGTCAAAGGGAAATATACAATGAATAGGAAGTGACGTATCTTCACAACAAAACGCCTCGGACTAATCAGTGATCAAGTAAAGACTTATGTCGAGCGGGCAGCCAATCAAATCACTGGAACTCTTCACAAAACATTGAGAAAATATTATTTATTTTTGTAAATCATTTATATATTTTGAGCTCTTAAACACAGCGCTCAGTGATTGGTGAGTGGTGAATAACGATAAATCTCGCGGATGTTTTTAGGAAATCTGGTTTACAGACTGAATCTGATTAGTCAGGAGACTAAGAAAACTGGCTCTGCTCGCAGCTATTGGTCCGGACTTGACAAATGGTCAAAGCTGTCGTCTGATTGGACACGGCGACAAAATCCCGCCTCCTCTTCTATGAATGATTTTGGCGCCAGAGTTTCAGATCGGAAAGTCGAGCGACTTAAACGAGGCGGACAGGCTACTGGGATTTGAGTGAAGCTATATTTTTGTGTTTTGGCCATTTAACATGTTTGTGACAGACATTCGGAAGGAATTTTACGATGTTGTCGTTAACCAGGTGAGGTGCTGCTCAGCTTATTCGTCAGCAATACCTGTTTGGTTCGTGACTGAAAAGGTGGCTAACTGGCTAGCTAATGTTAGAGAGATGATTAGCTACCTAAGTGATTGACTACCTCACCCTACCTGCATAACATTCTGCTTTTGTTGCTGTTGTTTTAATATTTTATAGTATTAATATTTAAAATTATTTTTTAATTTTCTAATGTCTCATCAAGCGAGTGGCTCTTCTGGTGTCCTCGGACATTGACGCTTTGTGTGCGTGTAAAATACTGCAGGTCAGTATGTTTGTAGATATCTCTGTGCACGGTAAAGTTAGCTTGTGAGACTGAAGTAAGGGTCTTTAGCTGCAATCTGTCGTTTATTTGCAGGCCTTGTTCCACTGCGATCAAGTCCAGTATACGCTGGTTCCTGTCACAGGTTGGCAGGATCTTGGCACTGCCTTTTTGGAGCATAAGGAGCAGGTAAGCTCGGAGTTTCCAGTCTTTAAATTGCCGTATTTGCGTGTATACCCAGCCAAGAACTGAAAAATCATGCTATCTAAGGTTTGAAATATATTATTTTTATTATACAGAAGGTGTGATAATAGCGGACATTAATTGTTATTTTAGTTAAGAGAAATAACACGAATCTGTAACTGTCTCTTCACCATCACAGTACCGTTATTTTGTCCTAATTAATTGTGGAGTAAATGTGGACCTGCTGGAGACTCTCCAACCTGACGAGGACTCCATCTTCTTCATCTGTGACACCCACAGGCCTGTTGATGTGGTCAACGTCTACAATGACACTCAGGTACACCAACATAGTCACCTAGTTACTGTAGAGGACATTGTTTTTGTTTAGTTTTTACAGATTAAGAACATATTTTACAGTAGTTTTGTGCCTCAAATGTGTTTCTCTAACAGATTAAGCTGCTGATTAAACGAGATGATGATCTTGGCGTGCCTTCCTATGATGACATTTTTCGTGATGAAGAAGAGGATGAAGATGGTGATGGAGGGGATTCTGGAAATGAAAGTGATGGCGCCTCAGAGCCGTCTGGGAAACGGAGGCGTTTTGACGAGGCAGGTTTTCTCTCTGTTTTTAGTGTCTTGAGAAGTTTGTAAGTTGCAATACATCATTCATACAGCTGTTTTAACATCTGACAAGATAAAATACTTGGCTAAATGTCTTTACTGAATGAATTATAATGCCAAAGCATGCTAGTTTGCAGAGTTAAGGTTCAGTTAATATTTTTCCCCTTTTCCTGTAAAGTTACTATTTTGGGAGCTTTTTTGCAACAAAAATGTCGATTTGCTTGCCCAAAGGAATTGTAACAACCCACTACTTTTAAAAAATCTTGATCATACATTGACCACCTCTTTAAAAATTGATAATGAGAAAACATTAACACCTGTCAGAAGTCTGACTTGCTACAGTCGTAGTAATAATGAATGTAAGTGTGTAATTTGAAAAACTGAGAACACCTTCCACTGTTACTGATTAGTCCCTTCTGTCTTGTAATTAATGGTTGGGTAAAGTGTCGTTCACTATGTTCTGTTCGTGTTCTGTATTTATTGTCTGAAATGTAATGTGCTGCCCCATGTGAACTGTCAGTGTTCCACACTTAAGTTCCTCACAAGCCTGTAGAATTGTGTCTAAGATCAACAATATTTAAAGTGTTTATTTGACGGGTTTTTTTTCTTTTAGGGGGCGTTGGAGAGAAGAATCGAAAGACAGCGTGCTAAGAGAGAGTGGGAGTTGCGCAGGTCAGTTACACTGGAATGACTGGCAGAATGCCATTTGTAGTATAACTCTGGTAATGCATGTCATGCTCATGTCACCATGCTTATCATATCCTAAATACTCATGTATTTACAGAAGGGAGATCCTGTTTGACTATGAGCAGTATGAGTACCATGGTACATCAGTGAGTATCTGAGTCTTTTTTAAGCTGTAGTGAATGATTTTCTTAAGTGATGGCTGCTTAAGTTTGGTTTCCTTTTCTTTGTTGTGTAGGCTGCAATGGTTATGTTTGAGCTGGCCTGGGTTATGACAAAGGACACCAAGGATATGCTCTGGTAGGTTTTATGAACTAGTGAAGGCTGTACAGAAATGTTTACATTCTAGAAAAAAGTTTGACGGCTGTGTGTTTCACAGGTGGAGCATCATTGGTCTAACGGATCAGTGGGTTCATGATAAAATCACACAGTAAGGCTCTTTTTCTTTTGAAGCTTAGCAAAGACTTCTATGCCGGTTTTTGTGGTTTTATTTGTAATGTTCAAAACTAATATAACTTCTTTTGTCTAACAGTATGAAGTACGTAACGGACATTGCTACCCTGCAGAGGCATGTCTCTCGCCATAACCATCGTAATGAAGACGAGGAGAACTCTCTATCTATTGACTGCATGAGGATTTCCTTTGAATACGAGTATCCTGCTCAGTCCTATGTTGTAATGTGTCTGGATCAGGCCAATACTCCTTTTTTGTATTGCATGGGGAAAACGAACAAGTCTGCTCAGCTTAAAATGACTCAGAATTGCTTGTAGTACTACGTAATTTAAAGTACAAATGGAATTCAACTCAACTTTATTGCCATTATACCAAAACTGGGTTGGGTTGCATTCATTTGCAGTATGCTGAGGGCAGTAGAGTCATATGTGACTACAACAGTGTAAGCCAGATCTTTAAAACGCCTGTTTTTCAATATCTTCCTATTTAATCATCTGAACTTACCATGTAGGTACACTTTGTAGTTCTACAATTACAGACTGCAGTCCATCTATTCTCAGAATGCTTTGTTAGCCCTGTTTTACTGTTTTTAAGCGACCCGGACCACCACAGAGCAAGTATGATATAAGTTGTGGATTGTTTTCAGCACTGAAGTGACATTGACGTTGTGGTGGTCTAAGGTTTGGTTGTGCTGGTATGAGTGGACACAGCTCCAACAGCACTGCTCTGATCCACTTATACCAGCACACCACAAACTAACACCTCACCGCCATGTCAATGTCACTTCAGTGCTGAGAATACCCACCCAAGTAATACCTGCTCTGTGGTGGTCCTGACCATAAGGGTGAACATGGAACAGCAATGTATGCAGTAAATCAGATGGACTACAGTCTGTAGTTAGAGATACAAAGTGCTCCTATATGGTAAGTGAAACTAATGAAATAAACAATGAGGTGGTTTTAATGTTATGGCTGATCAATGTAATTTGTATATAAAGCAATAAATCACAAGATATCACAATGTTGCTGGCTTTTGGATATTGTAGTGTTATCACAAAACTCATGTTCCTAAAAGCCCATAGACAAAAACCAAGACAATAAATACAAAACTTATGTGAATGATTTGTGTTTGTAAGAAGGTAGAGGTAGATTTTCAAGCACCAGCCGCAGTTTAGCAATAAATATGTGTCTTGAGTAAATTACAGAGTAAGTAATGGTGTGTGCGCGTGTGTGTATATAATTTAGTGCAGTATGTTGAGGAAAACTGGGTCAGGTGCGCAAATTATAGGAAATGTTTGTAAACAGTAGAGGTTATTTTCAAAAGTATACAGTGCAGGTAAGTGAGCTTAATGTTCGGGTATACAGCTTACAGCAGGCATGTTTATTTTTGCAGAGTGTGCAGCTGAAATATTGAAACTATAGAAAGAGTTCCAATTAAAAGTGCAATGTGCATCCAGTCCCTTGAGTTAGTTGGGCTCAGTGTGCAAATATGCTAAGTATCGGAAAACTTATCTTGACTCTCGTGGTTCTGGCTCAGATGTTCTAGGATTACTTTCAGAAAGGCAAAGCTTATAACAGTGGCCTTTGACCTCTCACATTGTATGTATCCTCTCCGGGAGGTCAGCTGCAGTGAAATGCTGCGTCGTTTTCTCCACTCTAGCTGGTTGGCAGCTGGTTAGGATGCCTCTACGGTTCCCTCCTTACGAATTACCATTCCTGTATTGTTAATAGTGTAATACAGTTTGAGCATGATCTTTGTTACCTTTACTGAAGCTAATTTTAAGTAAGCTGTAGTATCACTTTTGTCATGCATGTATGTGTTAAATCCCTTAATTACATGTCAGCTTGCGACTGGCCTTGTACCAGCACTGGTCACTGTATGAAAGTATCTGTAATTCCTGCTACACCTCTTGCAGTTTTAAACTGTGGTCCATCAATGGGCAGAAGAAACTACAGGAGTTCCTGGCAGATATGGGGTGGGTGCACATTTTCCATTGTCCTTTAATGTGTTATCTTACTGTCCTGCATATGTGTTTTTTCAGTGACAGCAATAATAGTATTATTTTATTCATTTAAACATTTTGTAGTCGTAATTCTGACTGAAGACCATGTTTTACATGCTGAATTCTGGTGCTGACTTTATGCTATATATTTTTCTATAATTCTGCATGTAGTCCATCGTAAAGTGGTCAGTTAATTGCCTTGTGTTGTTAGTCTCCCACTCAAACAGGTACGACAGAAGTTTAACTCTATGGACATGTCAATTAAGGAAAACTTGCGTGAGGTCATTGAGGAGTCCTCCAACAAATTTGGGTACAAGCACCTTGCCTTTGAATGTGTACTGTGAACAAATGTTTAAAACTACTTCAGTTAAGAGGCCTGTTGTAGCCATTTTTGCACATTTAATTTTTTGTGTGTGGGGGGGGGGGGGTTTCCAGAATGAAAGACATCCGTGTACAGACATTTAGTGTGCACTTTGGATTCAAGAACCGTTTCTTGGCCAGCGATGTGGTGCATGCTGCTGCAGCCCTGCTGGAGAACGTGGAGAAGGACGAGAGTGCTACAGATAACTTCATCAAAGCCCTAGACTGTCTCTCAAGGTAGAAACAAGCATCCAAACCTTCATACCTGTTCATTTAGATCATTTGAATTTTTATAGATTTTAGCAATGTGTATGTATGTGTTGTAGGAGTAACATAGAGAGGCTGCATTTGGGGATTGATCTGGCTAAGAAAAAGCTCAAGGCCATACAGCAGACAGTAGCCAGCTGTATTTGTACCAATCTTATACTCTCACAAGGACCTTTCCTTTACTGCCATTTACTGGAGGTAAGGATACACTTTTTTTCCAGTGTCGTTCTCAGTGTCTCTTCTTCTTGGTACTGTAGTGTGTTACATGCAGTGCTATAATTCTGCAATGTTTTGTATTCAATTTTAGGGAACTCCTGATGTGAAGCTATTCTCAAAGCCTTTCGCCCTGACTCTGCTCTGCAAATACCTGCTCAAAGCCTTTGTCTGTTCTGTAAGCAATGCAGATAATGTACTTTTTTTGGATGGGCGCACCAATATTTTAACTACACATACATTTTTAATCCCATTTGAAAAGAGTTTAAAATGTAGATTTTCATGCAGGCAGAAATAAGTTTTATCTACATGCAAAAAGTAAAAAAAAATGAATATGATAATTAAAAAAACACCAATACATGAGATCTGTTTCTTGGCTGAGGGGAAAAATAGGTAGGCTTGCCAAGAGAAAAGGTGCCTACTCTCCAATTTTGCAGTGTTTTGCTTAAAAAAAATTTGTTTACAAAGAGAGCATAATTAGTCTTCTTTAATTGGATTTAATATAGCACATTGTGTGAAGTGTTAAATACAAAAAATTGGATTTAAAGATTTTAAATGTTTACATTATTTTAATTAAAGGTGATTACATACATGGTATGAAATAAGGTTAAGGTTACATTTTAGATCTTGTAAAAAGCTGATTGAGCTACATGTGTGTGTTTTTAGACCCGGAATAAGCGCTGCAAGGTATTGCCACTTATTATGGCTGCCCCCATGGATCTGGAGAAAGGCACTGTGATAGTCTTGGGCATTCCACCAGAATCTGAGACCTCTGACAAGAAAAAGTAAGTGTGTTTGAGTGAGTGGTGGGGAAAGAGATGAATAATTGACAGTGTGCCTGTCATTTTAAGACTTTCACCCTTCTTTTTCCAGCTTCTTTGGCAGGGCCTTTGAGAAGGCTGCTGAAAGTACAAGCTCCAGGACGCTGCATGATCACTTCGACACATCAAGTAAGAACCTGACACAGAGTTCGGTGACCTTTGCTGAATGTTCACATGTAAACCACCAGGTGGCAGACATAACTATCTCAAATGCGCCTATTTTGACAGTGAGGATAGAGCTATGCACCTGCACACACCCTCAGCAGGGAACATTAGCAGCTTGGCTTAGCCTGTCAACTTGGATTAAACAGTAGTAGTAAACATACCTGCTGAAGTTCTGTTATAATCTAAAGTTCAGCTCCAGGCTTTTAAACATTTGTAAGCCAGTTTTAATAAGCAAGCTTCATTTATGTGCAGGAGACAGTCAGAAGAACCTAGTCTCTATCCATTTTAGCAGTCAGTTATGGACAGATTCTAGATATGTACACCTACTTTGCGTCTCATTGTCCATTTTATCAGCTCCACCTACCGTATGTACCATATGTGCTGTGTAGTTCTATGTGTAAAAACTGTAGCCCATCTCTTTGTCTGCATACTTTGTTCATTAACCCTCTTTCACCATGTTCTTCAGTTGTCAAGACCACCACAGAGCAGACATTATTTGGGTGGTGGATCATTCTCAGCACTGCAGTGAGGTCTTTGAAAAACTCCAGCAGCACTGCTGTGTCTGATCCCCACACACACACACACACACACACACACACACACACACACACACACACACACCAGCACAATGTATATTAACACACCATTGTCTCATTGAAGAACACTGTGAGATGGGTCTAAAAGAAGTATGCATGAAAAGCCATGGACTACAGTCTGTAATTGTAGGGCTACAAAGTGGAGCTGAGAAAATCTACAATAAATGTGGATTCATAATGGGTTTTATTTAATTGTCAACTATACAAAAAAAGGATGTCACCAATAATTTAACTACACATACATTTTTAATCCCATTTGAAAAGAGTTTAAAATGTAGATTTTCATGCAGGCAGAAATATGTTTTATCTACATGCAAAAAGTAAAAAATATAAATTAATATGAATATAATAATTAAAATAAACACCAATACATGAGATCTGTTTCTTAGCTGAGGGTAAAATAGGTAAGCTTGCCAAGAGAAAAGGTGCCTACTCTCTAATTTTGCAGTGTTTTGCTTTTAAACTAAACACTTCTAGACTATCTAGAGGTTAACAGTGTTGCATGTTATTTCTGCAAAATTGTACCATAATATAATTCATAATGTAAGGCTCTGTAACACGTACTTTTTATGTAAATATGGATTACAGTGGCTTACTTTATTCTAGTAATTCTGCTACTGATAATTTTGTTTTCGGTGTGAGAGAGAGATTTTAACATGTAGCAGTCAGTTACAACTATACTGACCTTCAGCCTTTCCAGATAACCAATCATACTGACACATGCGCTATCCAAAACTGTAAGTCAAATGCACACAGAAAGCAGACGCACTGGTTAAGTTCCCACATTTTTAGTCAGTTTGGTGTTAAATACCATTCCATAACCTATAAGTCCAGCTCTTAAAATCCCAGACACACACACATGCACACTGACTTATAGGAATGTGTTATTGTGCAAATCTTCTTCTTCTTCTTCTTTCCTTTAGTTATTGAGCTGAAGATGGAGGACAGAGGAAAGTTTCTTGATGCCCTCATCACCCTCCTGTCATAACACCCCACTGTATGCTGGAAGCTCTCCTTAAACATTACACATCAGAAATCAGGATATACTGTAGGTATGTCTTGGTCGAGGTTCCCACACCCCCCAGCATAAGGACTCTGAGGAAAGCTCATAAACACACACACACATGCTCCATGAATGGAATTTTACACACCTCAAGAGCAAATGTGAGATTTGCCATGTTCCCAGTCAGTTTGGTGCCAAATTCATTTCACAGCGCCAGTCTGTGTGCAGTGAGAGCTGCCCTCCTGAAGACCTCAGCCGCTAGCTGGGCATCCATTACTGCTCTGCAGGTGTTTTGGTCATGTGACAGCAGTCATGCAGGCTATGCGTGTGTATTATACTGTACAGATGTTTATGTTGTAGCGTTAATGTTTTGTTTTTTGTTTTTATGTGTGACTATCATGTACTGAATAAATAAAATTTTATTAACTTAACAGAAAGTATCCTGTAACTTTTGTTTGAGACTTGCTTTCACTGGAGTAACAAAACTCATCATAAAGAGTGGTGTGCACTCAAGGGGCAATGTAAGTGAACTAAATATAAATGGCCAAGCAGAAAATGCATTTTACTTTATGGTGACATTTAGTTTGTCAAGATTCCAGCCATAAAGCTCAAACTTGACATTAAGAACAGACGATTTTGGCCAAGATTATTAAGAGTGTTCTGCTTCTGTCAAAACCCTGTAATTTAATATCAGTAGATATAAAACAAAACATGGACTTTTCTAAAAACATTCAAATCAATTAAACAGCTCAAGCTCACAGCTTAAACTTATCTGAGCAAATTCAGTAAATGTCAACATCTTAAACAAACACATGGCTCATTATTCCATTTAATATTCCACTTTTCATTTAAGACATGTTAAGAACCTGAATCTGTAAATGTAAGGATTTTATTTAGTTTGTAGATGTTTGAACAAATAAACATTTAAATAAAAATATACCTAATACATTAGTCATGTTTAATTGCTAATCTGATTAAACGGAAGTAAACAGTTTGACTTACTGATCCAGGTTGCTCTGAATTAGCAGTCCAACAGTGTATTTTAAAAAAAGCCGGTAGCTCACAAAAGTTGCATTTCCCTTTTAACAGCATGAACATACACATGCTTTAACTTAAGATTTATTTATGTTTAAAGGGTCATTCCCAAATCCCCAGAATAGATTTCCAGTATGATGCCTGAGTCTGTTAACTACTCTACATGGTTGTGTTTTTATTTAACTTTGTTAAATCATTTGTGAAATGTCTTTTGACATGTTTGATCTGGCTAACTGTGAAGGAGTTTGGGCTCCTCTGATCTACTGAGAAGAATCTTATGCACATAATACACAATTACTGTTTTGTTTTATTTCTTTTGCTGAACTAAACATTGAATTATTTATTTTATTTTTTTTTATTTTCAAACATGTTAAACAGCAAATAAGTAGAACTAGAAATCAACAAAACATGTAGTTTGACTGGGGATTTTTGGACTGTTGCATACATGAAGTGTATTCATACAGTCAGTGCAGTACTTAAAATAACATTTTCCCAGAAAAATACTACGTTAGCCGTTACACCATTACTCCTCTGATAATTGTGTGAACTGCTGGGAAATGTTAGATTATAACACAAACAACTCAGTGCTGCTGATACACAAATATTTCTGCAGAACATGAGAGGGACCCCAAGTTCACCTCTTTTCCAGCTTTTTTCGAGCCAAGCCTTGAATGTGAGGCCAAAACATCCATCTTGAATACTCAAGATATGATAAAGACTGAGGCTTGTAATGTTGAAGTAGTTAAAAACGATCCATTTCATGAATGCTTTAATAATGTTGTGAATGTCTGAGCCAGCTCATGTACACTCCCCGGCCTCCTGAATGCATGTTTGACAGTCGTGTTTGAATGTGATACATTGACTGAGATTTGAGCTTGACTCCTGACTTGACTTTTTTTAAAGTGTTAAAAATGTAGCGTCAAATTACCTTCATATAGTCCCTGAGGAAAGCGCCTGCCTCCGCCCTCCTAATGACTGGGTGGAGGTGTTTATGTTGTAGGTTATTATCGTGGAACGAGCCAAATAACCGTTTATCCTTTCTCCACGGGTGGTAAGAGCTGCCATCACTCATTTGCTCATCTCTCTCTCACTCTCACACACTTTCTCACATTCTTACTTTTTGGCATGCACTGAAAGGAGCTATGCAGTATTTAAACATCATGATGTAGTCTCAAGATGTACTGTAAGAGAAAGTTGAGCTACTCTAGCTGTTGCAGAGTTGGACCGGTGAAGTGATTGTTTATAAAGAAGGAGAGATTAGGCTTTAAATGGGTTAAGTGCTGGGGTACATGCCAGTGTAATGTCTAATTTGTATGATAGGAGCAATACTGTATGAGCTCTAATATAATGTTTACACATTTGAACAATAAAATAATATGCAAACGTACATATCGTCACAGTGCAAACAAAACTGTGTCTTCAAGTTGGTAACTTTACAGGAGAGAGCATAAGCGTCTTCAGTCGTTGATGTAGAGATTATATTATTTAAAGTATTTTTGGAGCATTTCTATTGGTCCATTCATCACAAGGTTCTATGTATGAATACAAAATATTGATTTGGATTTGTACACTCCTGTATTTTCTAATTAAATCATAGTGATCATAGCGAATAACACTTTTTTTGCTTAGTTTCTTATTAGCCAATCATATTTACTAATTCTGTTGTGTGGTTGGTCACATTTCTGACTTTGGAGCTTTAACACATTCTTTTAGACCCTAAAAATCCCAAAATGAGAAGCCTGAAAAAACTTCCTGCGCTGATAGTTGCTGGACTTCCAGTTCAGTTCATCAATACAATACAACAATACTCAAGTATTTGAGGTTCTACACAAACTGTTTTTGAGAAGATTCTTTACCTTTGAGAAGATCATTATTACTGCTCTGCAGGGGTTTTGGTCATGTGACAGCCGTCATACAGACCCTGTATGGGTATTATACTGCATAGACATTTGATTATGGGCATTATTTGTATTTTGTTTTTATGTGTGACTATCATCTACTGAATCAATACAATTTTATTAAATCTGCATGTGAGGTTTTCTTTCACAGGGGTACAAAATGTGTCATGAGAAATTTAATGAGAAAGAGGGTTGTATGCTCCAGGGCCAAAATAAATGAACTCAATGTAAATGGCATACTGTCTAAAGTACGTTTGACCTGATGGTGGCATTTAGTTTAGTCAAGATTTCAGCCATAAAGCTGAAAAAGGCTGTAATTTAATTTCAGCAGATATAAAACAAAGCATGGACCTTTCTAAAATATTCAGGGGAGGCGAGGACAAGTTCATTATTTCAGTATTATTGCTCACACTTAAGGCTTTGGGCCACTCTTCCCATCGCTGGCATCACTAAACTTAAATATCTTCACTAGAATCTCGCTTGTACAGAAGTACACAAACGCATTATCCTCCCCTAGTGCATGTAACAAACAAGTCCTCCTACTGCATGTAACAAACAAGTCCTCCTAATGCATGTAACAAACAAGTCCTCCTAGTGCATGTAACAAACAAGTCATCCTAATGCATGTAACAAACAAGTCCTCCTAATGCATGTAACAAACAAGTCCTCCTACTGCATGTAACAAACAAGTCATCCTACTGCATGTAACAAACAAGTCCTCCTAATGCTTGTAACAAACAAGTCCTCCTAATGCATGTAACAAACAAGTCATCCTAATGCATGTAACAAACAAGTCCTCCTACTGCATGTAACAAACAAGTCCTCCTACTGCATGTAACAAACTAGTCCTCCTAATGCATGTAACAAACAAGTCCTCCTACTGCATGTAACAAACAAGTCCTCCTACTGCATGTAACAAACAAGTCCTCCTAATGCATGTAACAAACAAGTCCTCCTAATGCATGTAACAAACAAGTCCTCCTAATGCATGTAACAAACAAGTCATCCTAATGCATGTAACAAACAAGTCATCCTAATGCATGTAACAAACAAGTCCTCCTAATGCATGTAACAAACAAGTCCTCCTAATGCATGTAACAAACAAGTCATCCTAATGCATGTAACAAACAAGTCCTCCTACTGCATGTAACAAACAAGTCCTCCTACTGCATGTAACAAACTAGTCCTCCTAATGCATGTAACAAACAAGTCCTTCTACTGCATGTAACAAACTAGTCCTCCTAATGCATGTAACAAACAAGTCCTCCTAATGTATGTAACAAATGAGTGTAATACATAAATCTTTTGTTAGAGTATCATATTTATTTAGGATGTGTACTGGATGGAGTTTCTCAGATTATGCTCCCAGGAAAGTAGAAGGCTAGATTTATACTGCTTTCTTATTTTCTTCAATCTTTCTCTTTTTTCTTCACATATTTAAAATGTGTGTGGTCTTTTGGTCAAAGTCCAGTATGTTCTATGAATATTCTCATGATTTTCAGCAAGCCACTGCTGTAGCCTGTCTACGCTCTCAACTCTGACAAGAAACATGTGTGATAGGAGCAAAACATCTCAGTCTGCTCAGCTCTCAGTCCTCAGACTGTGCAAAAGTCATTTCATTGAGTTTTCAGTCAAAATGTCTGTTAAGTATACGTTATTTCGTTCTCTTCAGAAATCAAATAATATAAAATTAAATTCTTCTGTATTTTGTGTGTCCACTTGTTACCTTGATTGCTTCTTCCATTTTTTGTGTTCTCATTATGGATCTGAACACTACAACTTTTTTTCTTTTTGTTTTTATCTTGTAAATTCACCATTTTTTAAAAATGAAGCACTTTTTATCTGATGGTCTTGGGTTTGACTGTTTATCAGGTCTTGTGTGCTTGTTAAAAGTTCTGTTCTCTTAATCTTTTGATACATTTTTGCATAAAAATAAAGTAAACAACTAATAAATATAATGAGTAAAGAACTTGTACCTTATGGTTGTTATGACTGAAAATTAAATCAGCGAAGGGTGACATCAGATAATTGCACAGTATTATACATAAAACTGGTTTTCAGTCTAAGTGTTTTTTCCTTTATCTTACTGTCCTCCATTGCTCTCCTCCATCTCCTCCTCCGCCCTGTACACACACGAGGGGATTAGATGTTGAACTATGGGGTCTTCTTTTGTGATGATCCAACCTTTCAAAGTCTGTTTGCTTTTGTTTGTATCATTCGTGGTGTTGGGGAGCACTCTAAAAATAAAGGTGCCAAATAGGGGTTCTTTGGAGAGGAGCCATAGAAGAATCACTTTTGGTCTCCTTAAAGAGCCTTTCAATGGATGGTTCTTTAAAGAACCGAGTCTGTTAGTGAGATGTGCGTGTGAAGAAGCTTTTAAACGTTTAAAGAACCCATACATAACGTAAGGCTAATACATCAATTAAAGGTTTTCTTAGGATCGTCTGAGTCAAGAACCATGTAGGAGTCCTTAGTTTTAAGAGTGTGTAAGCTGAACTACTACTCCTAGTTCTTTTTTGTACTTTGTAGTGTGGCTTTCTTTAGATTCCAGTCTCAAGCGACATGTAACTTGCCTTTTGTTTTTCTCCCTTTCTTTTCACACAGTCCTTGAGTGGTCTGCTATCATCTATAGGATTAGCCGGACTGGATGATCAGGAACAATAGAAGTCATCTCTGCGAGGCAGCATAACACCAGGTTGCCTGCATCTAGAGCAGGAACCCTTGACTTGGCCTCATCTGCTCCTGTCTGAGTGTAGTGCAAGAAGAAGTGGACTGTGCACAAGTCTTGTGCTTTTGCAAAACAGTTTAGCGACCTAAGAAATGGCTGGACGTGTTGGTGATTCAAGGGGGAAAAGTTCAGCATTACAGAGCAGGACTTTACATTTGTGGAAGTTATGACTTCTCCCACAAAAACACTTGAAATTAGGAACTCAAAAATGCTGATCTAATATGTGGTAAACAGCAGTGACCTCTCCTTGCACTGTTTTGTAACAGCCGAGAACTTGCTATATGCAGTACATATCATAAACAGCACAATCCTGGAAACCCTTGCTCATCTTCATGTTGTTTTCCACTTCTTGGGCACTTGTTCAGTGACAGATCAGTCAGGTTTATACAGGCTCAACATTTCAGTCTTTAGTGTCATTGAATAAAATTCAAATTCTTACCTTGTCTCAGTGACTACCTTAAAATTAAAAAATTCCAAGCCAACAATCATAACACATTTTTAGTGGTAGGTGGGAGAGGGGGAAACATGATGTTATTGGTTAATATTGTTTATCCTATTCAGTGTTGCATGGTCAAAATCCAAAAATCTTAGAGGGAGGCAAATAATATTTTAATATTTTCATGGATGACTACAGGAGAACAAGAAGAGTAGCTTTTTAAAACTGTGTTTTTTTTAATGAGGTTCATTTTGTTCTTCTGGGCTAGAGTATACATTATCAAAGTATGTCTTATCAATTCCTTTCCAAAGTCTAATAAATGTTTGTATTTCACTCTGTTTCTCTCCACTCGATGTGAACCAGACCTAATCTTAAAAAGATGTTGAGGCTGACAACTTTTGCTCCGTCCCCACACAAGACAGTTTCAGAGTTAAAGTTAACCCACCATGACCAAAAGCTAACAAAGTAAACCACCTCTTTGTAGCTTCCCGTCACCTGCCAGTCATTTATTTATCCACACCCACATTCATTGTCCGCTCCTTCATTGTCGTCCATTCAGTTTGTATGTTTGTTTGTCTGTGCCATTATTTATGCAGTTCTTGTTAACATATAAACTGATGAAGATTTTAGTTCTGTATGAGGAACGGAGCAGGTGCAAAGTGTTGGACATAGAGTTGTCAATCAAGCTGCTCGTTAGCCACGCCCAGACAGTTCTCAGATGGGTCGGATCAGTGGGTTTTAAGAAATGTTCTGTCATAATTATATCTTATATTCCTTATTCAATCTTATTCAAACACCCACGTTTAGTTTCATACAAACATTTTAAGTATTTTGTTTTTTGGAAACTTTTATATATTAGAGTTGAATGCAGTTGAACTCCAGATGTATTCTTAAAGACTAAAGGCAGATCAGTGTTCACAATAAGAGTGGTTGTGACATACATTGTTTCTTAAGCACTGTGCAATTAGTAATAGCTTGGAGGTCCCGGTCAGGCTGTGTAGTGGTGCAGCCAATTAAAACTTTGTCCCACTGAGAATGTGAACACGGCTTCCTGTGGTGTTGAGTCCTGGTGTCTTGCTTCTCTGCTTCCTTAATTCAGGAGAATGTTGCCCTATTTGTGGTAAAGTGGCTGGTAGTGGCGGACACAGTGTCTAGTAGAATAAAGTCATCTTCATGTAAACCCCATCCCTGCTGCCGGGTACAGACTGCATTGTTTCTCAGTGGGGGGGCTTAAAGCCGTGACAAATCTCATACACTTTCAAATGCCCCTGCAACATTCCATGTTCCACACAGGACCTTGTGGCTTTCTTCTCCTGTGTGTCTCTCTTACTGCTGTGTCAGCTTTTCAGGCTCTTGAATATATACAGGGGTTGGACAATGAAACTGAAACACCTGGTTTTAGACCACTATAATTTATTAGTATGGTGTAGGGCCTCCTTTCGCAGCCAATACAGCGTCAATTCGTCTTGGGAATGACATATACAAGTTCCTCCAAAACACCCCCAAGGTGGCTCTATAATATTTAGATCTCGGGACTGTGCAGGCCATGGGAGATGTTCAACTTCACTTTCATGTTCATCAAGCCAATCTTTCACCAGTCTTGCTGTGTGTATTGTTGCATTGTCATCCTGATACACGGCACCGCCTTCAGGATACAATGTTTGAACCATTGGATGCACATTGTCCTCCAGAATGGTTCGGTAGTCCTTGGCAGTGACGCGCCCATCTAGCACAAGTATTGGGCCAAGGGAATGCCATGATATGGCAGCCCAAACCATCACTGATCCACCCCCATGCTTCACTCTGGGCATGCAACAGTCTGGATGGTACGCTTCTTTGGGGCTTCTCCACACCATAACTCTCCCGGATGTGGGGAAAACAGTAAAGGTGGACTCAACAAAGAAAAAATACATGTTTCATATCCCAAGATTTGCGCTCCTTGCACCATTGAAAACGACTTTTAGCTTTGGCACGAGTGACCAAAGGTCACAATGGTTTTATGTTTTTTGGATGCAATCCGGTTTAGCACCCCAGCATCCCTTTCAGACAACAATTTGTCCTCTTTTGAACTCTGGTATGTCACCCATAATGTTGTGTGCATTGCAATATTTTGAGCTAAACTGTGCTCTTACCTGCTAATTGAACTTCACACTCTGCTCTTACTGGTGCAATTAATGAAGATTGGCCACCAGACTGGTCCAATTTAGCTATGAAACCTCCCACACTAAAATGACAGGTGTTTCAGTTTCATTGTCCAACCCCTGTATATATATATATATATATATATATATATATATATATATATATATATATATATATATATATATATATATATATATATATATATATATATATATGCTTTTGAGCACTTGACTTTCTTATCTCTTGACCATCAATCATGGATGGCCATGGATTATTGAGTGGAAATATGTGCACCTCAGTTCAAGCTTCTTCCTACTTTGACAAACTGTATGTGTTCTGTCCATTTTTGATCTATGTGTTTTTTTATATTCATTGATGAACCCAGCTCCTGGTCTAAGTGTAAATCTATAAGAAAACACTGGCTGGAAGGAGACTTTGCAAACAAATAGAGTAACAATCTCTAAGATATTGATGAAGAAGTATGTTGACAGACAGCATCTTGTTCATAACTCATACTTGAAACAAGAAATATTTGCCCACATTTCTATATGATTTCTATATGAATGTAACAGACTGCAAGGTCTTCAAAATAATTTCCTTTCATATTTACTGCACACAGGAAAATTATTTTCTAATGAATATTACAGTATATGGACTCTGCAGAATAATATAAGGCTTCAAAAATCTTTATAACATTCCATCTTTAAAAGTTACTCCACCTTTCCCTGTTAAGAAGTATATATCCAGTATGACCTGCAAGATATTATAAAATCGCTTGAAGCTGACCTGTGGCACGAGACACGTGTCCCACATGTTTGCATGTGAAAAAAATTATTGGACGTTATCTTAATGTGACACTTTCTATGTTCCTTCATGATATGCTTTAGCCCTGTACTACACATCCTTCATCTCACCCTGTCCACACTAACCTTACATGCACACACACTCTCTTATTCTCTGCCCCTCCTCGTGGACTTCCTTCCTGCTTCCTGTCCTGCTGACCTCTGTGGAGGAAGGCTGATTATTCTGCTGCACTGTGACATACACTATATCCAAAACTATACAAGCACTCCTTCTAATTAGTGAATTCAGTTCATTGAAGGTTTACCTATTGCAGTCACAGCTGGAATAATTCCCCTGAAAACGGACTGGCAATAGAATAAGGTGTCCATCTAAGATGGTCTAAGATCACCATGTCTCCAGCAGTGGGCTGTGTAGCATGAACTGTGCTCTCTAACGTGAACACCATTAAGTAAAGAAGGGCTGGAGCATTAATGATTCAGAACTGATCATCCAACACAAGTACATCACCTCACTACTATTGTGGCTGAATGTAGCCAAGTACACAGCAAAGAAGAAGCTATTAACCCCTGTTAATAATCTGGATCCCAGAGGAAATATTAGATTAGCAGGTACACGGTTTTGGAAAAGACATATCACTCAAGAGCTGTCTCCAGCTGTGTTAACTTCAGCCCATGTAACTCTTATTTTGCTTAAATCGCTTCTTTAGTTTGCTGCCAAATGTGGATTCTTGCTGAGAGCTGGTAGCAGCAGTCGTTTCTTTCAGTTTTTCAAAGAAATATTTAGGGATGTTTTTACATACAGTGCTGTGAAAAAGTATTTTTCCTCCTTACAGATTTCTTTTGTTTTGCACATTTGTAACACGTAAATGTTTCCGATTATCAAACATTTTGAAAAAACATTGTGGAAAAAGTCATTGTAACCCCCCCACCCACTGACTTATCGAGGAGTTTCACAAACGAACCCAGAACATCATCTAAAGCGCTGCACAGTAAAGCTCAGTGTTCATGATTCAACAAATAAGAAAGAGACAAAAAGGATATAAATGGGAGAGTTCCCAGGACAAACCCCCTGTCTGTTTCTTATGATCCAAGAACTATCCATATCCCAAACAGATTAAAGGATGTTGAGATCTAATGTGGTCAGCCCATTGCTCAGAAACACCTATGGATTTTTTCAAATCTATATAATTATCTATATTATTATTACTATATTTATAAATCTGAGGCATTCCCATTTTCTCTATCTCTTTTAATACTTTATGATGTATTTTTAATCTCTAGTTTTTCTCTGACTCCCCCCTTCATTATGCAAGTATCTTACATCTTATCTCCTCAGAAAGGAGGTCAGAGACTTTTGCACAGTACTGTACACTCAATATCAGCTTGATTATAAACATTCATCCTGTACTTCCACTCACTGGCCACTTTATGAGGTCTGTCTAGCCAATAGGTTCACTATATAGCAATACTCTGCTGTCATGCATAATCTGTCAGCTACCTCCCTCATCTCGTCAGTTTCTACCCACAGAGCTGTTAAACACAACTAAACATCCAGCCAAGATTTACTTTATTTTATTTTTTTGTATTAATAAAGTGACGAGTGAGTGTATTTTGGTAAAAGGCAACTTTGAGCATTGTTTACATGGTTTTGTAAATAAAGTAGTAACGTCACACTGAGAGTCTGGCATATATTCATGTAAACATGACAGTTTTCAGCTAATCAGTCTCAGGGCCCAAAGGGGAAGGTTGCAAACTAAGCATGTTTTCAGAGTGTGAACAAGGGTGAAAGGTCATTTGGGGGGTCCTATCGCCGTGGCGATCATCTGAGTGAAGAGATTACAAATGGCCAACCGTGGGAAGAGGGAAATGGCCTCTGACCTCTGGAGAGCAGATGCCACCTCAAGCGTCATGAGAAAGTGTCGTACCTCCGTGCAGAAAAGTACAATTAAGCGCAAGTGTGTGTTTGTGACACAATAGCCAACTCATAAAGATTGTAGAGGTAAATGTAGATGACCATGAGTGGAGGTTTCGATCAGCCTAACGTTGTGAAATAAGATTAGATATAAGAAATGTAGGACTGAAATTGCTGTCTTTTTAACGCAAAATCCAAACAAACTGTATGCCATCTTTGACATGCCATCAATGCGGGTGTGCTTGTTAGGGTAACATTAATGTAATCTGAGTTGTTTCTGAACTTTTGGCAGGCCTTAAGCACCTCCATCAAATCACTCTTTTTTAAAACATTTGTTTGAATGAGGAGACCAATTTCTAAATCTTTACCATTCTTGCCTAATTTGGGATTTTAGCTGCTCAACAGTTCAGGGGTCTCCTTTGTTGTATTTTTCGTTTCATAATGCACCAAATGATTTCAGTGGTTCTTCTCCTCTTTAGCCTGAAGCATGTGTTTTTTATGTTTTCCAAAAAGAATTTTATATTTGATTCATCAGTCCACAGGACACTTTGTCCCTTTACCTCAGTCACTTATCTTCAATGAGCTTGGATCCAGAGAAGTGGTCAGCATTTCTAGATGTGTTTAAGATATGATTTCTTTTTTGCATGGCAAAGTTTAAACTTGCATTTCTGAGTGAAATGACGAACTGTGTTCATAGAAAGAAGTGCTCCTGAGTGCATGCAGAGATGTCCACTAATGAATTGTCAGTTTTAGTGTCATCTTGAAGATTATGACCATCCAACATTGGTTTTGTCAAGTTAACCTAAATAGTTGTGAGATATTCTACCATGTGTTTACTTCTGAACTTCTGAAACGTGTTGCTGGCATAAAATTAAAAATGGGCGTATATTTTTAAAAATTCAATAAAACAAGCAACGACCCTGAATTTAATATTATTCTTGTTTATTAATGTTAGTGTTCACAAGTGTAAAAATAAACCAAACCAGACATTCAGATGGTCTCCGTAAAGACTATTTGTTTAATAGTTAACAAAAAAATGCTAATTTTATTTGAATGAGTTTGAGTTTGGGTTTCACTATTTAGCTACAGCAGTATAAGTCTTATAGAAGTCAGTAAAGACACCCAACAAAGACAAGAACCTGTGGTTTAAGTGAGAATGTGTAAAAGATAACTGTACACTCTGCACACTGTACTTGTGTCAGACCCACAACTCTCCATCTCAATCTCTCTCTTGCCATCGCCCCCACCCCCCACCTCCACCCCACAACTGTCTTGGAATGTGTGTCGACGGGGTCCTCATTGTCCTCATCCATATGACCACATTATGGGGTTCCGTCACCAGGCAACTACAGGTTCTTTGTGGTTGCCATGACGAAGGTTCTTTAATGACGTCGTGGCAGCCCCTGTGAGCCTCTGTTTGGCGTGGAATGAGGGTCCTTTAAAAAAATCCACCCCTCCCCCCAGTGTCCTGCTCCATATCCCTGCCCAAAACACACACACACTCACACTGCCTCGTAACCTCCTCTACTTCAACAGGGCGACTGGAACTAACAATTCCACAATGGGGGCGTAAAGAGCTCGTCTAGGCCTGGGAGACTCAGATATGCTCTATTGTGCCAGAGACTATAGTGGAGAAGCGGGGGATGCCAACACTGTCAGCACAGCCATAAAACACACCATGTGTTTGGACTGAGAGCTCTCTACTTTTATTGTATACTTGCTTCACATTCTACATTTAAAGGACTACTTTTCAACATAATATCTATTTTAACCATCTAAAGCATCTATTCAATTACAAGAGACAATAATTTTAACATAGGTTTCTTATGTACTAAATAAAACAACAGAAAAGTACAGTGTGCGCACTGAAAAAAAACCCTTTAATTGAAATTAGTAAATAATTCTTTTAACAAACTACGTTTTTTAACTACATGTGCCACAGTTATTGGCATCCCTAGAAAGAAGTCATTCCCTTAGTCATTCTTTAACATGGGAAAGACAAGAAAGCACACAACTTAAATAAAAGAAAAATTGTTGACCTTAGTCAGGAAATATAAGAAGTTACTCACCTGAAAATTTAAGTTAGGCTAATAATTAAAAAGTTCCAATCAAATGGAGCAAATGACAAAATTGCCTTGCTGAGGACCAATGTTTATCTTGCCTCCACACACATTAAGGAGGAAGGTGGCCAAAGATCACAGCTGGGGGATTGAAGACCATCTCCCAAACTACAATAAGACACTATCCACATGACTACATGTTGTTTGGGAGCATTGCCAGGAAAAAACTTCCAGTGGAATCATGTTCTTTTACAAGATAAGATCAAAACAGAGCTTTTTGCCAACAAACACCAGAGGTGGGTTTGGTGGAGATACAATGGTAGCCATGTAGAAAAGTACCCGATCCCCATTGTTAAGTATTATGGTGAACCTTTGATGTTGTGAGACCTTTTTTCGGATACACGGTTTCACAGATTCCATCAAGTACCAGCAGAATTTTAAATTTAAATCTGACTCCCTCAGTCAGGAAGCTTAAACGGGGCCATACTGGGCTCTTCTAGTATGAAAATGATCCAAAGAACACCATAATGTCTACACAAAAATACTGACCACAGGAGTCATAGGAAGCCTGTGAGATGTGGACTGAAAGATCTGGAGAGATTCTATATGGGGGAATGGTTTTTGATCGCTCACCTTGTCATGTCCAGTCACCATTAAGCATTTTAGGAGTCTCAAAGTTCAAGACTCAGAGTTCAGATTTTGGCAAAGAATGTCCAGACAAAGTATTACATAAAATGGTCACAATTGTGGCATTTCATTTCATAATAAGATTTGAATTATTCTTTCAATCACTGTACTTCAGATAATGAGTAGGTTTTTGCTAATATTTTAAATGAAATGAAAAAAGGATAAACAATAAAATGAAAGTTTTTTTCAAAGGTGCCAACATTTGTGGAGGGCACTATATGCCATCAGATACTGGTTTAAAATATCTGACAAGTCTAAGCAACAGACTGATGCCGGACATTCTTTTAACTGATCAGCCAATACCAAAATAATTACTAACAGTAATTAACCATATGCTACAGTTGAAAAAACAAACTGGAGCTTTTTTTAAATTAGAACTTTGTTTTTTTTATGTTCATGTTTGGACTAACAGAAAAGAACAGGGTCAGCAAAAAGTCTTGAGAGTGGCCTGACTGGACACTACGCTTTAAGGCGTGTTTAAAAGCAATGGCTTTAGTACAAGGTGAAGGAGTTCACTGTCTCCAAGCTGTTTTTGACTGACGTGCTTTGAGCAGGCCTATGACCACCTAAGAGTCTTAAACAATAGAGCTTTGGATATGTCCAAAAGTGCAATTAACAAAGCACACTTCAAAACATAAACGCATAGCTTTTACTCTCAAAAACACAAAAGCATTTGTGAATGCAATCCAATAAGTCCAATAAGGCATTTTCCTATACTCCTATACTTCTACGTAGCCAATGCAAGTAAGCATTATACAGGCGAAAATCTTAGTGTGTCTACAATTTGCTGCCTGCTGGAGTGTAACCCCACTTTGGGCTTTGTGAAAAGCATTCAGGGAGTCTAATTAAGACTCGTGATGGTCAAGCAACCACGTGAGGACAATCCGTTGGCGGGAAGCAGCGCGTGTGTGTGTGTTTTGGGGGGTGAGAGGGTAGGGAGGTGTTGGGAGAAGCGAAAGACATTTCCAGAACACAAACACTTCACAAGTAAGCGAGGTAGAACAGCAGAGCTGCTTTTGCAACCTCTTTCCAAGAAAACAGCTTATCCGCAACGGACATTACAGATGTTTAAAGATTGATGTGGTTGCTCTTGATATTTTTTTTTCAGCCAAATAAATAATCACATTCAGTATCATAATAAATGTTTATTCAAAACATTTAACGCAAAGAAGACCATTTTTTGAAAGTTACAAAAATAAATGTTTCAGCCAAACTAGACATAGACTACTGCAGACAGCTTTTGGCACTGGTGGTCTTATTAAAGGTTCAGACAAAATGATGAGTTCCATCATTACAAGGCACCCGCAAACAGGTGTCCCTGAAAGTTAATTCCACGCTGGAGAGCGCTCTGGCCCTACAAGGTCTGGACTGTCCTTTGAAGCACTTGCCACTTTGCTGAGCACCTCAGCGTGGAGAGGTTTTTTCAACTGCTCAGGAGTCACTGTCTTATACAGCTGTGTCCATGGTGGTGGTTCATGTGGGGTCTGTTCGACCTAACTCTGTACACAAGCAATTTTCTATAGACCCTTGGCCTTCATTGCCCATCCGCCAAAACAATTACACAGACAGTAATAATAAGACATTCTGAGAATGGTAAACAACTCAGGTCAAAGTAGCTAAATGCTTAAACCTACACATTTGATTTTGGTCTACACAGTGCAACACAGCAAAATCCCATTGTTGAATGAACATCTTAAGTGTTAAGTTAAGAAAGTTCAATGGAATTTTAAGCCTTGTTCTTGACTACTAGTCCAGAACTAGTCTTAGTCATTTTCTAGGGAACTGGCCCATAGTATTGAATTAACACTCAGCTAAGCACAATGTACACTGCTGTTTAATTAACACATAGAGTGTTGGATTACCAACACAGAACCTATGCTGCCATCTACACACTTTATTTTTATAGAGCTACTCCAGTGTCCATTTGTGTCCACCTTAACTAGATTTTAGTCTTAAGAATTCAGTTAAACCTAGTCTTGGACTTAATCGCTGTTTCAGTGGTGACTCGCCACTGGAAAATCGTTTTGGTCCAGGTTTAGGCTTAATCTGAGTCTGATCCTAAGAATTAATTATCCAAGCTGAAGTGAAGATTTTCATTCACCACTGTGGGTTTTGTTGTGAAGGTACCTAAAGTTAACGCTGCTTCTCTCCTCAGTCCTTCCGAAAGGCATATTACTGAAGTCGTTGACCAAAACAAATTTTAAAAAGTGTCCGAACGTAAAAAACAAATCCATAAGAGTCCATATGAGTCTCTTTCAGTAGTATCAAAGTCCGTGACGCTTCATAAAAACACAAACAAGTCATTTACATTTAGATTTTTTAGTTAAGAAACAAATGTACAGGTGCCAAAGAATTAAAACTGAATCATCACTGTGAAGTCTCGGCTCCTAGACGTAATTCCTCTTGTCGTAGTCCCCGTTGGCCGTGGATCTCTTGGTGGGCACGTAGTTGACGGAGTAGCCCGTGGAGGTGCGAGGCGGACACGAGCAGCAGAGGATGGACCCGCCGAGCAGCAGCAGCGCCGTGGCCGCCCAGCCGATGTACAGCGCGGCGCCGATCTCGCGCTTCTTGGCCGTGGGCACCTGCGGGTTGTAGAAGTCCGAGATTATGTTGCTGGCCAGCCAGCAGAGGGGCACGAGCACGAGCGCGCCGCTCGCGATGTACAGCACGCCGCCCGCGGCCACTACGCGCCCCTTGAGACGCTCGTCGCGGATGCAGTTGGTGCACTGCGCGCCCGCCACCACCACGGTGAGGCCGAGCACGCCGAGGACGGATGAAACGACGGTGAGCGCGCGCGCCGCCTGTAGGTCGGGCGCGAGCGCCAGCACAGAGTCGTGCACCTTGCACTGCATCTGGCCCGTGCTCTGCACGGCGCACGACATCCACAGGCCATCCCAGATGGTCTGCGCCACCACGATGTTGGCCTCGATGAACGCCGTGACTTTCCAAGTGGGCAGACCGCACGCCACCATCTCAAGCAGCGTGCCCACCACGCATAGCGTCAGGCCGAGGATCTCCAGACCGGCCGAGACCATTTTTCTCACAGCGGCTTTTCTTTCTGCTCAGATATCTGTGAAGAGGGATGAAAAGCTCCGCTTCTGTAGCAGAAAGGTGCTACCTGCTCACCTGCTCTGGCGAAGGAAGTGTTGCTTTCTGACTGAAAGTGAAGCCTAAAAAAACAGTCAGCGTTTCTTAGGCAGAGTTCATCGCCGCTCCGTGCGTCCTGCTAACTAACGGACTTTCCTCTCACTGCTCTGGAGGAGCGAGAGGAGGAGAATAATAGCAGAGGAGCGAAGGGTCGCCGAGAGGAGGAGGAGGAGCGGTTTGAGCCAAAAGCAAAACTTTTAGCCAATCAGCACCGCGCGCATCCTGCTGCTGACCAATGACAAGCGAGGGAAGCTGAGCGGGTAAACAATGAGGGAAAGGAGGGTGGAGGAGAGAGAGAGAGAGAGAGAGAGAGAGAGAGAGAGAGAGAGAGAGAGAGAGAGAGAGTATCTAACGGGCTACTGTAATATGAAACGGTAAAGCTGAGTAAACGAAAAGACATTTCTTTATAACTTAATCTTTTAATTGCCGTAATAAGTCGTTTAGTCAGTAAATTCAAGTTAGGTTCACAGTGCAGTCATTTCTAGGTGCTATCAAGTGGCTAGAATTAGTTACTTTTTAATATTAAAAAAAGTTTTACTCACTTTTTTCTTAAAAACTATACTAAAAACTCGCCTTGATGTGTGCTAGTATTCCTCAACGCTCCTCATAATGTCGTTCTTACGAAATAGGCTTAGGATCCAGATCTGACTAGTTCTCAGTCTCCCTGAAGCTCCTGTCAGCGAGGAAACACACAAGCCGTAACGAAGAAAATGAGTTTTGACTGAGGAAGTATCTAGACCAGTTACACACTGGTCAGTTACAGTTTTTCTGATTTTCAACATTTCTGCATAATTTACTAATGTGGCATGTAAACAAAGTCATCCAGAGCGGTCTTATGTGAAATGGTAGGTAATGATTTCTATACAGTGGTAATGATAGGAATCAGGTGTCTGGATGTCTGCAACATAAATATAGCCATATATAGGGTAGATGATAATGGTAAATCAAAGACTCATTATTTAAATATGTTCTACTATTGTAACAACCCACTTTAAGTACCTCTCAGCCAAGAAAGGATAGAAAACAAAAGATTGTAGGTCAGAAGCTGATGAACTATCTTCAAGTCTCTGGCATCAGGCGGCACATTCATAACCATTTCTTGTAAAACCTTTCTGTGTTGTAGTTTTTAGAGGCATTAAAAATGTAGGATGTTTAGTTATTGTCACCCCCACTAAACAGATTTAACTTAGCTCCTACAGAATGGAGCATGTTGCATTCAACTTCTCTGAGTAACTTTATTTACATTTTAATTCTTTAATTCTACAGATATAAAAAATATAGAAGCAATTCCCTGTTCACTTTTAAAATCTAGTCTAATCATTTTATATGGACTGATTTTACTGAAGGATGGACTGGTTTAGTAACATGTTACCAAGTTGTAAAAGTAGACACAGAAGTGAAAAATATGTATATGTATATGCCAACACTTAACTTCACTAAGACATTTTTAGATGTACAGATACATTTTAAGGTGACATGTTTTGGGCTACTCCTCACACTTCTTACTTTTTAATTATTCCATTTTCTACCATTTTTGTGTAACATCTACTTTTTTAGTGTTGTTTTAAAAAGCCCTGTAAAAACTCTGTAAAAAACTTCTGACTAAAATATAAAATTAATCTGGTTAAATTTGCTACAATGAACATACAATGATAGTTCAGATTGTGCATATACACACATTTATTGGTGCTGAACAAAAATGTATATAGTCTGTTGTTACTGGGTCTCTGGAAGACCAGTTGAATAATTCACTTTTAAATGAGTTTTTTAAAGGCTTTTTTTGTCAGTTTCTTTTATTAACATATATGGAGCTATCAAACTGTCTCTTGATGATGGTATTATTATCGTTCTAAATATGATTCTATGTTAAAGGAACAATACAAGATTGGTTCTACTTCTAAATGATATGTGACAAGCGTAATTTTATGTTTATTCTTATTCACTTGCTTGACAACTTCACAGGAAAGGCCAAAAACTTTTCTTCACTTTCAGTGGTTTTCAGTTATTCAGTTTCAGTTTGGTAAAGAGCTGTGGGAAAATATTTATTGCTTATTTGCTTCATCTTAATCTAAAAAAAACATAACACATCCTCTACAGCTTACACACTTAAATATGCCAAATTGTGTCTGTAAATTTGGAATGCAAGAAACACCCTGGACAGGCAAATTTTTTATTCAGATTTATGAATGTTTTATAATCATCTACATTAGCGGTTTTGGGTAGTAGATAATTTGTGTTGTAGACTTCATGAACATGGTTCTTGTCATCACCACTATAAAGTAATTGTAGTATTTTAAATTTGAGTCTTTCTGTACAATAACCCAACTACACATCAAACTACTTTGAATTAATCTGTTTACATCTTAATGACTGAAAATTCCCATTAATGCGTTAAACAGTAAGAAGAATATATTGTGCTTTACAATTGTTTGGTTAACTATTTTTTTCTTAACTTAATTATATTGACTTAAAAAAGATTTAATCAAGCCAAACTGGGATGATTACATCAATTGATGCTGAGCCTCATAGCTGAAAACACTTTGACATACATAACGTCGGTATTTGTATTAATGTTGATATCAGTGTGTTTTTTAGAAAAAAATGTTTGTACTCTATGTGAGAATTCAAACCTTTCCAATAAATTATTCAAAACAAAGCCCAACATGTTGACGGCGATAGAAACGTCTGCTCTGACCTTTCACTGAGACTGTGGACCTTGTCCGCCATCTTGGCTCTGAGCTGCCCTTCACCTCCGGCTACTAACCGCCTGCGCGTGAGCCGGAATGGCGGGCGTTTCTCTTCGCTCCGGCGCTACACTTTCAATAGGCGTTGTGGGGACGAGGGCGGAATTACGGCGGTTTCCGGATCCCCTGGACTGGCCTGGAAGAAACTGAGAGTAGGAAGGAGAAGGGAAAAGCTAACTTCTCGCATTTTGTCAAACGTTTACTCTGAGGTAAGACCTTCTGCGGTGAAAGTTAAACCGGGGTCGTTGTCGTTTATCAGAGCAGAGTGCCGCGTCTACTCCAACTTGCCCAAACGGCCAACTGTTGCATTGGGAAGTTAGCAGCACTTAGAAGTTACTTACGACTAACACTAAACATGCTGAAGTGCTGTGAACTCTCTGTATATTGTCAGAATTGTCTGAAATTCACACGTTGTGGCGTTTTTATTTAGTCGCGCACGGCATTTTTGGAGAGCTTGGGAAGTCCCAGTCTTTCAGCAGTCCCCATTAAAAACAGGGTGTGGGCGCTGGAGGCGGTTGGAAGAAGACAGAATGAGCAGTGCGAACAGAACCCCCTCCCCTAAATCCTTCACTCTTCTTTGTTGGGTATTTTTATATAACCCGATTTATTGTCTGATTAATATTATATACTGCTACAGGACGTAGAAAGATGAGTTTTTGCCAGAGCTGTCAGAAAGCTGCCCGCCCTAACAGCTTAAAGAGAGGGTGGGAGGGAGCTTTTGGAATTTCTTCCCATGCCTGATGTAATTCTAGGTAGTTTTAAAGCATTATTAATGGCCTCAGTGCCTGGATAGCATATCATCGCAGTACATACCACCAAAAGTATTTATATAACGTTTTTAAATCATAGCTGCATTTTTATGAGCCTTTGGCAGTTCACTTGCTAACCCTGCATAGTTCTTCTTTGATTGACATGTTGTGTGAGGGCATTCGAACCTCTTTAAGATAATGCCATTCATTTAGTTTCAGGCGCAGACTGACTGTAGGCCTAGTGGAGGCAATATTGTTTTATCTACACTCAAGCCATAATTCAGACACATAAAGATATGGCCTGGAGTCTTTCTGTGCAGTTTATATAAAAAAGTGTGCAGCCTGAAAACGATACCCTCAGTTATGGCCCTAGTTTCCGTGTAGTACAGCTTTATAATAGTTATCAGTGATCCTTATGTCTCAACCCTTTTGAGAAACCACCATCTGCACAGTAGGCTAGCATGTGTAAGAGGAAATTCGTCCCTCGTAACACAAATAGCCTCTTTCTCCCTTCAAAGCCCAGAAGTCATCCTGGGCTTTTAACTCTGCGTGTACTGTAAGTGTGTTATTTCCCCCTTTCTGTGAAAATGATTCCGTCCTTTGTCTGAAAGACCTTTTTATGTGTATTACAGTATGGTGGTAAAGTTAGAGACCACCCTTAATTTATTTAATTTCCAGTTAACGCTGCCAGTTATTCAAGTAATTCGTTATTCAGAAGTTATTCTCAGGAGGTTACAAGTAAGAGAAAAATTATTAAAATGTATAGAGAAACTGGGACTTCTAACAACCATACCAGACCTGGTAGACCACCAAAACACAATCAGATAAGCAGGACTCATAGCTTTCATCTTTGAGAGAGAGAAGGTAATTAAGCTCACACTCAACAAAGTCCACTGGTGGTTCTTTTCGTCGTTCCACTGTGAAAAGACAGCTTAATGCTGTGGGTCTGAAAGGATGTGTAGCTGTCAATAAGCTGTTGTTAAGAAAAGGAAGTTTATGATCAAACACAGAACCTGCTGCTCTTCTCAGAACAATGGACTAACCACCCCAAAGTCTGGACCTCAGTATCATTCAGTTTGTTTAGGATTATTCAGATCATATAAAATAGAAAATGCAACCAGCTTCTAAGACTTCACATTGAAAGCGTGGAAAAATATCTCTGCATAAATCTTTTGAAAAATTTTGCAATAATAAATCAATGCCAAAGGGTGGACAAATCTAATACTGACTTTTTAAATATTAATTTAATTATTGAGTCTTCAGTTTAATGTTCTGTTAAAAATGTTTGCTGATGCTGAAATTGACTCCTTTTGTACTTGGTGGCTGTTTTGACTGTAAATGGAAAAAATGCCCAGTATGGTACACAAACATATAGTTTGCAGTTGTAGTGGAACAGTTTCTGAAAGGTGAACATAAAATACGAATGACTTCCTACCAAGAGTGTAGAATTAATGCATTATTAGTCTGGGCAACAGCAAGCCTAAAGCATTGGGATGAAGAGTGAGAGAGCTGGAAATGTTTGATCCATTCTCCTGAATTTCAGCAAATTGAGCAAATTTTACCTAAGATCACAGCGTCCCTTCCCTGGTTCTAAAGTGCCACTGCACTGCATATTTTGGTGTTTTCCTTCTCTAAGGCAATGTTTAGCATGTCCAATTTGTATTTGATTAGATTTGGTCAGACAAAAAAAAAACAAAATAGACAAAACATAATTTTTGCTGAAGTACTGGGATTTACTACATAGTTATCAACACTTTTGTTGTCAGCAGCCCCTGCAGATAGTTAGTCCAGACATTAGTGATGTCTGGACACTAATGATGTCTAGATTAGTGATGTCTGGCCTATTCTGGAAATCCAGTCTGATCACTCGCAAATAACAGTGTGGACAGTCGTATTAAAAGATATGATTTAAAAAACAAAAATTCAGGTTAAGTGTGAGGACTTGGAGGTGGTAGACAATGATGCTTAATCAGTAGAAGGTAGTAGTAATTATTATGCAATACATCAGAGTAGGCTTAGGCTAGCTTTCATCATTGATAATTGGTGGAACTGCCATGCCGTATGGGGATGTGTGTCTGTATTGGACTGTGTTGTTGCGCATTGGATATGTTCCTCCAGACCCATGCAGTAATTTCAGTGTTTACATAAACCGTTACGATGCAGACAGGCTAAGATTATAACCTGCAGTGATTGTGAAACAACTGTAGTCTTCCAGATTTGAAGTAATGCCAGGTACTAGATTAGACAGAAATTATAACTGTTTGGAGAGCCAAGTGCTTAAAAAAGACACCCAGTCAACTAAGGTTCCACCTACCCATGCTCTGTTATGTCATGCTGTCTGTTTGAATGGACCGGTTCTAACCTGTTTGAGCAGGAGCTAAGCAAATAGCCAACGGTCTTGTATCCAGGGTACAAGGGAACTCTTACTTAGCTTGTGAAGTAGTTAAAGCATGTGTGAAGTCTTGAGTTTGCCCATTGTGTCCAGGCAGCCATCATCCTGACTAATGCAGGTGCAACCAGCCCCCACCCCAAACTTTGGGCCTCCAGGAGTGTTAATTCCAGTAATAATCTTGACTGTATGTGTGGCACCCCTGTCACATGCCTCTGAAGCTTACTCACTGGAAAGCTCCATGAGGAATTTGGTTAAGACCCTCAGAACCATTTTACTTTTACTGTTAAAACAGCAAATCTCTTAAGTCAGGTCACCATTGGTGGTCAGCTGTTATTGGGAGTGGAAAATGTGTGTGGACCAAATTTCTCTGTTATTCTCCTTTAAACTTAATACATATAAATATTACTCATTAGAAGTTAAATAAAGTAACAAATAGCTTTTATTAGGACTGTTAAGGTGTAGTGAAGGCTTCAGTTCAAAGTTGTTTTTTACTTTTAATTTGTCCGCACCATTTTTTTTTCAGTTGGACAAACATTTCCATAACCAAAGTACTGTACTGTAATGTAGTGTACTGAATAATACATATTGGATTTTTAAAAAAGAATTTGATGGTAATACAATTGCTGTGTAACCAGAAATAGTGCCAGAAATTATGTATTTCAAATTTCATTATGGTCCAGGTCCATCAGCTCCTTCAAATATAGTATGGATAAAGCATATAGCCACACTAATTAATTGAATTTAAGTAGTTGCTTTAATGTCTGTATCCAATGCAGAGTTTTAAAAATAGGCCTAGAACTGCAAAGGGTCGAATGTTGTTAAATTCCCTTGTTTGGTGCTGAGAATTAAAAGAAAAAGATACCACCACTTGTGAACTGAATCAGTGTTTTGTTTCATGCAAAATGAGTCTTGAAATTTTTGTATGGGTGGGGTGTCAAACTAACTAAAAACAAGTTGAAAAATAATCCTGCCAAACAAAGCACAGCAGCATTTTATGTCATTTAGTCATTTTTCAGAATGAGATATCATTACAGAAACACATTTAATGAGAGGTGAAGTTATTTTTCTTCCTTCAGTAGCTTTCAAACAGTGGATGAAGAAAGGTTAATGTATAAATTACCATTGTTATGAGGCTAAACATTTGTCTTTAAATAAATGTAACCTAAAAAAACAGAAAAATAAACCTACAGTACATAGAATAATACTATAAAATGTAAAACAGTACAATTTCTAAACTGTATTTGCATAATTGTTGAACTGAACAGTTCCACAGCAATTATGCTTGTTTCTAATTCTCAGAATGCACCAGGACTGTCTTGTTAATTCACTACAGTTTTATTCTAGTGACTATGCCAGGAGACCCACTCCAAAGGTTTGGCTTCTGAACTTTCATCTTTTTTCTATTTTTGGTTAATGAAGTCTTAATTCAAAACCTCATGTGAATCTGCTTTGAGTAATTATCATGGCAATAATGAAGTCACCCTGCTGTGACGTTATTGTTTTCACCACTGGGTGCCAGCAATAGCAGCAATTCCCTTTGTGTGTATGTGTGTTCTTATTATATAACAATAAAACAATGTTTATTTTTATTTAAGAGGCTGCTTATTTAATACTGCTACCTTCTACACCACAATCTTTCTCTTTTAATGAGCTATGAAGTTGAACAGGCTTTGGCTGATGCCCTGTTATTAGTCTTTGGATCCGGGACACATTATGTGAGTGTCTTAGTGGTCAAATTCAACAGGAAGTTCACAAGCTCTGTTTTATGTTAAATTTACCCAATTAGCACTTGCTGCTAATGATTAATTATTCTTTGCATAATACTTTGTGATTATGTCTTAAAATATATTGCATAGAATATTGTCATAATGTTGCTCTTAGTTTGTAATTATAGTCAAGTCAAGAATGTTCTAAAGAAGGTTGGTGTGTAATTGCAATTAAGAGACGCTTTCTTGAATGTAAAATTGAGGTTTTACCTTAAAATGTAAACCACTGGCAACACTCAAGAACAGAAAGGCAAGATTAGACTTCAGGTTAGACAGATGAAACCAAGATCTACTAGGACTAGAGTGGCAGAGGTGACAGGATGATTTCTGAAATGTATGGAGCTATACTTTCTGCTCAGATTCAGTCAAATGTTGCAAAACTGATAGGACTGTAGTTTACAGTACAAATGGTTAATGACCCAAAACATACTACGAAAGCAACCCAAGAGCTTATTAAATAGAATGCTCTTAAATGGTGGGGTCAGCTATCTGACCTCATGCTTTCGGCATGCTTTTTACTTACTAAAAACAAAACTGAAGGCAAAAAAAGGCCCATGAACAAGCAGCAACTGAAGGCAGCTGCAATAAAGGCCTGGCCAAGCATTTCAAGGGAGGAAACTCAGGCAATCATTGACTGACTGCAAAGAATTTGTATCCAAGTATTACGAATAATTCTTGTATTTATACATATTTTAGTTTGTCTATTTACTAGTGTTTTTAAACCTTGTTAATTACAGCTTAATCAATGTCTACACATTGTCTATTTAACTGCTTTATTTTCAAATCCCTTTTGATACAGAGGCAAAGTTACAAAAAGTGTGTCACTGTCCAAATACGTATGGACATAATTGGAAATAAAAGTGAGAAAAATCCTGTTTTCAATGATGAGAGGCTTTTAAAACAAGCTTGGCATTGCCATTTACTCCCCAGTCCATGTCCAGCTTCTGTGTTGCCGCTGCCTTATTAGTGCATATATGTTTAGCTCACCTTTACACATTGAACTGTTTTAGTCCAAACTTCTCTTTGAAGACACAACACAGGGCATCAGAGACCGTTTAAATATATTAGTCCTACAAGCGCAGTAACAAAAATAGCATATTTAATCTTAAGGGGTAAAAAGAGTTAGATTATGGTCATGTAAAAATGAATTATGACACAGAAATGTCATAATTAACCATAAAAGCTATGGTTCCTTAAATGACGAAAAGCTTTAGAAAATCTTCCATGGTATAGATTTTAAGTTGTATGAGGCTGAAACCACAGCTTAGCCTGCCAGACTCTCAATCCAGCTTTGTAGTGTAAGCCATTGTTCTGATTAGCCTCTAGTTCCCACAGCTGCAACATTCGCCCTCTTTGTTCAGACACTGTGGTGGGTATGTAGCAGCAGAGGTGAATAAGGGTTACTGACTGACCCTCTGCCTTAACTCATTTGTAGGGAGGGATGTGTGAAGATGAAAGATAAACAGAATTGTTCTCTCCTTCATTCATGCATTCACACACTCCACCTTTCCTCTCTCACTCCACTGTTGCATGGCCTGCTGCACATCATCCTCTAGACCACCGCTTTAGACTATCAATCACGTGTTTGGCTGCGTGTGCGTGAAGGTAATAGTCAGTCAGTGAGTTTAATAGTCTCGGATGTGGAAACCCATTGAGATAAAAGCGAGTTGCCCGTCTGTTCTGACAAAACATGGGAGCCTTTTGTTTTTCATCCTGTGCATTAATTTCCGTTCCAAATAATACGTCAACGTAAACTATACTCGGACCTTTAAGAGGCTAAATGTTTTCTTTTGTTCTCAGATTTTTGCCAAGTAGCTGAAGGCATGTCACAGTCTGGAGAAAAAGGCAAGGTGGGTAAGACAAAGCAACACTTTCAATGGCTTTCACCATTGTTCATATTAGCGATATTCAATCAGATATTTTAATGATTTATTGAGTAATTAAGTTTTTTGTAGGTCAAATAAAAACAATCGGTTTAACTGCACTTGGAGGGCTTTGGAAAGTTCCATATACTTTGAACCTGAAGTTTTATTTTTCAGCTTCAAGTTCCTGGGCCTGGCCAGATTTAATGGCAGTTCATTGTAATATATATTTTAAATGAGTACATTTTTTTTTCTGACATTTTACATCATTTCTACATCTAAAATTTTTTTGGGCAAGGAAAGGTAGTAATAACCAATAATATCATGTCTCTTCTTCCCACCACCCCTCAGCTATTATTAAGAGACAATACTCTGCTTGCTCAGAGATTTTCTGATACTGGTTTTGCACACAAACATAACACAGAGTTAAAGGCAAAAACATTTACACTGAATTTAGAATTTAAAAATACATAACAATTGCATATAAATGTATATGCATATAAATAATTGTGTCCAAATTGCTCTGTTTATTGCTATATAGAAGACCAAAAAGAGATTGTGAAGTGAAGCTTGTAGTCATGCAGTAGTCTGTATGCTTGTAGTCACATTTTCTATCATATCATATTTCAGATTTTTTATTTTTCGAAGTTTCACTGCGATATCGTGACAGCCCTAAGCATGGATTAAAATTAATCACTTCCAATGTGAGTTACATGGTCTTTTCATATGTCTGTGTGTTTGCATCTTGTAGTTCCCTGAGGCTGCAGGGTATGTGGGCTTTGCCAACCTTCCCAACCAGGTTCACAGGAAGTCTGTGAAGAAGGGCTTTGAGTTTACGCTGATGGTAGTAGGTGCGTTTCATGAATATGTACACACATATATATATATATATATATATATATATTTACACACACACACACAAACATTATTTGTGTGTACATTTGGATCTGACTGGTTTGCTTTGTTTCGTAGGAGAGTCGGGACTGGGTAAATCCACCCTCATTAACAGCTTGTTTCTCACTGACCTCTACCCAGAACGCTACATACCTGGAGCAGCAGGTAATGCAAACATGCAGACATGTACAAAGTTATTATTACTGTGTCTGTGGCTTAGATGTCCTTAAGTTAAAGTAAGCCTGAAAAATGAGCTGTTCCCTCTCATACTCTTTCATACTCTCTCTCTCTCTTTCTCTCTCTCTCCCCCGTCTCTCTCTGTCTCTCTCTCTCGTGCTTTCTGGGTTTTTTTTATGACCCCCTGCAAGTAATGCAATAAGTTGGAATAGATGAGTTTTTGAAGGTTCTGAAGCGCAGTACTATGTAGAGTGGAAGGCAGAAAGGATTTCATTTTGACTTGTCCGTTGCAAAGCCCCCCAAGGCCTCCAGCAGAGTAGAATGTGTATTAAAACGTTCAAGACGACAGTACACCTAATGAATGTAATCCTGCCTGTGGCTCTTTCTGCAAGGTCACATAGCTTACCTAGCCCTACTTGACAGAACCATATTATCAACTATTACGCTGCTCCAGAAGATTTTTGTACCTGCAGGACTTTGTAATTCAGATGACACCGTGACCCAAGTTCAAACAGCCTGTCATCTTAAAATGAGAAAAATTTACACTCTGATATTTCAAAATGTTTCGTCTAGTGGTGGTAAAATTCCTTTAATGGAATTAAGTTAAAAATGGAAAGTCTTTGTTTCCCTTCATAGTGCTTTTTTTATTTTTTATTTTGATTTTTGAAGTTCTGGAGTGCATTACATTTGTTATTGAATTGTCCTTTGACTAAGCCCTTTCCTTGGGTGCTGCCTCTAAAAGCTTTTATGACAGCATATCCAAAGTTACACTCCTGCGTATTGAAATCATGTAATTTAAAATGAAGTCTAGTACTGTGCTTCAGCTCTTTTCTGTAACACCAACTAGTCGAAGTGTAGCCTACGGCTGTCAAAGCAATTTAACAACCACATGTGATGAAGCTTGCTGTTTTTGGTAGCATTGTGGTGTCAGTTCAGGTTGTGGCAGTTTTAGTCATATTATTTCACAGTGCTAGATTGAAGTGAATGATCTTGAAATAAAAATACCCTTGTCCCTTTACTGTAGGCTAGATACATGGGCGTTAAACTAGCTGTCAAATTGTGGTTTGAACAAAATGGACAATGGTTACCAGTTGAAGATATGTTCTCACATTATGGGTTTAATTCAATGAATTTACAGTAAGGATGAGTTCAATAGACACTCAAACATGCTACTTAGTTTATGTACCAGTTTAACTTTATGTACATGTTCTTTTATGATTTTTGACAGATTTAATTGACGATGTGTCTTTCATACAATTCAGTACAGATTGTGTGCCTCTCCTTCTATGGCATTTAGTTTACACCAGATATAGCCCTGCTGTACGTTGTCTGGGCCTATTTACAGTTGCTGAGAGGTGTTTATCAACAGGACAGTTATTCATGCTATTTTTAAACTGATACACATTTTGTATATCCACGTGGATTTTGTTATGGTAATTGCAGAGAAGATTGAGCGCACAGTGCAGATTGAGGCGTCAACAGTGGAGATTGAGGAGAGGGGAGTCAAGCTCCGCCTCACGGTGGTGGACACACCCGGATATGGAGACGCCATCAACAGTCAAGATTGGTAAGTGTGTGTGCGTGTGTATGTGTGTGTGTGTGCGTGCGCGTGTTGGGGGGGGCTCAACTATTACAATGTAAGGTCTAGAAGGTTCAGAAGGTTTATGGGTCAGATTTCTTTACAAGTTGCACCTGTTCCCTCTCAAATAAACTTAGAAAATGAAATACAACTGATTACTTATAACAGCAGTCTGCTGTCTAGCTGTGGAATCCTGGGAATGCTGTGTTTGAGGAAATAATTTCCTCCCTGCTGCACACTCAGCATCTACGCTGGCACCGGCATCCACCTGCCTACATGCTGTCTTTTTCTCTTTGTCCTATGTCTTAATTTATTTTTATTTTTTTAAACACGTTCCCTGAAGGCATACTCATCCTTGTTGTGATGGGGAGAGAGACTTAAGAGCATGACAGAAGGATGATATTATCTGTGTTTCTGGGAACTGGAGGCTCGGAGATAATTCCGGAGATTTGTGTGGTGCACTTGATGGGCATCGAAGCTGCAGAAGATTTAGTACATTAGTACATGAGACGCATGGGGACTTGTGGTGGTTTATAAGTGTGTTTGTGCACACTCTGACCACTTTTCTGTCTGTGTGCTAAAGTGGAACTTGTACACAGTGCATTTTTGACACTAAGTGCTGCAAAGTTGAACAGCCTGTCTCCTAATTTATCAAAGTCTCTTCTGAGATTAGGCATGGTGCTAGTAGGGTGCTTAATCGTTCAGCACCCCATTATCACCCCTTTGTACACATCAGCTGATTTTATCAGTGAAGGGTGCCGTTGGCTGTGTTTCTGTAAATCCAACATTCTGTTTGTTTGCTTTTGTTTGTACCACTATGAGTTGGAATACGCAGGGTTCTGTTTTGCGGTAAGCATTAGACTATAGCCAGATGTTATTAGAAACAGTTGGCCTAGTCAAAATGTATTACTGCCTATGCCGCTGGTGTGGTTGTGGTAGTGAAGAGCAAATGTTTATGCATAGTTGAAGTCTGGTATAGAAAGCCGCAATTTACAGCAAGCCTTAAATGTACATGGTAATGCTGGAAACGTCATAGCCTCACCAGCACTTAAAGAGCACTGAACAGCTATGTAGCTCATTACAAAGAAAGCATAATTACTTTTTGGCAAATGCACAAATGCTTACCTTATATGGACAGAATAGATAAGCACTCCCTTAATATGTTAAGTATAGTGGGAGAAGCATTTTACTACAAAGTTGACTTGACATTGACAAAAAACACACTGTGAAAATATAATCTTATTTTGCATGCATTAAAGCAAAAGCAGTTTTGGTCAACTTTAGTCTTTCATGTCATGTGATAAAGGTGAAATTTGGGATTTTTATATACATATGTTTGATACCCTGTCTCAGCTGTCTAACGTGTGAGCCCTTACAACAAAAACACAAAAAAATTCTGTTAGCCTGAACTTTGTGTGAGCTCTTAGTTCTTCTATTTTGCTGTGAAATTATAATGCTTTTTGTGTTTCTCTGTCAGCTTTAAGACTATAATCCAGTACATTGACAATCAGTTTGAGCGCTACCTGCATGATGAGAGTGGCCTGAATCGCAGACACATCGTGGATAACAGAGTTCACTGTTGCTTCTACTTCATATCCCCATTTGGACACGGGTAAATAAGTCACACTTTGCTCCTGCAAAAAAACATTAAAAAGTGGCAGTTAACTACTGTCTTGTTTCATCTCTGTGTCTGTCTGTCTGTCCTTGAAGATTAAAGCCACTGGATGTGGAGTTTATGAAAGCCATCCACAGCAAAGTGAACATTGTCCCCGTCATCGCCAAAGCAGACACTTTGACGCTGCGAGAGAGGGACCGCCTCAAGCGACGGGTGAGTGAGTGTGTATGCCTGTGTATGTGCGATCATGGCAGGTGAGGAAGTAAGCGTAAACATATGCTCGTGTTTGCGTGATAGTTATTGTTAATCAAATTCCTGACACTCTGGCCCAGAGACAGCTATGTAAATGGGAAAATAGCCATGTGAGTCTTGTGTTGAGGGCAGTGCCTGTAGCTTTCTCTAGACAATAGTGGACACACTTTGATTTTTGCAGATGCTTCCCTTTGCCCCCTGAGCACACACATGGATAGCAAAGTACGCCCCCGTGGGTGTGAAGCTGGACGCTTGCCAGGAGTCAGACTAGCGGCACGCTCTGTGCTTTCCTGCTGATGCGTCAGTGAGCAGATGGATAATGTACAGTAGAACTGGCCTGTTTCACTGAGATTGCATTCTGCTGTTATCAGTAATTCCACAGGAAAACTAGGATCGCTCTAAAACACTTTTAACTGCCTGCCTGGCCCGAAAGGTCTTATTTTCCAGGTGTGCATTATGTATCTGCTTGACATGTTAAGAGCTATCACAATTACTCAATTAAATGTGTAAATAAATAAACAAAACAATAAACAAACAATAGATTTAAAATAGATTAACTGGTAGATACTTATAAATATTTTGCATTCTCCTTCAGTAAGAAATATATGCTGATGAGCCAGTTAGACCCTAAAAAGGATATGTATTAATTTAGTAAATACCTTTTTTAGTCATTCTTTGGCACCTTGTAACTGACAGCTTGTATTTGATAGGAGAGAATGAAGTGTGTGCGTGCACATGCACAATATGATTTTGAAAGAATGTAAATAGGATTTCCTCTCTCTCAAATCTCTCCCTCTCTTCTCTAACACAAAGACCTCCTCCAGTGAGTGATCTCACCGCATGAATAGAATAGAAATGAATAATGTCAGCCTTTTAGATGATCTGAGGTGTTTTCCTGACAGGATATTTAAGAGTGAGTGCACTGTCTGTGTCTAACTTTAGGACGGTGCCTAAAAAGGTTCATGTGAGATTTTAACAAAAAAACAAGTGTACATGAGAAGACAAGGACTTCACATAACCTGTTGAATACACATTACGCTCAAGAGAAAACTTGTTTAAACTGACGTGTAGTGGTAGGGCTGTAACAAGTAAGCATAACGTGCAACACCTCAAGTCAAGTCAAGTCAAGTGGGTTTTATTGTCATTTCAACTACATACAGAGTACACAGTGAACAAAACAACGTTCCTCCAGGACCATGGTGCAACATAGACAGTGCATACAAGACACAAGTGCAACACAAACAAACAAATGCGGACAGACAACACAACACAGTACAGACAGAAAATAATAAATAATTGCCGGTAGTGTGCAAATTGTGCAATGTGTAATAAATAGAGTCCAGTGTGGTAGTAAAGTTATTAGTGCAATGCTATGTGCAAAAATGCCACCTGCTAGCTTTTGGATTATGTTGAGATTGTATTATGCGCTACATTATAATAATAATAATAAAAAATCTTTGGTGAGTCAATAATGTGACATGCTTAAAATTGGGATGCATTATGACTAATCTAGGTTACTTGTGTTGTATTACAGTGTGATTTGATGTGTTTGTATGATTTCTGATTGTTAGTGGGATCCCTTCAGATTGTCGAATTGGAACCGACTAAGCTCTACACACTTTAGAAACCTTACTAGCTGGTCAGTTATAATCAACAAACTGGGATCTCTTAAGTATTTGACCTCTAAATTCTAAACAAATATAGAATTGGTTGTAACGTTTAGCGTGTTCTTGGTGGTATGATTGTATGTTATACCACTAATTTTCCCAGTTCTCCCAGTGTGTGTGTGTGTGTGTGTGTGTGTGTGTGTGTGTGTGTGTGTGTGTGTGTGTGTGTGTGTGTGTGTGTGTGTGTGTGTGTGGTTAATCCTATCTTTTCTCTTGTGGCTCAGTGGGTTGTCCATCATTAGTTGTACTGTGTGATCCTAACAAACTTCAGGCAGTCACAAAGCAAATCATGGATTAAGCCCCATATACTTACACAGCAGCCTCAGGTTGACCACTCTTCCGATACTCCCTCCCCCAACGTCACTTCAATGCAAACACATGCTTTTATGTCTGCGAAAATGAAGGGGCAGTGATTTTGACACCCTATTGTACTTTTCAACTTGCATGTCATTTGTCTCAATGAGATTCATCATTTTTTGGCTTGGTGTGTGGTCATGTGGTCATGTGTGCATGTGTGTACGTGTGGGAGAGCGCATGTTGTGCCTCATTAGTGTTTGGTGTTTTTGGTGGAGAGTCGCAAGATATGACTGATGCAATCTGGTTGTCTTCCTGCAATCATTATGCATTTCCTCCCAATGACGTCCTAAGATGTGCTTGGCAAAGCCCTAGTTGACCTTTGTTCTCACTTAGCCAGAGCGCCAAGAATGAGGTCAGATCATAAATGTCCCCAGCAACTAGACTGTGACCTGCAAAAGATGGGCTTATTTCTGTGATTTGATAAAGCTCTTAGGTACTTCGACCGAGATGATGTTTAGGACTGATTAAACATAATCATGCAATTACATTAAATGTAATCTTATATCGTGACATGGTATGGGAATGAAAGATAAGGTCAATGCAATTTTGTTGTTTTCCTGCAATCACTGCATGTGTTTCCTGTCAGTTGAATTCCAGTCTCAGCTTAGTCAGGGCTGAAAAGCAGCCTTTAGCTTCTAGAAGCTAAACTGCACAGAACACATAGCCACACCACAGAACACATAGTATTTATGATTTAACACAGGTACACACCCAGTTGTTCCAAGTGACCAGCTGAGCTGTTTTGCTGTCATCCTAGTATGATTGTCTTCCTGGATGGGCCATTATGCACAGGAAGTCAAGGAGCTCACTTGTTGACTGGATGCCGTGTATATAGCTGTAGCGATGCTAAGTGCCTTTTATTTTTAGTAGTTCCTGTTATTTGCTTGTTTCCTCAATTGCTTTTTAGTCTTCCTGCAGGTGTTTTTCTTTAATGGGTCTCAAGACCATACACATTCCTGCCTGAAAGAGAACGTTTATTTCTGTTTTCTACTTTTATTGTCGCAGAGCAGTATTGATGCAGGGATTTGCCGTTTGATTAGCGCTCAATCAATGAGGCTTTTTTTGTCTCATCTGTTAAGTATGTCCGTTTAAACACTAAGCAAACCAGAGCTAAAATAAAACTATTCATCATGTTCTGCTTTGTTTTCAAACACACTGTAATGTCTGTAATACTTATAACACAATACGGTGTGAATGTTCTGTAGTTCAGGTTAGATTTGTTACAGGATTGTGTCTGATGCATAATTTTTTTTGTGATATCAGGTCTAGCATGTTTTTTCTGATATTACACAGATACCATTCTTTACCAATATACATGAATGTGCTTTCTGTAAAGGATTCTTTCATTCTTTAATGACTCTCATTCCTACTTGGCAGAATCACTTTAGTCCTGTTTTTTACCTTTGAGTTTTCTGCAGAAGAAATGGACTGGTTGAACTTGAAAGTAATCCTGGCTCCATGTCCTGGGTAGCATTATGTAATCTCATTGGCAGGGTCAGCTAAAAGCCTAATATTAAATACTAGACTTTATAAATATACTGTTCATGTTTTCCTCCGATGGAGCTGAAATGCAGGGTTAAGTTGCAGTAGGATTGTGTAGGATAGTGTGAGGGAATACAAAGTCTCCCAATAAATAGGTACTTTGCTGTCCTGTTTTCACTGTGCTGTGTGGATGGTGAACTAATGGGCCATTGTTGGCAGGAACTTTGCTTTAGTATGCCAGGTTGAACAAGGCAGTGGAAGGGCAAATGAGCAAGTCTTTCCTTCTCCTTGTGGTGATGTCAGTGTGACTGCAAAATTTTCCAAAATCTCGACAGCCATAGCTTGGAGTATGACAAACGACCCATTGTGCCTGTGAAGTTTGTCCGATATCTATCTTTTTATTCTTTTTGTTTGCCCGCTACTTTCTCACCTCACTCTCCATAGCAAGCCCCATTTAATTTATCTCTGTGTCTCTGTGTCTCTCTCTCTCTCTCTCTGTCTCTGTGTCTCTCTTTCTCTCTCTCTCTCTCTCTCTGTTTCTGTGTGTGTGTGTGTGTGTGTGTGTGTGTGTTTCACTCACTCATGCACAAGAACGTGCTGTCCCAATGTATCTCTTCCTCCCCACCTTCACTTTATGACAGAGTTTTTCTGAAATGTGTCCAGCCGATTGGCGGAGGGAACCTGGGCAATGCCTTGCTGGCTGCTTATCTGAGGCCAGCCAAACCTAGCACCAGTTTCCCTGTCTGAGGTCATAGCAGCCTGCTCGTAAAGCACTCTGGGGATGTTTCAGTAGCACTTGGCTTTCCCTTACATCCTGTTTAAGGAGTCCTAAGAACTATATACTGTATGCATGTATGTGTGTATGTATATGCATGTGCGTGTGTGTGTGTGTGTGTGGATAGTATGTCTACACACATTGTCCAACATTGTGGACACAGTGTTTAAAATCATACCAGCACAACACATACTAACACACCACCACCACACCAGTGTCACTGCATTGCTGAGAATTATCCACCACTCAAATGATACCCGCTCTGTGGTGGTCCTTTGGTGGTCCTGATCATTACAGAACAAGGTAAAAAGGGGCTAGCAAAGCATACAGAGAAACAGATGGACTGCAGTCTGTAAGTCTGTAATACAAAGTGCTCATCTATTGTAAATGGATAGATACAAGGAGGTGGTTTGGTATGGTAATGGCAGGTGAAAATAGAGAATTGTGTTTTGGCTAGCACATACTGGAAAACCATCAGTCTTATTCTATGGTTTTCACTGTAGAACTTAAATACCAGGTGAATTCTATTGATTTGATGTATCCTTATGAAGCCTACAGTGCTATTCTCACATTAGTGGATGTGCTGTAGTACAGAAAGTCGTTTTTGTAGGTCTAATCTGTGATATTGTCATAGCCTGCAGAGTTTTGTTGCTGTTGTTGTCGCCCAATACCCTCTGCTGCTGTTAAAGCTTTCCTCTCATTGTCCTTTGACTAGAATGCCCCAGCACACCAATCCTGAACAATCCTGAACAATCCCAGAAGATTTGTGTGTGTGTATGTTTTTTCGAGTGATACAATATGTTTGTGTAATGTAAGTGCTATGTTTTTGTTTTTGAGGTGGGTGTAGCCTGTGACTAGCTGTGCAGTCATGGTTTGTGGTGCAGTAGCGAGACTGATTTTGATTGACCTTGGGAAATGTTGCAACAGTGTCGCACCTTTTTTGAACTTGATCCTAATGAGGTCTGATCCGGTAAATAGATGACCCGCAACCTCACATTCACCTACCATGACCATCTAAGCTTTGAAATGGAGGGGGTTTTGGAGGGTGTTTTGTTGTGTGCGCTCCTTTTCATAAAAGAGTGTTGTTTATTTAGCTTCTCTGACAAGGTGATTGCACCCTGGCAAATGGCCACTTGCTCTCAGTACCCACTTGTGGTAGAAATAATAAATACCCATCACTGACAACACATACACTCCCACACACTGCAACCCACATCTCAGAACTACAATTTAACCTGCCAGATAATGGCAGTATCTGCAAAGGCAGTTACTGTATATTTATGAAGGTAGCCATTTTTCAAAGACAATTTTATAGTTTCTAATCATAGACTTTTTACATAGTAATAAGCAAGTTTCTTAAATTTCCACAAATGTCCTAAACTTTTTTTATTAATTTGACACAGTCACATCATTGAAATGTGTTTTGAAATCCAAAGGCCTCTTATGTTTGATTTTAAAGGGACATATTTTAAATTTTCCACAATGTCCATTTGTGCCTATGTACCAAAAGCAGTAATTCCTTCATACATGATTATTTTCCAATTTCTCTTCATTTATTTAACAGACTATTTTTGTTTCTGTGCTGTTAATACTTGTGTACGTAAATGATCAGGGTCCTCTTTGTCTGTCGTGTGTTGTCTCTCATTTCAGTTTAGGCCAAAATGCCTCCGCACGAATAGGTTGAGCTGAATAGGTGGATGTATGTAAATGTGAATTTTTTCTTTTCACAACATTTTTTAAGGCTTTGTGTTTTGTGAAGAATCGGTACCTTATTGAAACGAGGATCTATAAGATATAGTTCCTTTAACATCAGTTTTTAACATCAAATGTGGACATCGAGATTTGTCTTGATGTGGTTGTTATAATAGGCGTTTGCCAAGATGCGTTTACACTTCCTTCTCATTGTCTGCCTGTCCTTAGGTGATTTAACCAGAAGCAGAATTTTCATAACTGACTGGTTAGAGTGGTTAGAATACAGTGCAACTGGTGTATGCTACTTCATCCTCTCATGTCTTACTTCACTTGATGCTACAATGACTCAAATTATAATTTGAATTAGGTGTAGAACTTTTTTTTTATCACACCTTTAAACAAATGCATTGGACTGTGAAGCTTCTACTGCGTTCATCACATCTGTTTTCTTGATCCAAAAAAAAAGTGCTTATCCTAATCACACTAAATTCACACTTGGTGTGAATAGGCCTTATGTCTAGTCACACATATACACTCACTCACCCGCTCACTCATCCCTAAGTGGAATTCGCTGATGTGAGCGTCTAACTGCGCCCCGCTGTCTTTGAGACGCCAGATTAACACAACCTTGATACATGCTGTTACACACACACACATACACAGTGCCAAGTAATTGGTGAGTCCTGTGGAGTTCCTTTCAGACTTACATAATACCCCTGGGTGTTTTTATGTGAAATAAAGGCTCTGGAACCTGCAGGTATTTAGTGGTCAAGTCCAGAGCAAGTGGATCAAAGTGAAAGAGTTTGGGCAGTTGTCACACTGAACAGTAAAGTTTAGTCTTCAGCCTTTCTGGATTCTGTAAGGCCTCTTTAATGTGTGGCTGAAATTTTTCTTTGTCAGCCGCTCCAAATGCCTTTTCACACTCATTCTTTTTTCCCCTCCGCATTGTTGACTTCATTTCTTGTTCAGAGAACATTTGAACTTCCAAGTATTGTTCTAGGGGTTGGCAAGCCCAGCTTGAATAAATACTGTGCATTTCATCTGCCTGATAAACAAAATGCAGATTTGTAAGAGAGAGATTTGTTTTCTGATACAGCGACTGTGCGTGACTACTTTGAGATAGTATAGGGTATGTGTGGGGCAGTATGATCATGCTCTAACTTGTTGGAGTGTGAAATGGCTATTTTGCACCCTACGGTGAAATCCCTGTTTGTACAGTAATAAGGGGGTTGCGGTAAAAAGACCTGTATTTATATTGTTTTCTTGTGGTAGAAGCCAAATATAGCCTGTCTTAATAAGACGTTATTGTACAGTCTCATATAAGAACGATGAGCCATCCTGTATGTTTTCACCACAATTTTTGTCAAAACCAAGTGAAAAAGAGTGTGCTAGCAGCATACTAACCATGCTGTTGTTGTGATCATTACGGAAAACATAAACCCAACAACCATGGAAGCATGTTTTTACAAACTAAGTATTAGCCTAATTCACAAAACAGTAATAACTTAAGAGTTAACACTATAACTGACACTTTTTTGTTTCTGAATGATGTTCGAAACACTTGATACCAATTGTTTTGGGTTTTTTTGAGCAATTAAAATCTAAAACTATATTACAATTCTCAAACAGCTCTAGCACTCTACCGCCTTACAGAGAAACAGAAATAGTTAGCACAAACTTTTTTTTTTCTTTTTCAGACTTAAGAATTCTAGATTGGTATGATAGGCCCTCATCCATCTTGGGTCTCTCTTGATGGGTAAACGTTTGGTGGGCTAAATATTTTGCGGTCAGGGAGTTTATTTTTGCAGTATCGCAGCAAGTTACAGAAGTGTTATGAAGCGGCATGATGACCACATACTAACCTCACTGTCGGTGTAATACCACACACATTAACGGAAACAAAGTTAACAACCAGTGCTTCCCTATAAAGACTGCATCAGCGCCTGTCAGGCAAACATTTATTCCAATAAAGATGACAAATTCAAATTGGAAAGCCTAAATGTGACTTGAAGATTAGAAAAAGAAAAAACTTTTTGCGCTAAAGCACACTGCTACAGTGGGCATGGAGTTTTTTCTTTTTTCTTTTTATATCTTAACCACAACGATTTAATGTGCAGACTTTAAGTTTGTAGATTGTACTTTAAGGGACAGCGCAACTCAGTTGGCTGACATTTGTAATTGGCCAAAATATTACAGATCCCTCAAGCACATCTTTGGAACTGGCAGATATTGGATGGTTGCTCAGCAGTGGCTGAGAAAATCAAGCTAACCTTCAGGAAAAGATATATAGAGAACAACAGGATTGTAATCACGCATGACAGAGTCACAATTTTTTTTAGTTTGTTTGCTTTTCGCTTCGCTCTAGTAATGTTAGTACCATGAATCAAGTCATTTCGATTTTGTCATTGTTGCTCATGTTGCTTGGACTGGTTTGATCCAGTGACTAGATATCTCTGGTTAATATTGACATAAATTGCGGCACTATTACACTGTTCAGTTCTTCTTTCGAAGCCGTATGACCTTGTAGACGGCTGGTCTGAAGAATGTCTGGTTCCCACGCCCTATCTTTGCGACCATGTTGTAGGTACAGTTTGCTGATGGACCTACTGTAGCCTTTGGCGCGTGAAGCCTCCAGTAATATCTACCTCTTGACATGGTTCCCACACCAGGATTTTTCCCTCTCAGTACTTACTCTTATTCGAGACCCACATGAACGCATGGTCACAACTCATAATGCATCCTTTCACAAACAAATCACGGGCAGAATCGGTGAGGCTCACTTCCCTTTTCAATTTAGAGCAGCTGAGAGACTCCTGTACCATTGTTACAGGCCCGACTCCAGTGGGCCTCTGCCAGCCACGAGCAGCCAACTCAAACACATTCAGTTCAGGAGAAATATGTAGAGAGAAAGAATGTGTCAGTTTTCAGGCCTCCGCTTCGTATGATGGCGGTTATGCTGTTAAAGCCTGAGAGTTGCTGCATTCTATCTCTTTACTCACCACTAGATTGCATTTCTGTGCCATTCATTTTTGAATTCCCGCTTGAATCAGGTAAGCCACATCCAATATTTTCTTTTTCCTAATCTATAACCTTGTAATTTGTTATGGCTAGATAGTGTGTAGCAGCTGGACTGATTTGCTTGATCTCTTACTATAGACCCTCTACAGGCCACTCAGCTTGGAATTTTAGTTAATATAATCCAATTAAATACTCTTCCCACCACTCTGTTATCACATTAAGCAGGACAGTGTTGGCTCTTTGTGTATAAAATAATGTGTTGAACTGCTAGCAGGCACTAAGAGATGAAAGTCGAAGTTTGAAAAACACCCTGCTCAGTAATAATTTAACCGTTGTCATCACATTTAATTTTAGTTAATTGTTACTGAGGGAGCAGAGCAAAGCATTGTACTTTTATTTTTATTGACTTAATTTAGCCTTAGCTGTGATAGCAGTACGCTACACAGACTCACCAGTGCTCCTTAGTCGGTCAGCTGAATCTCTCAGTAGTAGGGTCTTGTGGCCCATTGCTTCGCCCAAGACAAAATAGTTGCTGCTGTTGGCGTTATAAGTCTAGCAGAGGCCAATGCTCAGAGATAGAAGCACAAGTGAACAAGGCACACATGAGAAATTTGGCTGAGAAACAACATTCAGCCCTCTTTTTACAGAGTCACGCACACACCACAGCTTTGTCTATATTCAGTTTTGTTTTTAAGTACTTTGTAAAGATTCACTTTAAATGTAACACATTTTCTTTAAAAAATGTACAAGTCAAATGAATTCTGCAGATGTGTAAATCAGTGAACGATGCAGTCATACTGAGGTAATTGTGATTGCTAACTGACATCCAGGGATCTCCAGTCAGTGCAATATATTGGGCCTACTAGGTCTAATTTTGATTTCCTTTCTGTGTCGTAAAGTTGATGGATTTTGGACACGTGTGCTCCTTGACGGTGGCATATAAGCTGCATCAGAAGAAGCTGTCTGTAAAACCTCGACTGTCAGTCCTCTACTATCCAAACTGGTCTACAGTCTATAGGAATCCATTGTGCAGTTGAGTTTGTAAGTCGCTCACTGGTAGACTTGCTTAGTCTGCGTGTAAAGACCTGATTCAGTGTGTCTTGGCGAGGTTGGCTGCTATCTGTAGCATCATGCACTGCGCTGGCCACCAGTTTTATGGATAAATGCCTTGCACTGAGGTGATATTTCAGGCCTAAATGTTTTGTTTGCCTCCTTCATATTACAAGGACAGAAAATACTGATGTCTCTGCTTTGACTGCATTTTTATCATTTTTATCTTTTATTATTTTTATTGTTTGTCCGGTCCAGGCTGGTACTGGGGCATGTCATGTTTTCTCCTCTGTTGTTTTTCGTTTTTTCCGTCCATTGTGAGGCATCATGCTTGTGTTTTTGTTTTGGGTTTTTTCACCGCCATGCTGGGAAAGATTTCCCAAAGCTTCAGGATCTTCCTACTGTGTGTGCCTGCCCCAGAGTTAGGAACATACCGTTCTTTCTTTCTTTCGTTCTTTCTTTCTTTCTACTTTTTTGGTTACTTACCTTCTCTCTCTCGTTCTCTGATTTACTTTACTCTCTCTCCCCACTTCACTCTGTTTCTCTCTTTCTCTTATCACTGTATTTTCTCACTCTCTCTTACTGTGTTGCATTACTTTGTCTTGCTCCCTCGTTCTCTCCTTCACTTTCCTTTCCATCTTACTTTCTCTCACTCTCTCAACATTTTTTTGGTTCTTTAAAACTCTTCTTTCTTTGTCTTGCACCGACTCTCTGTTCTATTTCTCACTGTTTTTTCACACACACACACACACACACACACACACACATACTGAATCAATCGCTCACACTCACTTCATCTCACCTGTCTTTCTCTATCTCTCTCTTTTCTCACTCACTCACTCTCTCCTTTTTCTCACTTATATACACACACACACACTGAATCAATCCTTCACACTTGCTGTCCCTCTCTCTTGCGCTCTCTCTCTCTCTCTATCACTCTGTCTGTGCACTCTGTCTTGCTCTTGGTTTCGCTCTCATTCATTTGATCCAAAGCACAGTGTCCACAGTCACGCTCTCCCCCAGAGGACCATGTTGTGTTTATTTGGAGAAGGTCTATGCAACAATGACAACCACACAAACACTCACTCACACGCAGTCCTGGCCGGACCTGTCTCACTGCCGCTCCACGGCAGCTCTGTGCTGTAAAAACAAGCCTAGTCATAACAGGAGGGGGTTCTGTAAAGGCCAGGGGGAGTGAGGGCTTCTCTCCTATTGAAACACTGTCCCTGGTGAGATTACATGAAAGTGCTCAGAATGTCAGGAAAAGGCTGCTAGTCTCGTTTTTGGCTGCTGTTCCCAAAATCACATTGTGAACTTGCCTCTTAGGAAAACAACTTTGATGTTAGAAAAATAAATCCTCATGTCTGTTCCTTACAGGTGCCTCTGAACTGGGGGGTGGGTGGGTTGTTCTTGATTAGATATTGAGCATGACATGGCGTATTACAGGAGTCAGGGTCAGTTACGTTGCAAATTTTCTTTGCCCTGTTCATCAGCTTATCTTCGATTGTACACACAAGGTTCTGCTTATGTTGCTTGAGCATCTGTGACAAACCCATGGGTCATTTTGAGCCATTTGCAACTGACAGTTCTGGCAGGACTGTTGACGTCATCTGACCCCAATCAGCTCTGATTACTGCTCAAGTTAGTACTGCCACATTATCCTCCTGAACCGCAAGGGTGTGGATGCATGTTCCATTCATTGTATGATTTATACATTTCCTGTGTTAGACATCAAAGAACATCCACAGTACATTGCTAAGAGGCCACAAATGTGGCCAAGTGCTGAAAAGGAGCTCAGATCAAACCAGTGAAAAGGAAACAATATCCCAAGTACACAGTCTTGGTTAAATCCATATTTTGATTTCTTTTCCTCTGAAGCGAACCTGTTTCTAAAAAGCACTGCTGCTCTTATTAAAGGGGATTTTCACAGACATTTAAGCATTTCTGTGTAATACAAACAGTCATTTAGAATGTATGTGGTATTGTTTGGAAACCAGGGATATCTTTATACTGATGGGAAGCAGGGGTTTCAATGTCTACAACACAAATAAAGCAATTTTATTTGTTATGCAAAATGGCCTGTGACTCTACTAGTGCCTTAGTAGTTTTGACATTTAATGTTAATAATAAAATTATTATAAATCTGGAAGTTTTTTTAGCCTTCAAAAAAATGGGAAACTAAGTATAATATGTATGTCTTTGTATTTAAACTATCATTAAACAGTGTACTAACTTTGTGTAACATTTTACAGGCTTTAAATGCTTTAGATGTGTGGTTTCCATCACTACCACTGTAAGCAATTCTGGCACAGCAGGTTTCTTTAAAAACGTTTTGAATTTTTTTTTTGGAAAAACGGACAGAAATCTTAAGTTTCATAATGACCCTAGTTATCACAGAGTATCTTTGGACAGTTGCATCTTGGAATCTTGTGTACTTTCCCAGTTGTCTTCATTAAAATTGCTGTAATAGTTGTGTTTACATTGGTGTGTGTTCTGCGTTCAGATTTTGGATGAGATTAGCGAGCACGGCATCCGCATCTACCAGCTCCCTGACGCTGACTCGGACGAGGATGAAGAGTTCAAAGAGCAGACTCGTGTTCTAAAGGTCAGAAGTCATTTCTGTGCAAGGTCCATTATTACACTCAGATTTATGGTATGTAAAAAGACATATATATAAACTATACATACATTACTGTGGTTTGACTTTTCCAGGCCAGCATTCCGTTTGCTGTGATAGGCTCCAACCAACTTATTGAAGTAAAGGGGAAGAAGATTCGAGGGCGCCTGTACCCCTGGGGTGTGGTGGAGGTGGAGAACCCTGAACACAATGACTTCCTAAAACTGCGCACCATGCTGGTGTGAGTACAAGTGCTTGTAGATATACTTCACTCTCCAAATGTCTCTGTATCTTGTATTGTGCCGTGGTGTCCTCTGCTGGACATAGCTGTACATAACCCTGGTCTTGTCCTGTATGTTGCAGGACGTCCTGGAGCAATGTTTGTTCATTCTAGTGCCTACATATATAGTGGTGTTAAAAATAATTGTGAACATTTTAGAATTCTCTGAATTTCTACCTAAAATTAAGTCAAATGTGATTAGCTTTTTATAATCAAGTGATTCAGTATTTAAATGTCATTGTTGACAAAAGTATGTAAACCTCTAAAATTATCTGTTCAGTAAAGGGGATAATTATGGTAGGGAGGTTAAATCAAGGGTGTGAGTGTGAACGGGTTCTGCACGAATGAAAAAAATTTGACACCATTGTTACCTTCCCCAAAATTGACTATCCAAAAGTGTAATTTCAAGAGGAAGGCAAATAATATTCTCTAAGATGCTTGTCACTATGCAAATATTTAATATAGACACTTAGCTGCTGATGTTCTTGGTTAGATTAAAGTCTTAGAATTTGCTTGTGTGTGTGTTTATAGAACCCATATGCAGGACTTGCAGGAAGTGACTCAGGACCTGCACTATGAGAATTTCCGTTCAGAGAGACTAAAGAGAGCTGGCAGGTAAGATACAAGCTTGTTCTCATATCCATATATGTTTGCCCCAACCAGCTGATAAGAATGCACTTATTTCACCTTCTGTTTGTGATGCAAACCTATGATTGTGAAAGCAAAAAACTGTTGAACATAATTATGTTAATCTTAAATAATTTAATGTTAAGTTTACATAACAGATGATTTTGTTATAATTGTGACAGGCTTACCCGTCTACTCTACACTAGTGACATCTCTTTGCAAACACAGCCTCACATTAATAAAAAAAACCCTTTTGCAAGTTAACTTACAGAGTGAGAGAAGATTTTTTTAGAGAACGTCCAGGTCAATTCATGTTTTCCTTTAAGAACTATTTTAGTGGCATGTTTAATATAAAGCATCTTATTGAATTAAAAAGCTTGATTTGAAAACTTCTTGATTTGAATGTTGTTTTATCATTTTGGCCCTCAGCTTATCACAAATATTGTAACTCTTCTTAAGCAAAATTGTTAATTTATTTATTATTCTGTAATTACATGGCAGACAACACAAACTGTGTTATAGAAAGTAAAAGAAGGGGCCGATTTTGTTTCGCTTGCCACTCTTCTGGCCAGAAAACTTATTCTCCTGAAATGGAAGTCCCTTGACCCTCCCTCACATTCTATTCCTCAACGATGACAGCTGCTTATTGTGAACTTTAAATGTTCCAACTATTTATATATATATATATATATATATATATATATATATATATATATATATATATATATATATATATATATATATATATATATATTTTTTTTTTTTTTTTTTTTTTACTTTTTTGTATTTTATTTTATCTTGTGTGTTTTTTTTTAAACTTATTTGTTTATTTCTATTACTGCATTGGTATTTGTATATATTTGCTAAAACCCTAATAAACAGATTGTTAAAAAAAAGAAAGTAGAAGAATTAGAAATGTGGACCTGCTGCTGCTTTCTGGCTTTTCAAACAGGCGAGTGAATACAGACTGAGTTTTCTTGTTTGACTTTTTCAGAACGGTTGAGGAAGAAGTTCTAGACAAAGATCAGATCTTGATGGAGAAGGAGGCTGAGGTAAGACGGACATCCCCACACATTTCCCATGCTATATTTCTTTTCTGTCAGCCAGTGGGATTAAAAATGCGAAATCTGTGCATTTAAATTGCCATTACGTGCACTCTCTCACTCCCCTACGTGTCATAAATGGGTTTTGGTACAGGATCTGCAGGGGGTTATTGTGTGAATTAACTACTCTGCATCCTCTAGACGTGATGTTATGTTGTTCTTTGGCTCAGTGCGACATATAGCCGTGGCAGACGCGGATCCACGACACAATCGGGACAACTAGCAAATGTGTCTGCACAGGATATGACATCAGCTTCCTGTGAGATAGAACATAGGCTGCCTTACCCATTCTGATGGTGGGAATGCCTTATGTCCATCTAATTGTATTTGTAGTGAGAATGAAAATAGTTCTGGTAAGATGTTTTCAGCAGGATGTAGATTGAGGATCATGGTCACCTGTGTTTGGTTGTTCTTAACCCAGGTAGCTTTGCTATGTTTGCACATTATGTTCAGCGTAGGTGTCAGTTTTACCTCACAGTGCCTTATAAAGGACGTACTTTTGCAGGCCAAGAGGTAAATTTCATTTACACACGCGCATACTTTCCTCCCAGTCTGGAAACTGCTATCTGGTGCCCCAGACTGCATGTTATGTTACTAGAACGTAATAAGCTACCAGGTCAAGATAACATAATTGGTCTGGAGGTTGTGACTGCAAGTCTTGCTTAACCATTTTAATGTTGTTGTCTTATTATGTGAAGTCATCTGTCTGGGAGATGAACAGAACGTCGTTGTTAGTAGGGCAGTCTCTACAAACTTTTATTTTGACCATTAGATGGCAAAAGATAAAATATGCGTAATATAACCAGGCACATTAACAGCAAAGTACAAATGGTCCATTTCCATTTTAGGTTGCCTAACCACCGTTAGGAAGCACCAAAAGTTACTTTTGTGCTATTTGCCAAGAGTCACTCTATGTGGGAAATGAGTTTTAAGCCCGATCCAAAATAAAACACTGTATGGCATACAATGCATCTAAATGTCTCCATCAAGCTCTGTAGGACTGTAGGGATGAATTAAGATATGCATTATCACCATATGCATGGTTAGGAACTGCTGATTCATCAAGGTGGTTCACTTTAATTAATGTCTTCTTTATAAAGCAATTAAGTCTATTGATAAATCATGACTGCCCAATTAGTGCATTAAACTGTCTTTATTATGAATTATTAATTAATCCCGGTTCTCTCTCTCTCCTTAGCTGAGACGTATGCAGCAGATGATTGCTCAGATGCAGGCTCAAATGAGGATGAAGCCTGGAGACGACTGAGGATGATGCTGGTCTGTGTGTGTGTGTGTGTGTGTGTGTTTATGTGTGTGTGTGTGTGTCTATCTTTCTGTCTGTCTGTCTTTGTGCTCATTTATTGTTCCAGGAGCTCCACCACTCTGTCACTGCAATCCCTCCTACATTTATGCTTTACCTAATGATGGGGGTTCTTCAAACATCTATCACGGTTAATGTATTTGTCATGTGTATTTTGCTCTCAGCTCTAATAGAATTATTTCAGTCTGTGAGCCTATTTACACCTTGCCTTAACATGTGTTTTGTGTCCACATTGTTTTACGTTTATGCTTCACTGAAATGCGTCCTTATTTTGACCAGATGAGATTCAGTTGCTTTTTTCGAAACAAGCCAACAGGCTTGCACTATGGGGGACTAAAAGCGCCAGGAAGGAACTTGGTTTTGGCATACCTCCAGCTTTACGTATCCTCTATCTTTCATTGTTTATCCTCTTTATCTGCCAGTCAGCAGTCGGCTGTTGCATTTCTGCATACATGGTTGTGTACAGACGTCTGTTTCTGACCACCTCTAAATGTGGTTTGAGTTTGAGCTAAAAACACATGTAGATGCAGGGTGTTAACATACTTTTTGACTCCATGTCCGTGTTGCCTGATCTGGTTGACAACACGGACAACTGGTTGATTGTTATTTTGACTTTTTTTCCACAACATTTGTCAGTGTGGTAGTATTTTTACTGTCAATCATTTAAATCATGTACATGGAACAATTTTATATTGCAAATAAAATCTTTTTATACAAGTGGGATACATATCATCAGGAAAATGTTGTAGTTTGCAGGTACTTGCTGCGGCAGCACTGCCTTGCTTTTTGTGCTGTTTCTAAGTAGCTCGCGCCGTACCAGTTACCTCCTGTTCCTGAATCTCTTTTATGTCCCAGTGGTGCCTGTTTGATGGATAGTGGTTAATGGGCGCTGAGAAAACGGTGATATTGTTTGGCCTTACTCTTAATAGGCTACTGTATGCTGAAAGAGGGAATTTACAACATGTTTACTGTCAGATGATAAGAGACAAGTTTTACAGCCTGCTTCAGATATATCAGATGTTGTTAAAGTGTGTATGTGGGTGTGTGTAGGTTTGTGTCCGCCTAGTGAAATACAATCATGTGCATTCTGTACTAAACTCCTTCATGTACGAGATAATACAACCAGTAGAACAAGACAATTATAATCACTTAAGAACAAAATAACCAGCCATACTCTTAGACTACATGCCTACCAATTTGTGGCAACCAGCTAATACAGTGCTTCTCCCAAGATCATGGGTAATTGCCCTCACCTTGCATTCTTCTGGCAAGGCACTAGATATTGAAACATCACTATAAAAATCTGATTGCATTCAGCATCAAGAGCATAAGTGAGGTCAGGTACTGATGTCAAATGATTTATTCTGGATTGCATATGCCTCTATTACTCATCCAGAAGGTATTGGATGGAGCTCCATCACTTTAAATAACACAATTCCACAATTTATACCCCTCAAGCGTAGCTTGATATTTCTATTGACGTTGCTTTTCTATGAAGATTATACAGGATGAACACCCTTGCCAGCAATATATGTGCCTTAAAGTAGCGATATTCATTGATTAGAATGGCTGTCTGGGTAGTTTTGGGCATGTTATGTTTTTTGGACTATGCAGCTTGAGGTCTGTAATGTGCAGTGACTGCCAGGAGGGGGCAACAACCTCACTTAAATTGATGAGACAAGAGAATGAGGGAATATTTCAGACATAATCAGTTTGTTAAGTCTTATTTTGTATGTGCTTCATTATTGTTATTCAGTATGATTTTGAAGCTATATTGTAGTATAGGAGATTTAATGTTTCACACCTGTGGTATTTTTAATAAAATATCATTCAGGTGATAATATTGAATGGAAAGGTTTGTGCTAACTGTAGTACGTTTTAAACAAAAGTGCCGGTGTGCTGTTACACACTCCTTTTGATTTACTCTCCATGCCTTAATAACTTTCTTTAACAAAGAAACACCAGTTTCTTTTTGCTGTTAATCCTTAAATTGTATTCTGTTGTTCATGGAGTTTCATACTTTCACTGTTCTCACTTTTCTGTTCTCTTCTTTTTGTTTGTTTGTTGTTTTTTTTTTGGGGGGGGGGGGTGGAGGAGTACTTTAATATTCTACTGTAATCTGCCTCTGCAGTAGCAGTGTCTAATTTAACTCTCACTTAACCGCTTATGGTTGTTGGTTTTGTTTTTTTACTGTTTTACCTATCCTGAGAATTAGAAGTTGATTAAATATCACATAAATAAATAAATAAATATGTCACACGTGTGCACATCCATGTTTGTCCTGCTTGGTGCAGTATCCTCCACTCTACATCACTGTTCTCATTAGCCATTTATAAACACACTGATTTTTTATTAATGTTGTGGACCCAGCCTTGTTGTTTTGGCTTGGCCGTCTCCTGTTTTCTAATCAGTTTTAGTCTTTTTGTTTTGTTTTGCATGTCCACGGTACAATAGCACTCACTACTCTGTTTTAAAATGCTCATGCTTTTTTGTGTACTTATTTTGAGAAATAAATGTAAATGTCCTCTAATTTACTTTGTAATGTTTTCAATGGTTCAGCTGAGCAGCCCTTTTTTTGGCTGACTTGGTCATCTTCCTCACATATATTTAATTTTAAAAAGCTGTATAAGTAGTTTTGGATAATAAAAAAATAGCTTCAGAGATTTTCTTTCCTATTAAGAAAACAATCATTTTATAATTGGAATCAGGAGACTGTTGTTCTGCCATTGCACAGAACTGTTGTAGGAATCTGAAATCAGGAATTCCTAAATTACGTGTGTCTGTTCATTTTTATTTAATATTACATTAATCAGAAATTAGAAACTCCTGCTATGCATTTCCACTTACGGGACACTTGGAGTTCTGTTTAGGTAGTTCACAATGTATGTGTGCAGTTACCGATTAGCCCATCTGTTGCACAGAGCACCAGCCATTCTCTACATTATTAATTATTGATCACTTTCTAACCCAAAGTCTTCTGTTGACCAGACAGTATTGGCCTAGAGCATTACTCTCAACGCTGCAGTGACAAGGACATGGTGATGGCATAGTAGTGTGTGTAATGCTAGCTTATGGAAGCCCGTTCTCTCTCTCCTCTGTTTCTAGTCACAGTACTCTCAAAATAATTTCTCTTTGTTGAAATATGTTGGAATCAGTATATAATTCAATATAAAATGATTCTTTGCTTTTGTGAAATGTAATAACAATCTTTTTCTATATGGTATCTTACAGTCTTGAAAAAATGGCATTATGCATTATTTTGAAATACCAAGTCATAATTAAAAAAAAATTTAAGTCTTTTTGTCAAAAAAATTGTGCCACAATTTCATTACGTTTAGGCCTTTTTTCAAGAAAAGATATTGTTATTTAAAGATACTGGGACTGTTTGGGGGTCCTAAGAGGGTAAGGCCCTGCTGAGAAAACATCACAGACCAGCATGTGATTAGTTTAGGCTGGTTTATACTGTTTTACATGGTCTACACTGGTTTAAGCTGGTATAGCAATGGTCGGGTTCTGGTTTAGTTAGTCACCCAACTTGGTCTGGCTGGTGTTCCAGCATACCAACATCCAAAATACAACAAAATGCTGGTTTATCACGCAGTGAAAATTAAGGTCCATTGATACAATTCTACCACAACTGTGCATCAACAGATGAACTTCAGTCTCTCTACAGAAGCATGTTTCTTATAAAGCGGTGGATGTGTGTGTGTTTGAACTTGTGCTTCAAATGTATGCTTTCTGAAGCCCACTTGCCCCCAGCACCATGCTGGAGCATTAGCAGGACTTCCGAGACCAGCTTTGAATTATGATTGGCCAGGGAATTGAGTGGGCGGGACTTCGTGCCCCGACGCACGCGCCCCGCCCTCTGCTGGGTTTCCCACAGGCGAGCTGCTGAGGAGGCGAGAGCGAGCGGAGCTGAGCAACATGACAACCAGCGCCCGATACAAGAGCCGCGTTTTTAAAACAGGTAACAACTCACAAGTGACCTGTTTCAGCTTTCCTGTCATGTCTGTATCGCAGTGTTCTAATGTGTGTTCTCTCTCCGGGTTCGTGTGTGTGGGGGTCTCTTTCGGGCATCGCTGCATCCACCTGCATCCTCAGAGGACAGCGAGGTAACGCCATGCTCTTCTTCACACACACCAACCAATCCATTTAAAGCGTTCATTCTTCTGTTTATAGTCGCTGTCAGGTGCTGAAACGGGATCTTACACTATCTGAAGCTATAGTCTGGGCTGTTAGGCGTCGTATTTTTTTCTGTTCGTCTGCTAGTGTCCACACTTCTTCTCGCTGTTTCCTCAGAATGCGTTAATGGCTTGCTTTCTGGTGTCGAGCTGTAACGAGTGCTTATGTTACACGTATACACGTTTACTCATTTCCCGCATATCCTCGCTGGCGTAGTTCATTCTAGGCCCTGTCATCGCATCCTTCTCTTTTACTGCTGTGTCATACTGCCACTCCGATGCCACTTAGAGGCTTGTTAAGGGAGCTGGTGGTTCATTCATCATATCGAAATCAGGCGTGACTCAATACTGTAACAGCCGTTACAGTACAGTACATCTCATTCACTACAGTCAGTCTCCGGGATGCTGCACGGAGGTTTAGGTGGACATCAGGAGTGTTTCTGTCCAGGATGAGTGTGCTCAAGTAGTGATTTTATCTCCACGCCTCTCTCTCTCTCTCTCTCTCTCTGTGCTGGCGTCTCCATGGATACAGGAGAGAGAGGAGGAGGATGTGTGCCTTCCTCTTGCTGCCAAGACTGCATCCCTCGTGATGGCCCTTCTGCTCTGTTTTATTTGAGTTTAGAGAGTAAAAATAATCCAGTGTATGAATATCTATCTATCTATCTATCTATCTATCTATCTATCTATCTATCTATCTATCTATCTATCTATCTATCTATCTATCTATCTATCTGTCTATCTTTGGAGCTCTATGACAGTGTAGTGTGTAGGAGAGGACAGTTTTGCTCAGTTAAATGACGCAGTGGTTTCACTCTAGCTGTGCACACTGCATTCGAGTGCTTGTCCATTTGTGTCCGTATGTTATAAAAATGCAGCTTGTGTTGCTTTTGGCATGGTTACGTAACTCCTAAAGCATGTATGCTATGCCAAAGATTCGACTTGAGAGAGATGCAGGGAGACAGTGAGAAAGAGAGAGAGAGAGAGTTAGGTCACATCTGCTCAAGCTGTTCAGGCTGAATGCAGATGGAGGGGTGGGGGTGGGGGGGGTGGGGAGGCAGGTCATAATCTCTTTATATTGCAGACTTTTACTTTTCCACCCTTAGGCCAGATTCAGGCTGCAGACAGACAGCACTCTGACCTGTCAGTACACACACACACACACACACACACACACAGTCATGTGGATATCAGCGCCACACTCTGTTGCTCAAGCACTCGCAACCCACACACAGTCAGAACTACAACACAATCCACCCACTTAATCACTTGCATACGCCCTCCATCACTACTGAACCCTCTCCCCACACCTCTATCACTCTCTCTCACACACACTTTCTTTCTCTCTCTCTCTCTCTCTCTCTTTCGCTTTCTCTCTCTCTCTCTTTCTCGCTGTCTCTCTTGCTCTCTTTCTCTCCCTCTCTCTCTTTCTCTCTCTTTCTTGCTCTCTCTCTCTCTCTCTCTCTCTCTCTCACTGTTGATTGTTATTGAGGCTTTATAAATTAATGGTGTGGAAGTCCGTCTGCTCTTTAGGATGTAAGTCTGAAAGGTTGTCTCTGTGTGTGTGTGTGTGTGTGTGTGTGTGTGTGTGTGTGTGTGTGTGTGTGTGTGTGTGTGTTCTCAGATTGAGGCTGAATTGAATTACATTATGTAGTCTTTTCTTTTCTCCTCTTCTTTTTGATTTTCTTCTATACTTCTAATCTATTCTTTTATTATTTTCTTTTCTCTTCTACTCTCAACTTTTCTATTATATTGTCATCTCTTCTTTCTATTTCTTTCCATTATGGAGGCATTTTTCCTCTCCTTCCTCTTGTTTTTGGTCTCTTTTGCTTTCTTTTCTTTTCTTTTCTCTAGTTTTATTATACATTATATTATTAATACTATTAATTTCTCCTCTCTCTCCTGTTCTCCTCTGCTCATGTTTTTTTACCTCTCTTGTTTGTATTCTTTTGTATTCCCTTGTCTTTTGTATTCTTTTCTGATTTTCCTCTTTATTCCTTTTTCCTCCTCTTCCATCTTCCATCTCTATTCCTTTTATTGTTTTTCTTTTTTCTTTTCTCCTATATTTAGAGACCTGACTCTGTGTATGTGTATGTATTTGATCATTTGTGTGGTTTATTGATTTGTGCCACACAAGACACTTTGTTTTTCATTACATACAGTGGGCTGCAAAAAGCATAAATAAGCATTTCTGTAGGCTGCTTTATAAAAAATTTAACAAGATCACATTTGTTTCAAAGAAAACATGTTAGAATAATACCAAACTGATAATAGGCTCTTTGTTTGGAGAAAGCTTCCAGGCTGACTGCACTAAAAGTACTGTAAAGTACAGTGGTGATAAAGTCACAGTCTGGAGCTGACTTCTTACAGTGGCTTTGGTGATTGATGAAATACTAAACTCAAAAGTGTATAGACACATTGTGAATACAAACCTGCAAAAAAAAAACTGTTCAAGTCTGACAATTAAAAAAAAACACTTAATACAGTTTTAGGGATTTTGACAGAAATAGAAGGGGGTGTGTATTTTTGTATTATATTGTTGCATTATTGGTGTAATTCACATAAATGTGGTATCAAGTGCTTCTTATTTCCTACTAAGAAAGCTTTGAAGGCCAAGAACAGTCTCAGAAGTCCTACCCTTTTGTCTCCTCCCATACATTTCTTATCCCGGCATCTTCTTGCTGATGATGTCATCTGCTGACCTCAGTATTAGGGAGTGCACTGGGAGGCTTAGATGCTTTTTCTACTGCGCAAGACAGAATCACATGTAGATCATTGCTCAGTTCATAGGACTTTATGCAACATAAGAAACCCAGAATGATGTATCAAGTTTAATGAGACCACTGTGTTCCTGACCTCTGCTAAACCTTTTGTCAAAAGTGTAAGTGTGCCTAGATCTACTTTCACACCCTGACCAGACACAATAAGCCCCAGAAAGGAAAGTTGGGTTTGAAACAAGTGTGTATATGTGAGGGACCCCAGGTGGTGCATAGGAGTGGCAGCTGGACGGTGTGCGCAAGCGAGTGTTTTAGGAGGGGCTAAGCAAGACTATTGTGTCACTCCTGGACATCTGTTCTTTTCTATTCAGAGGACCCCCTCTTGTGTTGCACACCCCACTCTCCCTTATTCCCTCATTCCTCTCATCTTATCCCCTGCTAAAAAAGCATCTCACCCCCATCCCTGCCCCCACTCCCCCACCAGCACTAATGCAGAGCGAATGACCACACCCCATATAGTGCAGGGATCTACTACAGAGTGTCTGTGTGTGTGTGTGTGTGTGTGTGAGAGAGAGAGAGAGAGAAAGGAACAAATATGAGGAGCTTCTCAGAATCAGATGCCTGTATGTAGATGAGCTTCAATAGTGAGGCGCCTCCTAAATCCTCTCTCTCTTTATCCCTGTATCCCACCCCACCAGCAACACACACATACACACCCCGCCACCACAACCACCACCTCTGAGAGCAGCTGGAGTCCAAACTGCACCAATCAGCATTTACCCTGAAACCCCTGATCTCAGCTCGGTCATATACACACAGGTTTTTTTACTTACTTTCTTACTCTTCAAAAGTTTTGAAACATTGTTTTCATTAACATAGAGCCAGTGCTGTTACCATATATGTATAAAATCTAGGCCCAGAAGCCCCTTTTTTCCTTCTGATACCTGATAGTAACTCAGTTCTAACTGTTACTAGCTCAATTAAAGTTCTGATATTATACATTCCAGTTTTTAAATTATTTATTTTATTTGTGTATATTATTTTTTATAGTTTTATACGAGAACCATAAGAACTGAAGTACAATATTTACTACTTAAAAACAGAACTAAATTCCAGATTACCCACACCTACTGCCTATTCACATATTACTGACGTTACAAATGCTTATCAGCCCACGGGTTGGCGTGTTGTTAAGTCTCTATGTCAGAAGTTGATTATAGGTATTGGTAATTCCATCGGTTCAGTTTGGTCATTGTTTTTTTGGGGCATGATTTATTTTTTGTCACAGTTCAGCATGGAAACTTTACATCGAACTTACATTATAAAATATCATTTTTATGAAAGAAAAAATATTTTTTACAAAGCGCATGAAATTAATTACTTGTAAAAGTTCCTATTTTTCTACATTGTTGCCAAGCAAATTTGAAAAACTTCAGCAAACAGAGCAAAACATGAAATGGAAGCAAAGTACATGTAAACATCAAAATAAAATAAATCTTACCACACAGTTTTGGAGTTTTCCTTTTATCAAGGAAGTAGCTGGTAGAACTTAAGATATCCAGCTATCTGTCATTCTTTACAATCTGAAAGACAGTGACACAGTGGCAGGCGCTATATAAAATTATCTCTATATATAAATGTGTATAGCTATTATTTAGGTAGTATCTAGGTATCTAAACAGTGTTGGAAGCATTAGCTATGCTGTTGGTAGCCTGTGCACTTAAACACAAATAAATAGAAGCATCTCTTTTGCTTGCAGTTTCTGGACTGAAAATAAAGTGCCTATGTTGACATCACTCTCTAAAGTCCTTGTATACGTCTAACTGTTAGCTGATAGACTCATTCTCTTATTTTGAAAGTTCTCCCCATCCTTTGATCTCTGGTTGAAAGATGTTACAAGTGGTGTATATTTAGATAAAATCAAAAACAATTAGTAAAATACAAACACATTCTAATATGGGACACTTTTTGACTACTAAACTCTCTGCTAAGCTCTCTTTAATCTTTTAGGTACCAGAAAACTCTATTAGGCTGCAATAAGCTGTGATAACCACATCTGATGTAAAGTGTACAGTTTTATTATTGACTGTTTAGCTGTTTATTTATTTATTTTTATTTGAAAATAACCATGTAACCATCTCACCGTCTATATAGTTTAAAATGATTATTTATTATTTTACTTTTCATCCATCCTATTTTTTTGGGGTGGGGCTGCATGGCTGAGGATAGGTAAGATATTGATAACTTGTCGTATCTTCATGTACAAAAACCTAAAAAAAAAGTTAGTTTACATATTAGATATTAGTTTACGCCCCATATGCTAAATTGTAAGCTGCTGATGCCGATTTCAGTTCATAACTGTTTCGCATCTGTATCGTGATGTATCATGACGGGCAGTCGTGGGCTGAAGGTTAGGGAGCCAGTCTTGTAAGTGGAGGGTTCAATCCAACTGGATATGACTGAAGTGCCCTTGAGCAAAGTACCTAACACCCAACTGCTCCAGGCGCTGTGGATAGGGCTTCCTACCATTCAGGGAAAGTGTGCTTACTGCCCCCTAGTGTGTATGTTCACTAGTGTGTGTATATGTGGGTGTTTCACTGCACAGATGGGTAAAGAAAGACTTGTTCTGCTAGCATACATGCTAAAAGCCTGAAAAGTTGCTACATAGCTAAGAAATAAACAAACATTACTTGCAGTCCAGCTAAAGTTGTTATAGTAAGAACTGCTTTTTGTTCACATACAACACAGGAAGTATAATGCATTTGCTGCTTTCTTTTATATTCATTTATGTGCCTCAAAGTTGCCTGCTATTCCAGTTCGTTCCTCTAATTGAGTGCACGTTTATGCTTCATTAACATCCTGTACCTGCAAACTCACAGCACAGGTTTGGTTCAGGTTTAGTTCAGTTAATAGATTTAATAGAGGCTTCTTCCATCATTGCCCCAAATGTTCTCGAATAATAAGGATTTTCTTGGCCTAACCCTAAACCTAAACTTTTTCCAAACCCAGTAACCAAACAGGAATTGTTACTTAACCCACATTGTGTTGAAGCGTACCATTTTTATTGGTCTGGTTTTCCCATAAAGTAAGGACAGTTCTGCACCCAAAATCCGCAAAAAGACAAGCATACGTTCATAATCCAGACAAACTGCCATTGATTCATTGTTTTATTTTTTCATTGGTCGATCACAGCTCACCAGTCCCAAAATCCAGTGTGATGAATGAGCCAGTGTGTGTTTTATTTTGCCATCACTACTAAATCGGCAGGATTCCACATCAGCGTTGTCACACAGCCTGTGGGAACTGCCAAAGCTATTTCTGCCTGCCAGTCTGAGATTTTATTTGTGTGCTCGTGTGTGTGTGTGCTCGTGTGTGTGTGTGTGTGTATGTGTGTGTGTGTGTGTGTGTGTGTGTGTGTGTGTGTGCGTGTGCTTTACACAGTTTGGTCGCTGCTTGAAAGTCATTGTGCCTCCAGCATTCTCAAATCATAACTCGATTTATTCACAAAACACTTGTGTCCTCTCACAATCTGCTGCTCTACAACTGCCAACTTTTCCTAAACCTCTCTCAGCACACTAGCACCCTCTATTGGTAACCATAACCATTACAGTCCTCTTCTGACCCACTGCATGACTGTCTCCTATTTGAACTGCAGCCTGATTCTAAGCAGATTCTAAATTCACATGACATAAAACAAATGTTCAGGAAACAAAGCTAATTAGTTTATTTTCTGTTACTCCAAGTGAAACTAATTGGTCAAGGCTTTTAGCTAACAAATAATGGAAGCTGACGGCCTGCCAGTTAGTCAGTTGACATAATGAAGACTGCATGTCACAAATTGCATGTTGTGAGTTGTTGTTTGACTTCTTTATGTGGTTTCTGACACTGTATGACATGCCACATAAAGACAGCAGTAGTAGTATCTGCATCCTAAAGACTGAGTCTGTATTTTAAGGCCATACAGTGTCACAAACTTCACAAGCAAATCTTTTGAGTGATGTGGTTTGAGAGAAGTCTGATGTAGCCATTCAGTTTGAAAGAAGTAATTCGTGAGCCCTGAACTTCTATTACTTTTTATCCCTGTAGTCTTACAGTGTAAGACTAAACTATTTATTCTGGACACCAAACACGTCTTGGTATAGATAACTGGTAAGTTGATTGTTGTGTTCATTTAAGTGTTAAAAATTGTTTAGTGAAAAGTTTTTTTATCTCAAACAGCATAGGCATGATTGGTTTTCAGATTATGCTTTTGAAAAGTAGCGCTGGAGCTACACAGCAAATATTACTAGTAAACAATAAGTCAGGAGTAGGTGTGTAACAGTGCATTGTGGAATGCAAAATTGTGATACTGTGCATCATGCAGGTGTGACAATGCATAATTATGCCACCTAATGGAACTGGATTGGTCACACTCCAACGTCTGTAAATGATCAGCACAGGTCAACACCTCGCTCAAGCATTATGTCTGTCTCCTAGCTCCAGTGTCATAAGAAAGTTATGATACCAAATCATGGACCCAGTATTGTAAATCAAATCAAATAGAATCATGTATTGTTACACCCCTTGTCAATATTCACCTGAATCTTTTCTGTAGGTGCATTCACAAAACTTCTCTAAACCCATTTAAACCACACCGAGTCTTTATAAAGTCTGTGAAGACTTGTTGTTGTGGTTTTGAAGACAGCATGAAGAACACTTCACAGTAGAGCCTAATACTGTTATTTCTGTAAATAAATAGCTTTTTATCTTGAGTTTCCAAACTGAAGATATATATATGACTGCATTGTTAGGTAAAGTTTTGTTTTATTTACAGTTTATAGTATGTCATGCTGTGTCTTAAACCACATCAACAAAACTGCATGACCTTAACGAAGATCTACATCTTCAGGTTTGAGCATTTGTTATCCAGGTCAGCCTCATCGCTCCACTAAACTTGCTAAAAGGTTAGGGTTAGTGTTAGGACGTCTAATGTGTCTCAGTTGGGTGACTACATCTGGAGTTTAGTGGAAACTCATCCATATGAGCTTTGTCGTCACACTATTTGTTTATGAGCGTCTGGCTAAGGAGAAAAAGGAGTGGAGTTTCATTCGTCCTTACTGGACTGGTACGGTTATAGATGTATGAAAACTGTGTGGCACGGAGAGCAGGAATGGCAGGAAGGGTGTGTCAGTCTTACTAAATCTAGTAAGACGCGCACACACACCACCAGAGTTCACCGCACCTCAGCTCCACTCTCTGTTTATCCACTGTGGAAAAAGAGGGGGAGGAAAGAGCCACTGAATGAATGAGAGTTCTTTATTCCCCCATTCCACCCCTCCCCTTTCCTGTGCCAAAATTGCTTCCTTGCCTTCTCTACCTTTCTCTGCATCTTTTTCCTCATCCCTCTCTCTCACTTCTCTTTTTTCCTTTTGTCTTGTGGGCTCTCTCCGCTTCACCTTCGAATTCCTACGCCTACCTGTCTGAACAGGGAGAAGCGGCAGACGCCGGAGGCCACAGAGAGGAGAAGGGAGAAACTAGAAAGAGAGAGAGAAACAGAGAGTAAAAGAGTGCACTAGGTTTGAGGAGTGATCGTGGAGATTTGGGCTTTTTTTGAGTGGTGTGTTGGCGGTGCTGGGATGGATGCCATCATGCTACAGGAGAAGCTCGTGGAGAGGCTGCTGTGTGCCCGAGGCAGGACCACTCGACAGAAGGTTGTGTGTGTGTTTAGTTTTCAGTGATAAATTTAGTTTTTAGTTTTCAGTTATATTCAGTACTGAGTTTTCAGTTACATGTAATACTCATGTCAGTTTTCAGCACTTATTTTAGTATTTCAGTGCAAGACTCAGGATTTTGTTTAGTTAGATTCATTATTTAGCTCTGTTTACAACACTGATTCAGTATGATTATTCTCAGTATTGAGTTCTTAGTTTGATTTAGTAGTTTAGTTTTCAGCTCTAGATTTAGTGTAGTACACCATTTTTAGGGCTAACTTAGTGTTTAGTGTTCAGTGATATTTTTTTAGGTTTCAGGTTCAGTAAACTGTTTTAGTGCTAATTCAGTAGTTTGGTGTTCAGCTCTAGATTTAGTGTAGTATACTATTTTTAGAGCTAACTTAGTGTTTAGGGTTTAGTGATTCCTTTAGATTTCAGGTTCAGTAAACCGTTTTATTGCTAATTCAGTGTTCTGTGCTTATTCAGTACTTAGGTTTCAGAGCTAATTTAGTATTCACTGTTCAGTTTTCAGTTAGATTTAGTATTTTAGCATTCTTTCTTACACTCCGTGACTTTTCAGCTCATCCTAGTCGTTTTCACTTCATGTAACACCGTCAGACGCCCTGTGTGTGTGTGGAGAAGTAGAAGTGGGGTCTGTGTGAAGGGTCTTTCTGCGTATGTGAGGTTATGAGGAGCCAGGCAGACTGAGCGGTTTGGTCAGTCTGAGCGTGTGTTTCTGAAAGAGCTATTCAGCTGCAGTCAACAGAGTATTTTTCATCTGTGTTTATCTTTGTGTGCTTGTGTGTGTGTTGACTCTCGAGATTTGCCAGTCTGGTTCCTGCCAAGACAGCTGGATTACACTCATAAAGGACAGTTAATCTGTTATTCTCCAGTTAACAGAGGACAAAACTGAGGCCCAGCTTTCCTTTGATTTGCGACTTCCCATATGCCATTTATTCATTACAGACATGACAGCAGTGTTAAGATTTTCTTTATTTCAGCCAATATGTGTGAAGTGCTGTTTGTGCCATAGTGGTGGGGGTTCTATAGAAGCAATTCTGACATAGAGCCATGCTTTGTGTGCTTTCCCTTTTCTCCATGCCAGTTTTGGTACCAGTCCGGACATTCAGATGCTCAGAAATGTTGGGAAAAAGGAAGCTCTGCAGAGCTGACTGTCATGTCTAAAGTGTATGACATGTATGTATGACTAATGTCTGTCCTCTCTGTCTCTCTCAGGATAAGCAATATGTTGGCTTTGCTACGCTCCCAAACCAGGTCCACAGGAAGTCGGTTAAGAAAGGCTTTGATTTCACCCTTATGGTAGCAGGTGAGTCTAAGGCTGTGTCTGAAATCAGGCCTTATTCACTGTTTGGACATTTTGGGGAATCTTCTATCTGGTAATTTGTGAAAACATGGTGCTAAAATGTAAAGCGCAATATGACATGCAATAGGCAGTATTCAGACTATGTATAGCACTGATATTGTGCCCTTCCTACTGTGTATTACAAAGGATATTGAAAAGAACTGTGTTGAATAATAAAATCTCCAATTCTATTGTGTACGTCAGCCATTTTTCATGTAGCGTTTAAACAGTAGTTGGAGTTCTTCAGTTTTTTCAAAGGTAAAATAATTTCCAACAACATGCATGTAGTTTGAAGGAAACACCATAAATCTAAGAGTGGACCAAAGTATCTTCTTGCTAAGCATAAGCAACAAACATAAGAATGTCAAGCTAAATCAGTTTTACATAACTTTCTATTTTCTGCAATCATAGTTGATCAGTTATGATTTGGTGTCCAAATTTAGCTGGGAGCAAAATGTTAAGAGAGCAGTGGCTGCAGACTGCTGACCACACCATTTTCTTTGATTGGTCTGAGGAATTAGTTTGAGCCAATCACAGTTTATTTGCATAAATATGAGACTTGCTGCTACAAATTGCATACTCACATAGGAAATGAATAGACACCTGTCTTCTAATGTGAATGCCTGGTAAGGCTTGTTTACTTTCAGAGAGTTAGAAGATGCATACTGATTAATGATAAACCTACAAAAATGATGTGCAGCGTTTTATTTAGCAAAAAACAGAACAAATAAATCAAAACAGACATTCTGTAAAGTTACCATGCAAAATCTTTTTGTATGTGGTGATCAGTTTTTCACTAGAGAATTACAAAGAAGGTCAGCTGTTAACGCTCTATGGCTTGAATTTTGTTTTTTTGTTTGTGGAAAAAAATAGTTCACCACAAATTTTGGTAGATTTGTCGTCCCAACAACTGCACCCTAGTGTGTATGTTCACTAGTGTGTGTGTATATGTGGGTCTTTCACTGCATGCTAGTATGTATGTTCACTAGTGTGTTTATGTGCGTGCGTGCGGGTGGGGGTGGGGGGTGTTGGGGTCAGTGCACGGATAGGCTAAATGCGTTAAATGCGGAGGTCAAATTCCAGTGTGTGCAAACTCAGGTTGACAAGTTGACACCAGGTACTCACAAACAGTGCCAGTGCAGTGAATTCCCTGCTGAGCCAGGGTCAGATGGTAACTACTGCTTCAGCATGACTGCCCTCAACCAAAGCGCTCCAACTGCACGATGTTGCCCTGAGGCAACGAATGAAAAACACCTTTTTAATAAGTAAATGAAAACAAAATATATCTTCAAACAGCCAAATATCCTTATATGCAAATTCATGCGCATGTACGTATTTTATTTCTATTTATTTCTAGTTATTTCTATTATACATGTAATAAAAAATATTTATCTTATCATCTGCTGACACTGTGTCACATGTGGCTTTGGTTCCTAAAAGGATTGCTCCACCTCCAGATCAAATGTCAAACACGTCACCCGCTAATTTTATTGGAGGTATGTCTTGTGACATTATATTTATAAAAAAAAACATCTAAAAAATTAAAGGGACAGTTTAATAACCAAAAAAGTAGTTTGTTGCCTGAGGGCAACACCATGCCATAGAGGGTTAAGTAGATCACAGGTGACAGTGAATCAGAGATGAGCATTTATTTTTTTTCTGTCTTTGTGGTGCTCAAATTCTTAAGCAGGCACGTTGATTTTTCTAATACACTCTCTTACCTTTTCACGCATGTGTGTTGGGAATTCCCTTTAGTCCCGTCTTTGGTCATCTTACACAGAATCACACCAAACTGTGCTCTGGAAGGAGGTGATTCCTGTTATACTATACAGATGTCCAGAAGACCTTCATCAGATTGTCAGTGTTTCCAGCATCTGCTCCAGTTCTAAACTAAAGAAACAATATTTAGACACCAAACATGATGTACTGTGCTCAGGATAAGTGAAAAACCAGGAAAATTAGATTTTTCACCAAACTGTTTCTTTACTGGATTCTTTAGTGACGTTAGTAAACAAAACTATTTTGACTCTTTTGCAAAATATGACTATAATAGCAGATATATTTTAAAACAAAAATCCTGATGTGTTTACTGCATACAGCATGTTGAAAAACATTAAATGGTTACAGTTTAACATAAAACACAACAAAAAACAGTAACAGTAGTCTTATCACTTTATTCAGCACATATATGCTCGTTCCCGCTGCAGCTCGGTCAGTTAGGCTCATGGTTTATGCCGCTGCTAAATACTGATGGAAGATTCCCTAAAACAGTATTGTTGATTTACCAATGGACCAAGTTATGAACTATACTTATAATGTAAGCTGTTCTCTATAATCAGACAAATATCTCTTTGTTTATAGTTATAGGCCCCAGAGTAGAATTATTTTGTTGGAGTCTAAAAGGAACTTGATCTGCACTGGTTGTGTAAAGTTGTAAGCAAGTTGGCAAACAATGCAAGGCATGATATGAGGTTATATTGTCTTTCGCTGACATCACTAGTCATTGTAAACAACATGCTATAGTGCAACAAAATTACATAAGAAAGCAACAGACAGACAAAACAACATTTTATAGCACTTCCATATAAAGCATGACACGCACAACATTTACATCAGTGAATACAGCATCAACTGGCAGTAGCTGAGACGCACACAAAACATTAAGAAAAACCCAGAAAACAATAAAACACAAAGCACACTAAACTAAAGCAGCTGCCACAACAAGTATGAAAAATATTTGTGGACCATTTATTTGGTACCTTTGACCATTGCTTTGCTAGCATGGCCCAAGCTTTTTTCTTTGGGATTAGAATGACATTTGGGGAGAAGAAGGCGATGTGGTGGGTGCGATGTTGTTCAACGCGGAAATGGTGTGCGAATGGGGGTGTATATATAGTCGTTAGAGGTAATCAGGGCGTGGTCCAGCTCCCAAAACTAAGTTACATGGTAACTTCACATGTGTCACTTCCAACAAAAACACAGCAACTTTTTTTTTCTTTCACCACTCCATCAGGGTACCAGACCCTTTAGTGACTTGGACTGCTTGGGATGAACATGGCCTGTGTACAGTAGGTTTCCATGCAGTGTAATGTAGGTAATCGTGTTTAGGGGACAAATTCCAGCACAGTATGAGACTGTTCTGGTTACAGATGCCAATCACTGACAGCTGTCACTCTCCCTTTTGTATGGCAGGGCATGTATGAACATGCTATCATTGATCAATAACAAGAGGTTTGTGCATGTGTGTATGGGTGTGGCCTTATGTTTCAGGTGAATCTGGCCTGGGCAAGTCTACTCTTGTCAACAGTCTTTTCCTCACAGACCTCTACAAGGACAGAAAACTACTAAATGCAGAAGGTAACAGCCTCTCTGGTTGTATTGATTGTCTATTATTATCATTCTCATCATCTCACTTTATGAAACATCTGTGTTTATATTCATGTAAGACACTGACATGCACACGTTCCTGTCTTTTCTGCTCTAATAAATGTATTTCAGCTCACAAACTAAGTAAACTGTGTGTAATATTCACTTTCATATATTCAAAACTGGGTGTTTTAATTAACAGCATTATCTGAGTTAAGCATCTGTGTGAAAGTTTTATGATCAATGGAGCAATAGAAATGCGGCTTTGAATGTGGTTTTGAATAAAATCTGTTTACATTAATTTAAAATGAAAGACATGAAAGTTTTGCCCTCTCTTGTAAATATACAATGTTGAAGATACTTGTTTTTCTTCCGACAGCAAGGATGTGGAACAGTTCTGTCTAGGATCTGTCAGGATCTGTCTATACCATCAATAAAAAATGTTTAGCATTACCGTTACAAAGCATATTCATTCAGTCATGTTCATTCAAAATTATGTCGCAAATTCTAACTTAATGCGAATACTTAACACATCTCAAATAATATGTAATTAGTTTTAAATTATTAAGCACATCTGTTAATAGATCAATAGTTTAAATATATTTTAATATATATTTTAAACATAGAAACATAGATTCATAAATATATACATTTATTTAATCACTTTCTGTATGTTAATATTGATAAATAACAGTAGATATTTGTAACATAACATTAGAGATTCTAATCTTGTCACTGGTAATGGATCTGTCTGCCTGTCTCTTGAACAGAATCAGATGTTTTGGTTAGAACAGAGGTAAAACTAAACAGTGCAGTAAGAATGGTTTACATTTAGACCTGGGCAATATGACGTATTATTATCGTGATGATAATTTCCTTCTGCTAAATTTCCTTTGGGATCAGTAAAGTATCTATCTATCTATCTATCTATCTATCTATGAATTACACTGCAATATGTCTCAAAACGTTTTTCTGGGCTTATTGTACAGACACTTTCTAACTGCCTGTTTAATTACAAAGAGAGCATAATTAGACATGTGTTAAATGTGGCACAGCTTTGTCTGTTCAAACTTGCCATTGTCCGAGAAAATAAATACTGTGGATGATTTAAAAAAATAATTGTGATAGCTAGTAGCTTTTCCAGCCTTATTTGCATATTTTATTTTATTTTTTTATCTTGTTCTCTCTCTCTTAGAGCGCATTAATCAAACAGTAGAGATTACTAAACACACTGTGGACATTGAGGAGAAGGGTGTGAAGCTAAAGCTCACCATTGTGGACACTCCAGGGTTTGGAGATGCTGTCAATAACAATGAGTGGTGAGAGTTCAGCTCAGTTTTGGGTCAACAAATGATTGTTTTCTTCTGTTTTATCATTCTGATGTGTATGTGTGCTTTTCAGCTGGAAGCCCATCACCGACTACATTGATCAGCAGTTTGAGCAATACTTCAGGGACGAAAGCGGACTCAACAGGAAGAACATATTGGATAACCGAGTGCACTGCTGTCTCTATTTCATACCTCCATTTGGACATGGGTGTGTGACGTGATAACCGTGTGTGTGTATGGACGAATGTCCTTGGAGACGCTCAAGGTCTATCTAGGAGAGATCAATAATGCTGTCACTTTCTTGCTGATGGGCAATATCGCAGAAACATAATATTATAACACTGGGAGATGTTTGTCAAAAACTTCTTTAAGTAAAACATTTTTTAAATATTTGATGTTTTTAAAATAGGTTTTTTACTATGCATTAAAGATACATTTTAAAAACAAAAAATTATGAAGCAACTTAGTGATCGGGTAAAACAGTGCAGCTATGAACAGTACAAAAACCTGAACTGCCTATAGGATATGTCAATATTAAGCCTTAGACTTAAAATATTAATTAATATTGTGGTTTTTTAAACATTGGCTATTTATATTTCGTCATCCAGACAGCCAGACACTTTCCTATAATAAAATTTTTGTATCTGTGTGTGTTTGTGCTTTCACAGTTTAAGGCCAGTTGATGTGGAGTTCATGAAGGCTCTTCATGAGAAGGTAAACATTATTCCCCTCATCGCCAAAGCAGACTGTCTCACTCCAAATGAAATAAAGAAGCTGAAGGACCGGGTGAGCACACAGTCTCTCATTTTTAACCTGTCTAATATTGTTAATGCACTTACCCAGCAAACACACACAGTTACTATTACCTAACAGGGTTTGCAGGAGACAGCCCAATATACATTGTTCATCTCTACCTTCAGTGCATGATGATGCTTAGCTCAGTTTCACCCTCTCTCAGGTGCGAGATGAGATCGAGCGGTTTGGAATTAAAGTGTATCAGTTTCCAGAGTGTGACTCTGATGAGGATGAGGAGTTTAAGCAGATGGATAAAGAGCTTAAGGTGAGACACAAATCTCTAAAACCCCTCAAAGTTACATAATAACCAGGTTCCCACATTCCACAGCAGTTTCCAGTATCCTGTGGTAGGTATGGGTAGCTTCAGGAGTTTATCAGTAGCGATTTTAATAACAATACTGATATTGATATCAATATTGATACTATTGGTGATGCTACTCTCCATAATTGGTGCAAAAAACAAAGACATGCACCAAACATGATGTCAAAAAAAGATTAAAAATGGAAAAATGGTTGTCATAGTTTTAAATGCTGAATGTTTTCTGATAAGGACACTATCAAACTATCCTAAGCGTGGTTTTAAATGAGGCTTCTTGTTTGAATGTCTCTGTTCCACCTTAGTTGGTGCATAGGCATAATGATAATAACTGCTGCATCATTTAAGGGGCATTTAAGTTGACATCAGCTTTGTATTTTTAATGCTGGTAACATTTTTTTTGTTAAGTGACTTAAGCTAATAAAATATTGTACCGAGAGCTTTGTTCGGGGAACTGACTACAAATTTGCACTACGGTATGACATTTTAATGAGATAAGGTGGCACAGTTGGCCAGAACACTGGGAGGCTGCACTGAAGAGGTAGGTGCAGCAGCCACTTTGCTTTTGTGCTGCTTAAGATTTATAGAATTGTATTTGTAAGTGATCCATGAGGTTTTAGGCTTTAGGATGCAACTACCAGTTTACATGTATTTAATTTAACTGCACTAGCGTTACATCTGGTTAAGTGCCACACAACCCTTTCAGCTATGACCTGAGAACATTTGAAATGGTTATTGGTAGTCTGAGCCTTGTGAAAACTGGTTGCACAGAGAAAAGCACCCTTACCGCTGAACTAGTCTAGCACCAACTATTTGAAAATGCCAGCTATGTAGACCAAATTAATGTTTCGTAAATACCTACAGCAGCACCATTTGTTCAGGAGCTAATTGATAATTTGGCACTGACCAGTCAGGAACCGGTACTGAAAGCGATTTACTGCCCTCAAGTGGACAGTTTTGATCTTGCATTCTGTTAGGATCTTAACATATCCGCTTACTGAACTGTTGTGTAGCAAACCTTGCATAAAAATGCTGATTTTTCCAACAATGTAACAATGTATGTATATGTTTTAGGAGTGTACTCCATTTGCTGTTATTGGCAGTAACACAGTTGTGGAGGCAAGAGGTCAAAGAGTGCGAGGACGCCTCTACCCTTGGGGAATTGTGGAAGGTGAGGTGTGTGTGTGTTTGTGTTTTATAATTTAAAAAAGGCCTATTTTATTAATCTGCTGTGCATTACATTCACTAGTCACCTTATAAGATTCAGTGTATACAACTGTATGCACAACATCACAGTACATAACAAATCACCTGTTTTGTGGATTTTCTAAGTGAAAATAAGTGTTTGAAGGGTTGACGTGACATTTTGGTTTACAATGTGTATTTGTTTGCTAAAAAATTGCCACCTCTTGTCCAAGGGTGTATTATTGTGTATTGTGAAATAGAAGCCCAGTCTGCTATATGGATGGCAGAGGGCACCAGGCTACACCAATCACTGTCATCATCAGTCAGTGGCCAAATATTACTTGTTGGTCATTCTCAACAGAGCAGTGACACTGACTGGTAGAGATAGTACTGTGTGTTTTTAGCGTGTTGTATTATCACACCATTGTCACTGAAAGATTGGGAATGCTAGCAGGAAGAGCAGGGGAAGAACCCTGCCAGATTTTTGTTTCCTGATAGAATAATGTGGCCAAACCTAATCTTAGCAGATTACTAAACGACTGTAAATTTGAAGTTGCACTGTTAGGCAGTGTCAGCAAATCATTAGTTTTTTTAATTAGATAATAGCAATCTGTGCTGTTATGTCTTATGCATGTTGTGAAGAGATCAGCACCTCTGGTTTTAAAAAAGCAAAATATCACTTAGTTATATATTCATCATAAAGAAAAGTCAGTTTAAAATAAAAAAAATCCATGTTCTCTACATACAGAACATCATTAGTGTTTTGCCAGAAATAATAGTTAATTCAGCAGCTTCTTTTCAAACACTTCAAATGTAAACAATTCCAACGCAATCTCCCTTCATGTTTGTTTGTTTGTGTGTCTCCTGCAGTGGAGAATCAGTCTCATTGTGACTTTGTGAAGCTGAGGAACATGCTGATTCGCTCTCACATGCACGACCTGAAAGACGTGACGTGTGATGTACACTATGAGAACTACAGAGCCCACTGCATACAGGAGATGACCAGGTAAATGTAGATGTACTTTTTCTGCATTCCTAACAGAGTAAGATCAGTACACGCTGAGGTCGTAAACGGGATTTGTTGTCTGAATTTGTATGCATTTGTGTTTTTATGGCAGTAAACTTGCACAGGACAACCGCATGGACAGTCCTATTCCTATCCTACCATTGCCCACTCCGGACGCAGAGACAGAGAGACTCATCAAAATGAAGGACGAGGAGGTAAAGCTCCGATCTCAGAACTGTTATATTTGATTAGATCTCTTCAGGACAGGCGGCTTTCAAAGAATCACAGTGTCAAGTGACAACTGGGTGGTAATATTAGGGGTGGCACACCAACTGGTCTGGGGGGTGGTGGTGGTAAGGGGAATCCTCTGCACACATCGTTTCAGGTACAATATTAAAAACTTAGGGAGTCTTTGCTTAGGAACTGATTTAGGGCATCGTAGCATTTAAAATTACAGCAATGTTAAATTCTATATTTTGTCACAGGTCAGTATTTTTTTTTTTTAATAAACTGACTGGTAGAACTACTTGCATATTAATGGAACATATTTATATATTAGTGCAAACTTTACTAAATAGTATAATAATAAACTAATCCTAACCAAAATATAATTTAACAAAGTATGATGCATTCATTTTCCCATAACCAATGCGGAGCTCAACTGTAGGATGATTATGGTTCTACTAATCTGACTGTGTCCTCCATACTTGTATGTCTGCAGCTGAAGAGAATGCAGGAGATGTTGGAGAAGATGCAGCAACAGATGCACGAGAAAGACCAGTGATGATCACACACACACATATATACACACATATACATGTACAACACACAAACCTCAATACACACCTGTATGTAAATATACAGACTTAATAGACTTACATACAGACTTATGCAGGAACACATACTATCAGTCAGACCTTCCTGTATACTGTATACTCTCCCATGTGATTGAACACATATGGTCATATACGTATTAAACCTACAGTGTATCCTCCAAACACACAGTGACAGACTCTTTTACTGTATATTTGCAAAATAATTTGCTTGGTGCTTCGGAGCCCTCGCCTGGCAAGTACAATGTGATGCAGCTATTTAATGTTTCATTTGTGTTGATGCCAATGTGAGTATAGCTAACATGGGTAATATAATGTAATATTAATTTAAATTAAATTGACTTTTAGATGTACCTAATTTATATTTACTTGATTTTGTTTTTTTATGCTTAGCTAGACGAATGTGCAAAAGGTGTTTTGTAATGCCGTTTTAGCAGGACATTTGATTAAGTGTGGACTTTGACTGTGCGTGTGTGTGGGACAGAGAGAGAGAGAGAGAAGATGTACTTTTATGATCAACTTTTTATTCCTGTAAGCTGCTAAATTGCAGTCTTGGCTTTTTATAGTGCTAGCTCTAAGTGAATGTAGAAGTACTGTGCAGGATATTGTTATTAAATAAATATGCATCGTTCAGATTGCAGATGTCTGTTTTTTATATATGCATGGTCTTATTCACAGAGATTTTTACGGGGGTAATTTGTATGATTATGCAACTTGTCGAATTCATACTTGACGCAATAGGGACAACATATCACCAGAAAATGCACAGTTCTTCCTCCCGCTTAAATTGTTACCAGTCTAGAAAAAATTTCAAACTTTGAGATGGATGGTGACGTTATAATGGTCCCTTTACAAGAGTGTCAACCATTGTTACGTTTACTTTTCCTTTTACTTGATACCTGTTCTTTTCATCAGCCTGAAAAAAATATTATATGGTTAGTTTGTGTCCTTGGTCACAATCCATTTTGAATGTCATATCATTTAATAGACAAAATTCTTGATTCTCTGTAATAGCTGAGCAAAGTGTGGTGATTTCTGACTTTAGTCGTGATAACATGACCAAAAAACATGTGTACACGTTTTTAAGGTCTCCCCCAATAGGAGGCCCCAAATCAGGACATATGCATATCATTGCTGTCCAATGTAAAACAAGCATCTCCACTTTCAATGTAAGTCAATGGAACCTGAAATCTTTCCAAGCTATTTTGGAGCGTTTCTATTGGTCCATTTATTGTGAAATGTGTACACAATGTAAAGAGCAGCTGTTGCATTAAAATTATGTTAAAAATTGAAATTCAACAAAAATGGACATACATTTTCCTTTGATCAGGGACGATATTTATAATATGAATTACACACAAAACCTAAAGGCTATGTAAACGGAACCCTTTCGTCGTGTTTGCTGGGATTTAATAACATTTAATACCTGACTTTACTATAGAATTTACTTTTACACTTACTACCCAGCAAAAATAACCCACTAAATAACTTTGTTTTATGGTTTCATGAATTCCAAGCAGGTGTAATGAAATGCATGAAGGATTCTAGGAGGTTGTGAGAACGTACTGACAACGTTTGCACTACATTCTCACATAAAGTTGTGACAGCTTTGTAAGGAATAACATTTCAACGTTGTCACACCAAAGCAGCACACTGACGCAACGTAGCTGTGTTTGCAGGACACACGTGCTGAATAAAAAGCTTAAGCTGAACATAACGCTTCAGGCTAAAACAAACTTTCATTCTGCTTAAGACCTGCCTTGACTGGGTGTCCCAGTTCGCCTGCATTCAAGACCAGTTTTCCCATCACGCAGCTTCTTGCCGTCCAGTGCCTCGTAGAAAACTCACCTTTCTTCTCCTCATTTTTGTCTCTATTTTCATTTATACACAAAGTAGTCCATTTAATGTCCTATTTAGTAGTCATATTGTATTTGTACTTATTTGCTATCTTGAGTGGACAAGAGGAGGATAGATTCCTGTTCCTGTAACCCCTGACCCACTGGTGGGTTGTACCTGGATTTTTCTGTAAAGCTGCTTTGTGACAACATAAAAGGCGCTATACAAATACACCATTTTTAAACACATATAGCGTAAATATGCGGACACCCCAAATTCGGACGAATAGGCCTTATTACTACCTTAATCAGCTGAAATAATTATTAACACACAATAAACAAAATCCCTTTCTGTATAATAACATACAGATAGCAGCACAAACAATCTCTGCTTACATACGTTTACATGGCACAGCCGCGTTGCCCTACAGCGCATGCGTGGTCTAAATGCTACTGTCCTGAATGTACTGGTGTAAATGTGCGGCGCTGGAGCTCTGCAGAGGAGAGAGGGGTCTGTTAGGAGAAGAGAGGGGGGTCTGTCTGCAGATCCGCAGCGCCGCACATTTACGCCAGCACTTTCAGGACATTAGCCGTCAGCGCGTGCGCCGTAAGACTGCGCGATGTAAACACACGTGGAGAGACTGTTTCTGTGTCGATATTCATATTACCATCCAGAACTAAAAATCTTTACCACAACATGAGCGATGTTGTAAATGCTGCAATGCTGATTTTATGGCCCATTTTGCTCCGTAGAACATTACAAGCCGTCAGCAGTCAGTAAACTTAGAAGTCACATTAAATTACATTTTAACCGGGCAGTCCAGCACAAAGGTAAGTTAAAGTCACCGAACAGCTAGAACTTTACAAACCTATATCAGCTCCATTTACAATATAGGTGCACTTTGTAGCTCTACAATTAGAGACTGTACTTCATCTGTAGTTTCTCGGTATATACTCTGTTAGCCCCTTTCACCCTGTTCCTTTATTGTCAGGACCACCACAGAGCAGGTATTATTTGGATGGGTCATTCTCAGAACTGTAGTGACACTGACGTGGTGGTGGTGTGTTAGTGTGTGTTGTGCTGCCACACTGTTTATACTTTTATACACTTCACACACTTCTGTTATTATTATTGGTATTAACCATTTCAGAGACCTACAAATGGTTTTCATGGCCCCACGTTTTTTGAATTTGTTCTCTGTCATGTTTCAGGATACGCTATCCACCGATGTGGCTTAAGGTGCAGCCTTACAACAACTCTGTATACTGTCAGTCAATGCTGCTCCGCAAGGAAGATTTTAAGAAACATTTGATTTTGTGCAAGGCTAAACAATCAAACACAGCACCTCTGTTAAAGCCATGTTTTACCAGCACTGAGACTTGCCCACCCAGCGCCGAGTCATGTCCACCTGATGTAAAGCCATATGCACCCAGTGCTGAGCCATGCCCGCCAAGGGCAGAGCTAGCTGAGTTCATGCCCCCAAAAGACAAGTCTCTGTGAGAGCTGTTGTCCGGGAACAGTGTCCTAAGTGCAAAGTCCTTATGAACGTAACATTAAAACACATATTGACGTAAACATTCAAAGCCAAAGCTTTCTGATGGAAAGGAGTAGAGGCAACAGCAAGTTCACACATAAATATTGCTAAACATAAAACCCTATATACTTCAGGTTCTGTGTGTCTGATAAAGTACTACAGATTGCCAACTGCTGTTTCAAAGTGATAAGTGAGTCATCAGGTGTGTTTGTACAATTGAATGCATTTGACATGTTGAGAATTAGCTACTGTCAGTCAGAATAATGACTAAATTGATTAATTAGCAGAGAAAGTATGTACATGCCATTGACACGTGTTATAGCATGTTGGATGCCCCTGCTGCAAGAAGATCTTCCCATAAGTGATCATTTTCTTTTTCAGTCACTTTGAGGCTGCACTAGTGAAGCACAGTTGTGTTTGATATTAATGTGCTATCTGTTGTACTGTTATTGACTTTATATTCATTCTGTCTTCAGTCTAATCTCTATGGTTAATGCAGCATCTAAGGACATGATAAACTGCATGGAATATGCTGGAATTACAGGAACTGACAAGATCACATTTTCACAGTTTTTAATGTTGAATAAAAGCACCAGAGACGGTTATCAACCAAAAGGAACAGGACTGTGTTTGGAAAATCTTACTTGTTCATGTAACCCACTGTTTCTTATGATGTTCCTCTCCCTTCTGATTGATAAAATGTATATGGTAATCTGGGTAAGCCACAGCTTTGTTTAACATATACAGCAAACAATATGCTATCTGGTGTTTCAGATTTTGTGTCATTTTAAGCTTAAACAGCAACTCGCAATCAACTGTTTCTAGAATTTTTTATTAAAATAGTTTTGGGGGTCTGCTGACATGTTTGGCTTTGGAAATGGCTATTTACGACTTCAGTGTAGTCCAAAAATGTCAAAACTTGATTGAAAGAAAAAAAAATCTAACTACTAAAATGGGATTATAGTATATTTGTGCTAAATTTATGGCAGTGGAAATATTTAAATGTTTGCATACAAACATGATTATAGTTCTTTGAAGGCCTGTTTCTGGATTTTTCTAATATTTGATCTGTTGGGTTTTTTTATTCTTTGAGCAATAATGCAACACCAGCAGTTGGCGGTAAGGAATCATTGTGCATAAAGTTTTTTTTTTAACGTGTCAACATTCTATGCTTTATTGCAAACATCTGGCGTGTTAACACGAGGATTCTTACATGTGTTGAAACTACAATTCATTGACGAGGGGTGAGGAGTCTGAAACCGTGTAACTTGGCGCTCAAGCTATTAAGTTTGTAGGCAGAGCAGGTTCACCTGCAGCTCTATCAGGTTCTCGTCTGCAGGTGGAGTTTAGTACTACAGCGCTGCACAGTGCAGTCAGAATAAGCGCCAAATTAACAGCACACTGACCTCAGACGCACGTTTCTCTGCAAACCAGTCAACATCGACTATAGACACGACACAAGTCGGTGATGATGACAGGACATAGGAGTGACATGTTAGGTTCTTCAGTGCGATCTCTAAAATGCAGCGTGAAACCAGAACTACAGCGTGATTCTTGTGTCCGGTGTAAGGTGTGAAAACGTCCTTAGAGAGAATCAGAAACTGATTCTGATTTCTTTACAGCGATAGTAAGAGGAACCAGGGGTCACCATGTCTGCACATACTAAAGTATCTCCATTTTTGTTGATTTTCATTTTCTCTGCATCATTTCAACACATGGCCTGTTTACACTGTGTAAAAGATTTATTGATTAATATGAGAATAGCTAGCTTGGAAACAAATCAATTGACTTACATTGAAAGTTGGTAAAGTGGAGGTAAATCTTTTGTTTTCTTTCAAAACTTGAACATACCTAACGACCATAAATGGACTTATATATATAAAATCACCAATACTGTGAACACTTCTGACCTGTAAGTTTCTCAAAACTGAACTTAGTGCTTTAAAGCCCTCAAATGACTTTGTTTACATCTCTAATTATTCTGAAATGTTGAGAAATTTGGCTAGTTTGGACAATTTGGACAATCTAATCAGAAAAGACAGAGTTTTATATCCTCTACGCTGCTGTTTAGCTTCATGCAAACTGGTCTGTTTAAACCACAACACACATTCTTCAAACTGTACTTAAATAATCTTAAAGAGATTTGCTTATGCGAGTATGGATGGGGCGGGGGGCTAGATAGACCTTTTTCTGATGAGTATTCGCTAATGTGTATTTTTTAAAAGATGCACATACGATTCCATTATTAGGAACATTAGTCTCTTAAGTTCAGCGTCAAACTGAAGACACATGTTGGCTGACTATATCTGGCTTAGGGAAGCATTCTTGAACTATTCTTGTGAGTCTGATTGAACATGGACGCCACCGTTTAGAGTGACTGTGTTCCTCACTTCCTGTGTGATGTTGCTCTGAGGGGGGTGGAGTGACTGTGTGTTTATGTTCTTGTGAGGGGGTTTATCAGTGTGACCCAGCTGTGTCTCTACAAGCCGGTCGCTGGTCAGAGAGCAGACACACTTCTTCTGTAGGCCCGTTTCAGAGAGAAGACGCTTGTCATACTGGTAAGAATGTCTTCTTTTACACATTCTCGCAACTGTGTGTTATACAGGAGAGATTGTCCTTCTATAGTCTATATATAGTCTAATATAGTTTTTATGAGTAATATTGAAAATGATAATGAAAAGATAAATAGTTTTCTCCAGGGGGTTATTTAGGCGCACAAAGCCCTGCCTGTACTTCTCTGCCATGAAAGCATGAAACCTCATTACTGTGTGTTCTAACAGAGTTAGTAGAACTACGTGTTGTATCTCTGAAGTCATTGTAGTTTACTAGCTACACAGACCGTGTTACAGCCATAGACCCTCTCCAACACTTCTATAATATCTCTATATTTCTATAATTCTGTGTTTATGTTGATAATGTTTTTTGTTGTAAACGTATTCATATTAGGAAAATGTGCAAATGTTGTTGCTACACGATGTGCACAATAGAATTTTATTGCTAATTGTATTTTCCCTTTTATGTTTATCACAAATGAACTGTGTAAGTGGAGATTTTTTTTGCTGTATCATCTTCTCTCTTTCGCGTCTTTCCCCTCTTTCCGGTTAGAAAACTTTGGCCCTCATTATCTTTGTCTGTCATGTTCTACATAGACTTCCATGTACAATCCCAGAGAACCTCAAATGTAGTTGTATCTGTTTTATCTATTCCAAACAAATGTTTGTATCAGTAAAAATAAATGGGTGAAAGATGCAGCCCCTGTAATAAAATCACGAGTTCATAATATCATTTTTTTCTGTAACATGGTCACCACAGAGGAACATCTTCTATTACAGACTGGTACAGCTGCACTGCTAACGAGTGTCATGTGAGGTCATTTCTGTCATTACTGTTAAACTCTGTAAGAAGGTGAAATACAGCTGGGCAGGTACTGACCTCTTTCAGACTGAATGGTTTTGTGTAGCCCAAGTACCTTACTGGTTAATTGAGGTATATATGATGGCGATTAGTTTTTAAGCAATCTAAGTACTTATTATATTATATTGCTCTTGTCAAACAAAAGGTTTTATCAATTTTTATACTTTTTTCAGTTTGTGGTATTTGAAAATGCCTGTTGTCCTTTACACTGTGTGTACAATTTATGGTGAACGAACTAAAACAAATAACTGGTTACACTGACTTACATTAAAGTTTTTTTTTTGCCTTCCCCTGTAAACAGCTGTTCATTCATAGCATAAAATTCCAATTATTTAATGATTTAAGTCAAAATAAAAAAAGGAAAATGTTTGGAAACACGATCAGCCATATTAAAACATATATATATATGTATATATCATATAGGTTTATTTTTTAGTTCTACAGTTGCAGACTGTAGTCATTTACACTACTGACTGTAGTCAGATGTTGCTTGTTGGTGGACTATTCTCAGTCCAGCAGTGAGGTGTTTAAAAACTTTAGCAGCACTGCTGTGTCCCAAATAATATCTACCCTTTGGTTTTCCTGTGAAAGGACAGTGACAAAACAGGGGAAAAGAGAGCTAACAAAGTGTGTTTCATTTAAATAATTCACTCTTCACCTTCCCCTCCACCATGTCTGGTGTGACATTTAACCAGGCAGTGCTAAAAATAGTATTGGGTTTCAGGTTGAGTAACTGAGTAATTGAAAACAAATTCCAAACGTCTGAGCAAATTCAACTCTTGGGTCAGTATTGTGTACGTCTATAAATGCTCTCAGGTAACCAATTATATTAAATGACTCTTTCCATCCTCCACCTTCCCTGTCCTGCAGTGCTGCTGGTATGAGACGTGTGTTAGTCCTGGTGGCACTCTGTGTGTTGGGGGCTGATGTGTGCATGGCAAGGGTCGCGTGTCCGCAGGTGTGCTCCTGCAGGGCTGGTGTAGTGGACTGCAGTGGACAGGGACTGACCACCGACAAACTGCCTTCATCTTTCCCCACTGACACCATTGAGCTCCGACTTCATGACAACCTCCTCACAGCGCTGCCCACCGGTCTGCTAGACACGCTGCAGGCCCTGAGGCGAGTCAGCCTGCACGGGAACCACTGGACATGTGACTGTGCAGTGCTCTATCTTAGGGGATGGCTGTTAAAACAGACCAATGATGCATTGATAAGGTGAGCGTGTGTTCCATCAACCAACAGTGATAGATCAGAAAAGAAGTCTCACTTTTCTCTCCAATCATACACACGACAGTACTCACCACAATCATCTGTCCATTTCAGTGTGTTTAGCCAATTCACACCCCACTCATGTCTATCTGTATTTATCTACTTCACAGCACCACAACTACGTTGGTACAATCATTAGAAAGTTTGTTTCCTGTAGAATCCAGCTAGAACATCTGAACCCGTCTCTTTTCTCTGTACTAACAACACAGTTCACACAAACACTGTTTGTTTTTGTGTGAGAACTGTTCATAAAGGGACTGACTGTTAAGACTGTTAAGACATATGTGACGTGTTATTCAAGAGAACCACTTTGTATTGTCCTATTTTCAGTAAAACTGATTCCTCTGCAACCAGATGACATCATCACAGTGTGACAGGGTGGTTTACTAGTAGAGTAATTTTACCTATTTGTCAAATATTTGAAATAAACAAACATTCTCATTTGTTTATATGCCATACTTTAATAGCATTAGACACATACAGTGTTTTAACAGTCAGTGTTACTCGTAAAATACTTTTTTCAACAAAGCTGATTTTATATTGTTTCGAAAACATTTACTCCAAATCTTAGAATTTTTAATCCCTTGTTTTAATCTCTGTTCATCTCCTGCAGGAATGTGAGCTGTACCTCTCCTCCCAGTCTGGATGGGAGGCTGGTGGCATATCTGGATGAGGAGGAGATGCTGAGCTCGTGTCATTATTGGTTATGTGATCTGGCAGTGGCCTCTCAGATCAGCCTGTTCGTCTTCATAGTTGTGCAAGCGCTCCTGCTAGCCGCGGTCATCCACTTCCTCCGCCGCTTCGACCGGCTGACCTGTGATGCCCGCCGCTCAGCTCATGGAGTCTCAGAGGAAGATATGCTACTGAAGGACAGAGACTCCTGAGAAACTTATACATTAGTTCTCAACCCTGTTTCTGGAATACTTCTGATCGGCACAGTTTATATTAATTATTTTTTTTATATTATAAGGAGTCCACTTGCTGTAGACAAGCACAGGAACGTAGGGCATCCTGAGTAAGAATTGAAGGTATAAGAATAAAGGAAAAAATGAGAAATAATTCAACAATGCAAATTAACATTAATTAACATCAAACAACATGTAGACAAAACTTTCATTCCAATTATTTGTCAAGATTTCTACATAATTCAAGATTCATAATTCAGAAGTTATTCAGAGTGATGTAATGTGAAATGCAGTATTTAAGATAAAATAGGTCAATCAGAACTGTTCACAGAGGTGATGATTGGAAGTAGACGTCTAGAGATGTTTAATGCCTCTAAAAGCCCCCTTATAGAAATGTTTTACATTAAACTGTGAAACAATGTTTGTAACCAATATTTTAAAAAGGTTTTGACCCGAAACATATGTTTGTAAACAATTCAAGGCAGAATGGAACGGGCATTAAAAAGCAAAATAGACTTCAAAGGAACTTATTTCACCTATAATATTACATATATCAAATGTGGGCGGGTTCACTGGTTGTGTTAGGCAGTTAAGTTTTGTGTTGTATCTTTTACATCAAACTCTGTGAATGATGTTGATTTAGTGATTGAATTGTGCTATGGAATTCCTCTTCAACCACATCCTAGTGGAAGGAACTCAGGCAGGGCTCAGTAATTAGTAGGATTGGGTATATCAGAAGTAGAACTGGGTATTGTTCCAAATGTTTAAATACCAACATAAATATCAAAGCCTTGACTATGATTGATTTCTGAATATAAAATCTTTTGAATATGAAATCAGTAGTATTAGTAACAGTAGTATTCTGGTGCTCGTACTCTGCAGATGTTCATAACATGCCTTTCAGCCAATCAGCAGTGATTTTGGAGCAAGCATGTTTTTGGGTCAAAGACAAACAGCTCAGACTCTGACCTTTAGTATTATAGAGCATAATAAAAGCAGGAGGCAGGAGACTCCAGGATCAGGGAAGGGGGTCACTGCTTTACTCACAAAACAGTGAAAGAGTGGAAAGTAAGTTGATTAAGTGAGTAGATTAAGTGTTTTTAGTTATGAGCTGTTAATGTAAAGTCTGTAAGATGTGAGTCTGTTATATATTACATTTTTTGCAATTGTGCAATGAACTATTGATTTTAGGGCGAACAACATACACTTTTGGGTTTGTATTGGTTTTATACTGTATGTTTCCACTAAAAATGGTCATTTCCAAAGAAGGCTCCGTTTTTCTACAATAAAGTTCTGTTTTTTTCATAGTTTTTGATTACATGTTTGTGGTAAACTGTAGGTTGTAAGTTTAATAGTGAACTACACATGATTAGCACTCTGTGTGTGTATTGTGATGGAATCTGCTGAAAATGGAGAACTTAAATGTTTTTACAAATGTATGGATTCTGGTCACATATTTTACATTTTTTTGGTTTCTTTTCTCAGCACACACTCTCTAAATGATTGAGAACAGAAAAATAGTATGTTTTTTTACAATCTTCAGCTTTTCTCCCATAGCGGATGTGTTTACTTACTTTCACTTTGGTGCTGGAGATAAAACAAATAAAGTGAAACCACACATTCACATCTTTTTGTCAGAAATATTCTTCAAGGCATAAATATGTAGCAAATACTGCAACAGTTTAAATGAAATAAAACTAGTTTAATTTCTTGCTCCCATATGAAGTAACAGTATTTAAGTTGTACCAACAGAGAACTTTTTACAGTTTTAGTCTTGATTAATGCAGGACATATGTGTCGAGCAGCTGAGCATGAACTGATCATGGGACTTGTAGTCCTTGATGCTCTGTATGTTAAAGACATTCAGGAAACATTATGCACTATACAAAAATCCACAAAGAGAATTTCTTTTAGTTTATTCACACAACAACAGTTGGAATAAAAAAAAAATCTTCTGTTTAAACCTCTGCATTAGATTTAATAGACACAAGAAAGTACAGTATGTTTATTGATGCTTCTAAACCTAGTCCTGGTTCTTTGGGACAATCAGTCAAACTCATCCTCCACACAGTCTCTCCTCCTCCCGCTTACCTCTAAACAATCAAACTTCACCCCTTTACTCAAGAGCGTCTCCAGCAATGGAAAGCAATGCAATGTTAACACTTAACTCTTCCTTCGCTGTTATTTTTGTGACTTGCTTTTGAATGTGTTTCCTTGCTGAGAGCAGACGCACTTCGTCCTCATAAGCTCATGTGGGGTCTAAAAGCAGCCCCCCACAGATTAGCTGACCCTCATCAAGACCTCAACAACAGAACACCCTGTAATCAGAAACGCAGATACACCTTAAAAGCTTTTACTGGCATTATCTATTCGTTTTAATGGCAAGTGTAAACACACATTTATTCACATTCGTTGCACATATAATTATATAAGTCATATTAATTCATATTCAGCCCTAAAACAGAAACATATGAGTAACGTTTCTATTCAGCCCACATACAAAAATAGATAAAGTTTACATATATTCAGTCCACATATCGCAAGATCTGTGTAGAGACAAATAAGGTCATTTAATCGGGTTTCTGGCTATTTGCCTAAAACCTCCATTTTAATTTATGTTTCAGAATAAAACTTTAATAAAGCAACGTCTCAGACATCACACAGAGTATTTATAGCCATGTAATAACTTGCATTAACTCGCTTTTTGGTGCCACAGCTCTCTACGGCTAAGCGCGAACAGCAAACTGCTATAGTTTATCCGCCAGTTTTAATAACATATAAACGCGTTTTATTATAAAATAATACGATTACAAATTCGAGCCGCTCTGCAGTGAAACAGGGGAAGGAAAAGGAACCTTTCTGACAGCAGTGTGCTCGAGTCGGTACCATTACGGTGCTGCACGGTATGCTGCTGTCCACACGTGAGTTTATTGGAAAAGTAAATATCGGGAATAAAAACAGGATTATATACGTTTAAAACACGCTCCTATTATTGTGAGTATAAGATTGTTGATGTATTGTCTTTGGACACGGTTGCCCTTTTTAGTTGAGTAATAAGGGGGAGTAAGTGTGTGATTATTGTTAGCTCGCCTGCTAATCTTAACTGACTGTGTGTAAACATAACTTTACTGAGATTTAGTAAAAATCAGCAACGTTCAGCTTTAGCTTCTCTCTCTCTCTCTCTCTCTCTCTCTCTCTCTCTCACCTGCTGTTTTCTGACGGAGCTGTTTCATTAATTAACAGAGTGGTAGTTAACATTAGCTTAATTATACATTAGTAACTACTGTGTGACTTCTGTTTGTAGAGTAACTCCGTACTCTAATAAATATGTAGTTGTTTCAGTGTTTAGAATTCAATAAACAGCTTGAGTAACAGTACCAAAGTATCTCCTTAGTGCTGAGTAACTTGTAGAGCTGCTGTGAAACTTCGTAGTATATCCAGCATCTACCAGCACAAGAACTGAAGCACAATAATGAGAGCTGTGACTGATCACAAAGAAATATCACCAAATAAACACAAACAAGGAATTAGTCGCTAATTTAATGACTAATGTGTGACTTACATTTATCTTAATTTACAAATAGATGTAAAAGTATTACAGCTGAATAAAACTCAGTAAAGTACAAATCATTATTTTGACTTCATGTAACTGAGGAAATGTAACTCGTCAATGTCCAACTAAGGTACTGTGTTATTTGTTATTGTTCATGAATTTGTTTTGCCAGGTATTTGTAGTGCTCAGCGATGGGGAGACTTCGAAAGAAACACAACTGGAAAGGGAGGCAGCAGAATGAAGCTAAGCCAGCGCCTGCTACCTGCAAGGAGACTGACGTAGTGGTGGAATTAGAGGGTAATTAAAGGTTCTTTAGTAGTTCATTCAATAAAGGTTCAAGTTTTGCTGCTGCTTGTTATTGTAATTTCTATAAAAAAACACTCCTTTTTGATGTCGATGTGTTACTAGGCTTCTTTATTAGGGACATTCTCAGCACTGTAGTAAGACTGGTGTAGTGTTATTATAATGTGTGTTATGCTGATTTGAGTGGATCAGCCACAGCAGTGCAGATGGAGTATTAGACCGTCTATTAGACCCTCCTATCATGTTGGTCCACAATATGGATGTAAATTCAGAAGCAATAGGTCATCTGTTGCTGGGTCTTCCTACAGTCCTTCGTCACTGGTCATAGGGTGCTGCTGTTAGTTGGTGAACTTTTCTCAGTCCAGCTGTGACCCTGAGGTGTTTAAACACTCCAGCAGCACTGCTGTGCTAATCCACTCATACCTATGAGAATTATCACCCACCCAAATAATACCTGCTCTGTGGTGGTACTGTGGGGTTTTAAAAAGGTGTAAATTGAGACTTACAACTAACATGTTGGACTACAGTCTGTAATTGTAGAACCATAAAGCGGAAATGTTAAAATAGACAATTGGTGTAGGAACCTAATAAACCACTGAGTATGTAAATATAAAGAACATACAAGTTTATCCACATAATATAGCAACACAAACTTTTGTTGTAGTGGTGTAGTGTGTGTGGTGTTAGTAATAAACACATTCAAATCAAGTAAATTTAGTACACGTCTATTCTTAGAGTATAAGACTCTGACATATATGAGGTGTTAAATTGAGATCTTTAGAAAATGGCTAACATAGAATATCTGGTTCTGTCTTCCAGACTCAGCTGTTCTGAAAGGAGTGGATGAAAGCAATGCGCTGGTTCTCCCATCCACCAAAACTAAGAAGCAGAAGGTGGAGCAACCTGTCTGCAGGAAGAAACCTCTGACCAAGAAACAGAGGAAGAACCTAGAGAAAGTTTTGGAGCAGAAAGAGAAGAAATCTCACGTACGTGTTTGCATATGTGTGCAGAGAGAGTTTGGGGAACCACTCACACTGATGTGCGTTTATATGGACTTAATGATCTGATCCTAATTGGATTTCTGAAATTATGTGATTAATCAGGTGGTCATGTAAACATCATAAGCTAGGTTCTTAGATGGGATTAAGGTTTAGAAATCTGATTAAGAAATCTGCTAGAGAAATCTAGGTTTTAGCTCAGTATTCAGTTTCTCAGCACGTGTACCCTTACAAACAGTGCTTAACACAGCTTTAACAGCAAAAAAACTTTTGGAGCAGTACTGAACCCAAATACCTGCTTGAAGAAATTAGGGATTTAAATATTCTTTATGTTGTAGATGATGTATGTTCAAGTGGAAGAAAAACTGTTTATTGTCTGACTAGTGTACACCCATATTATTATTATTATCTTTATTGTCTGAGTACTCAATGAAAGAAATGTGTTAAATGGATTAATGACAAAATCGGATTTTCTGCATTTATTAAGTTGTTAACCGTATACAAACGCACTCAATGATAGTACCACTGATAATACTTTATGTAATTGTTCATGCAGTGTGAAATTATTGCCAAATAAATCAAAGTAAATGCAGAAGCAATGATGGTTGCACACATGCAAAAGATCTGCCTGCACATGAGTGTACTGTGTGTATTATGGTATCATATAATCAAGATAATCATATAATCATAGGAAATGTATTCAGTTATTTAAAGTATTCTTACTGTACAATGTGTGCAGTGTCTAACAATATTGCCCCACTATCTTCTCAAGCTTAGTCATGCAAACTTTAATACAGGTCCATCAGGTAATTTGAACACTATATAAAAAATCTAAACGTTTAACAGAAATTTTAATGTAGCGTAGCGTGTGATCGTGGCTGAGGCACTTGGTGCAGTGCTCAACGCCTTGATCACCCTAAGACTGCATCTTTTTAAAGCAATCAAGCAATTGTCATTTTTAAGAATTAAATTCACACCAACATGCAGGATTTCCTTCTACAATTACAAATTTGTGACCGCTACTGTACATGCATAATTAGGCTGCTGCTGATGGGAGTTTCATCTGTCTCTCAATGATTCACAAAACCACTGAGAAACAACCAATTCCAAGAAATGACAAATATAGTAGAAGTAGAAGAATAAGTTTTGTTTTATATATAAATATTTTAATTTGTGCCTTTGCATGTGCAGCTTTTCTAGCACCAGTGCTACCTGCTTATAAGCTTTGCATGCTAATGTCTAATGTTTTTAAGCAGGTAGCACTGGTGCTAGAAAAGCTGCACATATAAAGGCACAAATTCTGACTGTATGCTTGACACTTTTTTTTTTTCTCTCCATTCAGCGAGCCGATATCTTGAATAAACTGGCAGAAGTTCAGCTGCCAGAATCAGAAATGAAGCTGCTGTACACAACCTCCAAACTGGGCATTGGAGACAAACTCTATCAGACTAAAGCGTACGCTCACTCACACCAACTATTCATGATGCGGTTATTCTCTGTGGATTCAGCTGAAGTTCTTTAACAGATTGCTTGATCTCAATGTGTAGATCTCTGGATGAACAGGACGACAGTTCTACTCCAGTTAAAATCAGCAGCCTGAGTGGAGCCAACAGAAAGAGGAAGAGGAGGAGAGAGAATGAGGATGAAAATGAAAGCGAAGAAGCAGAGTCTTCTAAGGAGGAGATGAGCGAGGCATCAGACTCATCTGAGGAAGAAGAGGGTGAGACAGAAGATGAGGTTACAGAAGAAGTGAGGCCTGCAGAAAAAGAGGTGCGGCAGGAGGAGGAGAAACAGAAAACAGTGGAATTAAACGAGAAGAATAACATGGGAAATGAAGAAGAAGCAAAAACTGCTGTGAAAAAGAACGAGGACTGTCAGCCTGCTATATTCATTCCGGTGGACAGGCTGCCAGAGATACAGGTAAGAGAAGAGCTTGGGCTTGGCTGATCAAATGTAAACAGTAATTACTGAATAACTGAATTTGTATAATTTTAAAATCACAATAGATATATTTTTATTATGGCCTACATTAACAGCAGTGTTGTCTGAACAAGCTGAAAGTGGGGAACTTAATAATATAGACTTTGAACTGTCCGTAGATAAAGCTGTTGCAAATACCTGGCGGGTTGGTTTACTGTGTGCATTGTTCGGGTCTCAAGCCAGACAGTAACCACAGGTTAAATGGCAGTCCTCCCTCTAAAGATGCTTAGAAGAGATGAATAACATGTTAGGATAGATAAACAGAAAAATGTTGCTGACCAGGTCTGCCAAAATTAAGCACTTGCTATCAACTGGGCATCACCAATCTCATTACCCTTCCTCAGCTTTCACACTGCCATCCCTTCACCTGTAACACAGGGTGCTGACAAAGTAATTGGATCATCTGCTTTTGTGCTCTGCAGTAAAGAGGGTGAAATATAATGAATTTCTGATTCACTAGCTGAAATGAGGGAATGGAGGAGGAAGGTGTAGAGAAGGCCAGAGTTTTAATGTCCTAATAAAACATGATACCTGACCAGGGTCAGCGTGTGCATAGATATTCTAAAGAAACATTATGTTTATATTGTTTATAGATTTTACATTTTACACCAGAACAGAACTTTTGTTTTCTACAATGTTTCTAAATACTATTCAGACCCAAAATTATTAGTAAGTTCATATAATAATAACTAATGATATTAAATGGTATTAAAACATCGTCGTGGTAACAGTTTTGGCTCAGCTCTAGTTCGGGTGTTTGAAGGCTGTATTTGCTGCATTTGTAATAGGTTTGTGTACGTCTGCCTGTGTTTTGTATTTGTATGTAATGTGTTTTTGTGTGTGTACACACTGTAGGAGGCTCGTCTGAAGTTGCCAGTGTTGGCTGAGGAGCAAGTGATCATGGAGGCGGTGAGGGAGAATGAGTGTGTGGTGTTGTGTGGTGAGACAGGCAGCGGGAAAACTACACAGGTTCCTCAGTTTCTCTACGAGGCTGGATATGCGAGGTAAGCCCACTCACCGACATCTGTTTGTGTTCTTTATTCAGTATTTTTTCAGATGCTTAATAGGCCCAATAGATACACCAATGCAGACACAGGGTAAACCGTCTCTCTCTCTCTCTCTCTCTCTCTCTCTCTCCCTCTCCCTCTCTAGTGCTGGTGGTGTAATTGGTGTGACTGAACCCAGGAGAGTGGCAGCTGTCAGCATGTCTCACAGAGTCGCCAAAGAAATGAATGTCTCTACAGGGTGTGTGGAATGAAACTTCATGCATTCTTGGTATTCACATGATGACTGTCTAACTAACACTCTGGTGTGTGTGTTATCAGGGTGGTTTCCTATCAGATCAGATATGAGGGGAATGTCACCCAAGACACTAAGATCAAGTTCATGACTGACGGTGTTCTGCTGAAAGAGATTCAAAAGGCAATATGAGTGAACACACATGCTTTACTCAAACATCTAATTAAGTAAAGAGAATACTGAAAGAAGTTAGGATATTCACTTTCACTCCTTCCTTGTGTGTGTGTGTGTGTGTGTGTTTGTGCGCATATACAGGACTTCTTGTTGCAGAAATACAGCGTGATCATCATTGATGAGGCTCATGAGCGAAGTGTATACACAGACATCCTCATTGGCCTGCTTTCACGCATTGTCCCGCTGCGCAACAGGGTAACACAGTAGGAATAAACAGTCCACATACTAAAGCAGTTACACAGTTACATATACATAATTACATACATATCCTCGCTGTCCAATGAAAAACATATATTGTAAATTTTGAGTTTTCTACATAATTCGAACATGCCAATGGTTGTTTATATTATGTGAAAATTTCACCAATAGAAGTGCTCCAAAGTAGCTTGGAAAAATTCAGGTTCTATTGACCTACATTGAATTTAAAGGATGTTTTTGGTCTCTCCTGTAAAGCTGCAATATTATAGATACTTGTTTTTTTATTGGACAGCAACAATATACATAATTATTATATACATGTTATTATACATAATCTTCTGGTAAATAACCAGGGAATTAGTTTTGTTTAGTTTTTTCTTCCAATCTAAATCAAAATGGACCTTTTTAAATTATGCATTTTGTTGTCGTTTCCACCACCAAATGAACTGATCAGGGCTTCAGTAGTTGTGCTGAATTTGTTTACACTTTGTGTACTTTGAGTTAGATGATCGCCATTTCTTAAATGAAAACGGCACTAGGTAGCCAGAGTTACCCGTCACACACAGTCTAAGTAAAAGGTAAATCTGTATATCTCCAGTGTTGCTACTGCTGTTTGTGTTTACTGTTAACTGTTGATTAGTTGCGCTAATCAAATATTACGGCCAACTCGATCTCCTGTGTGTATTTAATCCTACAGAAAGGTTTACCCATGAAGCTGGTGATCATGTCAGCTACATTGCGAGTGGAGGACTTCACTGGAAACAAGAGACTCTTCAGCACTCCTCCTCCAGTCATCTCGGTCTGATCCCTCTCTTTCTTCTGCATTTACATTTTAATATTTAATACATTTAATATTTACATTTTAATAATTGTCAAATTATTTGCATAACTACCTGTAGATTCCACAGAGGAGTTGCCTTCTTAAGTGAAACTCTTAAACTGAGCAGCTGTATCTGTGTGAATAGGTGGAAGCTCGTCAGTTCCCAGTCACAATTCACTTCAATAAACACACGCCGATGGAGGATTACACAGGAGAAGCCTTCCGCAAAGCCTGCAAGATTCACCGCATGCTGCCTCCAGGTCGGACAGTCACTCGCGCTCATGAGTCTTTAGTTAATAATCACTTTAATAAACAGAACTCCAGTGCCAGTCAGCATGTTCTTGTTGTTTTTATTACCAAGCTAAATTAGAGTCTTCTGGCCAACAAGCTGTCCAGAGTTGTAAGATTTGTATAGATGATAAAGCTGATCTGGCCAAATGAAGCATGTCCTTAGAACCTTCATCTCTCCTCATGACAATAATTGACCAAAAGGTTGTTTTATTTAAACAAGATGGTTAAAAAGCCACTATTTCTTCTGATGTTCTGCTGGTAGGCTTGCCAGATTAAGCAGAATCCCCAGTTTAGCATTTTAATTCAATGAAAATTATTTATTAATTATTTGTCAGTGGTTGTTATTTATACTACTATTATTATTACCACTAATAATAATAATAACAACAATAGTAATGTGATTAGCCTAAATTTATTATTACATCACTATAATTGTAATTATAATTGTTAATCTTAAACGGAAAACTATCTTGACCATTTAGTGTATTTATATTAATCGATAGTTGTAGCTGCACATCCTGTGTGTTTATAAATATAAATTTATATTTTTGCTTTTTATTTTTACCCTGAGATTTTATGTAGTATGCACATTTTCTCTGTGTGTTTATTTCTTTCTTAGGAAAAAAAGAAATATTGTAAATATTTCATGAAACTTTTATGCAGTGTCTCATACAAATTCATATATAAAACCTGGTTCCTGTAATGTATTTAATTTAATTGGGTAACAGTAAATTAAATATGTAAATTAAATAATTTGTTGGGATTAAGTTAAAATAATATTACATCACAGAAACTGTGACACGCATGAATAATTGGCTCGGTTACAGACTGAATCTCTGCTGCGCTGTAGGTGGTATCCTGGTGTTTCTGACGGGTCAGGCAGAGGTGCACTCTGTGTGCAGGAGACTGAGGAAAGCTTTCCCATACAGAGCCAGCACACAACACACTGGTCAGTACACACACACACACACACATACACACACGGCTTTATACTGCTAACAAAACCAAGTGATGAGTCTTTGTTTACTTATTGTTGCAGATGCAGAAGAGACATCGGAGGAGCTGAGGAAGTTAAAGAAAGCAAAAAAGAAGAAAACAATGGTATTGATTCGTATATGACTCATTCCTCCAGAGATTACTAACTCCTGTTACTGATCTCGCTTTCTCTCTTCCTGTCAGCCTCTTCCAAGGATAGACCTCAATAACTACTCTGCTCTGCCTGTGGACGAGGGTGATGAGGATCGGCAGGCCGGCATCGATGATGATGATGAAGGCTCTGACCTGGACCTGGATTTAGGAGATCACCCGGAGGACACTGGTCAGATTTTAATCATCTGTTCTCTACAGGTTACTCACATGCTCTGTGCTAGGGTTACACTGTAATACAGAATAATTGTGTTAATGATACTGTGATTTTAATTACAGTTGATACAAAATCTTATATCTCCAAACCAGAATCAAACAATGTTAAAGGGCAGCTGGTAGTTTCAATTTATGTAAAAAAATGTTGTATGTTTTTAATATTTAAAAATGTTGATATAAAGTGTTATATTGCTATGTACTGTGATTGTAAGGCATTGGTGAATCGTGTGACATGGTTGAGTTGTTTAGAATTGTGGATATTTGTTAAATTGCATAAACAATGAACCAGGCTGAAGAACAAAACAAAAGCAAACAAATAAAACAAAGAATAAACTAAAACAGATTAGTTTTATTATTATTATTATTATTATTATTATTATTATTATTATTATTATTATTATTATTATTATTATTATTATATTCCACCATTAGCTTATTAAATAGTTTTATTATTATTATTATTATTATTATTATTATTAATAATAATAATAATAATAATAATAATAATATTTGTACTAACCAGTTTGTGTAACTGTTAAAATGTTCATTGACGAAACTCTAGTTGAAACACTATTGCCTTTAATGCTTTTGAACATTACAGACTTCTGTGCTGTGCTATCAGAATAGCTGAATTGCATTAATGAATAAAATATATTCTGCAGCGTTACTGTACTGAAATGTGTATCTGGGATATGTGTGTGTTTTGGACTCTTAGAGGAGAAGGCTGATCCCTCTATCCCTCTGTATGTGCTGCCTCTCTACTCACTCTTGGCACCTGAGCAGCAAGCTAAAGTACTTTCTTTCTCATATTTCTTTAGTTCAGTATTTCTTATCTTTGTTTCTGATCATATTTAGCAGAAATATTACATTCCAGATTAATCTGTCTCTTTAGCTTCATTAATTTATGCTTCTGACGTGTGTGTGTGTGTGTGTGTGTGTGTGTATACAGGTGTTCCGTCCACCTCCTCCAGGAGCTCGTTTGTGTGTGGTGGCCACAAACGTGGCCGAGACATCACTCACTATTCCTGGTATTAAGTATGTGGTGGATTGTGGGCGGGTGAAGAAGAGATTCTACGACAGAGTGACAGGAGTTTCCTCCTTTAAGGTCACCTGGATCTCACAGGCCTCAGCTAATCAGAGAGCTGGGAGAGCGGGAAGAACTGATCCGGGACACTGCTATAGGTTAGATATTTATTTATGTTTATTCATTTGTTAGAAGCTCTTCTCCTGAGCAGGTTACAGTTAAATCATGTACCAGAGGATTCTGACTGGTATAGTGTGGGGTAGCTGCCTGAGAATCAAGCTCCAGACCGTTGTGTGAACAGCAGCAGTATTATCAAAGCTACACCAGCTGCATATTCCTCAGTATGTTTTTTAATTAGTGCATGTGTGTTTGTTTGTTTGTGTGTATGTAGGCTCTACTCCTCTGCAGTCTTCAGTGATTTTAGCTTGTTCTCTGAAGCTGAGATCACCCGCCGACCGGTAGAAGACCTTGTGCTTCAGATGAAAGACCTCAACATTGAAAAGGTTTGTGGGGATCTTTGTGCTTCATTTCGTTCACATCATTCTGTGTTTGCGTTTCATTAAGAACGGATATAAAAATATCCGCACTAGTGCTGCCAAGCGATACAAATGATGAATCACAATTAATCTAATTTTTTGTGGCTAATCTAATTGTGAATAATTACATTTTCTCTGTTGCTCTGTTGACCAAAAAAAACATTTGATTTCATGTAATAAGCACTACATTTTGTTATACCTAAAGGAGTGGACAAAAGAAGCATATGGCCAAAAAACATATTTGAATTTAAATTAGCAATAATTCTCAGTGATGTGTGGAAAGGTGAATCTGTTGGCTGTGGAAAAGATGTTACTCTGTAACAGAAGGGTCAGAAGAGTCCAGTGGTGGCATGTTTTATACCACTCCATCCAGTGCTTGATACTGTGCTTGATGTAAGACTTGCATGCAGCTGCTCGACAATACAAACCCATGCTATAAAACTCCTGGTGCAGGTTTTGTGCTTATGTTAGTGTCAGAGGAGGTTTGAAACTTCAGTCATTTATAGTGTGATTTATAGACGCTTCCACTTTTCAGTAATATCACTGTCAGCTGATCTTAATTTAGGGAGGAAGAAATTTCACAAATTGATTTGCAACAGTGGCATCCTTTTACAGTAGATTCAGTAAGTGTCTGTCCAGTGTAGTCTGCAGAGTTACTGCTAATGCTGGCATCACTGGTGTGATTTGCTTGTTAATGGTACTTAACATACATTAATTTTTATAAACTAAAATAATACTGCTTTGTTTTATGAAGAGAGCCATCAATAGATCTTGACACATTAAAACCTGAATCATCAAACTGGTAAAATGACTGGTGAATTATTTATCATGTTCATTCATTATTAAATTGACATCCATAAACCCAATCTGAAGTATTCGATTACTGAAGCAGTTTAAAGGAATAAAACAAAAACAGTAAGTTGTCATTAATGTTTTAAATGGCCATCGTTACTTCATTTCAAACAATGGGTTCATCTCAGCACGCCGTTGCTATAAATGGTTGCTCCTCTCAGTACATCGTATGCTTGTAGGTTGTGAACTTTCCATTCCCGACCCCCCCTTCGTCTGAGGCGCTGGTGTCTGCTGAGCAGCTGCTGGTCTCTCTGGGAGCTCTGGAGGAACCTCCTCGCCAAGGACGGTACGAACGTCTTTTTCTCTTCTTCATTCATTCATCACTCTCTTCGCTTTCCCTTTTGTCGTTTCAGTTGCCTTATTAAGTTCATCTGTCTCTCTCAGGATGGTGAATATGAGGAGGGCTCGCGTGTCTTGCCCTATAACCCCTCTGGGTCGTGCAATGGCAGCGTTTCCCGTTGCACCACGCTATGCTAAAATGCTAGCTCTGGGTCACCAGCAGGGCTGCATGCCCTACATCATCACTATAGTGGCAGCCATGACCGTCAGAGAGATCTTTGAGGAACTGGACAGGTGAACAAACAGCTGTTTAAGTTTCATATTATTGATGTCACCAGAAAGCCTCATAAGCCCACATTAGATGGGTGCTAAGGCTGATATTGATACTGATTTGATATTGATCAAGACTGAAATCTTTTAATATCATTTAAAATGAACTATTGTAACTGAAGCAGTTTACTTAAGATGAGCATCTAGAAGTAGCCTGCCAGTATTGCAGAGGGAATTGTTACTGTAGGCAGACTCTGCTGTTCTTTCCCATTTACTGACGTGCTGAGTCGTGAATGTAGTCCTAATAATTCCTAGCACACAGTAATGTTAAGCTTTTTGTTATGTATGTGTCTAAACGGTCTCTCTTTCTACCCCTCAGTGAACGCTGTGTCTTCTGAGACGGGGGTCTGTGTAGACAGTAAAATGGCTCTGATATTGATCAAGACTGAAATCTTTTAATATCATTTGATACTTATTTGATATTTGTTCTTTAAACTTGCTCTAAGCTTTAAAATGAACTATTGTAACTGAAGCAGTTTACTTAAGATGAGCATCTAGAAGTAGCCTGTCATGCTTAAATTACTCACTGTACACTGGATTGTCCCACACTATGAAGTACAAAGTTAACAACATCACTACAATGTGAATGTGTGTTTTATTAACATATATTAGTTTTTTTCCATCTCATTAAAAGATAGCGTTTCAGAGAGGTGAGGTTTTCTTCATGGTTATGACGATGTATGAAATGATTAAGTGAAGAATTAACTATTCTGTGTGAACTAACTGTCTTTCTCTGTCTCTCTCTGTCTATCTCACCCTCTCTCTATCAGGCAAGTGAGTAGTGAGGAGGAGAGCAGTAAGCTTGCTGGGAGAAAGGCTCATTTTGCTCAGATGAGGAGGTTGTGGGCAGGGCAGGGTCCGTCTCTGCTCCTAGGAGACCTCATGGTGATGCTGGGTATATAACACAAAAAGCTGATTTACCTACACACATGTAAAACAAAGTTTTAATGATACTAAAATAGTAATATTAATACTGTATTTTACAATATGCTGTGTAATGGCTTATGCAGGTGCTGTAGGGGCATGTGAGTTTGCTGGCTGCACGCCAAAGTTCTGTGAGGAGAATGGCCTTCGCTACAAAGCCATGCTGGAAATACGAAGGTTGCGGGGGCAGCTTACTAATGCAGGTAAACAAATATACACATGCACATAAGATCTGTCAAAGTTGCCCACGTGTGGTATTCAGATTCAGGTTTCGTAAAGCTTTAACATTCGACACATTCGAATATGATCTGTTTTATTAAGGATTACACAGAAATGCCAGCAGAGCAGATTCATGACAAGCTTTTGGTACCTGCTTAGTAATGATGAGGTTTTCATTTAGCATGTTTCACTTTATTTCTCCGGCCTCAGGGCCAGGCAGTATGGCGTTATCAAAATAATAATGTTACAATAAAACACACTGTTTTTCTGATCATCTGGTCAGTGCTTGTGGAACACTGACCAACTGCGTGTTTCATTATAAAGAAAGCAAAATTAGTCCTGTTTAACTGCGCAGTGTGTAAGATATTAAATAAAAAATAATTGAGTTTAGAATTGTTCGTAGTATTTTATTATTGTAGCACTACTGGCTCATTTGTTCCAGCTGATGAGATAAAATACTGTTACATATTATGTATCATGAATATTTCTTGAAGTATCACAGTATTTTTGCCACCTCTGTTTTGCATGTGCAGATTACTTATCTAACACTGTTTGTTATGTTGCAGTAAATAAGAGTAAATTTTAGTTCTTGTTATATCTTTGTTAACCCTTCTGCAAACACATTCACAGCAATATGATACTGTTGATTCACTCTTATTAAGTTTAGCACGCTGCTCTGATTCAGCAGTGCTACTCCAGGCTGGAACTGATGTGGACAGATATAGGATATGAAATGTATTGTGCCATCATTTTTGCTGTGAGGCCAGTATTGCAGAGGGAATTGTTACTGTAGGCAGACTCTGCTGTTCTTTCCCATTTACTGACGTGCTGAGTCGTGAATGTAGTCCTAATAATTCCTAGCACACAGTAATGTTAAGCTTTTTGTTATGTATGTGTCTAAACGGTCTCTCTTTCTACCCCTCAGTGAACGCTGTGTCTTCTGAGACGGGGGTCTGTGTAGACAGTAAAATGGCTCCTCCCACTGAATCTCAGGTGGTGTGTCTGAGGCAGATTGTTCTGGCAGGGTTGGGTGATCATCTGGCCAGAAGAGTACAGGCTGAGGAGATGCTGGATCCAAAGTGGAGAAATGGCTACAAGGTGAGCAAATGCACAGTTTGTCATTAAATTTTGTGAAATTAATATTGAGAAAAATGAACTTTGGATGATGATCTACAGCACATTTATTCAGCCTGTTAGCCCCGTTATAATAAAGTTCTCTCTTGGACGTAGAGTACGATTTATCTGCTTCAGATGGCAGGCTTTTTGTCAAGACAACACGCTTTGTAGGCTTTGCTTTGTGGGGTAATAATTAATAATCACTAATATTTATGAGGTATTGAGATGTAGTTCCCGAATATTCTCTTAAGAAAGTTTTAGTTGTTTAGACAGTAGTTTTGAAAAAGAGACCAAAAATGGTATTAATTTTTAATGTAAGTTAATGTGAAGAGCTTTTATTCCAAGTAATATATTTTAATCCATCCATCATATAAACAGGAGCTGTCATGTTTAAATGATATAGAACAATGAAAATGGTAAAAAATGGAGATTTTACCTTTTATAGATTAACAGATTTATACCATATTTCTGTTAACTGGTTATTCAGTTTATTTACAGCCCATAAAGACTGTAAATAAAAGTAGAACAAATTCAAAGTTCTAAACATTTTGCCTACAAGAACTAGAGTTGATTGTGAGGGAAACATCCAACAGGAAAGACCTCCTAGGTTTATTTTTACTATTCTATTTTGTAGAACTTATCAGTTTGACACTAGGGGGTCTCATGCTGAGACTGCTGGGGGGGATGTCCAGTTTATTGCTTGAATGTCATTTTCTTCTGTATGGCTGTTATGTAGACGCCTCTGCTGGACGAGCCTGTATTTATCCACCCGTCCTCTGTTCTACACAAAACACTGCCCGACTTTATTGTCTACCAGGAGGTCATGGAGACCACCAAGATGTACATGAAAGGTGTGTGTGGGAGTTTTTCTACTTCTGGATCGGTTTTAATTTTGCAAAGACTGGCCATGTTGTAGACTGAGGCTGTAGAAACTGCTCTGTTATTAAAGATTGGCCTGAATTTCTGAATGCCTGAAGTTTTGTTCTACATGTTTTTGTTCTAAATGTGTTTGACTGTGTTTATTATCTATATTATAGAACATATGTAATGTCTATGTAGCAAATACTACTGTGCTACAGGCTGATGTTCGATTTATGTTTGTGTTACCACTGTGGTTTGTAGGTGTGTGTGCAGTGCAAGCTGACTGGATTCCAAAGCTTGTCCCACAGTATTGCCACTTCAGCGGACCAGAACAAAACCCTGCCCCCTGGTATTGTCCACTCAGTGGCAGAGTGAAGTGTCAACAGCAGAGCACCTTCTGTAAGGCCACACTTCCTCTCCTTCAAACGTTCTGTAGCTTTCTAGACTTGAATAGTAGTGTTGATTCTTGTTACATTGTATGAACTTGGGCTAAACAATACAAAGAAAATATATTATATTGTAATATTTTGGGTTTAAAAATAACAATATTTAAAATATTTGAAAAAATAAACAGAAAACATACTCAAATTGTTTGAACTATTTAAACAAAATGATTTAATTTAAAAAAAGTAGGTTAGGGGGTTGGCGCAGTAGTGTTATAATCTGATTAAGATGGTACAATGCAGACAGTACACCACATTGCGATTATATTTCAGTGTATTGTGAATACAGTATACTTTGCAATGTGCTGAAAGTCTGTAGTACATTTTTTAATTCTTTGTTTGCTGGATCATGTGAGTATTTCATATTACGGTATCTTGAAAAATCTAGCCACATTCTTCTGAGCAAATGGATAGACTCGAAAATCTATCACTTATTTCACTTCTTTGACTTGAGTTTTCAAGTTAATGATCTGTTGCAAACATTGTCAACATTGGCTTTACCCCCGAGTTAGCAAAGAGACAGCAAAATATTTCTATGTTAAAGTAAACTACTCACCAAGCTGCAGTGATGAGGAGGACTCATGAGCTGATTATTTTTTAGATCATAAATATGGGAGAAACTGTTCTGTCATTCAGTTTGACACATGATGAGTAGCACTTTCCAACCATATCTATGAATATTTGCTGCATAAAAACACTTTTCATTTTTTAATGAACTGATTGTGTATATTAACAGTCAGAGTTGGTTGGAAGCTTCCTGCCATAGAAAGTGATCATCCAGAGGGTCTTGAGCGCTACAAACTATTTGCCCAGTTTCTGCTGGAGGGACAGGTATGTGTTTCTGGTTGTCTGTATATTCACAGTTTGTTATTGAAAGAACTAATGGTGTTGAAAGAATTAAGTATTCAGAGTTAACAGTGCCAAAGGAGGCTCATACTAAGCACCTTTATTTTGGATGGATGTTTTAGGTTTGTCCCAAGTTGCAGCAGCACAGTAAATGTTTACTGTCTAGCCCCTCGATCATGCTGAAGACTTGGGCCAAGTAAGAACATGATGCATATAAATAAATGTTACATTTGTCGTTGTATGTTTATAGCTAAAAAAAATAGTTGTTTTGTTTGACCTTTTTCCATGTATTTCAGGCTGCAATCCCGGACTGAAGCTCTGTTGAGAGCACTGGTATCTGAGAAAGTTGACAACAGAGATGCCTTAGAAGCTGCATGGAAGAAAAATGGAAAGTGTAAGTATGGCCAGTATAACCCTGCCACTTGATTTTCTAACTAGCTTGAGAAAGGGTATTAAAGTGTTTCACATCAATAAAGTATAAGTCACTGGTTGAATAATGTCCCCTGATGTTTTGATGTATAGTAGAATACATTTACACACCATGCCAAATCAATTAGTTTGAAAAGCATCCTGTTTCAGCAGCATCTCAAAGAAAACATCACATATACATAAGGGTTATTATTTAGTCATGGTACTGTTTGTGCTGTGAAAACGGACTGTTTAAATGTCCCTGCTGTGCCTTCTCAGTTCTTCTCGTTTTATTTTGTTTTCTTTCTACTCAGTCTAGATCAGGGGTCTCAAATTCCAGTCATAGAGGCCTTGTGTCCAGCACAGTTTGGCACTTTCGCTGCTCAAACAGACCTGATTCAGTTCCTCTGTTAATTAGCTGGTTTACTGGTCGTATTTAAGTCACACCAGCAGTTCCTCTAGGACTGGAGTTTGAGACACTGTTACAGAAATTCTGTAGTGCTAAAGCTGGACGTCTGGTTCATATTTAAATCTGTTTTGTTGTAAATAGTTACTGTTGGGGCTTTATTTATAGTTTGTTTTATTTACACTGCAGCTGTTTAATTTGATCAAGTTTCTCTCATCTAAATAGAAGAATGAACTACTAAAATAATGCAGCAAAGTCAGTGCAAGAGAAAAGTAGTAAAGCTTCACAATCAGAGGAGAATAACAATGGGTAGAATAACCCTGTAATTACCTCTCAAAACTAGAGCCTGACAGTAATATTAACTGATAGTGACAGCCAGCATTTTTGTCTGAATCAGCAAAATTATCACCTGTAATTACCACCTTTTGGCTGCAGCATTGTCAGGATTTAAACTTTGCCATCCCCTGAAGATAGAGTGAAACCCTAGATGGTTATGCCACTGGGTAGCTCAACATGAGTAACCCCACCTGTTTAACTGCATGACAGTAAGACAGGCTGATCTGGTACATTTGAACAGCAAACACCATCATGGTTAGAGTAATAAAATCATGGTATAGACCACAACATTATCATAGCTCAACTGAAAATGCAGATGTAGATGGTTCCTTTAACCCTTAAAGCACTACAGTAACACATTACAGTTACATGATATAAATATTGAAATGTTATACATAATTTCTGTTGCAAAATAAATACCGTTTGTGTCTAACATATGCAGTGGATTTGGAATGAAAAGAATGAAAACCTCATATTTTCTTCTCTTTTCACAGTTCTCCTATCAGCATACTCTCAGTGGATTCCAGAGTCGCTTCACCAAGAAGTCATAAAGAATTGGCCCCCTGTTTGACATACACACACCCACACACACACACACCCACACACATACACACCCACACCTTGCCAGAGCACCTGTCTCACCTTCACTCAAAACACACACTCTCGCTCAAACTGGCCCTTTGAACTGTAAACAGGGGCGGTCTCGGAGAAGGCTTTTTAAAGACAGGTTCTCTCTTGCCTCTGGTGCGATGGACCCAAGGCCATTTTTTACATTTACCGGCTGTATGTATTGTATTTATTTGTGGAGCCGCTGAGGGTAACAGAAGAAATCTCTGGCAACCAAATGAGCATCTGGGCTGATCTTCTGTTCATACACTGAAAAAAGTATTGCTTTAAATATACTGTGTATACCGTGTACATCGTTTGGACATGAATAAAACTACATCAACACTGTTGGTTCGAAGTAAGTAAACTGAAAGAGAAAATTGTGTTGATGTAACATTCATGTGGAATTGTTGTGCACATTCGTATCTTAAATTCAAGGAATGACTTTTTCCAGATTAGGTTTAATCCCTAGTGAAAAAACTGGGGCTAATCTGGTTTAGTCTGAGACTCAGCCTTAGGGTTTTACTGCTATGTGATGTTCAGGCAATGCAACTTGATAGGCTGTGAAATTACAGCAAATAAATCCTTTTTAGACAAACAAAAACATAAAACATAAAATTTTATGACTTTTGTTTTTAAACTCATTTGAACAAACAACATGTAAATAGATAAAGAACATAACGGCTGCCATCACACATTGCCGTAAGCAAAAATGTTCCAAACACTTTACATTTTGCTGTGCTGACATTTTTCCTTCAAACAGATGAATGACGAATTCTCGGAGTAACTAAGGATTCAAAATATGATTATTGCTACATGTGAGCTAGCACTGCAGCACGTACACAAAAAAAACTGGATTTGGAACATTTTTAGTGTTTGCCGGAGGTCATTTTCAGAGGCATCATTAATTTTTTTTAGCAGAGAAAATCTAAACCACGAGTTCTTAATAAACAGAGGTCTGTTAAACCTACAGCATTTTAGCCCATCCCATTCATATTGAAGTTATAAGGAGTGCTTAAGCCCAGACTACTTTTTTAATGCTGTACAACGCAGGACATAGATCAAATTCATCAGTCTTAAATGCCTAGTAACAGAATCAGCCTTATTATTTCCTTGTACTGGCAAAGTAATGTGACTGATTACTCAAATTAATTTTATGTTTAATTAAGTATGACTATAATAAGCCTATAGGCCTATACAAATGTCATAAGTGAACCTCAGTGAAAACAGTAATACAGTGAAAATGTGAGATATGTACTTTTTAAGCAACATTATTTATAAACAAGAAGTTTCTGTTCAAGAGCCAGTAATTTCAGTTTTTCTGCAGCCTGTGGTCCCAGATCAGAGTCCTGTGTGTGCATGATGTGAAGGAGAGTGAGACAAAAATGTTTCATTTTAAAGGTCACCATTCATCCCTATTCAGTGGTACGAGTGATAAGAGGATTTGTGAGGATTCCTGTTAGAGACTGATCAGACTTAGAGTAGTTCTAAACCTGTCTGGTGAGTTTCAGCCTCAGGTCCTCCCGTGGTCGCTCTGGAACTGCAGTGATGAGCTAATCGATACTGAAAAGGTCGGTTTTGCTGTAGGCATATAGGCATTCATGGCTTTTCCAAAACACTGGCCAACACTTCAGGACTATAGTTTCACAAAATTTTGTACTTTCTTCCATCAAGGCTGACGTAATGGCAGTTGTATAAGGATGTGAATGAATGAATGCTCGAGAACTGTTGCAGGTCGCTGTGTAAGTGAAAGGTTAAATTTACGAAGTACCTGTAAAACCTAGAGATACCCCCCTAGAGATGGCTTATCAGTGGGTATCGGTATCGGTCTGGTGCGAGTATAAGATGCTGCTTGGATGGAAAAAAAGTCTTGTGTTGAGCATGATAGGATACTTACATGTTTATCTTAGGTTGAATAATTCAATTAAAAATGTAAGTTTTTAAAAGATTGGTATTTGGTTGAGACTTGCAGGGTTTTTTTTACACATTTTGCACACCTACATGTCACCCATTTTGTTCATTTGTAATTCTGTTGCTTAGTTAAGTGAGTTTACTAAAGACTAAAACTCACTGTGGCTACTGTCAATAAGGCACCTAAACGCATAACATCATAACACGTATAATTTTAAGAATCCCCTAGAATTTGGATTGCGATAATTACTTCTTGGAGCCCCTGTATTGCGCACCTTGTATAACTTCACTAGGCACATCTCCTTGTATCTACACTCATTGTCCATTTCATCAGCTCCAGTCTGTAGTTACGGACTGTTTCTCTGCATACTTTGTGAGACCCTATCAGCCCCTTGTAGATGATGATATCTCATCTGTTGCTACACAGTTTGTGTTGGTCATCCTCTAGTCCTGCATTTTGGTTAGTGGACTATTCTCTGTCCAGCAGTGACACTGAGGTGTTTAGAAATTCCAGCAGCACTGCTGTATCTGATCCACTCAAACCAGCACAACACAAGCTAAAACACCACCATGTCAGCGTCACTGCAGTGCTGATTCACCAGCCAAATAACACCTGCTCTGTGGTGGTCTTGTGTGGGTTCTGGTCTCTAAAGAACAGGGTGAAAGTAGACTAACAAAGTATACAGAGAAACGCATTGACTATTTATTAATTGCAGAATTAATAATAGTAATAATTGTAATTGTAGAATTACTAAAAGTGTCCGGACAATGAGTCCAATGACACTGGCTAACAAAACCTTTTACATCTAAAATGGTAACTTTATAGAAGAAGGATGAAAAATCAGCAGGATCTTTATTTTACTTTACTAATTTTATCGACCTATTCAACATGTAAGTTTGACACCGCATCAAGTTTTCAAATCACTTGGAAAAAATTTAAGTAATAAGGTTCTGTTCTGACAGACATTATATTTCAGTGCTTACTAGCTAATGCTTGTTTGGCGTTTATAAAAAACTGATTCCTTGGTTAATCAGCATTGTTAATCAGTTAAGTTAATCAAAATAATTAATGACTAATATCAACAGTGACAGCTGTTTATTACTGAGGCCTAGTAACGTTCAGGCAGCAAGAATTGTTCTTTCAGTTGAATACAAAAGAAGCAGTTTCAGACTCCCAGTAGAGAAGATTAGAGACTGGTTAGGTGTGTGAAGCACTGAGCTGCTCCACGTGCACACACTTTCTCATATGGCCTTTAAGAGTTGGGCCACCTGGATTTACTGGGCTGACCTATATTCAGGGGCTGGAGTGGAATGCCAGTGGGTTAATGGGCGTGGGTTTTGGTGTATAGCTCAAATACAGATGGAGATATTTCTGATCAAAGCACTACTCCACCATTTTTTTTTCTAAATTTCTAAAAAAATTATAATTTAAGTTTAATGGAAAGTCATGCAGAGTGGTTTGGTGTGAAATGAAAATAAAAATGTGTTTACATATGTGGTGAAAGGGATCAGAGGTCTGGAGTGTTCAAGCTTAAATCTGTCAATGTTATAATAAAGGAAATGATGACGAACATGCTGCTTGATACTTAAGATATTGTTTTATGACAATTTTGAGATCAGGTTGAAGCCTAAAACATATATATTTTTAAAAGTATGCCATTCCTGGTGAAGGGATATATGCAGAGCGTTGTAAGGTGAGATAAACCACAAAATTATCAACGCTTATCCTAACAGGCGCCATTCGCTATACAGGTTGCCAGTTTTGATCAAGTAAGCTAAAGTAGCCTTTATGGCAGGCTTATGTAGGTGTCCAGTGGCCTTATGAACAATACTCTTTTTTTAGCACCACAATATCACATATAACTACTCGGATTTGTAGTTTCACTGGTTTAATACTTTAAAAAGTAAATAAAATGACTGACCCCTGTCATTGGCCACCCCTGATTTCCACCTTTGCAAAGAAGACTGACCCACCAAGTTTCTGTACTGAATACCCCCATTTACATCTCAATGATTAAATTCTATGAAGTTTTTAATAAAAAAAACTCATTACACTTCCCCTTTAACGCGGTGGCTGAAAGTTGGTGTGTTCGTTAGTGTGCAGGCCCCCACCTTCGCCTGAGGGGAGAGTGAGTGAGTGACTAAGTGAGTGAGTGGGGGAGGGGAGCTCTCTCTCTCCCTCTCTCTCTCTCTGAGGCAGATGTGTAGAAGAATGAACAGACACACCCAGTCAAACATGTCTGGCCGAGGCACGTCGAGGGAGGGGGGCAGAGACAGAGAGAGAGAGAGAAGTAGAGAGGTAGAAAGGGAGGCGGGGCAGGGGGGGGCATTGGCAAGAATCGGCTGAGTAAAAAGAGGGAGTGACTGACGGAGGAAAAGAAAAGCGAGTAAGAAGTTTTGCTTCACGCACACCTGACAGCCCTCGCGCTACAACAGATCGACGAGGAGAGTCCGCGCGCTGCCACACAGCTCGACAAACTTCTGAGGAGGAAAAAGAGAAACAGAGGGAGTCGGAAAAATGAAAGACGCAGCGAAAAAAAGAAGTGGGGAGCAGAAACAAGCGGGTGAGAATGAAGTTTCAAGTTTATCTGAGGGCACTTAACTAAACTTTTTCCTCTCCTCGTGACGGCTTCTCTCTGGACTGTGAAAGTGTGTGTGAAAGTGTGAAAGAGGAAAGGTGGAGTTCGGGTGGAGGAAAAGCTCCTGCTTTTTCACCCAGATACGAACTGAGCTGAGCAGGAGTCTTCTCTGTGACACAGAGCTTTCTATTAGCTACTTTATTAGTGTGAATAAAACTGTTATTACATGTGGAGATTGTTATAAATGCTCTATTATTCACTCTATGGAAGTACTTGCTGCTCTGGATCTGAAGCTCCTCCCTCTCTCTGAACATCAGACGCTCTTTGCGCAGAAACTGATAGACACGTTCCTGTACAGATCCAGCAGAGTATGTGCTTCTGCTTGTCTTTATTCCTCCTACAAACACACTACAGCACATCCCTGCTGAAAAAAACACAGACCAGCATGCCTTCTCTGCTGGTTTAGCTGGTCACCTTGCATGGTGGTGCTGGTTTACCCGCATCAAACCACAGCTTATGCTGGTTTTGCTGGTGTTCTGCATATTAATTTCAGTTGCTGCTGACCAGCATACCAGCATCTAAAACAACATATGCTGGTTTTGCTGGTGGTCAGCCATGTTGATTTTTTTTAGCGGAGATCTGCCTCAGCCCGACAATAAACTAGTTTTCTCCTGGCAGGAGTCCAGGATTACCCACTGCAGGGCATGCCTCCTCTTCATAAGGACGCGTTGCTCTCGGGGCAGCTGTCTGTCAAAGTCATAAACTACGCTTTACTTTGACACTCCTACTTACAGCGATTTACTCTGCAGGCTCACTGCCAGGCTTACTAGAGAGAAGCTCTGGAGCAGGAATCAAGCTGTATGAATTTCTCTTGGTGTAGGTTTGCAGTGCTATATCACACAGGAGGTATCCCCAGTATCCCTAGGTGCATTTAATACATATTTAATAGAATAACGATCAGACCAAGTGGTATTTATTTATATACCATTCCAGGAGCTTTTAAAAGGCAGCTGCTGTTTCACATTGTTATTCTAGTGATTCACATCTGCTTAATGCAGGTTTGCATCAAAAATGGCTTTGTGGATATCTGAGTTCATATTTGCATCATTGAACATGAGAAAAACAGTCCAGTTCTCTGATGTCCACCTGTGTACAGTACACATAGTTCAGTCTGGTTGAAAGTCATCTCCAGGCTTTATCCACACAAAGAGTATACCATCAGTCCATCAGTTTGATGGTGTGCTGAAAGTGTTTTTTACACTTTATGAAGTAGCCTAAAACTTTATTGTAAAAATTTCAGCAGTGGCCACTTTTTTGTATGTAGGAAGGGCCCTTAATTAGAAAGATGCTGCCAGATTTAAGGGCCTTATTCTTCTTTAACTTTACAATTACAAAGCTGTATTCAGTGGACAGACCCTTTGCTTACACGGAAAATTCTGTGCAAATAATTTGAAAGACCTTCTCCTCAGGCCAGCAAACCCATCATCAAAGCTTTGTTGGCAAAGTTTTGTGTGTTTGATCTGTTCTGCCAATGTGTGGCACATTGTCGTTGTGTGCTAGCTGTGCCCGCTGGAACAGGATAAGCACAGCATTCTCTTTAAAAAAGCCCCAGGATGTCTGCCTAACCAACCAACCAACCGGTTTTTGAAATTTTCATTTTTCTTGTAGGCAAATTTGTGCCTGGACAAGCTTACACAAAGTCAAGCTGGATCATGCTTAACATATTCTGAAAGTGAAGGGTTCACCTCTAATGCTTTTTTTCTGCCTGAGGTGAAGGGCAGTAAAGGTTAATCTCGCATCTCCTGTCATCCAGATCGATGGCATCTGCTGTAAGGCTCCTGCTCCTCCACCTTTGTTGATTTCTTGAAAGACTTCTCTTATGTAATGTGTGCAGCATGTATATGATAGCTGGAGGCAAATTCTTCTTCTACATTCTTTTACAGTATAATTTCATTCTGCAGATATCTCTCAGCTGATTAATGGCAAAATGCCTGGAGGAGTCATTAAGGAAAATGAAGGGATGCTTTCTGTGAAGATCCAAGGGGCAGGAGTTGATGCTTTTGAGTTACAGGTAAGATTCCTTGCAACTCAAAGAGATTTTGTTTCTTTCACACCAATGTGTTAAATATCTGCCATTTCAAACCAAATCAATAGATCCTCCTTTTATATCAGTTGGAACTGAAGTCAGCCAAAGTGATGCCATTTAGTCTGACCTGCTGATCTTATCAGTGCTATAGACCAACAGGGGTCATCTACTGTACCGTCTTACTAAACCTAGCTATAAAATGAGCTAAATCAGGTGTGTTTCAACAGAAAAACACCAAATGGTGCTGGACAGCAGCCCTGCAAGGGTCAGATATGAATAAGCTAGTTTATTTTGGGGGCATCTACATTTCATGGGGGATTTCACAAACCAGCTCAGCTAGTAAGACAGTTTAAATCCAAAATGAAATTCACAGACAGTGGGGTAAGAAGCCTATTAGACAAAATTTCAGCTTAAATTTCAGTTTACTAAGAAATCCAGCTTTGTGAAATAGCCTCCATGACAGAATTTGCGGATGTGTTGTCTGTGCAGGTTAATGGGTTCTGGCTGGTCCAGGACGCAATACTGAGCATTCTAAATAGAGAGGAGGTGGCTCCCCGCACATCCCTCGCTCTTGCCCTTTCGGGTGTAACCCTTGACCCCTTCACTGAGCTCCAGAGCATCAAGGGCTTTAAAGCAGGTGTCACCCTCCGACTAGTAGAAGGTAAGCAGAGCACTGCCCTTCATAAGGTGATGTTATGTTGTGAATCATGTGCAGTAAAACTAGCCTACCTGTTTGACAGTGCATTTTGACTGACTCACAGTAACACCGGTCCAGGTTCTAAGTTAATAATGATTGATGTGTAATCTTTTTAGTCTATTGAAAATGAGCTCTGGCAGGCTGCATGAATCCACATGGGAAGGGATAGTTCTCATTCTAGTGTTTAGATTTCGTTTCTGCGTCTGGTGTTCAGGTTAGTAAGGTCTACGTGCAGTCCAAGGCCAGGTGAAGTTTGAGTTTTGCTGTACAGGTTTTGCCACTTTACTTTGGCATAAGTGCTTACAAAGCTAGCAGTAATCAAACCAGTCCAAGCCTGCCATATTTCACACAGTCACTCACTTTGATAAGTGTGGGAATCTGAATGCGCTAGGAGGGAACAGTTTACTCATCTAATGAATAGGAGGCTTTTGATAGTAAAGCTTTATTTGCAAAAGTAGTTTTCTCACTGGTTTATTTCTTATTTTGGCCATGCACTATTTGAATACTACTACTTTTGATGTAGTGCCTTATTTGATTCATGTTATATAACTAGTTGATTTTTTTTATTCATAAATTTAAAATGCAAGTTTGGCCCATTGCAGAGCAAATAAAGTTGTGTATTTTGGAACTTTGGCTAATGTAACTGTATATAAAAATATTGAGCATCAAGTTAAAGGAAGGCTAATAAAAACTCGTTATAAAAAAAAGCAAAATCTCTTTATGAAACTTTAAAAAAATCTCAGCCTTAGTCACATATCAGTCTTTGATTATTTAGTTTTATATCTGGTGTTTATTTCTTACAGAGCCATACTCTCCACGATCAGCACGAGCACATCTGGCCCGTGTTCACGAGCTGTTGAGAGCTGCCGGCCCTCAGGACGCTCTAAGAGAGGGCAGATCGCCCAGCATACTCCACACACTCACACACACGCCAGGTAAGAATGGAAGCATTTGTCAAAGTGTCCTACAGTGGCAGTAGCTCCCGACTCTGGTCCTGTAATACCACTGCTTTATAGATTTTGGTGATTTCCAACTCCCAGTACTATTAACTAATGAAAGAGTTAAAAGCAATTGTGAATTGAGTAGATGAACACTAAACAACTCAGAGCTACTCCATAACCACAATTCTTACTGCTTTAATGTATTATAGTCATTACGCATTTATTCTTTACATCCATATTTCAGAGCTCCCTCCTACTGGTCATTCTGCAAAAAGCAGAAGAGCCAACAATAAGACTGAGCAACCGAATGAAGCTCCTCCACCTCCTGACTACATCCTACCTGGATCCACAGAGCGCCCCCCACTGGCCACCCTGCTGCCCTCCAGCCCATACGCTGAGGTACACTCACAGGGCACACGCCATATTTATTTATTAGCACTGTATGGGACATAGATGGCCAAGAATGAGAACTAGTGAAGATCATCATGTCGATGACCATTTCAGGCTTCGAGTTGCCTTTTGGACCTGTCACTCAGCTGCTGGAACCCTCCCCCTGGATCGAGGAAACTGCAGGGTGACTTTCTGTACCTTAGCGTCCAGACTCTAGAAGGGAAACACTGTGATATCACTTCCTCCCCACGAGGATTTTACCTGAACAGGTGAGAACATTGTCTTTTCTCTAAGCAACAGACATAAGGACTATGTTCAGTTATGTAAAACACTGCCAAAGATGAAGCCGAGTATAAAACCAGTGGCTCCCTCTCTCACTGGCTATTTATTTATTTATTTATTTATTTATTTATTTATTTATGTTAGGTCTACTATGGATGTGTTTGATCCTCGCCCTGCCCCGTCCACTCCGGTTTGTCACTGCCTGACTGACCTTCTGTCTCAGCTCAGCCCACAGTTCAAGCACAACTTTAGTGCACTCCGACACAGGTAATCCAACAAACACATTGACACATGCTATTTACCCTTTAAAAGCTTAAATGCCTTCAGAAAAGCAGCTATTCTATGTTTTAATCTGTTCTGTCACTGTTTGTATGACAGAATATCTTGTAATATTTTTTATATAGTGATAGAAAACACAATACCACCCAGAAAGCTCCAAGTTCATATCGTGATACCTTTTACTTAGCTAAAGGGGACAAAGCTAAAATCTCTAAATGTAGTGGAAGTAAGATGTTTGATGGGGGTGCAAGGGCTGGTATGTGGGCCCAGGCTTCATTTCCCCACTCTCATAAATACGTAACTTGCATATTAGTTCCATTGTATGTAGCAGGTAATTAACAGTACTTCCTTCATAATAAGACAAATTATTTTATTAATATATATAACAATAAACTTTATCCTTGGTAGGCTGGTTGTATTATTGCCGTTTTTACTAACTACTTAGTTGCACAAATAATAACACAAAATGATTCACATTTAATATTCATAGGTTAGCCTCATCGGCTGCTTACAAACACAAACATTGTAGCAGCTGAAATTTTTCTTCTCTTGGTTTAATGATATATGTGTTTAATAACTAGTATATAAATAACACATGCTTTTGTTATAGCCAGAAACAACCTCTGTGAGGTTAACGACCTACCCAATATCCCCAATATCAGAAAATTAAATTAAACTAAATAAGTCTCTGTACCTTAGGCCCACCCTGCCCACTGAAGAATCCATGTCCACACCATACCATACTCAGACCTGGCTGGGAGGCTCCGCTCTCCACTCCCACAAAAACAACTACAGCTCCAGACTGGGCCTGGAGCAGGGCCTTAACTCACAGGTATTCTTTACATTTTCCTATCTCAAACAGATTATATTTGTGTTTGTTGTGTTTATTAGATGATCTGTATCTGTAATTGGTGCAGGCCTGGTGCAAGCATTGCTCATTCTAAGTGATATGCTTGTGGTGCAGGCTGTGTGCATTGCTAAGATGTTTCCGTGTGTGTCTACAGGCCCCAGACTGGAATGAAGAATTGCAAGCAGCCAGAGATCTACCGCAAACAACTTTAGAAGAGAGACTCCAAAGAGACAAAGCCTTACTACAGGTATGCATCATTTAAATGCCAACACAGTCACACCATTCACTCTAGGTGTGTTTAGATTTGCGCTTATGCACAAACCTCAGCTTACTGGTCTAATTTCATACTAGGACGGCACAACATATCACTTTTTATCATTATTGAAATATTCGCCTTCATAAAAATTAGGGTGATTAGGGCGCAATCAATTACGATATTACGTTGATTAGTATAACCTGCGTCAATGTGTCACAAAGATGACCACGCCTACTGAAAGCGTGAATTTATCCGGAGCGCAAGCTGCAGCTACAAACAACTGCTTGTGTGCGTCTAAAGTTGTGGGAGTGTTTCACACAGAAACACAACAGTGTGATGCTTTGTCAGCTCTGTACAGTGGAGATGATCACACAACTGCTATACACGAGCACTTGAAGCTCAAACATCTCGTAGCGCTTTATCAACACAGCAGCTGACAGCACCTATTTCTCTGTTTAAGATTATTAACACGTAACATGTTTCTTTTAGTAGGTCCGGTGTAAATACCTAAGGCTGGTCTCAATACCGCGGGAGCTTTAAAACAAAAGTAGCTGCTTCTTAAATGGCTCTCTGACAAAATATATAGTCCACAAACTGTCCAAGTTCTTGACGTGAGGCGTGTAGGCTACGTGTCATTGGTGTCTCTAAAAGTCCAGTCAGAGTGTAGACTTTTATTCTATTTAACTATTTATAGATCACGTGCGTTTGAGGGACCCTTTAAAGCATTAAGTCTTGTAGTGCTGGGCTATTTTCACAATTAATTCAGTTAATTCGAATTACAGTTTAAACGCTATTTTCAAAATTTTGTAATCCAGATTTTACATCTTTACATACAGACATTTTATCTTTTTATTCAAAAATATCCGAAAACACTGCTCTTTTCTGGAGTTATTGAACGCAAAAATAAACCTTCTTACCTTGGTTACCTTGGATACCGGCGCTTCCCACAGACCAACTGACACATGTTTTCAAAACAAAGCAGCAGGCAAAATGGACTCAACACTGAGCTGACACTCTGCAGAGACTGAGCTCGTACCGTAAAAAGGTGTAAATGTCACGTCAGTGGTGCGGAACTGCTACGGTTTTGAGAAATAGATGTTGAACAAAGCCATGTAATGTGTAGACTGTGCCGAAGGTCTGTTACCACCAAAAGTAGCAGCACAACAAATTTGTTCCAGCACTTACGACACAAACACCCTGTGGAACGGGAGCAGTGCCTGAAACAATGACATGAAACATTCGGCTGCTCTTCCACTCGCAAAGCTCCCACTAAAAGACAGCTAACGCTTCATTTCCAGTTCTGCCCCGTATGACAAAAGTAGCGGCTATTGGAAAGCAATAAAGGAGGCTTTTCATATCGCTAAAAACATGATCTCTCAAAAGTAAATGTAAAAGCAAATTGTACAAGATCTGGGTGGTGCTGTTGTTCTATTTTAGCACATGTACATTTTCCATATAAATAAAAAATTAAAATAAAACTTTCTTTTTTCATTGTTATGCAGGAAGTAAAAAAATCTAAATTGTAATCAAGAATCTGTCATAAATGTGAACAAAAAATCAATTCCCCCAATATCGCTCAGCCCTGAAGTCTAGAATGGCCATGCATTTTCCGCATGGCATTATATATATATACAATCATCCATTGGAAATAATATTAATTCCTAACACTCATATTAGAGTAATCTAAAAACTTGTCTTCAGATTAATAAACTAATAAAAAAAGAATCATTAGATTTATTAATTAATAAAATAATAAGTGTAGCCCTAATAATAATTCAGATGAATATTTAATCTAATATTAATCACTTTCACCACTGTGTTTTAATATTACTTATAAGTCTGAATTGCTCTTTCCTCTAGGTGAATAGTGCCTTTGCATGGGCTGTAGCCCAGGGTGCTGAAAAAGTGATTGACGGCTTTGTTGACCCGATCAACAGTTGCAACGAGGACCCAGCCTTTCTGTGGGGTGGCTTATTCCTGAGTATGGGTGGGCCAGGGCAGGAGTGGTTGGGTGGCGAGCGAGGTCGCAGGGCAGCGCAAAGACTTGAACTGAGATCCATCCAAGCTTACAGCAATTTAGAGGGCGACTTACAAGCCCTCCACACTCTCCCCACTGCCCTGGCAGACTATCGAGGTCTCCGTCTTTCTGCCCAGGGCCTGGCCCCTGGCCTGCAGGGTCCCGATCAGCCTGGAGTCTCCAGGGGTCTCCTATATGGCTTTAACACTGGACCACTGGAGAACCCAGCACGAAGGAAGCTTCTGGAGCTTTTGGCGCAGGCAGCGAAGGCACTCGCCCTGCAGAGGCACTCAGTCCTGGGGCCTAGTGGCTACCAGCTGCCCCTGTTCACCTCCACAGATGCCCAGGGGCTGCTTGGAGCGGATGGCCGTTATTACGTACTGGATGTTTTCCGTACCATGCCTGCTGATGCAAACTTCCACATAGCAGAGGGGAAGGAGGGTGAGGAGGAAGGTGTTCCTAAACGTTTCCCCCATGGTCTGTGTCGCCTACGGCCAGAGCTAGTCAAGGCTTTCATCCAACATAAGTGAGTATTGATCTGTGCTGGTGTATTTGTGTGAGACCTACAGTAGAACAGTTTATCGTTTTTTCTGTACAAAATGAACATTGTTTAAAAAATTGTTCTCAGCCTTTGCTACATATTTGTTTCAGACATTCTCAGTTCACAAAGCGTGTGAGAGAGCGGATGGAAGAGAACGGTGGAGTGGAGGAGTGCGTAAAAGCTGGTAAGAAAATATACTACTGTTGTCTCTTAGCATTTTCACGTTGTTGCGTTCTAACATGCGTCCTAATGGAGTGTATTAAAACAAAAGAAATAACCAGGATTCTGAACACTGCATCAAGAGTTGTGTTAGTGTGAATTATACTGGCCATTAAGTGCACACGTCTTTCCTCTGAGAACAGTTCAGCAGCTGCACACGGCACCTTGTCTTTTCCTTCTTCGCCTGTTAAACAAGTGAAGCTGCTCACACTCCTCAGCTGTCAAAATGTTTACTGTTGTTGTGACTAGTGGAATAATAGCAGATCCAGTGTACAGACAGGCTCATTTCTACTCAGATATGTATCATTTCTGTTTGCACAAGATATTTCTTATACATTATATGTGGTGCACTCATTGATCAGAAAGATTTATTATTAATTTATACTATATTTAAAAATTGCTACCCAGAATTAGCTCAGTTTTTTATAGTTTGGTTGTAGACAAGTTGTGTACTAACTGAACAGCATTGTGTAATTACAGGTGATTCTCGAGGCACTGAAGCAGTGAGAGGAGCTTGTAAAGATGTTGGCTCGGTCAGTGACATCATCTTCGAGATGCGTTTCAACCCCAATATATTCTCTCCAGGTAAGAACACCATATATAAACTGTACCCAAACACCATGACTATACAGCACAAAACATAAAAAACCTTAAAATCACAAAAATACTAAACAATGAGGTAAATTCATTTCATAATTTCTATCTCTATTAAGTATAACTCCTCCCTCTCTTTGTAGGTGTGCAGTTTCCCACTTCGGAGAGCACTGCCGTGTCCTTACAGGAGAGGTTACTAAACGAGGCTGCTGCATTCATTATAAATGACCAGATACCAGCATTTGTGAGTATCCTCTTGTTTACTGTACCTCCCATACCTTTCATATTTGCCTGTTACACTAATTCATCGCGTGTTGTGCACTCACTGATAGATGAAGGACTGTCTCCAAGACAATGAGATGCCCATAGATGGAGCTACACTGCGGCACGCCCTACATCAGAAAGGCATAAACCTCCGTTATTTGGGGCACTTGATATCTTCCATCAGCCAATCAGAGCACAAGGACCAGCTGAGGCATATCACGGTAAAAAGCTGGCAGGGCACTCAGAAACCTTTTAGGGGGTTAAAAATCTGGTAGGCTGGTGCTTGTGGGACAAGCTTCCACCTTTATTTGCCATCCAGTGTGTCCTCATTATGCTTTCTTCTTCTTTTCTGCCAGAGGCTGGCATATGGAGAGATTGTTGTGCGCTGTGCTCGAAGGATCTTCAATGGGTACATACAGGTATTGCATTGCTCTTCTTTAATAGATCAGCACCACATATTTTCACAGTGGCATTTTCAAACGTAGATCTTTTTGCCTTCTAATGTTGCAAGGGAGTAGAGTTAGCAAGCCTATCAGCTGCTGCAAGTCACTTCCTCTGCTGCTTGTTGGTACCACACTTCAACCCTGCCACAAATGGGGAGGAATCTAAGAAGCGCTCCAGGAGGCGTGGTCATAAAGGAGGAGGAACTGCTGACAGTATTGCATGGGGCAATCTCAGTGGGAATGAACTGTGGAGCCTCATTTGCCAGGATGCTCTGGAGACCTATGGCCTTAAACAAGGACTAGGGTGAGACAGACAGTGCTTTAAAATACCTCTTCACCTTATGCATATTCATCTTAATTTGTGGTCAGTACACCATAGCACCAAACTGCATAGTTATATGTAAGTATTTAATAAAATGTTTTCTGTAGATCAAATGTTGACTATCTGGTTGAGCAATATGGAATCCAAAGGCTTTCCTTGTTACGAGAGATCTGCCTGAAGACTGGCATGCAGGTACTGTGCGCCCACATGTAGTACAATTGCATATACTTTGGTTTACCTACAAAGAGTTTCTTTAACTAGATGTGTTTTTTTGCAAACAGTAATTTAGAAAGTAACAGGTTTAATATATCTTGTTTATCAACTGTACAGTTATTTCATTGCCTTTTTTAATGGTCACTAGTTGTATGTTTGCATCCCATAGCTGCGACTCAGAGACTATATCCTTGACAACCGCAACAAAGCCCCAATCACTCCAGACGATGTGCTTAATCTTCTGCCTGTGGTCAAACATATCACCATGGCAACGGCTGATGCCTCGAGAGCGTTCCAGGCAGCTCAAAACAGCCTTCAGAAAGGTTTTTACTTCTTTATTCAGAGTAACACTGTAAAGTTTGATAGTTGGTACAATCTGTGTATTTCACCATTGGCCCTCTCTACCTGAAGGGTTGCTGGAACAGGCGTATGACCAGCTGAAAGAGGCAGCGTATCTGTTTGGCCGTGTATGTGACAGTCTTCATCCTGAGGCATGTCACTGTCTCAGCATGCTGGCAAGAGTGGCCTATCTGCAGGGTCACCCTGCCGAGGTGGGTGTTGTGATGTGTCAGTGAAGTGTTTGTCAGTGCCATCAGTGCTTAGTAATGATTAAAGGAATTCTTAAATCAGGCATTGTCTAATCCTTCACCTTTTATTTCAAGGCTCGCAGTGTGCAGTTGAAAGTAGTGGTCATTAGTGAGAGGGTGATGGGCTTTGACCACCCACATACCATTCAGCAATATGTAAGTTGCACAAACATGAAACCACTGAATTCCATATTTATATATAGATCATTCTACTGAAATAGTTCAAAATGATAGTTCAGAACTGACTCTATACTGTAATTATGTGTATTTTATTCAAATAAATGTATTTGTTTGGTCAATATTTTGTAGTTAATTCTGAGCAGTCAGTACATAACTAGCAAAGGTAGCTTTAAACAGTACATAATAATTTTCATTAAAACAAAATAAAAATGTTTTAGTAGTGACAATTCGTAGGATTTGCCTAGGATTTTCCGTTGTACAATGACAATAAAGGAATCTTCTCTAACTGCTCCCCATGTGGCCATGAGAACCAGGGATGCAGTCTTAGTTCCTAATCTAAAAGGCAGCGGTGCAGCTAAAATAAGACTCCACCTAAAGCTTAAAACATATGATAATTTAACACTTTTACTTTTTTTTAATATAATTCTCTTTTTTATTACTGTGAGACTGTTTTATAAACTAATCTGTTCAAATATCATTAAAATTTGTCTATGTCAGTATATATCTTACAACAACCTTTGTGCCCTCTCTCTAGGCTTTGTTAGCTGTGTATATGTTTGCTGGAGGAGAGACTGCTTTGGCATTGCGGTGTTTGTATCGAGCTAAATTGCTCATGCTGACCGTACATGGCGAAGATCACCCTTACACAGCAGTACTGGATGTAAGCAATTCACACCTAAACATATATATATATATATATATATATATATATATATATATATATATATATATATATATATATATATATATATATATATATATTGAATTGAACAGCTTACTTAACCCTTTATTAATTCAATGTCTCTTTCAGAGTTCTCTGGGCTTAATGCTGCAGGGGGAACAGTCCTTGCAGTATCTGCAGAACGCACTGAAACTCAACACCTCTTTCAGAGGTGCCATGGACCTGACGACCGCCTTGAAGTAAGACTTTTAAAATATGAGGCAACTGGTTCAGAGGTTCTTACTGAAGATCCTAGTAGAGAGTAGATGGTCTTACTGAAGACCAAGACACCTGACTAAGAAGTTCATCAAGCTAATTCTAAAACTTCTTTTTCCAAAGTCACCATCTGCTGGCTCAGCGCATGTGTGTAGCAGGAGATTACAGGGGAGGCATGACTCAAGAGAAAGAGGCGCACAACATTTTCCAGAGCCAGGTGAGACACATGCGCAGTTGCTCCTACGTGGTGGTGGGGAAACTGGGTTGTGTAAAAAGTGTGCACGTGTGCAGTAATATGATGCGAGTGTGTTTGTATTGTGCTTTCTAGTGTGGTGAGAATCATCCCCAGACCAAATGTAGCTCTGACTTTCTGAAAGCCATCACCCAGCAGGCAGTGCGTGTGGAACGGTCCATACGTCAGGCGGGGGCGGAGCTTACAGACACGAGCATACCTGAGGTGAGTGCCATATAATTAATAATAACAGTACTGGATGTGTTTGCTGTGTCATTTTTAGACACAACTCTCTCTTTCTTCAGAGTCTGGTTCCTACTGTGGAGACCACACTGGAGCAGTTAGCTCTAATAAATGGCATCATGAAGACTTCTTATAGGTAAGGTGGCCTTGTGAATAGCTTTTACGTACAAACTGGGCTGAATGTAAATCATTACTGATAACTGGATGAACTACACTGGCTGCCTGTACCTTAAGGATCGAGTTTTATTCTGTTAGCTATGGAACCTGTGTATCTTGTTTATTCTGTTTTTATTTAAAAAAAACATTTATTTAAAAATATCTTTTTAATTTGTTATTGCTCCTTGCGGCTTGAAATTTACACTCCTTTATTGATCGCCTGTCTGTCTGAGCTGCAAGTCATTATTATTATTATTATTATTATTATTATTTCAGCATGAGGATTATGGAGTTCAAAGAGAAGCTGAAAGAGAGAAGAGCTGCTGAGGAGGCTGAGAAGGCTAAAGCAGAGTCTTCAAATGAGGTGGAGGCTGGAGAAGCCACAGCTGATGCGAAGCAGACTCAAGAGGGAAATGAAACAACTGAAGAGAAGAATGAAACAACTGATGAGAATCAACAGGAAGATTTAGATATTCTAAAGGAAACACCCGAATGTTCAAAAACAAATGGCCAGGTTGAGGCTCACTTAGAAAATGGAGATGCATCAGAAGAAAATGAGCAAGAGGTAGAAGGTTCTACTGATCAGTCGCAAATCACTAACAGTGTTCCAGCTAAAGAAGTTATTAACGCAGCAAAAGACATGTCAGAATCAGCTTTGGTTAACGGAGAAGAGTGCATAGTCACTAAAGAAGTAATGCCTGTGGAGGAAAAGGCTGAAACAGAGATTCCAGCAAAGAATTGAGACATCTGCACCGGCAGACATGCACTACATAAATCACTGAAGTCATTAAACAAAACACAGTTTTACACTTTAACACATTCGTAAAAGAAGGGAAGGACATCACGTGATCACTAAGCTAACCACGATATATAAATTAGACCCAGAGAACAAGGACTGACAGAAGGCTGCAACAGAACTCTTGGCTTTGTTTGCTCCTCTGTTGTTGTGTTTCTTTGATTTGCAACTTTGTACTCACTCCCTTTACAATAAAAACGCTTCCTTGGTATTCTGCACTACCCTTGGCTACATACAGTACATTCTAAACTGGGGCAAATTTTGTAGAACATCCAACAAAAAGCTTGTCTTTTCCAAGCCAGACTAAACTCCCTCTGGCAGGAAGCCTGAGGAAGAAAACACAAGACAACCTTTTTTTTTTTTTAAACATTTATTTACAGAAAATGACTTGAAATACATAAAAGTATATAAAATAAACATCCATTATTCTTAACACTATGCTCCATCATTCCATTTACACTCATCTCTTATCCCACATATGCATCTTTCCTTTCAACTCCTGCTCTCTCTTTGGATGATTTCCAGATCCTGGCAGTGCTGGTACTGGGGTTCTGAGGGATCAGCCCAGATAGATGTTGGGAGTGTATTAAGCTTGTCTAGTGGGAACTGGATGAGTGCAGTGTCATTAAACACATCGACAAAACGTTGTGAGCAGGGCAGGCTTTTCTCCTCACACACCTGCATGATCTTAATACACAACAGGTCAAGGCAACGTAAACTGGTTAAGTTATAGTTCCTCAATTTGACTTCATTCCTTTTACAATCTGGGGGTTTGTTTTTGGTTAATCTATGTATGCTCTTCATATTTATATTATATTCATATTTTCATAGTCATGATCACATAACCTGATACGCACCATCAGACCGGATACACCAAGCTGGTTTTGCACTGATGATTTGGCTTTAAAAAAAGTTTACAAGAGTTATATATACCTGAAAATGTTTACAAGAAGCTCAGACTGACTTTTAGTATTAAATCAGATCTGTTACAGACACAAACGGATCTGTTATGAAATAAACAGGACAGTTAATAAGAGTTATAGACTGGCACCAGGCAAATTACTGCAGTTTGTCCTTGCGGCACATTATGCTTGTGAATTACTTCCTAATGGCTATGTTTTATTTTAATCATGTTGTTACGAGACTCAATCATGGTGCCATATTGTTCTTAGGAACGAAATTCAGGAGCAACACTTCAAAAGACCTGTTTCTCTACTGCATCATCCAATTTGAGGGTTCAGACAAGTTACAACACAGACATACATATCTGAAGGATACATCTGAGAGAAAGCTGTAATCTCTCTCCAGCTCCCTCTGAAGCATCCTAGAAAACACAAAACACAACAGCACTGTTCTTAAAGCAATAAAGCAGATTACTTAGTTTCAGTTATAGTTCACACAGAAGTGGCATCAAGGAGTTTTACCAGTACAATTTAAAATATTCATCAAAGTCAATCAACTCACAATGATTCATCAAAGTAAATTTTAATAGATGTTTTTAATCAGACTTAACAGTGACAGCCCTACATCCAATACTGTTGCTACATCTAGATCATTTTCTTGTCATTCAACATGAATTGTCCTCAATATACATATTTTACATCACATTTAAATCTGAAATCAGTATGAAACTCTCATGCTGTTAGTTCATGTCCCTGGTCACAGTAGTAATATTTTTATTGAAGGTTTAGTGTTTTTTTCTGGCCTCTATAATGTCTGGGTCTTATTTTTATCTACACCTATTGGGCAGCAGTGGGCAGGAAAATAATATTAAACAACAACAATTCAACTTCTACTTGTCATGTTTATGTTATTATCAACCATGTTTTGTTGTCATCCTTTTTGCAATGTGTTTTCATATTCTTAATGCCACAAAAACCAGGGAATACTTAATTCACACATCAGGTCTCGAAGAAGACTCAAGTTATAATAAATTATAAATTGTGTAATTCGTTGAAATTAAAATGACTTGGAAAAAACTAACAGCATAAGATCCCTGGCTAGATCATAATGTGTCGTAATGTGACTCAGCAGTGTTTATGGCCCTCATGTGCCTGTATGCTTGCCCAACAATGTCTTGGCATGCTCTTAACGAGACAGTGGACTGTGTCTTGTGGAATCTCCTCCCAGTCCTGGATCAGGGCAGCGGTGAGCTTATAGCTGGCCTACAGGTTGTGGGAACACTGGCTCAGGTCTGGGGAGCTTGATGCCTAGTCAATGGCATCAGTGCCTTTGTCATTCAGGAACTACCTAAAACACTTTGGCCATATACAGTCAGGTATTGTCCTGCACCAGGTGGAACCCAGGGCTCACTGTACCAGTGTAAGGTCTGATAGTGGCTCAGAGGATATAATACGTCCTAACAGCAGTCAAGGTACTGTTGGTCATCAAAGCTATACCTCCCCAGACCATCACCAACTCTCCACTGATCATGCTGGATTTTGCAGGTAGCAAAACGGTCACCATGACAAGCACAGGTCCTGCTAGAGAAGGCTGGGCCCTCATCCCCCTCTCTTACAGATTGGTCAGGCATATGCACACCAGTAGCCCCCTGGGGGTCATTTTGTAGGCTTCTGGCAGTGCTCCTCCTGTTCCTCCTTGAATAAAGGAGCAGATACCCATTCCGCTGCTGGGTTGTTACCCCGCGGCCCTGTCCAGCTCTCTTGTTAACACTTAGAAATCTAAACCTGCACCTTACATGCAGTTGGCTATCCTACACTTCATAAGACACAGAAGGGTTAATGCATAGACATGATTTCCCTTTGTATTGTAGCTCTTTTCTGACTTATAAAGCCTACATAAGAGCCATGCACACTGCCCACAGACCACAGGCTAAGGGTTAACTGATTTGGTGTTATACTGTGGTGATTCAGTGCTCCTTTTTTTTAACAGTGTATTATTCTGCAATTCCAGGCAGAAAGAAGAAGTCATGCAATACAGAGATGTCTGTCAATAGCTTATTGCAAAAACTGTACACAGACTGAATGACTAAATCTCAAACTTAAAAAAAAATAGTGCAGTCTTTGATTATGTGTCATATTACCTCTCCTGAATGCCAAGAAAGCTGTTGCCAATAACAATGACTTTGGGCAGGATTTGAGGACTCCAGTTCCTCCACAGGAGATTGTTGTACAGAGCTTTTCCACAGTGCATGAGGTAGAAGAGAGTGGGACGACACACTTCTCGCTTCCCTTCCTAACAAAACAAGAGCATGATTTAAAAAAAAAAGGGATTAAACTTGGTGAATATTAAAACAGTTCAGTTCACATATGGAATGACAATGGGACACGTAGTCATTTGTTTAGATCCAGCTTAAGTCTACACTTGGTCTAAAGAGAAAATTAATCAATGTAATTTATTCAGTGCATCAATATTTCCAAATGATCCTGACTTGGCCATATACTTCTGGGAAGGCACGTTGCCCTCTCAGGATCATGAATTTTAGCTAATGATTAATTGCCACGCATCTGACCATTTAAATTTAGTTTTTGTTCATTGTATGCAACTATTTACCCTTCCAACCTCAGCCTTCACTTTGCATGCAGTTGTCTATATCCTTTGCTTCATCATAAAAGGGTTAATGTACAGACACAATATACCTCTGTATCCTATGTTAAAGTTAACCCTTTTCTGACTTAGGAAGCCCCCACATAAGAGCATACTGCCCACAAACCACAGGCTTAGGGTTCTAAGGGTTAAAAGTACACACCTAAATTGACTGATTAACTAATCTACTTCTTAGCTGTCAATACTTATTAGCTTCAAATGGACGTGTTTTAACACATATCAGAAGTTAAACTCCCACAAAAACAATATGCCAAACAATATTTGGCAATAAATACATTTTCTGCTTTTCTGATAAAAGTGCATCCAATTCTTTATGACAGAATCATATGATTGTGAAAGTTAACAACAGGAAAATTGGAAGGGGAGAGGTTGTGAACAAATTCTAAGTTGGCTTGAAAAATACGTCTCAGGGGGTTTCTAAAATGATGCAAGGTCTTTGCTATGGTATGCCATGTGAGTGCATATGTGCTGACTGGCTTTTGCCAAGTTACCTCAGGAGGTGGCTTAAGTGTCCCTAAGTGCCCCTAAGTGCCCCATCTAAATAGTATCACAGGTGGTTGTTAGGTGATGTTGCTAGGGCGTTGCCCTGTTATCCCAGGTGGATGCAAAGGTGTTGCTTGGAAATTGCTGTGGAGGTGCTGTGGACCCAGGAGGTGGCTAATGTGCTGGTAAGCTATTGTTATTGTTTTCCATATGGTTGATAAGCTTGTTCCTAGGCTGTTGCTATGTTATGCCTGGAGTTGCTAGCATACTTGTGCAGTAGTGGTATATAAGGACCATTTTAAAAACACTGTGTGCACTGAACGGTGGAATAAGAGGAAGAAGCATGGTACTGATGTCAGAGCAAAACCATGTATGCCCATTTAAGACATTTTTCAGTTTTATTATTTGAGTACTTATTGGCCTTTATATGTATGTAAAGTTAAAAGTTCCTTCTCCTTTGAAGTTAACATTTTGGAGATATGTGGTTTGGTTCTGATGGCAGTGATAGGCTTTATGTATTCTGTAAGTGGAATGAGCATTACCCTATTTCCCAGCACCACTATTAAAAATGTATGTTTAAACCAGTTAAACAAGGACAAGCAACTAATTAAAATACAAGCTTTACGCTTCTCCAAAGTTTTATGGTTCTAGCTCAAAAGCTGAAAAAGAGGAGTAGTGTTGAAAATCTTTGATCATGGAATAATAAAAAGGAAAAAGAAAATTAAGAATTCAAATTCAAGCCAGTTCAAAGAACTAGTAATTATATATTAGTAACAGACTTACTTTTAACCTTGTTTTAAGACCTACTCACTGAGTGTTTTAGGGGCCCAATAGTGACACTGCTGCAAAGAACCTACCTCATTTTCAGTCAGCACAGTGAAGCCCAGCTCTCTGAGAGTCTCACATTCAGACACTGTAAATACTGGGTCATACATGCTGCACCAGCCCACAGGAATCTGAATAAGATTGAGAAAATGAGCACCGAAGCTCATGCATTCACATATAAAGATAAAGGTGTTGTAAGTTTACACTGTACCACTGTAGATAAGTTCACCTGCAAAGCATCAAACAGCAGCAGCAACATGGCAAGCTGATATCTGGCTGACACACAGGAGGAGAAGTTGCCCAAACCATAGCACACGCAGTCCAGCTGGCATTCACCCTCTCTGACTTTTCTCTCTGTCTTTTCTACACAGCCATCTCCAGTCAACTCTGCAAGACAGCCAGACAGGACGTCTGCAGGAAAACAGAGAGAGCAGACAGAGAGAGAGAGAGAGAGAGAGAGAGAGAGAGAGAGAGAGAGAGAGAGAGAGAGAGAGAGAGAGAGAGAGAGAGAGAGAGCATACAGAGAGAAATAGAGAGAGAGATCAGACAGAGAGAGAGAGAGAGAGAGAGCAGAGAGAGAGGGCAGAGAGAGAAAGCAGAGAGAGAAAGCAGAGAGAGAGGGCAGAGAGAGAAAGCAGAGAGAGAAAGCAGAGAGAGAGACATAGAGATAGAGAGACATAGAGAGAGAGAGAGAGAGAGAGACATAGAGAGAGACATAGAGACATAGAGAGAGACATAGAGAGAGAGAGAGAGAGAGAGAGAGAGAGAGAGAGAGAGAGAGAGAGAGAGAGAGAGAGAGCATACAGAGAGAAATAGAGAGAGAGATCAGACACAGAGGAGAGAGAGAGAGAGAGAGAGAGAGAGAGAGAGAGAGAGAGAGCAGAGAGAGAGGGCAGAGAGAGAAAGCAGAGAGAGAAAGCAGAGAGAGAGAGACATAGAGATAGAGAGACATAGAGAGAGAGAGAGAGAGAGACATAGAGAGACATAGAGAGAGACATAGAGAGAGAGAGAGAGAGAGAGAGAGAGAGAGAGAGCATACAGAGAGAAATAGAGAGAGAGATCAGACAGAGAGAGAGAGAGAGAGAGAGAGAGCAGAGAGAGAGGGCAGAGAGAGAAAGCAGAGAGAGAAAGCAGAGAGAGAGGGCAGAGAGAGAAAGCAGAGAGAGAAAGCAGAGAGAGAAAGCAGAGAGAGAGACATAGAGAGAGAGAGAGAGAGACATAGAGAGAGAGAGACATAGAGAGAGAGAGAGAGAGAGAGAGAGAGAGAGAGAGAGAGAGAGACATAGAGAGAGACATAGAGAGAGAGAGAGAGAGAGAGAGAGAGAGAGAGCATACAGAGAGAAATAGAGAGAGAGATCAGACAGAGAGAGAGAGAGAGAGAGAGCAGAGAGAGAGGGCAGAGAGAGAAAGCAGAGAGAGAAAGCAGAGAGAGAGACATAGAGAGAGAGAGACATAGAGAGAGAGAGAGAGACACAGATACACAGAGACAAATAGACAGATAGATTATGTTACAGTGCTTAGAGGAAGAAATAGTAAATTTGGCTCAAATGAACATATGCAATGATCTGGGATGAGAAATTCAGTCACCTCGCCATTCCAGCCAAAAGTCTTCACCTCTCAGGTCCCTCCTGCAGAGAGAGGAAGGTGCATATTACAGTATGTCACCCATACATGTCTTCATATGTACACATCTTACTCGCGTTCTCATATAATTTGCTCTTGCGAAAGTGTTTTGTACTATTTCAAAATGTTAATATTTTATTACACAGAATGCTAGGAAAATTATTTTTTACAAAAGGATTTAATCTCAAATGTGCCATTTCTGACTTGATCACACAAAGTCAGTCAATGTAAGCAAGATAAGGCTCTCAAATGGCAAATGAGCTAAGGATCGTTTCTTTGGCCTTAAAAGGCTCATATCATGAAATGATTTTTCTTCATTTTCCAGAAAAAAAAGATTTTATGGTAATACGTAAACACGGTTACCCTTTCGAGATGCATGGTTAGTTCCTCAGACCGGAAACTAAGCTGCAAAAACAAATCGTTTTGAATTTATAGTGTGCACTGCAGTGTTCACAGTAAATACGAGAATACAGGACAGCCAATCAGAAGAGAGGTCATTTACATGCGTCCCTCTTAAAGACACAGATGGAGAAGTAGCCTCTTTAAATCTGTGGGATGATGACAGGTCAATGGTTAATGTGAGCTGTAGTGCTGCTGTGTGAGAGATCTGCGCTCTTACTCCGCCTCTCGAATCCTGCGCGTGTCCCGCTCACCGTCTGATCGCTCCGCAGGACCCGGTGTCGCTCCGTTTTCTGACCGGACCGCTTTTGCTCTCCGCGCTGCTCCTTTACCGCGCCGAACACACTGCCACTCCCCACTGCTAGACATACCACAACCAGGAGGAGGAGAGGCTTCTAGTATAAACGAGAAAAAATAGCGCAGTTCATCTCCAGCAACGTTCCCTGCGCTGCCATGCCTTGTAATGTTGTGGTGTTACACATTAAAAGGTCCGCTGTTTAGTTGAAATTCAGTTCCTACTTATAAGAATAATAATTATAATAATACATATTATTTGTATATCGTTATTTCTTTTCATACACTTCTCAAAGTGTTTTACAACCAAGAAGCAAAATTAAGTTAAAAAAGCAAAACACAAAACACAACAAATGCAGAAAATGGAACAAACTAAAATGATCAAAAGATAAAAATAAATGACCACACAGTATTGATGACTACATTATATATTACACAGCAAGTCCCCAAGTCATAAGCGACATAATCAAAAAAAATATACTGGGAGCAGAGGTGGGGACTATTTACAATAAGCTTCATTTAAACTATTGAAGTGAATTTTGATTGGTTTTCAAAAAGATAACGCATTTTCTTATAACGTTATTTACTATATTCTGAGAACATTAATTTACTTTTTTAACCAAAAGAATACAAACGTATAACTAAATTGTCACTGCAGTTCACGGATGAGTGATACAATCATATTCACACCGAACTAGAGAAACTAGGGGAAGTTCACTGAACCGATTCATTAATTCATTAATTCAATCCATTAATAAACATCCTGTTTATTGATTTTGAGTCATAAGAACTTTATTCTCATACAAGGCCATTGCTAATTATTATCTCCTCTCATTGTCTAGATGTGGAAATCCTAGGTATGCAAGAATAAACGACTGAAAAGAATTACTGCTTAATGCTCATATAATACAGATGGCTTGAAATGCACAAAGGCTATACCTTGCAAAGGTTTAGACACTTGGGAATATTATTTTTAGAAAGCTATTTTCCAGACCAATAGATTTAATTTGCTCAACCAAACCTATTTTTCTTTTTTGAATATTCATATATGAATTTGTATGAGTATTAATACAGTAACTAGTGGTGTGTTTATTTATTATTTACTGACAACCCAGTAATATTTGCAGTTTCATCTAACACCTGCTTTGACTATACTCAGTACTTCATTACATGTAAATCTAAATCAAGGTTGCTGCTGAAGGTATTGAATACATTAATATGTCTCAGGCATACAGGATAAGTCTGGAACTAAACTTTGTTCTTCAAACTGGAGCACAAGATATTTTACATTCTTTCACTTACTTATGTACAGTTATTGCTAAGATTTAATTTCAATAACGACGATTCATTCGCGAGTCGAACATCACCGATTCATACCGCGTCACTGCAGCCTCTAGATGGCGCCAAACGCGCTCGCGAGCGTCAGGTAACAAGAGTAACAAGCCTTTACACAAGTTATGCTAACACAGTTTCGTACCACAAGTAACGTTTGGTCCTCTGGCTGAAGAAAAGAAGCAGAATTGATTATTTTTATACCGTCCCAAATTGAGCATTAATCAAGTTTAAGTGGTTGCGAGTAACTAATTTGCATTAGTCCCTTGGTTAAGTTACTGTTAGCTTTTAGCCACTGTTTGTTAGCTAGCCAGGCGGCTGACCACCATTAACACAAACAAATGAGGTGCGTTATTGAAGGAAATGGGGTAAAAGGTATGAGTTTTTGATATGTGGTTATATATATTGCCTATATTAACAGTGATATGAGAAGTTTACATTTAAGGTAAATTGTCGGAAAATTAACGCTGTGAACCTTTTCTTGTCCTTCAGTGTTCGGAAGGGCCGTTCATGCTCTGGCACGGATTGGGGACGATATTTGGTTGGACCCACTGCAGAAGGGGGTAACAAGCTAACAGATTTCACACCTTTTTAATAAAATACACATTACTAATGAAAAACTTAGACAGTCTGGGCTCAAATGTGCCTTGGCTAAAAGATTGTGCTGGACAACAGTTTCTAACTTCACTAATAAAGTAGGTGTTTAAAATCAAGTGATGACATGGTAAAGTAAAACAGTCATGGATTTTCAGATAGCAGAGATGGGACGTGTGTTGGTGTACAGCCTGTTGAACAGTTGGTGTACAGTTGAATCAGGTGTACCTGAGCAAGAAATTCACCAAACTATGCAGGATGGTCCTGCCCTCACATTAAAGCCTCACATTAGCTCTGTCCTTTTCTTTCTCACTCCACAGCTGGCTGTTAGGTCAGTGAACACAGCACATTCGGCATATGCCTGCTTTCTCTTCTCATCCCTGTTTTTCCAACACTATACGCCAAACCTAGATGAGCTAAAAGAAAATAAAGCCATCAAGTGCAAAGTGTCCTTGAAGGTATCAGAAAGTGTCGACAAAAGTGTCCAATGTTTGTGTTTTCTGTATTTTACAATGTCTTTTGCCTGTTTAATACATCATTTTTAACCTACTTTTCATTACATGAATCTCAGTCTGGCAGCTATATTTTAACTTTTAGTCATAGTAAAATCTGTCAGAACAGTAACCCAGTTTGCACGAACAAGCGCTGATAACTGCAGCATATATGCTTTATTCTTTAGTCAGTGCTGCCCCTCTTCCGCAGTGTTGCCACAATAGAGCGCAATGTGTACAGATGTGAGATATCCATCAACGTCTTAGACAACAAAGTGATATTCCAGTTTAACTGCAAACATGGTAAGTTGGCTTTGCATAAAACAGTCTTTCTGAAATTTAGAGCTGCATACTGAAACTCTAGACACCAGGGGGCAGTATATAGTAGCCCACTGTCTCAAGTATTATTCTTTCCAACTAGTATTGTGTTTGTAATATTTCAGTGTTTTACCACAAGTTTACAGTTCTGATATATTGATTACTTGTGAAAGCTGTAGTTGTAAACATGATTAAAATGTAAGACTAGTTTTTTAAGGCCTGTAATAACTGTGTGTGCATTACCGTGTGTTATAAATGACAGGAATAACTAAGACCCATAACCTGGGGTACCAAGAGTGTGAAGCTCTGCAAGCTGTGTTTCCAGCTCACCTCTGTCCCAACATTTTAAGGTCACAGCCAAAGTAAGCTTTTTCTTGTTACTTAGCTTTCACTGTGATTTTTTTTCACGTTTGTATTTCCACATACTGATATGGATGTTTAGAGAAGCATGGGTCTTGTTTCATTTTAGGGTAGTCGATTTGGGCTTTGAGACAGGTTAAATTGGGGTTGCTTGTTGTAAAACAGAAACTTTTTTTTTTCAGACTTCTCAATGACATTGTGTTGCACTTCCCAATCTCACAAGAGGAAATCACACTCTCTGTGTCACCCATAAGAGTAAAATTAAAAAGCTACTTTGAAGAGGACAATGGTCAGTAACTACCTCTGTTGATTTGCTACAATATCTAAAAAGTATAAATGTATAGTCAGTCTTTAGGCAATATTTATTGTCGGTTACAAATCTTGGTTTCTTCTGTTGGTTACAGACCACACCAGGAACATGTACACAGAGATGTCTGTGCATCCTGATGAGTTTGACTACTTTCAAGTCGGGGTGGACTCAAATGTAACCTTCTGTCTGAAAGAACTGAGGGTAAGAACCTAAAGTTGTCACTGAAATTTGGATTTCAAAGAACATGCAACAGATGGATGAATTATGAATAAAAAGAAAGAATACTAAATAATGTGCAACATTCCTTAGGAATAAAGTGTATGAGGGAATGTAGTGGTATGAAAACAACCATTATTTTCCAGATGATGTGACATTTTATTACAGGGCTACACTTTGAAGTCTGAATAGGTCTGTATATGTGTTACGGCGGTCCTGAATGTTCTCATACCAGTTTTAATTGCTTATGTTTGGGTTTGACTGAGTGTGTTGTAGGAGAGGTGTGGGGCTCCATTAGGGGAGCCAGATTCATTTTTATGGTGACTTATTTCTGTCCCAGTACCCAAATGTTTAGAAGCAAGTGTGCCTATCATGTTTACTTGAACTCACCCTTTAGAAGTCACACTTGTGAACACAGTGGTGTTGTAAGTTCAGCCATTCTTATCCTTATATCTGGCAGTTCAACCAGTGAATGTGTTCAAATGGTTGGAAAGTCATTTTATGAGAAGCAGTTCAGTCAAAACACACAGGATCATGAACATTATTATAAATGCCACAACACTGGAATATAGAAAAATATTATAATGCTGAATTTCCCTACCATTAACTATTACCTGTGTTCCCTCATTTCTTACCCTACTTTAACCCTAATGCTTTGTAGTGCAGTTTAAACCCCACTTTGCCAGTTCTGACAAATATTAACACATATCATCTGAAGCTGTCGTCCGGTTTGGGACCTTTAATGGAAGTGATTAAGGGGCTGGAGTTTTGGTAGTGTGAGAGAAAACAAGTCAATCTGTAGCCTTCACAATGAGCTTTGGAGCCATCAGATGCCTTCCAACCTTTTAGTGTTTACTTTTTATGACTCAAAATGTCCATAAGTCCTGTAGTGTAAGATGGTCAGCAAGTGATTTAGACAACAACGCATGAGAGAAAGAAAAAGGTAAGGAGATATGCAGGTGGTGTGCAGATGATTGCAGAGACAGAGGAGCTGCTTGTTGAATACAATAATAATCTTTATTATGTATGTGCACAGACATAAAAGCAGTTAAAGTCAGCTGGCAGATTGTTGTAAAATATTTTTCCATCTCTGTGTTTTTAACCCGATTGTCATCCCCAGTTTGCACTTTTGCTACAGAAGCATGCACAGTCCCGGCCCAGTTTACTTTTATTAGTATTGTGTGATAACGGAAAGCTTTGGAATTTTTGAGGGCTTTTTTGAACCTGAATCTTATAACATACATGATTCCCTCATCATCTACTGTACATGCTTTATGGCAAAAACATGTACCTTGAATGTAGTTGAAAAAAAATGTGTGTGATGCTTAGCTTAATTATAAGCCAGGTGTTGTTCTAAACTGGCTTTTTTAACCTTTGACCCTCATTTCTAAAGCTCAGATGAGGCAGTGGGATCCCCCTCTAGTGTTAACACTCATTACGCATGTTTGGGTTGGCTGTTCTGGGCAGTATCTCTGCTGTGTTTGTGTCAGTGGCTGAAGCAGTAGGACAGATGGCTGCTGCATTGGCGGGCCACTAAACTGTCACAGTGAGTTACAGAGTTGGATAGCACGCTGTGTCCATGACACTCATGACTGTTTGGAAGTACCCCAGTCGTGTTACTCAAAGTGAGGAGGTCAGCGTGTCCTTAGTGGTTACATAGTGTACATTTCTTGTGTGGTGGATGTTAATCCATGTTTTAGATGCTAAATAAAAGGAAGTTTGATGTTTGGCACAGATAAAATTCAAGTATATGCTCTTATTTTTAGGGTTTGCTGTCATTTGCTGAGCCCCATGGTCTTCCAGTGTCTGTCCACCTTGGTGCATCTGGAACGTGAGTGTACATTTGTATCAATACCCCAAAAGTTGTTAATTCTATCTTTCAGTTCACAAAGAAAGTGATGCAGTGATATGGGAATTGAGGGCAGATGTGAATATCCAGTATTTTTGGAAGATATTTGCTGTTGCCATGAATATCAACCTTATTTTAGTGGGGTGACAAATGCAATAAAACTGTACATTTAGCTCAGTAGCCCAGTATCACACTGTTCTGCCCTTTTTCTGTTAAAATGATGCTGTAAATATCTATCAATGCCAACATTATTTCAGTGCCATTTTGTTTGGTAATGTTCTTCATACTCTTTTTCAGACCAGTGTCTTTCAGTGTGGAGGATATGGTACTGGAGGCTGTTGTGGTATTGGCCACTTTAGTGAGTCCATCCAGTAAGAATGCGGCACAGGAAGCTCCAGCACCAAGGTGACAGTTATTCACTTTGAATGTCAAATACAAATATGTCACATTTTACGACCTCGGGGTACAGTGTGAAACACATGCTTGTTTGTTTATGAAAAGTAAACACTGACTAATTGATCTGTTCTTGAAGGAGTTGCTTCATCTTGCTATCACCTAGTTTGTAGCCTGTACATTAGATTCCAGTTTGCAGGCAAATTTCTTGTGTGCACAGTGACTAAGCAGGTACCACTGAGACCTTCATCAAGAGCTTAAAAAACACTAGTGCATGTGTGAGATTATGTGTTGGTGATGTTTATTTGTTGGTTAGATTAACAAGCAAACCGTTCTACTCACTGCAGTACAGGTTTGCATCTGACTAACTGGTGCTCTGCTAAGAGTATAGATGATAAAAACTCATGTTTGAGAGAGCAAAAGTTGAGTGACTGGTGTTGGAGTATCAGAAAGTCAAACCAGAGTAGACCAGAAATGACACACATACCACCCGATCCCAAGTAAAAGTAATTTAAAGTGTCTATGATAAGATTACCATTTGTGTTTTATGTTGTGGTATACCAGACTGCTAAATACTGCTAAATAATGTCAAGTAACTTAAATAGATTACTCTAGGTGTGTTTTCCTTTCATTGCTGTTCTAATACTGATTATTACTTATACAACACCAACCTTCTCTCCCATCCATCACCAGTGAACTCATAGTTGAACAGCAGTTTGCAGTATATTTTCTTTTACTTTGCTCTATAGGAAAAAGCCGAGTCAGGGCCATACAGGCTGTTACTGTTTCTAAGCTGCAGCACCTCTTGTGACCTGTTCCACCAGGACAGTGATGTCACTGAAGCTTTCTGTGCAGTGTGTATTAGTGTGCCAGCCAGTTCATTCACATCTGGGTCAACCGTAAGCCGGTCCCACGTCATTGCTGACCTGTCGCACAGACATTTGAAGGCCATGGTTTTGGCGCATATCCATTACTTAGGCAGTGTCCTTGTAATGTCCTTACAGGCGTCTTTAAATTTACTTTGTGAGATTTTTCTCATGTATCTGCCCATTATTTCCTGAATATGTTTGATGTTTATAAGTGCTATATATTTTTACGTTATCAAATCTTGTGTGGCTGCAGGTTTGTATTGCAGTAAAGCAGGAGTGCACGTGACCCTTTTTGAAATTTGCTTAGATTAGATTCTGATTAGATTCTCAGTTCAGTTAACTAATTATAATTATTCAAAACAAAACAACAGCAAAGGGCTGTAAAGCTGGAAAACGTTAAAACAAAAAAATATATATTAACAATCATATTTAGCTGTTCATGATCTTTGATTATCTGTATCAGTCAATCCTGAACTGAACTCAGAAGGGTCAGCTTTTTTATAAGTATAACATAAAACACAATTAAACAAAACCAAGTTAAACAAATGAGTCAAAAGGATAATACTTGGTCATTAGGAAAAACATGCGCTTTAGGATTTATAATTTATTGGAAGGTGAAATTAGAGTCAATCTCTGAGATGACAGTCGGGTATGTTGTCTTCAGAGAACAGGGATCTGTCAAAGTCAGATCTTCTAACGCATATTTTTAGAAGTGTTTATGGTATGAAAAAAAACAAGTCATAAATGCTTATTAGGCTGAAAAGAATTACAAAACCATCTCTAAAGAGTTTGGACTCCACCAATTTACAGACAGATACAAATGTACAAATTAAGAAGATTCAAGACCACTGTTACCCTCTCCAGGAGTGGTCAACCAACAAAAATCACTTCAAGAGCAAGGTGAGTAATAGTGTGCTAGCTTACAAAGGAAGCCAGGTTAAGTTTGAAGTGACTAAAGGGCTCTCTCACAGTGGCTAATGCAAGTGTTCATGAGCCCACCACCAGGACAACAATGGTGTGCATGGCAGGGTTGTAAGGAGAAAGCCACTTTTCTCCAACTGCTTCTGCAGTTTGCCAAAGATTTCATGGACAATCCAGAAGGCTATTGGAAAAAAATTTTTTGGATGGATAAGACCAAAATAGAACTTTTTGGTTTAAATGAGAACCATTGTGCCTGCAGAATAGAAAACACTGTATTCCAGTATAATACATTTATCTTATCCTACACAGAATTGGTAGTATCATGGTTTGGGCTGTTATGCTTTATCAGGGCCAGAATAGCTTACCATAACTGATAAAACAAAATCTTAATTACACCAGCAAGTTCTAACACAAAGTGTACTAACTCTCAGGAGAATGTGGATCATGCAGCAAGACAGTCACCCTTAAGTTGACCTACAAGTTGTTCCACTAAAGACTGGTTAAAGAAGAAAAACGTTAATGTTTTGGAACATTAAAGTCCCAGAGCTGAAGATGTTCTCTGCTGATCAACAGACTAAAAGTCTTCCAAGCCGATGCACAGGAGTGAGCAATAGTTACCAGAAACCTTTTAGACACCCAAGGTCACACCAGATACAGAAAGTATTATTTATTAAATCAAATGTTTGAAAATGTTTTAGGTCATGTTTATGGGGAAATATAGAAAACCCTTAAGGGTGCACACACTTTTAAGCACAAATGTAGCTTTAATGACCTTTGAATAATTCAAGTGTGTACAAAATAGAGTAAGAGTGACTGTAAACAACACTCTCGGCCTACTCTATGCTGCTAGGCACGTGCAGTAGAGAGGAGTTTTATAGCTGTCAGAGCTGATACAGGGCCAAATCCTAATATAGTACAGTCTCTCCTGGGGGAAAATTGCACTTACCATCCACATTGCATTGCAGTTCCCTCTTTCACTCTCCCACCCCCCTCGTCTTTCTGCTTCCTTCACTGGCCCCTTCTCAGTGTTCTCTCACACATGCTTGCACGTGCTGTATTACTATAGCAGTCACGTGGCTGATGGAGTAGCTTAGCGTCTAGTAGTGTTCTGTGTTTTGGGTTGATGCATAAACATATCGCTGCTGTCCAAAGAAAAATGGAGGAAAGGCCAAAAACCTTCTTCACTATAAAATTAAGTCAAAGGAACCAGAATTTTTTTCCAAGCTATTTTTGAGCATTTCTATTAGTCTGTTCATCGTGAAAATGTTACACAATATAAACGGCAGCTGTCGTGTTTAAATGATGTATATAAATAAAAATCAACAACATGGAGAAACATGTTTTTCATTGGTCAGTGACGATATGCAAATCTACATCATAGCTAATGATTTAGTTTGTTTTAAAGGTGGGTAGGTTTTTCTTGAAGATGCATTGTAAGATATTGAATGTTGCTGTAATTTATCTTTGCTTAGAAACATCAGTGATGTCTGTCCAGCAAGCACCCCCAGAGCTGACACCTCCATAGCAGACATTTCTATGCATGAAGGTCCTTTGGAGGCAGAGGTCACTGAGCATTTAACTTTCTCACCTGGAGAGAAGGTGGCCTCAAGCCAGGGAAGTCCAGACTTCTGCCCAACCATCCACATGAGAAAAGTCCTACTGCTCCAAAAAGAAGAATTGGACTTTTCAAGACCCAAAAAGGAATGTGGTGTTAGCACTGGATCTCTTTTGAACACACCTGTAAGACTAGCCACATTCAAGGTTAGAAACGTGCAGGTTATACACAAAGAGCAGATAGATAGATACCCACTTACATACATAGATAAATATGAACACTGAGTTCATTCAGTTTTTTTTAAGTTGACATACAAAATGTTAGACCATATGTTAATTCGAGAACAATTTTCCTTTCCTTCTCAATATTATTTTATAACAGATCCATTCTCTGCTCTTTGGAGCAGTATCGGGCAACATGGCAGATGGTAATGCGTTGGAACTGCCCAGTCTGGTTTGTGCCAGTGACACTGAGGATGATGCCAGAGATGATGGTGTCAGAGTGGAAGAGTAATTCAGGTAACATCTTCTAAAGGAAACAGTGAAGGTGTAACATTTGTGCATATTATAGAGGCACTTGGTCACATGTATAGAGTGCACTCTTTCATGTTGGTTGGTACTACAAAATATTTAAACCTTGCACTTTGATATTGTTTAAAATCAAATATTGTGTTGGAACAGTGATTTGTTACATTTTAAAACAACAATATGCCATTACTTTTCATTTTGTTTCAGTTCCATATGTGTTTATTTCAGTTATGTTTATATTGTCTTTAGGACTGCAAAGCTAAACTGGTATCCAGTCAACTTTACAGGCCAAGTGCCTTTCCCAAGTGCTGTATTTTATGTAGCAAATTATATGTTTTTCCAAAATATCTAAAGAGATGGAAGCTTCAATACAAAGGAGCTTTAAAAACCAATTATATGAATCCACTATAGTATATCACTTGAGTGTTTATGGAAAAATGCATTAGTATATTTGATTCAAACTTGTACTGAATTTCCAAAATGGTTGTGGTGAAATGTACTTGTGCATCAGTAAATACCTTCGGCATTTTGCTTGCATACCTACATGAATATGTGCATTTGGACAAAAGTATTGTGTGTGCGTAATACAACAGCTAATTTCCTCTGATAAGAAAACATGTTTTCAGATTAATACAGCACACGAATTAAAAAAATAAACCTTTATTAGATTGTATGACCCATCACGTTTCCACTTTAAGCATTCACAGATGCTAGCATTAGCCTTGTGCGTTAACAGTATACACCTCAAGGAATATTTAAAATTAAGTTTTAAAAAAGCAGAGCAGGAAAACAAAATCTGTTTTGAACACAGAACCCACACACTTATCAAATATAGGTTACTTTCATATACAATGTCTGATGTGTAATAACCTACACTTGCCAAATGCATACATTGTACATAAATATACAGCAAGTTTGAATATATCTTATACATATCTCATTTAAACGCACATATGCACATTTTTTGCAGACACATACACACAATAGCATAAGAACCTCCAAAGTGGTTGACATGGCATTATTTTTTTCCACTCTGAAAAACCTTTGCAGTCTCTTACATTGTCAGTTACAGAACATGTGACATAGCTTACATTAGGTGGTGGGGGAACAAACACTGATACAATAAATATTTAAAATATTTAATATTTTAAAAAGAGAGAGAGAGAGAAAGAAAGAAAAAAAACAATACAATTGTCTCCCTACGCAAAGTTACTACAACACTTTGCCCTGGACCCTGAAATGTGGTGTTATGTATATTTGCATCGTTACAGTGCCAAGGCTTGACAGTTTTCCAATCTTTCTAAATAAACATCCAGAAGGGCTTTTTAGTGATTTACAGGGAGTAAGGCATCAGTCATCTTCAAAGGTTCATAAGATGGTTAATTAACAAAGACTTAATGTAGTCAGATTGTTTTGATTTAGCCAAATGGACTTTACATCACACAATTTGAAACCTAAAAAGTTCAAAACATAGCTGAAGTAATTTAGTGGCTCATGTAAAAAAGATTTGATTAGATTTGAACTGAGGATGTTGAGATGAAGAGACTTTATAATTGAAACACAACAGGCAACACTGGGCATTTGTAGCGATTCCTCTCACATGAGTTGATCTCCCTTGGCTTCGCCATTGGCATGGCAACACATTTAGCGCCATCTCTTCTCTACACTCCTCACAGATAGGCTAGTATTGGCATGAAGGTGTAATTTCCATGATATTCACTCACACATGATGTGGGATCAGTGCTTTTCATTGTAATCTTTTCACTGGTTAATTTCAGGTTGCATATTCCTGCTTACGAGATGTACGTTTTGGAGAGCTCTTAAGGTGCAGCCCTACATTAATGTATTGTCATCCGTCCTGAGCGTATCTCTTTCTTCATTTGTTGGTTTTAGACTCTTTAATATTTGACATCTCATTTATGTCTCACCTCTCCTCTAAAACACTTAATACATGCTGATAGTTTACCATTCGTAGCGAGAGCGCTGTGAGACGAGGCACCTGTACAAGCTCTCAAATCCAGAACGAACAGATGCAACGCTAGCTCGTTTTAATTGGTTCATAGCAAGATGTAAAAAGTGGACTGTCATTTGCTCGTCAGCCACATGCTGAAGATAAAGGTGATAACTGAAAATGAGAGTGAGAAAGATATGCTAAAACCCATGGAAGAGGTTGAAAGTTAGATCCTTGCCAAAGAAAGGAAAAATACATCAGCCCTCATCCTGCCAGCAGGAAGCAATGACCACTCCAGTGAACAATAGGAAGACAAGAGGAGCAGTCAGAACAAGCATCAATCTGTGTACTCTGCAACGATTGACAGCAGAACTGTGATGTCATCTGGCTTTCCTCCTATGGAATAATAAAAAGTGAGAGAATGCTTTGTTAGAAGCACTGTCTGAGAGGCCTATAAAACAAACACACACACACATACTTGCAAAACAAAAAAAATATTGGAATATTACTCACCTCTTACATTCAGTCCATTGTCATTGGCGAATTGTGCAAAAGGTGACATGTAATTAGGGTCATAGGCCAAAACATGGGCCTGCTCAGCAATACTCTTGGCTGTCTGCTGGATGCTCTCATAATTGGTGTACTAGAAGAAAGTATAACATAAGATTAACACCCCACTTAGAAAAAGTTCCATATATAGTGGTCATCAATAGGTCCGGCCAGTACCTTTAGCTTTTTGAGTTCTTGCAAGATCATGTAGTCTGGCATGTTGTCGAAAAGCCCATCTGTGGCTGTGAGGATGATGTCTCCTAGCTGAACATCAAAGGATGTGCTATCTGCAGCTTCAGGACTATAAGAGAAAAGAGGCATGCGATTGTAATGAACCAGGAGGGAACTAAAGTGTGTAGGCTCTTGAAATGAAAGACATTGACTAAAACAGTTCTGATTTTATCAACTTCAGGGATACTGGGATATTTAACAGATGTGCAGCATTGAGGAAACTTAGTTCAGTGTATGTGACAGTTACAGCATACAGCAATCTTTTTGTATTCACTGATAATGTAAGGGCTTGAAATGTAGCAAAAAATAGACTGAACTGTATTTGAAATGTTGTATACTAGGTCCTGAAAACATATCCTAGAGGTGCGATACTGAATGATACAACATGTCCAGTGAATAGTCAGTAATGTTCTGAACAAGCTGCACGTACCTCCTGGAGCATCAAAGTCAAATTTGTTATGGTCACAACTAGATCCACAGTATATGCTTTCCAGACTCAGCACTCTTTACTCAGGAAGTCAGCCAGATCAGCTTGTCATTTTGACCTTCCTCAGAAGTACTTAAAGAACTATTTGTTGCAAGTTCTTTAGTTGTTACATATTATACTGCATGAGTACACTTTTAGATCTGTGGTAAAGGCTCAAGTTCAATTCTTGGAAGGTCACTAACTCTGGGGTCTCACTCTGAAAACATTAGCTGTACATAACTCTCTATGAGTTCACCTGATCCAAAGTGTTGTCTATTCACTTCACATTCAATTTTTAAATTAATGCTGTTCCTGAATTTAAAAATAGGAGAAAATGGAACAGATTAAAGTATTATAGATTAGAGAACATCTGGCCACAAATAGTTCCTACTTCCTCTAGCTCACCTATTTAGAGACAAATGCAGTTCATGTAATGATTGACCTTGGCTGTAGTATCACAAACCAGGCAAGGTTGTCACAAACCTGGAAATGCAACCAAACTAAACACATTGTGCTAGAGAGCTTTTTCAATTTCTGATGTTTGGATTAATTTTAGATGTTCAGCCCTCATTCTCTGTGTTTTTGATTTGCGCATCAAAGTAAAAGTATGCCTGAGAGCTACAAGGTTAGCAAGCAACTTCAGGTGGCTAAAGCACGAGAACACGTGAGAGCCTCAAAATGATTATTTGTTAAATATGGCAAAAAAAACCCCAAAAACATCCTCCTAGTAGAGTAACTGGATTGGACGATATGGAGAGGGCCTCTAGTCCACCTTGTGTGTAATTAGACTTTGGACGAACACTGTCAGTGGCAGCTAGCCAGCACTCACTGGCTCCCTCCCCGTCCATTAAAATTCCCTTGGTGACTAGACACAGCATGGCTCTTGGCAAACTGCTGGAACAAGGCTCAGGAACACATGAACATGTTGCTACCTTTGTAATCTGTGGAATCTCTGTCATATATCAAGATGTTCCTTGAGAGCAAGATTAACTTTTCTAGCACAGAGTATTGTAGTTCTTAAGGAAAAGTACTTAAGTAAAAGTAGAGGCAAAGCGAATGAACAGCCAAAGACGTTCCTTAAACATTTGCAGAAATATTGTTTACTATTCAGCATTTTTTATAGCAAATTATTTCCCACCAGTGTGGGGCAGTAATCAAGAGAAGTTAATAACCAAACTCTCTGCATGCAAAGTTAATCAAGTCCTTCTTCTACCAGCAAGGATTTTGTCTTATTGTCTTATTTAAGACATCTCCTAAGGCAGGGTATTTCAATAGAATTCAGTAAGGTGCACCAAAAGGAGATATCCTCAGGCCAGGGTCCGGACCGTCATCATAACTAACTTGTGTTATGATTCAGTGGTGTATTCAGTATACTGAAGTAGCCTAGTATCAGCTTTTTATATCATTTTATAACACATCACACATACTGTTCAGTGTATTTACTGTTTAAATGCTGAACTGAAATGCTTTTTTCATCACTAGGTAAAAACAAGGGCTACATTTAAAATGCTTTTACAAAGTGCATCATAAAGTACTTATTTATAATAAAAAAGGGAAATAAAATGTTTAGTTTTGTTAACTGAATTTCATATCTTAGCAGTTTATCTTCCTCTTGTATTCCTCCACACTTTATCTTGTTTAAAGAGAGATGTGAGCTCTTGATCGTCCAGCCAGGACTTGGGCTGAAATTGTGTTCTCACTCACATATGAGACATCCGGACCGTTCTGTGTGGAGTCTGCATGTTCTCTCCGTGCTTGAGTGGGTTTTCTCCGGGTACTCCGGTCCCCCCCCCCACAGTTCAAACACATGCATGTTAGGTTGATCGGTCACTCTAAATTGTCCCTAGGTGTAAGTGTGTGTTGGCAATGTGATGGACTGGAGGCCTGGAGGCCTGTCCAGGGTTTACCCCGCATTCGCCTGATGACGCTGGGATTGGCTCCAGCCCTCCATGACCCCGACTAGCGGGATAAAGCGGAAAATAATGGATGGATGGATGGATATATGAACATATGAGACATGTTGGTTTGGAGCTGCCTGTGGGAAGTATAAACATCTCTGTCTCGGTCTATTCCTGGTTGAAAAGTCATTTTTCGAGTCTTTTTTAGAGCACGCCATCTGACTTGCTTTATTCTCCGACTGCTGCTTCTCACCTGTGTGCATGCCGTGCTCCTGAATCTGCACATATCTGATTGGCTGAGGAGCGCGTTTGGTGATTTTAATTGCACACGATTGCTCTGTGAGTTTACTGAGCCTGTATACCGTAATGACAGGAAAAGCTTCGCCTCTTAAAATAAACACAGTCAACATTAAATCCTTCTCAATAAATAATCAGTTTGGGTCTGAATTGGACAACGTCTGGGTCTGGACCCGGACCGCAGTCCAGCTATTAGTGACCTCGGTCCTAAGGGGTAGTACTGCCTCTGCTACATTACCAACATTGAAAGAAGAGAGAACCATAATGATACCTTACCTGTCACTAAGGACAGAGCCCTCTGCCTCTGGGGGAGCAATTGAAAGCTGGAAGGGGGTATTGAAGTAGTGCTGTTGCTCATCGGACCGGTGGACAACCTCCCCTCCTCGGACAACCAGGAAGCCTGAATCACCCAAGTTTGCTGTATGAAGCCGATGGCTTTGTCTGTCTAGCACCACTATGCAGGCAGTGCTGCTTCCTAAAAGGAGATAACACAACTGTCTATCAGACACTAAGAGATTTAAATACAAATACTGCAAGCAGGCCAGTCAGGCACACACACTTTGTGAAGTCTAAAAGCCACAATATTGTAATATGTGCACAAAAAGGCCTGGCCTTGTCTTGCTGAAATAACCGTACACTTTCCAGGAAAAGACATCATTGATGATACCATGTCTCTCAGAAATCCTACTATACGCCTTCAATCGTGGTCCAATCACCATGTTGTGGGCGCTGATGCCCCATACCATGGCTTTTGCACCTTTTGCTGATAACAGTCTAACTGATCCCTTTATCTTTGGCACAAAGACCATTTTCTGAGCACAGCACACATTATCACTGTCTTTTGGATGATCTGAAATTGGCTCTGGCTCACAGAATTTGGCGGCATTTCTATATATACACTTAATATACGGATTTATGAATAGAGTTTTACAGAGTTGGCATTTCTTAATGTAGTGGCAGTACGTATTTAAAGTATACCTGAGCATATGTGGTTATATTGAACACAGTACCCTAATAGTTTATTAACTGAATGTTGTCTGAGGGGGTCAAAGGTCACACATTCAACAATGGTTTCTGGCCATGTCTGAGATTTCTCTAAATTCCTTGAATCTTTTTACAATATTGGTATGGTAGATGTGAAAGACCAAAATAACTTTGTATTGAGCAACGTTTTTTTTTTTTTAACTGTTTGACAGTTTTCTGAAGACAATTGACACATGACACATCTTTGTCTTGAATGGATGCTTCTTTTATACCCAATAACTAGAGATCGACCGATCAGCGTTTTTTAGGCCGATTCCGATCGGCGATCACCTTTTAACGCTATCGGCTGATAGCAAATACCAATGGAGGGCAGGCTATTTGCCACGGCAGGCCTACATGTAGTTATTAGCGCAAGCAAGTCATGGAACATGGTTGAAACTGGTTTATTACTATTTTCAACAAGCTCATGTGAAACAGCATAATATTTTTAACAAAACTAACAGTAAATAAACAAAGTAAATCAAACAAATATCCCCAATACTGCAATCATTCAATTTAGACAATTTAGAATTTTGTGCTAGCTACGCGTGTTTGCTGATAATCACTGTACTCAGCCGTGTGGGGTACTCTTAAAAGCCGTATCAGATTAGTACTGTTAAATGTCTTTGTCTTGGTTCCCCAACGAGACACGTTGATTTTACTAATTTTACAAAATGTCCTAGGTAGTCTGTGTCACATACGGCAACAAGCTGCCAGACGGACGCAACGCAAACTGTTCACTGTTCTGTTCAGTCTATCGAAAATGAAAGGGTATGTGTTTCCACCTAGTGGTTTACCTGGCCGGACGCTAGCTGAAAAAACAGAAAATAAGCTAATTTGTTTAACGCCATCGGCTCTCGGGATTGACTAAATTGGGAACATATCGGTGGATCACCGATCGCATATTTTGATTAAAAACCGGCCGATACGATACATAGCTGATCGATCCTTCCATCTCTACCAATAACGATACCTTAATTCGCTTATTGTTTAAAATTTGTGTAACTTCAATATTCTGTAAATAGTTCACTCTTACTATGCCCCTGCCCCAACCATTTTGAGTGCATTGCAGGCATCAAGTTTAAAATTGGTTTATACTTACTAAATACAATCATGTTCATCAGCCAGAACATAATTTTTTATATAGATTCTTATTTTTACAGTGTCCCAACTTTTACAGAAATTGGGTTTGTAAAAATAATGGTGAATGTCCAGATCCCATTGATTATGTCTCATTCTAACCACAAAACCTTGTTGGCAAGCTAATAACCATTGTTCTACACAAGATGACTCATTATGTGCATGGTTTTGCAATTACAATGTTTTATATAAACCCAGCCACTGACCATCCAAAAAACTGCCCCAAAAGTATTAAAGCCTCTCAAGTGGCATGGCAATTTACTGTCTCCATTGCTTATACTACATATTGGTTGGTCGATGTTATTGGTTTGTTTAATCCCTCCTGTTGCTGCATATCTGCATGCAAGCTTTGACAAAAACATTGGTCTCAGACTAAAGAGTCACGACTCTGGGAAGTCGTTCTCTGACTCATACAGTAATGGAGACCTGCGGTCTATACAGACTTAAATTACAATGTTCAAAAAAAGCTCTCTCTGACATACAGGTCTGAAAGCAAGTGTACTGTGTGGGAAGTCTTGCTTTGAAATTACTTTTGTTCAGCAGAATTAAAATTCAGGTAATCTATGGCGCGCAATGATTCGTTGTTTAATTTATTTTTTTTGTATATTCTAACACGTACAAAAACAGGGCTATACAATGACGTACCCAAACATATAACAAAATGTAATGCAAAATCATTACACTTTATGTAATGTAACGTACATTACAGCTTTTTCCACTACCACAAACACTTATGTTGCTTGTATTGTCGTGTAATGTCTGTAAACAATAGAGATTGCCTATTGCTTGCATACTTGTATAGTGTTTGTAGTCTATATTTATTTTGTTATTGTATCAGCACACCAAACACACACACATACATATACACATACATATATATATATATATATATATATATATATATATATATATATATATATATATATATATATATATATATAAAACCTTCATCAAAACACCAACTTGGGGAGTATCATTTGAAAGAAAGGCATTCCACACTGGAACAATGCCAATGTGCACTGATGTTGCAGTGAAGCCACTTAAAAGCTGCTCTGGTGGCCCAACACTTTATTAAAAAGGCCTGGTGCTGAACACTCACCTAGTAGAGGTACTTTGTTCTGAAGGAGCTCATAGTAGCTGGTGGTAAGGATTCCCACAGGGTTAGTTGGCACAAAGCGACCTTCTTTGACCAGCCTCTCACACGTCCTCATCAGGGTTGCAGAGAACTGAGAGGGGTCTACTCCATAATCACGCCAACCACCCACTCCATCAGCCACACCTACAAGAGAAGAAAAGACACCAAGAAGAAAAAACAGAATGTTGAAAAACTTTTAAATTTAGAGGGAAAATTTTACCAGATTGCTTATGAGGTGAGCAAGAGCAACAGCAATTGTGACATCAGCCAAGTGTGCCCGTCACTGTAGATATACAATGCTGTTGGCACACATGCAGGAAACAGGCTTTGAAAAGATAAAGAATGAAGGACAAGGACACTTTGAATGAATTTTTGGAACATTCATCAAGCAAGGAAAAAATAGTTTTCTTATGTTTACAATTACCTGGTGAAGTCCTAAAGCCTTCAACAGAGCCTAAAATGGGCTGCCCTGCCCACTTCCTGGATTGGTTCACAAATAAGGGAGGGAATTTCCATTCAAAGTCAGTCCTCCTAACTGGTCCCTTGACAGAGATAATGCTGGGACTCTCGTGTGACCATACAAGGCAAGTGCCTTTGTATATTCAGCCTGCTTTTTCTCATTAGCTTGACAGCAGTGGCAACTCTCGGACTTGGCCTATAACAAGCGGGCTATGTGCCAGTATGGACTAAAATCAACTCTAGTGAAGCTAAATTTTCTAATTTATTTTTCTGTTTTGTTTGGTAGTTTTTTGTTGTTTTTTGTTGTTTTAGTATCTTACATAATTTAAATTGCTATCATTTAAAATAAGAGGATAAGCATGTTGGACCAAACAGCTCAATGACAATGATCCACGCACATTAGTACATAGGGTTCAGCAGTCGCTTTAGATTTATTCTTCAGATTAACTTGCTTTGTATAAGAATAATTTAAGTTCCAGCCACTAGGCCCTAACAGACTGGCTAGCCACTTTTATCCACTAGGTCAGATTACAATGACCAATCCATTTCAGTTTGCGGGCCACCTCCCTGACCTGCTTTACTAAGCTTAGGTTATTCTGTCCAAGTGCTGCACTCAGGATTTTTCTTATTGCAATTCATAACGTGTACAAATAACCAACCTACCAGACTGACATTGTTGGTGGTTACAGTGTAAACAAAGCCATTTAGAGTGGTCTGGTGTGAATCGCTCTGTTCTAGAGAAACTTGCCAAATCTTAACTCTTTATGGCGGTGGTGACAAGAACCAGATGTCTAAAGAGTTTAATGCCTATTAAAACCTTTTCACAGAATGTTATTTCAGGAAATGGATATGGTGTCTGGCGTGTTGGTTTCTGATAGTTTCTGATAAAGCTTGGATTAAAATGTATTTTAAGGAATCATCGAGATTACGTATAAAAAAAAGACACGTGTATTTGTTTTGTAGACCTCGTGACCTGTAAGTCCAAATTTCGCTACAGTGAATCTCTTTGCACCAAAACCACTCTGAATGAATTTGTTTATATTTCAAGGACTGAATTTTTCAGACAGTTTGGAGTGGAATAAATACAACATAAGGTGAAATGGGGAAATAAATATTGGAATTTTGCTAAAAAGTTTAGCTTATATGTGTATAAGGAAAACTAGTCTATATGCTAGAAAATGTTCCGATTCGTTTGGACCTCAGTGAATCAGACCGGACGCCAGATTTGTTGGCATGAACCGGTTCAGTTCAGAAGAGTGATTCGTTTACGAGTCGAGACGCTGCTGGTCGGGTAGCCTGGGCTCGGGAATGTGTTAGCATTAGCTCTGCATTCTTTACACTTACACTGTGTATCGACTGTGAAAGGTCTCACACGCCGTGTGTAGTTGCATTCCGGTGTCATATACTGAAAATATAATCATAGTTTCTAACTTAGCCAGCGGACACAGATAGCATTACTAGCTAATGTCGTTACACAACTGCGCTGAAGCACAACAGGGAAGACAATTGTTCTACCAAGACATTAGCCTAGCTAGTTAGCCAGCTAAGTGCCAATATATTGAACGTTACCAGAGCACAAACCGAGAGGTATATGGCTACTGATTAATTATTCACTTAGGAGGATGTGTAATGAATAAAAGACGTGATACGATGCCAAATTAGCTGTAAAATATTATGATAAACCCAGCAACATGACCAACGCAGGAAGCGAGACGGAGCTAGACTTGCATGCTTGGCTTTGTTGCCAAGCAAACCGCAGCCTGTCGACTGTAAGTTTATGAGCTGCTAACAAGTCGATATACAAACTTACCTAATACATCAGCCGATCTGTGTCTGGCGATGAAACAGGCGTCATCGCCGTAGCACATCCCTTTCTTCAAAATACCCTTTCGAAAGTCTTTCCCATAACCAAAGCTCGCCGACACCAGGCTGTAATCGCGGCTGTCTGTTTGAGAGAGACCGCCGATCACAGCCCGGGCGACCAATCTACCGTACGAGAGAACGGACAACATCACCCGCCCGAGCAGCAGCAGCAGCAGGAGCAGGAGCAGCCCCACCTGAACCGACCTGCCCCGGGGCTAGCCTGCCTAATCACAGCCGATCCACGTTTCCAGTCCCGACCTTTTAACTGTCACAATCAAGAAAGCAAGCCGTGGTGCGACCACTGCGGCACTGAGGTGCTAAAAAGAAGAGCAACAGTCCAACTTCCACCGCAGAACAGCGTTACAAAGAATCCTCTCCTCGTTCAACACTTCACATCCGTCTATCCAATGTTTTGTCCTAAGGTGTCTTTGATGGTCTAAACGTATCCAAAGATCACGGCACACACGCTCCTGTTCAGCTCCATCCCACCGGTCCTGTGTGGACAGTGTGCTAACAGTTAGCCTGCTGGCTACAGAGAAAACCGCTACTAGAGTCTTGTGACTGGCATGACGTCACTGGCTCTTACGCAACTAGGGTACTTTTCATGGACAGCGCTCATTTACAGTCAGTCTCTGGAACAGCAGACTTCAAGAGCTCTCTTGTCTGTCAGCCCAGCTAGGATAGACTTCGTGTACACGCATTATATATATAATGCACGCTATTATATACAACATTATACAATTATGTAGTATTGTTTATATTATATAATATTATACATGCAGCTATAGAATTAAAACCACCTCCTTGTTTCAACACGCATTGTCCATTTTTCAGCTCCAATACACATACAACAGCCTATATTAATATTAGGATCCATTTTTGCATTGGTTTCATATGTATCTTTGATTTAATATGTATTAAAATGACAAGTGGTGTATTATTATCAAAAAAGACACACATATACTGATGAGCCATAACATTGTATTTACACTCATTATCTGGTTTATCAGCTTCATTTACCACATAGGAGCACTTTGTAGTTCAACAATTACAGACTGTAGTCCATCTGTTTCTCTGAATACTTTGTTACACGCTTCAGCCTGTTCTACCACAGAGCAGGAACTGTTTGGGTGGCGAATCATTCTCAGCACTGCAGTGACACTGACATGGTGGTGGTTGTGTTAGTGTGTGTTGTGCTGGTAGTGGATCAGACACAGCAGTGCGGCTGGAGTTTTACACACTATGTCCAATCACTGTCCACTCTATTACCCTGTGACTGTAAAATCAGTGACGATGATTAATCTGTTGCTGCCCTTTTGTGTTGGTCTTGTGTTAGTCCTTCATCAGTTACAGGACACTGTTGGCTGGATATTACTGGTTAATGGACTATTCTCAATCCAGCTGTGACACTGAGGTGTTTAAAAGATACAGCAGCACTGCTGTTCCTGATCCGCTCAGCACAACACACACTAACACACCACACCACGTCATTGGCACAGCAGTACTGAGAATGATCCGCCACCTAAATAATACCTGCTCTGAAACAGATGGACTACAGTCTGTAACTGTACAACAAATTGGACCTATATGGTAAGTGAAGCTGATAAACCAGATAATGAGTGTAAATACAAGGAAGTGGTTTTATTCTTATGGCTCATTAGTATATTAGTCTTCTTTGATAATAATTCACCACTTGTCATTTTAATACTTATTAAATCAAAGGTACATATGAAACCAATGCAAAAATGGACCAGAACATGAATATAGGCTGCTGTATGTGTATTGCGCAGTATATTCTCGTTTCTGCGTTGGAGCTAAAATAATTTTGCATGTGGCGCCATCTTATGGCCATGGAAGGGCAATGCAGTCTAAGAAATTCAAGTTCAGGTTTCAAGTTTATTTGTCATTTGCACATCATGTCAGGACATAACATGCATTGAAATTCTTGGGGTGAAGCTCAGATATCAGATATAACTCTACAGCAGGTCAGCATTATATATGTAAAACAGTGCAAGCATACAATAAATAGACAATATTAAAGTGAAAATAAGCCAGAAAATATACATATAGTTTTAACCGAAATATATAAAGGACTATACAAAACATACACAAGATACATACATAAGATATACAGGAGGACATCTGTAAAAAATTTTGCATAATTTATTTCTTTCTAAATTCTAAAACTAAAGACTGTGATGTAGAATGAGAAATAAATTACCCCCCATAAACTCTGTTTTTATTGCATTTATTGCAAACTTAACCCCTTAACGGCAGAGGAACTCTTAGCAGTTCTATTGCTCCCTCCTTACACAATAGTTCTATACTTGCCAATGAGGTAGCACATAGTCATTAATAATTGAATAATGAGCTCAAGATCAGTTTCCTGGACAGACATTAAGCCTGCTCCTGGACTTTTGTTGCCTTTCGTTATTCAGAATTTTGTGTAGTCCATGCTTTGGCTTGATCCTTCCCTGAAATGAAACCAGCTAAATTAAAGTCTGCTCGATCAGAGGAAAAACTTCAAGCTGCTTAATTGTTATTTAAATGATAATAATGCATGCTTTCAAAAGACTTACTCAGTACCAGGTGCTCTTTTTGGTTTAGTATATATTCTGCTCTAGTCGACTGTAAGTGCTTTTATTGTGAACAGGAAGTGTCCAGGAGCAACAGTACCTCAGCCACAAAGTTGTAGTTTCAGTAAAAAAGTCTGGGTTTGGTGAATGACAGGAGAATGCTACCTGCTTGAATTGTGTGTGTCTGTGCTGTTTTCATGGTGAAGTTTAATGTTAGTGGTAAAGTATACAGTGTCATTTTAGACATTTATATGCTTCTAATTTTTTGGCAGTAGTTTGTTAAAGACACGTTCCTGTTCCAGGATGACTGTGCCCTGTGCACAAATGAAGTCCATACAGGGTTTGATGAGTTTGAGGAACTCTGGTGTCCTGACTTCAAACCCACTAAATTGCTTCGGAAAGTCTATTGTGAGCCAGACCCTCTCTTACAACATCAGGGCGTGACCTTCCAAATGCTATTTTGATTGAATCAGCTTGAATGCCCCCACACTCACTCCAATATCTGGTGGAAAGGTTTCCTAGCAGTGTGGTGCTAAAGGGGGTGGGGCAACTCCATAATAATCCCCATGGTTATGGAATAGGATGTGCAGCAAGCTCGTATAGGTGTGATTGTCAGGTATCCACATATTCTTTGTGTAATATAAACAATAATTTATTTAATTATTTCCTTCATTGGTTTAATACACTGTCCAAGGTGGAACAAGACAAGTTGCTTTGCGTTTAAATGCACTTGTATTCTATCAGCCCTATTTGGTTATTGTTGCTGACTACGCTTGGCTTTGGGCCCTGCATATCAATTACCATTGTGTTGTCAGTGGTAAAGGTGGATTAATTAGCCCTTTACTATACATCCAAAATTCACAGTTTGCATATGAAGGCTACATATATATAACATTATATAATATAATATTTGGATCTCTTGACAGTCCAGTTGTGCTGCTGGGAAGGTAACTGCTTATGATCTTCCAGATTGTTTAAAGGTTCCATACAATGCGTTTTTCAGTTATTGAAATTGTTCTCTGATGTCTACATAGAAGGTAACGATGGGGTGAAAATTGTCCAGATGCAGTTTTACTCACCCTCTGATTAGCTGGTTTAGAAGTAGTGTCTACAAGGACAGAGGTAGGAAAAATGAATTAACCTCAACAGCAACACAAAGTAAATGGTCGTTCTCATACAGTGCCCAAATGCCTTGTATCATGCCTGAGTGCAGTTGTCTCCACTCACCCGCTAGTCTATACTCACATTGTGCTTCATGCTCATGTTGAAATCATAATGCCTTGGGCTGATACTGTGCTGCAAGCTTACATATCCTTAATCCGCACATGGCTCAATTCTAAATTAATTGGCATATATATTGACTCCCCTGTTTATGGTGTGTAGTGAACATCCCATAGTCTTGTTAGTTTGAAGTTGAATATAAAACATTTGAAGGTTTTGTTACAGACGTGACTAAACTACATTACACAGTGTTCATCTAAGTGTGGGACATCGGTTTCCATATATATTGATTATTGTATATTAAAACTGAAGTGCATTTGCATCTTTCTGTTACGATCATAACACATTTATTTATTAACGTATTTAACGTCCTGTAGTTTCACACCAGGACACAGAGGGAAGTTTGCCTTGAATTGAATTAAAATACAACAGTACTGATAGTGATTATCTGTTCTACCTTTGAATACAACACGGTTCATCCATATATTTTAGAAATAAGAACACAGCAGGGAGCAGGTTTTACTGGCAGCCTTAGAACATAGTTTTCCCCTTAATATGGGGAAAAGGACTAAAAGTTACTGAGTGAATTGGTAATACAGATATAGATTATTAGGACTATCATTACTGTCAATCCACTTCAGTTCACCACACTAAAGGGGAAACTATGTTATATATTATTAAAATATATAGATGACCCGTGATGTATTCAAAGGCAGAACAGATGATCACTATCAGTACTGTTGTATTTAAATTCAATTTTAGTCATACTATATTTTAATTTAAAGGAGAAACCTCTTTTCTATCAGTACCAGGTAACTCTGTTCCCTCTGTGTTCTGGTGTGAAACTACAGGTCGGATGAAAACTGCAAAAAATAATGTGTTTCGAGCATAATACAAAGATTTAAATGCACTTCAGTTTTAATATACAATAGTCAATATATACGGAAACTGATGTCCCACACTTAAATGAACACTGTGTAATGTAGTTCATTCACGTCTGTAACAAAACCTTCAAATGTTTCATATTCAACTTAGCAAAACTAACGATTTCAGTATAGTTTCAATATCCGATAATCGATATATGCGGAAACCAACTTCCCATGTGCACTTAGATGACCAGTCTAGAATAATAACGCACACTGATTACAGTGCTGTGTATTATAATTTTTTTATGTGAGTAACAAAGCCTTCAAATTAGGCTATTGGAGCTCTACAATACACCACAAAAAACAGAATGTCTTTATATGTATGATCATTCATTTAGAATTGATACAATTTAAAATGGAACAAAACATTTAATAAAGCTTATTCATATCTGCTGAGAGAGGATTGGAAAGGCTGTGGAAAGTCCTATGATAAAACTTCTCACAGCCTGAATAGATTCATTTTTTCACGTATAATCTGCCATTGCTTTTCATCTGTTGTTGTTGTTTCTGCTGTGCTGGAGCTGGTATATAAACATTGTGGGTGGAGTTAGGACTGTTATTTAACAGTGTAGTCATTTACAAATGTGTGATTTGTGTTTGAAGGAGGAGACAGCAGTGTTTGAAGTTCACCGTATGTCATTTCTATAAACTGAACTCTCATTATTCAAGTATGTTGATGTAAATGGCCTCCAGATTCTGTAATCCTTCTCCTGTGTCTCTAGTTTGAGAAATGGATAAAATATCAGTTCCCATTTAAACGCTTATGATGTCAGAAATTAGAGTTAAAAGTACACCACATAACTTTAAATTCTGAAAGCTTAGTATATATAATGTGTATGTCAGTATTTGGGAAATTTTATAAATGGGGTGCTAAACTGCATCATAATCATTCAGATGTTTTAGAAAATCCAGGTTTCTCCCAGTGAAACCGTAAGTAAAAGCTTCCAAAAATGAAAATAAACTCAATATGGGTAAAGTACTACATGTATAACCCATAAGCATGTATATTCATATGAGTATATAGGTAGCAGTGGTTGATAATGAAATCGTGAAACACGCTAGTCACATTTCTGAGGATGATATCTGAAACATAATTTGTCAAACCTAGCTGAGCTAAGAATTCAAAGAATGAAAATATGCTCCTCAAGCTGATATACACTAACCTTATATCTAGACTCGTCCATTTGAATCAGGTCTACTTACCGTATAGGAGCATTTTGTAGTGATACATTTACAGATTTTATCCATCTGTTTCTCTGTTTCTTTGTAAGACCCCTTTCAGTCTGTTCTTCAATAGCCAAGACCCCCTCAGGACACTGTTGGCTGGATGTTTCTGTTCTCAGTCCAGCAGAAACACTAAGGTGTTTAAAAACTCCAGCAGCACTGCTGATCCACTCACACCAGCTCAACAAACATTAACACATCACCACCACATTAGTGTCACTGCAATGCTGAGAATGATTCATCGGCCATATTATACCTGCTCTGGGGTGGTCCTGTGGGATGATGGTCATTGAAGAAAAGGGTAAAATCAGATATGCTCAGAAACAGATGGACTACAGTCTGTAAATATAAATGTGCAAAGTGCTCCTATATAGTAAATGGACTTAATTATATAGACAATGAATGTAGGAGCAAGCAGGTGTACTGAATAACGGGGCTGGTTGATGTACATCTATGATTAGCTTACTGACAGTCAGTAGGTGGCAGCAGAGCTTCTTGCCTGTGAGCTGCATAATCATTTGTTATTATTTCATTTTTTAAACCAGTGAATGAAAGAAACAGTTAACGTGTGCGTGTTTTATTTGACATAAAATGCCTGTATGTTTTATAGTGAGCAGTAGGCCAGTGCTTTGCACCTTCTCCTCACATTCCAGTTATGAAGCCAGTACACACAAACAAAATAAAGCATTTGACAAGAAACTGTTTGAATCCAAAGCAGTGAGGATTGTTTTTACTCCTGGTCCTTTTCTTCTCCGTGTGTGATGATGTACACCAGGTTCTTGTAGTCAAGATTACCAGCCACATCTGGTGGGAAAGCATTGAACATCTGCTCCATCTGAACAGACGGAGAGAAAACAGAATGCTGGGAGTCTGAAAGGATGTCAGCACACTGCATGTGCTGAGAACTTTTACTGTAGGGTTATAACACAACGTAGCCAATATGTTGTGCTGGTTTTAGAAATGTGAAGCAGAATAATGAATTGTCTCACCTCTTCTTGAGAAAATCTGTCAGCCTGGGTTGTCAGCATCTCAGTTACACTATAGAACGAAACATTATCATCAGACTTCTTTAAAATAGATTTCACTGGAGGCTACCGGTATCATAGTAGATTCATGTTTTTAATGTAATTCTGTTTCCCAAAATATTTTCCACTATCTCAGGGAACTTCTGTGGAGTTTCAGTTAGTGTTCAGGGTTATTGATTATTTACATATGTATATATTTTTATGTATTTTAGATTAAACATTGTACTCTGGCCCCCCAGGACACAAAGATTGGGCACCCCTGTTATGGACTATAAGGATAAATCTCACAGTGTTCACAGTGTTTTTATCACTATCTAATCTAAACAGGTTACTCACAAGTCCTTCTTCAAATATCCTTTGCCCTCAGGGTCGAAGACTTTAAAGGCGTTCAGAATGGTCTCCTCTGGGTCTGCACCTAATCACAGAAGTACAGAGCATGGTGAGATAATAAAACCCATGCTAATGTGGTCCATAAATTGCAACTTTTGTTGCGATGTTCTCTTCCCATAAAGCATTTCGGCTACTCTGTTTCTGTAGAAGTTCACTGGAGGAACTTTGTTTTGAGATTTTGTTTTCTATGTACAGTTGCGGGTCAGTCTCTCACCGTCCCTTACCTTTGAGCTTTTCCCCAAACATGGTGAGGAAGACAGTGAAGTTAATGGGTCCAGGAGCTTCCTTTAGCATCTCATCAATCTCCTCATGTTTCACGTTCAACCGACCTGCAGCAATGGGAGGTCAGAGCACACATACACACATACACACAATCACAAACAGACACACATGTGCAAACTTTCTATTTTCCTATTCACAAAGCCCATTGGCAGTTCTCCTAAATCTAATACCAAGTGTGTTACAATACCATGGTATCAGATGATACTGAAGATTATCATAATTTTATTTTTGGGGTCTACTACAACAAATCAACATGCTTCAATTTTGCCAGAACATACTATTTTTCTCATACTGTCTATGTCTAGTCACTCTGTTTCACAGCAATGATATATATTGCAGCTAACTAAGATTGTATTATCTGATAATAACACTAAAACTAAAATTCTCTATTTTTATGCAATGACAAGTTTAAGTATGCAGAGCATAGGCCACCTTGCCTACTTTACTCTAATTGCATGCACCCACATACCTAGCTGTGATCACCGCAAAATACAATACAATATACGAGCATACTGACTCCCTTTTCAATGTTTATTTGTAGCTTTGGATGCTGACTTGAAACGCTAACCCTACACGGTGTGATACTTTGCAGTGATGAGTGAAGGTTTCGTTTGCTCACCAAGCGCTGCGAATGTGTCTCTCAGGTCATTCTTGTCGATGAATCCGTCTCTGTTCTGGTCCATAATGGTGAAGGCCTGTGGCAGTAGAAGAGGGACAGTGAGAGAGAGATATAAAGAGACAGGACTGATGGGCGTTGCAGTAGAGTAACTGAAGTGCAAAGCTGTGTTCACAGCTTTCCTTACAAACTCTGCCAACTTTTCCCTCTGATGTTTTTTCTCCCTTTCTCTTTCTTTTTTCTAGCTGAAGCTGACTCTGTTTTTCCTCTGCTTGTACCCATTCTCCTTTTTAGCTGTTTGTGTGTTTGCCGTTAGGTGTGTTTGTGTGTAGGTGAGCGAGGGAGAGTAGAAAAGGGGAAGTGTGTGTGTGTGTGTGCGCGTGTCCATCACTGCCATCTCGGATTAGCTTCACATTTATCCTGTTTGTCGTGCTCTTTCCACGGTCGCCTTGATACTTGGAAGAATGTCTGTCCTTCTCTATTTTCCACCCAACTTTCAGACGGCTGACAGTGTGTGTGTGTGAGTGAGAGAGAGAAATAGTGAGAGAGTGTGTATGTGTGTGTGTTCAGAGTGTAAATCACCTCACTGCTCTAATGGCACCTGACACACCTTGAATTATTCACCAGTGGTGCTAAACGCCATACGCAAAGCTCACACTGTGGTTTAGAGCTTTTAAAACTGGTCCAGGTATATAAAAAGAAAGATGCATTTACATTTGTAGTGCCACAGCCTTGATCTGGGTTCAAGCTGGAAATGATAGTGTTGCAGTTTAGCTCTGTTTTGGCTAGCGTTTGTACTGACGTAGTCATACGGATAAAAAAGACACAACTGATTAGACAGAGTGTATGACATGCACTTGCCAACAGTTACTGGGATAATATTGTGGCATATTTTGGAAAATGTTTTTCTTGTTAGTTTTGAGTTAATTGGTTTTCAGCAGGTGTATCAGGACTCTTATTATGAAGGCAGGGCTCATCCATATGTGTGCAAGATCAATTCTTGTGGTCATTGTGACCTGTAATGCTTCTCCTGGAGTTCCCACTGCTAGGAAAAATATGGCTTTGGTTTGGCTTACACTGTCTGATCATCCAGCATATTTCAGCATATAACTGAAAATGAAAAATGATAAATATTTCATTGATAAGTAGTCAATATAATATATAGAACTTACAGTACTTTTTGTACCCCAAAATCCGGCATTCATGACACAAAATCCACACTTTGATGCCTGGATTCCAGTTGTTTTTGCAAATTCCTACATACTTATGAAGCTGAAGTCAGTTTCCTATTCGCCAGCTTCACATTTGAATTTTCCCGTTCCATCTTAAATGGTGTAGCAGTTACATTCTGACACCAGTTAGTAACTACGACACTGTTTGAGATGGAACAGGAAAATCCAAACAAGATGCTGGTGAGTAGGAAGCTGATGTCAGCCTTGTGTGCTGCATGTGTTTCTCTTTTCTTTAGTTTTCAACAGTCTGTAAAAAGATAGCTGTAAATTCTTGCAAAATCTATTTGTACAACCACACAGCAGTACCCATTTTAGATGTGTTTGTGTTTTTGCTGCGTTACCACTGAACACTAACGCTGCTTAGTCTTTCTAACAATGGGCATAACTGCAGTGACTCCCAGAAACTGTGATGTCACATGTATATGCTCTGTACTCGTCAGTCGGCGCTGAAAGCCTGAGCGCCTTGCTTCATGTCTTGTGTCCAAGTAATATGATTACTTGAGTATTTGTTTGTTAAATTGGTATTTGGTTTTTCGTTTAGTGTGCGGATTCTTTGTCTGTAATAAAAGAGCACATATGCCAAAGAAACGATGGGGGCACTTAAAAACATTGGCTATCGAGAAAATACTGTTTTAATGTGCAATAAGAAGCTGATGCTCCTCCTGTAGTGTGCGCTCACATGCAGACAGATATGATGCAAGGGTGATGTTAACTGTAACTGCTGAAGCGACTCTTTTAGCCATGGATCGAGAACCGTATGACTGAGCTAAACTCGGCCTGTTGGCCTTTGTACTACTTTTTAAAAAAAGATAAAATAACTAAAACAGCATCTTAACAGCATCTAAATGCCAAAACATCCCATATATGATAAACAGCTCCAGTACATTGTTGTGTGTAACACCAGTCCAATCCTGTCTAAGCTGTTAGTATTACATTTCTCTGCTTACACTTTGCTTAAACTAACCATCTGAATAGCATTATACTTAAACTGTGAAACAACTATTCTACCCCACAAAAAATATTCTAGCCCACATCCCATGAATCAGTTTTCCAACACTTTCTTTTTACACACTTTTTACAAAAAGTCAGTTTTCTTCCTTCAGATATCAGGTCCAGTGATTTTGGCCAGCATTAAACTGATGCCGATACTGAGTATCCTTTCAGCGCACCAGTGATTAAAAAACACTGTAAAAACATATAGCCTTGATTGTCTATGTCAAAAACAAGCCATATATAATATTCAGTAATACACAGTCAATATGTAGTATTGTGCAAAGTTCAGAAACCACCCTGCATCTATTTAATTTAGAGTAAAACAGCCTTTTATTTATGAAGATATTTTTGAGGAGATTAGACATAAGTTCGCTAAATCAAAGCCATATAAGTGAAAAAACAGGAGTTTCTAAAACAGGAGCTACTTTGCAAAACTTGGCAGACCAAAACAACAAAATAAAGAAAATTTTATAATCAAATAAAGAAGCTGCTGTTGTTCAACACCAGATGTTGTTCTAACCACGCTTGAGTTGAGACCGTACCATCATTAACTGTGTTTTGGATTAATTGGAGAAGAAGAAAATGCAGCCAACTTCTAAGACTGAACTTTGGAAACAGATTTCTTTTAGAAAATAATATTATATTTTGTTTTGTTTTTATATGCTTCTGTGTAATGTTCTGTTAAATATGGGTTTCTGCTTTTTCCTTAGGCTGAAAAACATGTACACATTGTATGTTGTTGTAAAATAAAATGGTCTCTGACTTTTGCATAAAAAAGTACAATTGATGTGTTTATATGGAGTATAGTTTTGAATAGCTGATTTAGAAAGACTGATTTAGTGCTCATGGCGAGATGAAACACCAGAGTTTGTCTGCAAGGGAACAGACTTGATTCCACAGGAGGTCTCGGTTAGTTTATTTGGTGGGCACCAGGGTTCAGCTGGAATCTCGCTCGTTCTACCAAACTGCAGGAAAAGAGTAATTGCACCAGGTTTTTTTTAAACCAAACCTGCCTTAAATAAGTTGGATGGGAATCCATGTCTACCTCTTTGAACTCCTGTATCTGTGCTTGCTCAAACATGGAGAAGACATTGGAGTTAGCCCCTTCTGCCCTTTTCTTTGCCTTCTTAGGTGCCTAGATAGAAAAGAAGTCAGATACATTAGTCATTGGAACGACTTCAGTCCTAATACCAGACATCTTTTTGGGCTGTTTCAGGTCTACAGAACTGGTGGAAATGTTTGCGTAGAGTTTATAATTAGCACAGTGAGGGAGTGGTCCCCTCTCAGGCTCAGCCTGTGGATCAGATGCGGGATTACACTCTGGCGCTGGCTGCTGACAGGCCCAGCGTTGAGCAGTGTTTGAGTGGTAATCCTATGAAGACAGGGATTATTCTGAACTATTTACATTGCTGCCACAGAACCAGCAAAACAGCGGAGAATGCATTTCTGCTCAGTGACATCACGCTCCTAGATCCGTAGCAGCACAGACAGCTGCTTGTTGGGTGGTGTGTGGATTACATCCTAACAGCTGCGACGTGGAAGTAGAGGTCAAAGAATTGCTGCGGAGCCGAGCATAGATTTTCCACAATAATGGACAAGTTTAGCCTGAGTAATAAGTCAATATCCCTGACTTGCAGGGCTAATGCAAGTTTTTTTGGCCCAAATCACACAATAAATTGCTTAAATACATCTTGACACGTATTGACATACAGCAACAAGACTTATCTTAGTGTAACAAGTTTAGACCTCAAACGTCTTCATGGACATCACAGTTTATCTGCCTAAACAACCAAAGGACTAGATCTACAAACCTTTAAAAGCCAAGAACATCATTTATCTGTTCTTTATTAAATCAATTTGAATTTTTTTCTTTACTAGAATGAGACAAAAATGAAAAGCCATAACGGCTTTGTTGAACATGTGAACAGAAAGCAGACTTTCTAAGGAAAGCTCAGCAAATGCTAAAGATGGAGATGCGACCTTGTTAAAGATGAAGTGCACTCACCATAGCTGTGGTCAAAGGATTCCAAGATGAAAAGCAACACTTGGAGTGTTATAGTGAGGGGACAATGATGAATTTATATAGTCTCACTCCCCATCCTTGTCCTACCCTTTTGCTATAAATATTTCATGGTGCATGTCCAGGTAACGGACAGTGCGCCTTAACCGCTTGTCTATTGTAGGAATCCTGGCTGAACAGGGTTTAGCGCATCAGACAATGGGGCTTAAACACATGGCAGAGCAGATGCGTATTGAAATGTTTCTGGAAGGTTATAAATCTGTTAGTCTAGCTCATACGGCCGCTTGTTGGGATTGGTCGGATTTCTCCATTCCATTGTTGGTTTGGATCATCTGCAGGATAAATACAGAGACAGGGATGTTCATGGGGGAACTAGCAGTCAGTTGGTATGTGTCATTGTTATAGATTATGTGTAACACATGTTGTTTACTATGTCAGAACTTGTTGTTACTGAAAGATGCAGTCCCTTTTACAATCTCCAGTAGAGCCCTTTCAAATTTCCTCTAGTTTTTCGTAGGACTACTGAGGTTCCTCCAATGGTTCCCGCTCTAGTGATTGCATTCCACGTTCTGAAAAGCTGTGTTCCTCACTATCCTCAAACCATGATTCATAATTGCACCCCTACAAGGCAACTTAGATCTTCTACCTTAGGATGCCTGGCAAAGCCGTCTATGAGAACACATAAGCAAGCTAGAGCGATACCCTACTGTTTTGGGAACCTGGGTCCTCAGTGGTTTCTTCTTTTTGGCCCAGTTTAAAAAAAAACATCTTTCCTACACCATTTCCTACACCTACCTACATCTACCTGGGTCATAGTTTTAACAGTGCTGTTTATGAAACACAGTTGCACTTGTAAGGTTGGTGCAGCAAATGTCATTATTTAAAAAAAATTGTGCTTCTACTATTACATCACTTACAATTTTTATGAATTAAATGAATGTACATATGATATATTCACATATACTCACCCTCCAATTGACTGGTGTTCACGTTTACTGTATACATTATGTATACATTAATGTTGCATTGTGTACATGAAATAAGAGCTTCACCAAGTCAAGTTTAGGCCTCCACATTGGGAACCAGACATTTAACTCATCTATTGGAGATTTTTATCTGCAGTTTTTTTATGCATTTTGGAGAAAGTTTTGTTGGTGACAAAAACCAGTAGTTTTAATTGGATGCTTTTTGTGCACATTTCTTTGCAATGGTAGTATTTAAAAAACATTTTAGGTCTAAATCATACCATAAAATGTCTCAAGTATCAGCCAACATGATTTGCAACCATGATTTGGTAAGTTCTTTAGAATAAATTCTAACTACTCTATGGACAACATCTAACAAAAATCTGGACAAAATTCAGGGTTTCTTTAGTGTACATAGTCATATTTTGGATAATTTATACAGTTTTATTCACATTTATACCAGGTGTAGTATATGCACATGTCACTCAAACATAAAATTATTTATTTATTATTACATATTAATTAAAGTATGGGTGTACCTGCCTGTACCTGAATTTTATCACTTACAAGTTTTATCGCTGTACAAATTTGGCTGGACAAATACAGAGGTTTGACTATTTGTTCCATATTTGTATATTATGTAGCCACTAGAATTGGCATGTCTTTTAGTAATATTTTCAATATTAAAAATTTAAATGCAACAGAGTGATGGGAACAAATTTTTGAGCATTTAAAAATCAATAAAAGGCCACTTTGCCTGAGGAAAGATCTGAATTTGTGCAGTCATGCAACAGAGACATGTTTTTGTTTAAAATAAGGTCATACAGCCTATTGCATTTTTATATTATACTTTAAACGTTAAAAACAATGTGTAAACTAATAAACAAATAAATTCACACCACTGATCTTCAGCAAGATCAGCTCACTCCTTTTTTTTTTTTTAATCATAAAACACTTCAATAAATCTAAATTAACAATAATCAATAATCATTTATTATTTTAGATAAAAATAAAAATGCCAGGCCAAAAAAAAACATAAATAAATTTACAGCATTGTCTGTAATGTGTTTGTTCATTTGGGCTTATTATGCTTCTGTATTTCTTTTGAAACATTATAAATAAATCCTAAACAAATAAATAAACACATTCAACAGTTTTGCGATTTAGGATTTAAACAGATATTTTTTGCATGCTTCTCTGAGTTGAGTCGCTCTCTAAGCAGCGGATCTCTCACTGTCTACTGGATGTGCTGGTGGTTTCTTCATTGTAAATAAACTTGCTGTCTGCTTTATGTGTGTAAATATGGTAAATCAGAGCAGATTATGACAGAACGGCCGCTCCTTTTACGATGTGAAGAGCGAAATGACGCCAGACTTCTTCTGAGACATGGCTAGGTTATCAACTTCTCCACCTGCAGCTGCACAAAAGCCTACACTGTGCACACTTCCACAGGATTCCGAAGCACTGGAGATGTATTCTGTGGACACTTCACTATCTGTTAGTCTGATTGATGAGCACTTCCTACTGGAAAGCATAGTGCCACCAGTAACGTTTGATGGAGGATGGAGAATGGTCTGTGGCTTGGGACTCGTCCCTTTCAAGGATAAACAGTTTACCCTTTTTGCACAGTTTGATATTCTTTCATGTGCCTGTTTAAAGACATTGGGATGAGTAGGGGAAAAAACCTCTTTAATGTGTATTGTGTGTTTAAACTTAAAATTGTTAAAGTTATTTTCTAGATATTCATTCAGATGAGAAGATTCTTTTATAGGCTTATAGGCATAAAATGGTCCTTTGCTGGTCGAGCATGATCCTGTGCACAAACATAGGTCCATAAAGACATGGTCTCATGAGTGAAGGAACTCCAGTGGCATCCAGAGTTCTGACTTCAACCCCACTGAACAGCTTTGGTAACAATTGGAGTTGTGAGCCAGGTCTTTTCTTGTCTGAACCAAATGCTCTTTTGACTGAATAGGCACATATTCCCACTGATGCATCCTCAAAACTTGAGGAAAGCGTTCCCAGAAGAGTGTTATAGGTGCAAAGTATGTGATGGTCAGGTGTTCATACACTTTAGGTCATTTGGTGTATTGGATCACTTCATTCCAGTACTTGAAATTGTAGCAAGATGTTTGTAGACCCTAATTGGGATTAAAAACATTAGGAATAATGTATTTGTATTAGAGCTGGAATGTCGGACTGGACGACTGAAAAAGATGTTACCACGAGCTTGAGAAATATCCTTTTTTAAAATGGAGATGTGATTCATGTGACTCAAGCTGGGGAGGTACTGCACTTTATAGTCAATTGCTCCATTGTAATTATGGGACGAAGAGAAGGCATAGAGTAAAACATCCCGCAGATAAGTTGCTGCCTGCGTGTTTGAAATGTTAAAATGCATAAACTCTAGCGTACACTTGGAGAGAATAGGCCGTTGTCAATATTTTACATTGAGATGTGTTGTTCACCTGCAGGCACCTGTTTTGATGCCTTTTGGACCCAAGAGACAATCAATACATCAGAGTTCAACTGCATTTCTAAATATTCCAGGAACGATTTGTCCAGCCATGGTCAAACATCTGTGTATTTTGAGGACACAGAACTTATAGCATCGGCCCAAACTGCTGTAGTTTGATGATATTCATTCTAAATATTGTATTGGCGCTAGATTACAGCGTGTCAAAGATGCCGGCGTATCTCAGTACATTCGTCTTATTTGAAACTGCACGCCATTTCATATCACCAAATCCCACTGAGTCACCTCTGGCACCGGGGAGTGCGGCACTGCCCAGAAAATCTGTGAAAATGCCTAAGTCTCATTGTTTCATTGTTGTGTGCAAATGACATGGGGAGGCGGGGGGTGGGCAGCGGTGGGCGCTCCCTCCAAATATTTCCATATTTAGATTTGAACAAAAGTAATATGTGTTGGTGCATCCGGCTTGTATATCAGCACTTATTTAAATTTCAAATTTAACAATGAACCATATGAAAACAGGATACATTATTGCCTTCTTATGAGACTGATGCACTCGATTCCCCCTGAAGCCATAAATAAAAGGCAATAAAACTGAAACTTTTAATAAGCACCTATAATGTATCCCCTAGGTGGTTTGTAAAGTGCGAATGCCTTTCAAGCTAAAGATAGACTTGACTTGTAGGCCCTGTTTGATTTTAAGAGCAAAAAAAAAGAAGAAGAGGAAAAATGACAGATGTGTTCCTGTTGTAATGGCTCACAGTCATATGCTTTCATAATATTTAACCCTGAGAACTGAATATTATCTGAAAATGAGGCGATTTTGATCAAATCAGTTCATAAATAGCTGCATACAATCAAATAACACTTTTTATAGTCTGGTAAGCTCTGGCATCTAATACTGCGTGCGGTGCACCTGCTAGCACCAAGCAAAGGAAAAAATGCACAAAATGCATCTACTTAAAATGTGTTATGTGGATGGTGACATTCTGTCTGTGTGAAGTGTAAAACTGTGTCACAGTGCTGGTAATACTCCTTTTTGAGAACCTACACACTGGCACTGTGGTTCTTAAACAGGCCCGTGAGACCACAAGAGGGAGCAAGAGATGTTAAAGAAGTGTGTAAAGAGTTTTTTCTTACCTTTAGCATTTCAAATGATGGAATCAGCAGACATTCTGACAAGCGTTATGTCTTTAAAATCATACTGTTAACGGCAACACAGCAGAATATAAAGTAATGTATGAATAAGTAAATTATATATAGCCTAAATAAGAAAGACCTTTTACAAGCCTTCCATCTACAGTATGGTTCACAGAAATAACCAACATTCAGTGATTTGGGTTAATTCTCTTACCATTGGGGAAAACCCCTTTTCTACTCACTCTTAGCAAAATAGGTACTATATACACTATTAAACAGTTGGTTTTTCAGGGATTCTTTAGTACAGATAATGGTTTTATTTAGAGCCTTGAGTTCTAACATGCTTAAATAGTACTTAGTGTGGGAAACAGTTCTTCTGAATGAGGCTGTTTCTATATAGCACCAAATAGGTTCTACTGTTATCAAGCTCATAACAATAGAATAACCTTTTTTTCTAAAGGGCTCTATATGAAGAACCATTTCACCATGCAAAATACCATTTAAGCATGTGAATGATTTTTCATGCTCCTTTATTGAGAACCTTAAAAAGTGCAGTACAAAAAGCAGGTTCTGTTACTTGTAACAATAGCAAAACCCTTTTAGGTGATTTTAAAACGTCCCTTAAAGAACATAAAGGAGACGAATCGGTTAACCAGTGAAATGACTGTTTATTCCTAATTTACCATTTAAACGTTCCGTTGGGTTGTGATGGTTCCAAAACCATTGCCTTCCCTATAGGACCCCTAAAGAACCTTTTTTTGGTCTCACACATGTTAAAAATGTGCGGCAGCAGATTTAATTGCACAAAATCTTCCTGTTCTTTAATTACATTTCTCCTTCTGATGAAATAATACAGATCTAATAAACAAATAAACGAACACTAATACATCTATAAACTAATAATTCATGTCATATATTATGTATATGATGTTATATGTATGTCATGTTATATATTATTTAACGTGTATTCAGCTGTTTTCATTGTGAAATTTGGAAATGTACACTGTATATCATTTTCTGCACTTTCTATATTGGTGGTTATTTTACGAATTTAGCTTAAACTGGCTTTGTGAAGCTGCATATGCTCTCAAAAGAAAACAGCAGTATGTATATAATAAATTCCCATCGTTTCCATATGTGGGTTTCAAAAGACTAGTTCACTTGTACCGCCTGTTAAAAGCAGCTATTCCCACAATAAACCTCGAACTTTCACAAGCGCGTCACATAAACACGCATTTCTGAGGGGAGCACACGCTAAAAGTGCCCCTCTTATTCTAACACACACGCGGCGATCCCCCCGCGCACACGCACGCGTGATCCTTCTGTTGTTCTCCTTCCCGTTTCCAGACGTTATCGATCACCCCGTTACGTCAGTATTGATAACTTTACCAAAGCAAAATCAAGTGCAATCGGCCACTGAAAGCCCGGGACTGCGAGAAAACGCGCCCTGCATGTTGTTATTCTGCCACTTTTCTCCGCTCGCCTACATCATCTCGGCTAAGTTTTTCCCCCCTGTTTTTTAAGGGCTGCTGTTATTTTCCTAACATCATTTTTTCCCTTCTCTCTCTCTCTCTCTCCCTCTTTCTCTCATGTGGCGTGCGAGGCGTAGACGTCGTTTAACGAGGGGAATCCAGCCCGTATATTTATTGTAGCCGGTGGGAGAGGAGAGAAAAAAAAACAAAAAAAAATCTCCTCGATATACCCCAAGATGGCCGCCGATGTGGGATCGATGTTTCAATATTGGAAGAAATTTGATCTACGGCGGCTGCAGGTCAGTCTCTCCCTCTCAGCTCACTGCGGGGAAACGCGGGCGGGACAGAATATCCGCGGTACGGGGGCTCAGATGTGGGCTTTCCGGGCCAGTTTTGTGAGGTGAAGCGGGCCGCGCTGCATTGATACTTATTAGAAATTGATCTCCCTCCGTTTCAGCCTTTGTTCGGTTCACTCATCGATCAGCGAGCGGCGGCGGCGCGAGCCGAGCTGAACCGGGGGGCGCGCGCTCCAGGCTCGAGCCGCCGGGGCGCATTGCCGCGCGCGCGCTGCGCTACTGCTTTTTAGCGCGGGAAACTTTTCACTTTTTAACGAGCGTTAGCTGCGAGGACTTAAACTTTTGCGAGTGTGCTGTACGAACCCGCCGCGGTCGCTCGGTTCACGGCCGGCGCGACCGCGGCTCGGCTCGTCTCGGCTCGGACTGCTGTAGGTGACAGGTGGAAAAGCTTTTGCGGAGCTTGTTAAGTCTCGGTTCGTGTTGTGTCGCTGTGTTTGTGAGGTGATATAAAAGTGATTGTTGTATTTGGTTTGAATGGAGCGGCGCTGGCCACCTACCGCCGCTGCGTCGTGCGTTGGAGCGGCTCTTCTGAGGAAACTTCTCCGTTTATTCAGTTTATAAAGCGGACTTTTGTCTGATTTTCTGACACATTTTAGTTCTCGTAGTTCGCCGGTATGACAGTTTATGATGTTTTTCTGGAACGACAACTTCTGCCCGACCTCTCTTGGGAAATTGGATGCATTTCAGGTATATTAGACAGTTTTGCTCGGTTAGAAATGTATACAAATGTCTTGTTATGGTATATAATGTTATGTTTAGCTTTCTTTTGCACATGTGCGTAAACGACTTCTCGCGCAGCGGTTCGCGTCTTCCTGAGACAAAAAGCTGTGTAGCACAGTGGATCCTGCGTTACCATCATGAGGACCAAACCAACCTAGCCTATAGCTTTTTATCACCGTGTGGCACCTTGCAAAACGCGGCCGTGTCTCTTTGTGTGTGTGTGTCAGTGTGTCTCGTTCTCCAGCCGCAGTGTGTGTGTGTGTGTGAGCGCCGTGTAATCGCTGCTCTCTGCTAATGTTTGTAAATCAGGCTCGGCCGGCGAGAGGGCAGCAGCCTCGGCCCCCCCAGTATGATTGATGTCCTGTAACATGAGCAATGACAAGAGCATGCCAGGAGCCGTTCGAGGGGGCTGGGATTGTGTGTGTGTGTGTGCGTGTGGCCGCTTTGCTAGTCGAGCCTCTCCAGCTTCGCCGTTTTGCTCGTGGAAGCCGTTCATTCAGCGTTTTAGTCGCCGTCCACACTGCAAACGTATTGATTCGTATGGAGAGCAGATTTGTGGTGCTCGTGGAGATGAGCTGTGTTTGTGGTGGCTACAGTGAAGTAGAACTGAATGGGTTAGTGGGGACATGGCAGCAAATAGTAGGAGGGCACTGTTCGTGCTGTCTCTGAAGCAGAACCAGAAAGTTCTGAATTTTGTGTTTTAATGTTTGGAGGCGAGTTATGCAAGTGGCGAACAGCTATTGCTCCTTCTGTGCATTGAGGTTGCATGTTCATTAATGTATTTTTACCCGCAAAGAGGAGCACATTCAAAACATTATCATTGCAAAGCATTGAAATAAAATTCCAGTAGTAATTATCCAGATGTGCAAACTTTCATTCTCCGTTCAAGAGCGGTATCTGACTTGGCATGATCTGTAAATATCAGAGTCCTCATTGCTCCACCTAACGGTTCCTACCCTTTGCTTTAGTGCCCCTCACTCCACGTCTTTCCATTCTATTCCAGCGTAGCTACCACAACTAGGTCCCATTCTCTGCAACAGAATTAAGTTCTTAAATCAATAGTATTATTTAGAATCTTTATCTGAATGTTTTAATGTTCAATGTGCAAATGGTGAACAGATGTTGCTTCTTTGCGTTGGGGATACATGTTCGCTGATGTGTTGTTTTAATCCAAAGAAGAAGAAACATGCCACTTTAGATCTCAAGACATGTTACAGATTTCAGAACTTTCTTATTCTGTTTTGGAGAAAGATATTTAGATAGCCTGGTGTGACATCATTGTTCTCATTGCCTTATTGCTGTACCTGATGGTTCCTACTCTTTGCTCCAGTGTCCTCACTAACCTATTTGTTCCTACTTCATTATAGCCACCACAAGCATATGCCAAAAGATATAAGAGGGCATTCCAATGTTTCTTCTTATTCCAGTGTTTATTTTTCCACTGGTAAATCCCAAATGCTCCGTTGAGATTTACTTGTTTGCTAATGTATTGTTTTCACCTGCAAAGACAAACTTAGTGTCACACTGTCCTTATCCAAATTGAAGCTTGTTTAGATGGTGGCATGTAAATGATGGCGGCAGACGCTGTTAAATCTGTGTTGGGAGGACACATAATTCTGATCTTAGATCTTGTTTTAGATAGGACCACTATACCGTTGTTAAGTGCTTCCTGCCACACGCAAATCCTCTGTTGCTGGGTTTTTCAGATGCACACATTTGCACATCTGAGCCCTGAGGCTTTACTTTGTTTCTTGAGTTGGGCTAGGTTGCACCTGGTGTAGGTTATTGATGCGCTCACCTGCACCCGGTGACAATTCGTGGCTTATTAAGTGTGAGCTGAATGCTGCAACCAAATGCCCTGTCAGCACCACACATTTTGTGGAATCATGTTGAAATGGGTTTTGGACATACAAACCCAAAAGTTACAACCCTCCAAACTGGGTTGAACAAGTAGCAAACTTTGTGGCTGAATGGCATAGCTTATGCTATCCAAGCTTGACTGCAACATCAAAAAAAAACCCAAAAAACTTTCATCTTTCAGTTTTTATGCTGGCCTGTAGATTATAAACACATATGTTGCATTGTATTTAAAGTAGCATTTCTTTGAGAAATCGCACACAGACCTTTGTGCTACCCTCTCAGTAAATGCTCCTCACATTCTCCAAGTGTCATATTTAACCATTATAATCGGTCCATAATTGTTTTGACAGAGGTCTATGAATATTTTATTGACCTTTTTTTGCATTTTGCACTTGGTTCCCATTCTCTTTGATTCATACCTCTTAAAATTACACATGCACGGATAATAGATGCTAAACCGCTGCTCTGTCAGTCATGAAATGCGTCGCTCTCCCACAGTCTGCTGTAGCCACGGAGGTATCCGAGCACAAAATCTTGGGCTGAACGTGAATGTGCTTAATCAATGAACGGGAAAAAATAAGACAGGAAGCAAGAGGGACTTGTTTAAATTACTGAAAATGTGCTAAACTTCAGATCAGGTGCAAAGCACCTTACAGTAGCACCGTCTACTTGATTTCCTATGTGCTACAGTCCCAAATGCCTTGGGTTTTATGTGTCAGTCTGCAGAATACCATATTTTAAGTGTTTAATACATTGACAGGACAATGTCCTGATGGCTTTTGGGTGGTTGGTTTGGGTGGTTTCATTGCTTGTTTTTGTAATTTCATTGTGATTCTCCCTGCATTTCCCTTGTGGGACATCACAGCTAATGTGTCTATCTGCCCCTCACCCACCCTTGAACTTGAGCTTTGTGGAGATCTATAGAATCACCTTAAATATAGAAGTATTGGAAAGAACAAAAATATCTTACATCTGTGAAACCCTAGAAGTTCATTCGCATCAACACACCACCTGCAGATGAGCTCCAAGTGCAGTGCCACCTTCCTCGAAAATCTTCTACTGTCTTTCTCATCAGCTGTTGTGCTCTAACCTTGGACCCCATGGGTGGAAATAGTCTGCTTGTATTGACCGGTGGGGGAATAAGTGGGAGATCTGTGGCTGACAGTTGATTTATTACCCTCTTTTGTCTGTGTTGCTCTGCAGCGTTGCATATGGCTATGTCATATGATATTTGTGTCTGGAATCTTATGGGTCCTGGGTGTCAGGGTGGTTGCCCTCCAATTACAATAAGTTATAACCCAACTGCTATATTGTTATTATACCTCGAGGGTGTTTCCATAATGTCCCCTGGTTTATTAGTGTTGTTCTTTTTGAAGAATGAATAGAGAGAGTGAAGATGAGGGTCTGTCAATGAATATTTGTAGCACGTTCTGATGTCTGTGACTAAAGACATGAACTACATAGATGAAAAATATTGAGATTATTAAAACTTTGAGATGGATTATTAGATGACATCAGATGACATCAGATTTGGTAAAAACTGTTTTACCCTGTATCTTGTACGGCTGGATCTGAATATTTGACTATTTGTACAATTGTTTGTTGGGTAGGTATTCGGCTTTCGATTTTGATTTTTTTGATTTGTCTTACTGTCTTCCACCACCTCTGTGAAGCTCAAGAAGAATGGCCACCCATGGAGGCTCATGGTAGAGGAAACGTGGTGTTAATTATGGTTTAATTTTGTGGCTTGTTAGTTTAGGCTCTGTGTAAGTGGTTATTTTGGTGTTCTTTGACAGGGAGTGGACCTAGTTAGTGTGGGTGGTGGATACTGTCAGTAGCCAGAGTTCAGAGTTGGCCTTCCTGCTTTATGGCTGTTTTCATGTGCCTTTCTGCTGGTGAGTCTAATAAAGAGCACTTCTTGCGGCAAATCGTGGCCCCCCATGTCTTATTCTATGTCAACGCTGAAGTACATTTTGACATTCTGTAAGTAGATAATTCTTGCTAGCAAACTTAGCTTGGCTAATGTCTGTTGTTGAGTTGCTATAATGAAGATACTTATATCTGCTGTTGAAACAGTAAAGTTGTAAATGCTCCTGTGCTTCTGTGTCATTTTTCTATTAACTAATGACTTAAAAACATGCAGCTATACAGTAGAATGAAATAACCCATAAAATTTAGTTCTGTCCATCTCAGCTAAGAGTAGAGATTATTTGATTAAAGCTGAGTAACTGTTGTTCTCCGATTATTCTTTTTTTACACTAAACAATCTGTCTCAATGAGAAGGCGTCACAGGCAAAGGAACTTGTGGGGTTTATACCTCATAAAAGAGATGACACAGAAATGGAGAGAAAACAGGTTCTGTGACCTTGGTTCCCGCTGCTCTCTGGTCACTCGGCCGTTGCCGTGGTAATCATTCACACCAGCCAGATGGCATTTCCATGGGCGCCCATGGAAAGGACAGGTCAAGAAGGTCCTGCTAGGCGCTGCCGGGCCTGAACACAGGTCCCGGCCAGTAGGGAACAGGCTTACTCCATCCTTTTGTACGGGATGATGAATAGTGTGGAGAGTGTCATAGACGGCCATAGCGTGCGCTTAACGAAAATGAGTCTGCATGTATAACACACTCTGCACTGTGTCATGTTGTCCTCTTATGCGGGTTCTCCTCCAAGTCACTTGTGCACTGCTTTAAGCCAGTAGAAGCTGTATTATTTGTGGTAATATCTGTTAGTTGGTTGTTTTAAGTATTTAATTACTGGTTTATAACAATGACTAATTATTTGATGGTAATAAAAAAATAGAAAAACAGGCAAGTCACTGTACAGATAACATATTGCTTGTTATACTGGATCCTAGAACTAATTTATTTTGCCTTTCCAGTCTTAATTCTTTCTCACACTAAAACAAGGGCCTGCTTTACTGGACTTTCCGTAGTCTGACAACAGGATGTCTTGGTCATTTTGCTTTGTTTCTGGTGTGTGTGTGGGGTCCAGTTTCTCTGAGGCGACGTGAATGAGATCAGAAACACAAAGCTGTGATTGTGCCACACTCTGCATGACTCAGGCCTTTGCATGTCAGCTTTAATCCGCAGCAAGTGGCAGCAGCGTTGCCAAATGGTGCCATCTCTGTGCCGTTTGCGAGCGTGGAGCCGTAGCCAGGCGCCTTTTTGTAAGCTTTGCCAAGAGCTTTTCCCCAACCGGCTCAAATTGGCCGTGAAAAAGACCCCGTTTCAACTTTGCACTCGTTCATGGTGGAGTGGATCTGTGTTTATTGTTGTTATTGTTGTTCTTGAAATGCGCCGCATCCGGAATGGTTTTGAGATATTCTGCAGGGCGGTTGGGATTTGCGATGATGAAAGAACCAGTGCAGTTGCTGAGAGGAAACCTTGGATACCCTCAACAACATTAAGTGGAAAGCGCCCTGAGAGACAAACCAGTAGCATAACAGCACCGCAGAGAATTCGCGCAGTAATGCACAACAATCAGGCCCTGTAGCCAGTCACAGATAATCCACATATTATTAATTGTGGTATCTACAAAGGCATACCGAATGCGTACATGGCTGTCTGGCATGTAAAGTGTTGCTCCACAAGGCAGATCCAAGAAGGATGGCGATGTGACAGGATCAAGTTTAGGCCTTAGGGCTTGAATCAGTTTCTGTAAAATTACCATTTGAATAAAGAGGCATCCCCATACATGCTTATCTCTTGGGTTTGAATGTGCAGATGTATGCGATCTAGGACAATCTCTTGTCCACCATGCTTGTGCGATGATGCCCTTTCCTTTTCGCCATGTTCTCCAGCCATGGAAACAAAAGGGAGAAGAAAAGGCAGAGAAAAAGCCTTTACAGTGTGAGCAAATTGAGTTGTGAGATCCAGGAGTCACATTCTCCAGCTTTGCTGACAACATTAGAGGGGAAGTGAAACTGACTCAAGCTTTAAGCAGTTTAACCTTCCTCTGTAGAATTAGTGCTCAAGACTTCAAAGCAGATACTTCAGCATGAGGAGCGGAATGATAAACCGCCCCCCCCTCCTTCTTCTCCGCACAGCGACGGGTGACTATTCATAGAGGAGAGAGCAGGTCTGTCATAAAACGTCGGCTTAATCACTGTGACCCTCCTGGGGTTTGATTTTCATACCTGTCCAGAGTCATTTTCTTCCATTCACACCCACTGTTCCAGGATAAACACGGCTGCTTTGATACGGCTGTGATCTTTTTTGTAATGACAGCGGTTTATGCTTTCCCTTGCACAAAGCCAGCGGCGCCCTTAATGTGCCTGACGTGATTTTGCGGCCATGTATTCGCAGGCCCGCCGCGAGCTCTGAATCGAGGTAACACGGATAAGACACGAGAGCGGCGAGCGGGTGCGACTGCACCGACGAAACACGATGTTGACCTTCATGCTTCGTTACTGACCCTTTCTACACATGAGAGCTACACTTACCGCCACCATCGATGCATAACCATGACGTGCACCTTCAGCTTAAGCCGGTTCCCTTTCGAAATCCCTAACAACGTCCCAGATGCATAGATCCTCAATTTTTCACTATTGATCCGCACCAAGCGCGATAGTGCTTTGTGGCAATGACTCTCAGCATTTTCATATTAATACCTTGTTCCCTGACGCTCCTGGGGGCCGCGTTGGGCTCGGCGCTGGGGTAAATAACGAGCCTTTAACAAAACTTTGGGGACGCATTAGTCTACAGGAGCAGGGGCTTTCCATGTAGCAGTCCTGGCTCTCAGCGTCCACGTCAACCCGAACAGCGTCCCTGTAAACCTTCATTTCGAAGAGGAACGACTGAGGGAGAGAGCTAATGGCTCATCTGTATGAGTATAAAGCTGTGTCTCCTCTCCCCTGTTGGCAGCCAGAGCTCGGCCCAGTGAGGCCATATTGAGCTGTGTACCTGTACAGCGGCCCTCTTTATTTGTTTTGACTGTCTGATGGCAGACGTATTGAGCACCAGCCTTTCTTGTTCATTTTACAGAGCCCTTATTGAATCCCTCCATTCTTCTTTCTCTCTCTCTCTTTCTCTCTCCCTCATTCTCCTGCTCTGCTCTCTGCCTCTCTCATATCAGGCAGTGCTTCAGTCGGCGTAATTCAGCTCCCTATTGTCCATTCTGCCCTTCAGGGATAAAAGGAGACCCCCTGATTGTGTGTGTGTGTGTGTGTGTGTGTGTGTGCACGAGCACGCATGTGTGCGCTCACATAGTGTTTATTCCACTACTATGAAGTGGAACAGCACCATGCCTTCCTCCCCCTTTACGATGATACTCTATATATTATATTTAAATGCAAATTCCCTATTTTATGCTCCTCCGCTGTGAAGTGGGTCTGAGAGATCATTGAAACATTTATTCGAGCGCTTCCTAGATTTGTGTTTCATGGTTATTTTGTCATGGTTTAAGGTGCTAGAAATGTATGACGAGCTCAGCCTTCTTTATTTTGTTTCATATTCATGTGCCTCATTGTAATCTATCAACAGTCTCATAAATAAATTCCCACATACAGTGTGGAAACATTCCAATTTCTTGATCTGAGATGGTGACACGTAGGTCTAATTATAGACTAAACAGGCAGTTTCACAGTGGTTTATTAGACTTCCTTTTGTTGTGCGTCTTGTGTAATTAATTACTCCGTTCGTCTCTGACAGTGGAAGATTCTGAAAGTGAGCAGAGCCATCATAAGCAGTTCATCATTTTTAATAGCGAGGAAATGGAAGTATATCTATGTGGCAGATCTTTGAGATTTACACACTTTCCTCTTCACTTTGAGTAATCGGTTTCTGTCGTTTGAGCGGTTGAACAAAGCCTCAAAATCACACACTGGATGATTTATTGTAATAGCTTTGCATTAACGTAATGATCATATACAAGCATCGGCTCAGTTGGCATGTTTTTCATGATACAACATATATATTTGTGCTGAAAATGATGTCTTGTATGATCTGTCAGACATATCTTAGTTGTTGTGTTCAGTATTGCATGTACTGCAGCCATGACAGTAGAGTTAATGAAAGCTGATGACTTCCTCATATTGCTCTCTGCTAAGCAGGCCCATGGACTGTCTATAGCTTTTGAACTGGACAGTCTTGGTTAGTAAGGTTTGTAGAAACACAGTGGTGCACTGCTTAGTAGCTCTTAGTGAGTCATTAGACGTAGTAATGTATAGGGATGTATGAGTACAATTGACCAGGACTGTAGCCAATGTGTTATTTTTATTATGGCTGATCTGCTTTGCAGTTTTGTGATGTAAATAATGCAAGCCAGGTAAGTGCATTGTGCTGTATTTGAATGCTGTTGTAGTGTAATTATGCATAACTCATTGGGCTTAATAGTCAGTTGGCTGTTACTTTCATGTAACATTTTATTTAATTCATTTTATTACACATTCTTCATTTACAAATTTCAAATGTCAGTTTGGCCAGTTGACACTTAAATAATGATGTTCACATCGAGACTGTGGCTAAAAGAGAGCTACAGAAATGTCCTCATGTGTTCATTTGGCCAGCACAGTGTGAGCTTCAGGTTTTATAAGGCCCATATGTTACATTTGACTTGTATGTATGTTTATTTTCCCTGATGTTAACTTGAGCCTTTTGTGTGGGTTCAGGTTTAAAACAACATTTGTAATCAGTTTTTACATGACCATTTTCACACCTCTAATCCCCTTGGAATTAACCAAGCTGTTTTGGTTACTTTGTGTCTAACACTAAGCATCCACTGCACTTGCAAAATTTGCCCCTGTCATTTTCTAAGTGGAGTAGGCAAAGAACATCTGTGAGGGATTGTGGGATACCAAACAGTGAGAAGATGGCTCACAGCAATGGGGAGAAAAGTTAAATGTCCTGCGAATTACACATGGCAGTGTGGAGGTGTAAGAAAATATAGAAATATTGAATATTGCGATAGTATGTTTTGTGATATTGTATCGATTTTCAAAAACACAGTAGCGGTTTGCAATAAATAGTTTACATTAAAACATTCTTGGCAAGCAGTGAATCATTGCGCGTTGTGATTAAGCCTTTGACCACAAGATGGCAGTGCTGTAATACATTTTCAGTCCTTAGACTCTTCTCTGACATTAACAAGTAGCGTAAAGATGCACCGGTAGCATTAGCATTAGGAAATCTATGTATATCGTCACTGTCCAAAGAAAAACATCTTTCTCTGTTTTTGTCAATTTTTACTTTTCTACGTCATTTCAACAAAACAGCTGCTGTTTACATTGTGAAAAAAAAATCATGCTGGAATGGACCAGTAGCAGTGCTCCAAAATAACCTCCATTGACTTACGTTGAAAGTAAAGTAGATTGTAGTCCCCTTCTGTAAAGTTGCAATTTTGGAGATACATGTTTTTCTTCAGAAAGAGATGATATAGTGGTGTATTTTTATACTTGGATTCTAAAAAAATTGCAATATAAAACTTTGCTTGCAGTATCGCAATATATTGAATCATAACCCCTGTGCCATGATACATTGGTTCTTACCAATATGAAGCCCTAGCGGTTACAGCAATGACCCGTCAGGCAAAAGCAAATGTGCATTGTCTGAGCACAGCAAGGATGTGCCTACACAAATCCACACAGTCTAAACAACTTGCAAGGTTAATAACAGATCTTTGTGGGTTCCCTCTTCCTCACAATCAAAAACGTAACAAATACTAAGACAAATGTATACTGTGAGTTAGAAGACTATACTAAATTGCATTTATAGTGCTCTAGTAAATATCTTCGTTGTGTGTAGCTGCTAAGGCTGTGCATTGGCAAGAACCTGAGTATATGTATCATTGCACAGAGGTTGCGGTTCAATATATGGTGATATTTTTTTATTATTTTTATTTCATTTACTATTAAGAAAACTGTCATAGTATTAATAAACACATTACCATATGCATAGGTTTGCAAATGCTAATATTAGTGGTGTGCCCTTATGCTACTTGCTTTTGTTGGAATGGAAGAGTCTAACAGTTGAAGTGGCTGTAGGTTGATACGTCTGTGCATATTAACTATTCATTTAAACTCATGTTTTTGATGATCGATATAGTATCATGAAATATCAAAAATATTGATGATCACAGTATTAGCTACAGGAGTAGCATGCTTAAGAGAATTTATTTCAAACTTATTTATAATCCATTTATGATGGACAGGTTAATTTACCTTCTGCGTTGTAGTTTGGTCAAAACAATTATTCTGTGTAGAAATTATGCAGATCATTGGAAGTACGAATCAAGTCATGTAATCTTCGACTTAGGGACATAAATGTTGGATCAATTCACCTAATGACTTAATCGAACTCTGCAGAGTATTAATATACAGAGACCTGTGCAAAGACCTAGGGTGAGTTAAATGGTTACCAAGCCACTGCCTTTGCTAATTGAGGCAAGTAAACAAACAAATAAAAAAAACTGATGAGAGTGCTGCTCTCACGCCTAGTTCGAGTGTCCACTTGTGGTTCCTACATTGTTATGGAGTTCCAGAGAGAATGCCGCTTAATTATGTTAAACAGCTCATCGATTTGCAGTGTTTTGAGATGAAAATGATCAATGGAATCTTCCTGTGACGGCAGTGGCACTGTGCTCAGGGCTGTAGTGTTAGGAGCTGGGTTAGTACAGATGTGCTGGTCTCATGTGCTACAGGACCAGGGCCATCTTTCTGTATGATCAGTTGTTGAGTCTTGCGTCAAATGTGAGTTTTTGCAACATCGATCACCGTCAGGTTTTGGTTTTACTCGTGATTTACCAACATTAGTCGGATTTGCGTGTTTGTAACAGCTCTGTTAATACATTGCGAAGCTTAAATGATGGTTATGCTTCTCCTGGTGGTTGCTGAACTCTTTAATATAAATTAAATATGCATTCTCCCCAACCACCACCCCCACCCCCCAGATCGAGAGGGTCACAGGTTTTGCATGATAATGTAGTGTCAGCCCCCCGCCCCCAAAGCGGTGGTGGTGGTGGGGGGTGGGGGGGGTTTGTTCAGGCATTTTGACTCGAGTAATTAAAAAAATAAAGACAGGAAGAACAAAGCGTTGAATTGAAACGTTCCCATTCAAATCCCCTTGTTAGTAGCTTACTGCATTCCCCCTCTTTCCCCCTCTCTCCAGATGAATTTTATGATTTTTTTCCCTCCCCTCGCCCTCTCTCTCTCTCTCTCTCTCTCTATCGCTCTGTCTCGCTCGCGCGCTCTTCTCCAGTTTTCCCCAGACAGGTTCCACAGTGTTTTAGAGGGGATGGATTTAATTGCTCTGTGGGGATTGGTTGGTGGTGCCGGGCTCGGCTGTTTAATTAGTGTACCCTGCCGGGATTGGTTTAATGCTTCGTGATCTTGAAATTGTCTGATTGTTCAGCCCTCTGGGGACCCCCTCTCTTTCTCTCTCTCCTTTGCTTGCGCTCTCTCACTCACTCACTTGCTCACCCTCTCTCTCTCTCTCTGTCTTGCTCTCTCTCTCTCTCTCTCTCGTTTCTCTTTATCCCTTCCTCTCTATCTCCTTTCTCTCTCACTCCCTCCGTACCCCACCGAGAGCAGCAGGTTTAGTAATACGGTGCTGCAGGCCTCGCTGAAGAGGGCAGGAGCCGCACTCTTTCCCCCCGAGGCTCGAGCAGCGGGGTGTAAATGTGAGGGCGAGTGTCGTCACGGCGACTCACTCGGGGCCCTGCTCTTCACTCTCTCTGTCGCTGTGAGTGGCCTCTCGCGCTGAAGCAGGCTGAGAACTGCTGTTCGGGTTACCCATGGCTCCACTGCAGGGACTGCCGAGCGAGGGCCTTTGGGATCAGCCTGCTTTTTTTTTTCTTTTTCTTTTTTTTTTTTACTTTTACGCTCTGAAATGATTCACTGTGAATTTTGTGACAGTTGAGTTTTTTGGTGATAATCTGTGCGGAGTAAACGGATGTGGCGTGTAGCTCTAGCGTGTCATGAGTCTCTTTGTTGATTATCTGGGCTGGAAAAAGGAGGTAGCAAGTAGCTCTACCTCTCAGACAGAGTTTGTTTCCTGCCAAGTTGGAGGTCATTGTGCCCTAATGTGATACTTGCCCCAGTTTGGTTGTAGTAGAGGGATGACCGATGATGGTGTTGCAGATGACTGTACTGCATGAAATGCTTCTGTGAAATCAATATGGAGAAATCAATTTCGTGAAAATACAATTTGCCTTTCAAACCATGACTGGATGAATGTATAAACCCAAAGTTCAACGTTGAAAGTTCAGCTTTGGCCGTTTATCACTTTGGTGCCAGTTGACTAATGTGGAAACTACTTGATGTTCAACATAGCCTGTGTGCTATATTCTACTGTACAAAAGTCTGAGGCATCTAAACTCATTGTTTAGAAGCCTTTATCTTAGCAGTCAGTGTATTTTTTTTAACAGTAAGAACACTGGATATCATTAGAACAGATAATAAGCATAAATACAGTAAAAGTAGCATAAATGTCTAATTTTGAGAGAAGTAGATATTATCTTGTAAGACATTGCATGAATTTATTTAATTTATTCACCAGCAATCTTGATTTAGCTTAATAAAGAACTGAGTAGTCAAAGCAGGTAATTGATAACTGTAGATAATACTCGGTTGCCACAGGGAGAAGCTTGGAAAGGGTTAAATAAACACATTGATATATGTAGAAACACTACTTACGGTATTACATTTTTTAAATATTTAAAAAATATTGTGATTTGCTGAGCAAATGAAAGCTTAATATCTGGAATAATAGCTTTTTAAATATAATGTCCCCATGTCCCTCAAGCTTTTGCACTGTATATGTATAGGTTAGTATGTAAATTGGCTATTTTCCATGTATTACCTTGGCTTTAATGACACATAGGTCACCAAATGTTCCTGTATCTACTACAGTGCTCTCTACTGTGTCCTTGAGCACTTCCCAGATTAATGATCAAAGCGCCACAAGAGGCATCTTTATCCAACCCCATACTCCTCACCTCTATATTCATTTCATATCAGCCTTCTGAGGAGCTCCGTTCCATTTCTAGGACTGCTAATAGTCTGAGCGGGTCTCTTTGAAATATTGTTGGCAGAGCCTGCTGCGCCCATCTGCTCACTACAGTAACTTCTATCCTCTAGGACTGAGGTGAAAGTCTGCTTTTTCCGTAAGTCCTAACCTCTGGTTAAACTTTTTAGCCTTGTCAGTGTTTGGGAGGTGTTAGTTGCTATGCTGATAATGTACCAGACATGGTGAATGAGATGTGTGAAGTGCTTTGTGTGTGTGTGTGCGCGCATAGGACCTTGAGCGTTTCCTCTTCACTGCTCTCTTTCGTATCATCGGCCGTGCTAACATTAGTCATGCGCTTACTCAGCTGTCCCTGTCTGAAGGATACATCCAAAGCGGTGCTTATTGAAATACTAAATCAGTGTTGGGCATGTTATATGCTGTACATTTGAATGGTACCTTTTTCATTTGTGCTCGTACCCTCTTCTTCTCTTGTCCTTTTGCTATGACACGGCCAATCTGAATTGGCCCAGCCGCTGATGTTTGAGTTATGTGCACAGTCACCTTGACGGAAAGAGGTGGGGGAAATTGCATTGTGCAAATGGGCGAAGGAGGTGTGCGCCTCCCCTCTGCCGCCCGGGCTGCCTGCCCTTGGTTTCGGCTCAATCGCTGCAGAGACTGTTGACCTTAACAGTTATGGCACCCGCCATCGGATGCAAATTAAGCATTTCCTCTCTTGGAACTTACATACTGGCCAGAGTGGAGGGGTGTGGGTACTGCCAGTCAGGGAGGCTCTGCGTCTGTTTGCGTGTGTGTGTGTGTGTGTGTGTAGGCACCATTTATCTGAGGCCAAAGCTATTTCACTTCATCTGACTCATGTGGCTCTCTCTACTTTTGAAGGGGCTTGACCTTGATATGTCTGAGATTTCAAAATGTGTCTGTCCAGCATGTATAGTGATTAATGTATTTGCTGTGGCAGACATCTGCATCTAGGAATGGCTTCATTTGTAGATGATTTGGGCTTCTTGGTGGCCACAGTAAAATCTAGATATCAGAATTTCACCCCCTCTGAATATGGTCAAAATAAAAATGGTGGAATTCTTGGTTTTCTGGAAAAAGGAAAACACAGCCTTAGATTCTTACAGAAAAACCATGAAACAGATTTACAGTGAAGAATCAACGTCTAAGACATTTATGGATTATTAAAATGGCAAATGAGGAATTGTGATTAAAGCCATTTTTGTTTTGGTATTATACTACATGTTCAAAGTGTTAAAGTGGCAGTAGGTAAACAATCTTGGCCACATGGAACTTTTTCATAGTTTCTACGAGGGACAATAGACAAGCAATTTGCAATCACTGTTTATGTCAAGGATTAAGAGCACAGTGACCTCTCCACCACTGCTCGGAGATCTGCTTGATATGCAGAATACAGCAAAGGAGCAGAAGCAAAAGAGAACGTTTATGAAATCATTGCAAAATAAGTACAAAATAATAATTACTGTAATAGTCTATGTACTGTGATCAACTTAGTATCTTTATTTATTGTCTGTATAACCAGAATTGCCATAATTACTAATTACAGTGTGTTACAATGACTTGTATTAAAAAAGGAAGCTTTCTTTTACTGCATACGTCCTGTATTTTGACCAAGGAAATATAAGCAGCTAGACATGCTGACAGTTTTTTAGACCTGCCAAAGCAATTTTTGGTGTGTGAAAGTGGTATATGATAACAGTTGCAGCACAGATCTGTAGAATCAAATTCATTCTCAAATTCAAGTGTCATCTGTATTCATATAATGAAAGTGTCAAAGTCATTATACACTGTCCTACAAGTAATCTTATACTGTGTACGAATAAGCTCTTTGCCTGCAAGCCATAAGACAGCACTTCCAGTGTATTTCAGAATTCACCATTTGCAGCCTGTCCTCCCCTTGAGCTTCGGCTGGAAGCTCTGGCCCAGGATCACCAAGGTGATGGGTCTCATGACAACAATGCCGTTGCCACCCGCTTACCCCCCCCCCCCCCCCCCCCCCCCCCCCCAAACTTCTCCTTATTCCCCCTTTTCCAGGAAGAATGGCGTGATTACTAAATGCGCCGGGGTGGTGGAGGTGGCCCTGGTGGAGCAGTAATTGTCTGTGTAATGATAACGGGTTGAGTGTTGAGTGCTGGATGAGGAGTCTCTAATCACAGGCTGCCGTGTGGGCGAAGCTTTTGACTCTTTGGGTTTTTAACAGATTAAAGGCAGCTCTGCGCTTATTAATTCAGCTCAGGCTTTAACATGAACCTTGGACTGTGCAGAGACCCAAAGAGCACTCTGAGAGGGGCTGATTTGGCCCCATGAGGGAGTGTAGACTGGCAAGGTGTTGGTTAGACACAATTTCACAGAATTTAGTTTTATTTAGTCTTTCTGTCGTTGTATGGCTTGTTTAAAGGAGTTAGATGAGTTAAATCTGAAAATTGGTTTTGATATATGACTGAAATGTTAAGTTATTTACTCGGCGAGGGGGTCTGCAATGCTGGATATTAATAGATCTGAGCAGTCTTGGTAAATTGCAGTTTCTCAGCATTTTCCACAGTGTATCGTGGTGTCAACTGATATTTAAATGTCATGACTTAAGTTTAATATTGCTTCAAAGTGTCAATGCTAAAACATGTTTTGTGAACTTGGATTGTGGTGTTTTGTTCAGTTCTGCCACCCCCCAAAATATGCATCCACCGACCTTTGAAATATCTGAATAAATCTTGGCATTGTAGCCTATATGGGCCTCTGGTATACCATCCAACCAGAGGAGCCTTTTTGAATTCTAACTAAAAGCATGAAGAATCATGAAGAGCACTGGCTGAAACATGATTATTATGGCTTGTGAGGCATTAAGAGCAGTATTACCCCCAGCGCTCCTATTCCACCCCCAGCTGGCTTGCGGGCAGAGGGCAAGAGCAGCGTCCGTCTAGACACGTGGCATCATTAACCTGCCATGACCCTCACTACGCTGCTGATGAATTCATTCTCACATCTCCCCAGTCCACTAGCCTGGTCTAAAAGGCTAACTCTGCCTCTCCTTCTCTCAGCTGTTCCTGCTGTCCCCCAGCCGCCTCCCCTGGGCCACTGTTTTGGGAGGCCTAAGTCTTGGGGCCTGGATGGTCCATTAAGGCTAGTAGCCTGGCCTTCTGCACGCATAAATTGACACAAGGTGGCCGTAGACTCTTCTCTCTCCCAGACTGCTGAATAATTCAAGGTGTCTGGGCCTGAGTCTGGCCCTGGGCCATGAGGAAGTGTATGTGTGTGTGCGCACGCATGTGTGCGCGCATGCTGGCTTTACAAGGATGCATGTGGAGGGGCAGGGGTTAATAACAGGTCTGCACCCCCTGTGTCAGCAGCTGCGCCCTCCACATATGAAAGAATCCTGTTCTGTTGATTAGATTTTTCGAAAGGGATCAATTTTTAATCAGCAGAGCATCTGACTACGGTCAATAAGCGCGTCGCTGGCAAGACAGTTGCTGGACACCCGTCTTTATTTACAGGACTGTTTGTCTTTTTACTGTATGCAGATTTCTAGACAGGAAATGGCCGCGGTAGTCTTTGGCTTTACTGCAAAGGGCAGCGCACGGGGGAAATGATCATTAAGAACTTTGTCTCCGTCATGCATCAGTGTTTAAGTGCCTTGTTGTTGTGCATATATCTTTATTGTCCATATATGTACTGGAGAGTTCCATATACTCAGGGCTATGACTTTTGCTGTTATTTATGGTTTTGTTTATATCTATACATTTTATTTGTGTTTTTATGCTTATGTTTTTATTTGTTAATTCTTTTTTGCACTTGTACATGAATATGCTGAATGTCTACAGCTATGAGGGGCTGGTGGGGGATCTTAACACCACCATCAAATTTTCACTAGGCCACGGGGACGCTGTAACATTAAATAATGAGAGAGTCATAAACTGGTTCCCTCTCCATTTCAGCTACCATAGATTCCACTGTTAGTTATGGTTTCACTATATGAACAAATGGTCTTACTAGGTGAACACACTAGGACCTGACCTAGGGGTGCAAATTTAGTCTGATAAGCGAGGGAACCAACATCGAGAGGCTATAGTCTACATGCTAGGATGATTTTTTTTCCAATATTGATAGAAACCTGTAGTATTGGCTAATACTGATCCAATATTTCTTCTTTATACTATGTATTAGAATGATCAGTTTCTAATTGAAGTGCTTTGCTTATGATGATTACCTAGAAATTGGCTTAAACTACAGTCTTCTACCCCATAGAAAGAAATACGCATTACATGACATCACACAAAATAATTTATTTTATCAGATTTATTCTTTTTTCCCTCCCTGCAATATATGATCAGATGTGTTCTGCTGGTAAAGACTCCATACCAATTCCTATAAATACCCGTCTGTAATCTTTACCGGGACCATATAAAATTGGTAGATTTTATACATAAAACTAGGTAAATTAGGAACCAAATTAGGAACCAAATACATATATAAACTCTCTCTCTCTCTCTCTCTATATATATATATATATATATATATATATAGAGAGAGAGAGAGAGAGAGAGAGAGAGAGAGAGAGATTTAATTAAAAATATTATGATATAAACTGTGTATGTTCCTCTTTGACAACCGTACTTCTAAAATAATCAATGATGTCCTTTATTATGGCAAACACCTCAAGACTCCAATAGTTAATATTTAAACAGTGCTTCATTTGCCCATTGTCTAATGTTATTTTGCAAGTATGATTGAAAAATAGATAGATAGATAGACGATAAATAAATAATCAGAGGAACTGGACAAATTTGTAAATAATGTGAATATTATAGAGCAGGGATTGTTGCAGAATTCTTTGCTGTTTGGCTTCTGTTAAGTTTTTTTTTTTTTTCATTATATAACAAAGTGTGTTATAGTGTGTGTGTGTGTGTGTGTGTGTGTGTGTGTGTGTGTGTGTGTGTATACTGTATCATGTTCAGCTTTCCTGATTTTCAGATTTGGATTTGACAGTTGGCCAAAAATATCACCCAGTATCAACAACTTGTGACTTTATTATGCGTCTTAACTATAGAACTAAACAAATTAAATCTAAAATTGTAGTTTTATACTTCTGTATTATCAGGTTTTAGGCACTTAAACTATATCAGTGTTGCCCACAAAATGTTCATGGTCATAACCAACTGTCATTAGTGAGCAATTAATTATTAACCAGGAAGTTATAATTCCTAATTCATGCATAATCTGAATATTTCATTTTGTGACCAAATACTTAGTAGTTGATGGTATGAGTAGACTACACTCTGATGTGCTACTGAAAGTAAATTCTAAAGTTATATTTATCTCGCATTACTAGCCCAGGTTTAATTTAACATAAATAATAAAAAACAGAACCCAGACTAGCTTTGGCTCAATGTACCTTTGTAGATGCCTAGGTCAGCCACCATGTCCCTGTGTGTGTGTGTGTGTGTGTTAGAGAGAGAGAAAACATGTTGTCTCTGGAAACATGGACATGTGAAAGTGGTCTCAACCACATCATTATGTTTTTGTGAGCCTGTTCATGCCTAGAATTCAGAAACAGTCATCAGCTTGAATGATAAACCTACTTATGCAAATATGAACTGTTTATTGAAAATGAAATAAAATTCAATTAAAGTTGTTTTTTTATCTGATACCACTGGCCAAACAATTAACAGCTGATTGCTTAATCATTCACATTCCTAGCAGATATCGCAGTGACTAAAGCAAGTGTGCCTCCATAGTGCTGATACTGAAGGCTTTGTGGTGACCAGAGTGGACTCTTCACTATTAGTTAAATTATCTATAATAAAAACAACATTTACACATAAAATCTATACAAAAGCAAAATGTCTTGAGATAATTAGCCATTTGCTAGTGTAACCACATCATGTGTTTTAAATTAAGAAACAAGCACTCAGTAGGTTGCTACTGTCTGTCTTCTGTCTGTCGACCGAAGTAACACATACAGAAGTGACTTAACTGGGTGGCCGCAGCTGCTTTATATAAATCAGTGAGAAACAGCCATGTGGAAGCGAGAGGCAGAAGTTCTTGGGTGATCCAAATAAATCACAATCCTCTCTGTTAAAAATGACTAATTCTACATTCTTTCCCTCAGAGGTAGCTTTTCGTCTGTGGGCTTGATTTTGTCTTCATTTAACTTAGCGTGAATTAAATATTGGTTGATTTCTGTGCACACTGTGTAGTAGAGAAAAGAAAACATTGTTCTGCTTTTGTTTTAGAACCTTTCATCCTTATCAGCCTCATGTTTGTGTTATGTAGTTTTACAGTGCTGCTGTATCTACTCATCGTAGCTCTCTCTCTGTCGTCCCTCCCTTGCTTTCATTTTGGACCACACATAAAGAACTTGTACATAACCACGTCAGAACAGAGAGACAATAGCCGGTCTCGCTTTCAGTGCTTTTGATACTTTTACTGACTCGCATGGGGAAAATGTTTGTGTGCATGCACTACGTTGCCGGTAGCGCTCTCGCGCTCTCTCTCTCTCCCTCCTCGCTCCCTTATTATAGCGCTCTGGAGGCCGGGCTAGCTTTTGAATTCCTCGCTGATTGCTTGCCTATAGCAAATAAGCTCTCCGCGCTTCTTCTTCAAAACTTCGTCCTCTTGTTAAAGTGTCCTACTTTTAACAAAGTGCTGCAATAAATCAGAATACCACTTTCCCCATGCATGGAGAAATAATAAATATGTATAGTACGCCACACTCTTTATTTCAAAGTGTTGTGAAACGAGGAGTAATTGTGTGTTGTTGTTTTTTTTTTCTGCTTAGCTCTTGTGTGACAATGGGGTAATTAGCTGGAGTCGTCAGCGTCACAAGGCAGGCAAGAGAAGTCGTTTTAAAGTAGAGCAAATGTAAAGTAGATTAAAATAAAGCTGCCCGTATTGGACTGTGTGGGTTGACCTCATCAATGGCGAGAGATAAATCATACGAATCCCGTTGTGAATTTCTCCCTTTCTTTCCCCCCTTCTTTCTCGATGTGAATTTTAGACCAGCGGCTCAAAGACAACTCCCTCTGGAGGAGAATGCCTTGCACGCTCCGCAGTGGCCGTAGAGTGAATGCAGCGCAGGTCAGTGGGGAGGGTGCCCCCCTCTGGCTCATCAGCCGCCTGTCTATGTGCTCTCAAGCTCACCAGCCACATCTCTATGTTCAAACTCAATTTTTTTTTCAAGTAACATATTATTGGATAGTGTGACTCTCATTCTGTATCTTTTCATTAATAGACATTTTAATGCTATCACATCGTATCATGTAATTTAAAAAGAAGCAAATAGCTAAATAATATATACGCACATTCAGAATCAAGTGTGGAATTAACAAGGCATTATCATTTCATCCAGTAATTTACAACACAAACAGTCACCCCGCCACACTGTTTGACTTGGGCCTGTTTGATATGCACTGTAGTCATTCAGGGAGTCATTTTGGACCAGTGCAAACGAAGCGGCCACAATTATTAGCTCGGACTGTGGAGCAAGAGCCGCGAGGAGCGAGTTCTGCAGTGCGGCTGCCGAGGGGCCTGTGGCCTCCAGCAGGGAGAGAACCTCTGGCAGTCTCGCACTTCAGGGCCAAAACAACTCCCTTCTGATTGACTCCCAGTTCCTCACTATTGCATCATGTAATAAAGTTAGGGAAAGTAGGGAAAAGGACTGTAAGTGGTTCATTATGCTTAATGCATGGGCAAATCTGCCATGCAACAGCATATGAGTGTGTGATTCTTGTACACAGAAAAGCTTTGGAGAACATTGCATCTTTTTTTACCTCTGGCTTATAAAGTAATAACAAGATGCTAATGCAGGGAAATGTGCCTGTTAGGGAGGCATTTGGGGAAATTTTTTTTAAACAATGTCATTGCAAACCATGGGCAAGATACAGTACATCATCTCATTATTGTTGCATTTTAGTCATGCCAAAAGACAGAAATAGCCAAACGCAAATTTGGCTTTTGAAATAAACAATTGAAGGTTCAGGTTCCTGTGTTATGTGTCCTTATCTGTCAGTCCTTTCTCTTTTTTTTATCAAAACTATTTTTTCTCAGTTATCTTCTACTGACTCCCTGATACATCCAACCTTTGCTTGTGTTGTTTTGACAACATAAACAGTATGTTATTGATATATTGCTAAAGCTGTGTGCTTTTTTTTTTAACTAAAAAACCGAGGCTTTTTTATTTACAATGGGAGATTGCGCCCCTCTGTGACTAAAGCAAGGGGGAAACGAACACTTCCGCACTGACGGATAAACATACCTAACTAACAAGCTTTCAGTAGAACCGCATTCCCAAAACAACAGCAGTGTAGAAATAAGATTAGTAGTAAGAAAATGGGAAGAAGGGAGTTTGAATTTTTTTCTTAGTCTCACTCAGGAGCCCAAGCAGAATGCCCAGCTGTGTTGCCGTGCAGTTCTGAAATTTTTGCCTTGTGGCTTTTCACGTTTGTTCATCGCGGAATGCACTTCACCGTTCTCAGAACGCAAGCGAGTGTGGAGGTGTGACCCAAAATCATCATTTTAGCTGCTGTAATTTCCACCAGCAATAGGTATGCTTCATTAAATTGCAAGTCTGAAGAAAGGTGGCCTAAAATGAGAGAAGACGGAAAAAGAGGAATTTAGCCTTTTGCTAAATGAAACATTTGACAGTTGTGGGTAATGTGGGTATCAAGCTACGTCATTATTTTAGTGAGCAATTTCCCATTTGAATTATTGTGAAATGCACAAACCTACCGTCTATCCTTCATATGCCAGCACCATTAGCATCCAGCGGGATGTAGCGTACGCGCCCTTATTTATCAGAACCTTTTTAGCTGTGGTTCAATAGCAGTGGAGTCTGGCGGGGCACATCCAGAGAGGAAGAGCAGCGATCTGGGCTTGGCGTCAGGCCACTGACAACTTCTTATTTACTGTCCAGATGGATGACTCATTTTATGCACCTTATCGTAATGCATTTGGATTTATGGTAGGTAATGGGACGGAGGGGAATACCCCAGGAGAGGCACTAACTGAAGTCTGCTCCTTCTTCTCCTGTGGAATTCAGGTTGTAATGCTAGCAAGGACAGGGCTCAGATAATATGGCAGAAGGGAGCTGGTTGAAAAGAAAGTTCATATTTCTGTCTGATTGAGATAGATGATCGACAGCCTAATAAAGCCAAAAGGCCTGTTAAAGGCTGGTGTGTTAATGGCTGGGTGTTTGATGGTAAAGGATAGGTTATGGTTGGGACGTGGTGACCCAAGGAGGCAATAACAACACTACCTTTGTTCATTATGAGGCTCTGAGATGAAGACGAAGATGAAGAGGCTCATTGAAAGAGCTAAATACCAGGTTAGGTTTCTTGTTCGCTCGTCTCTGTCTTATCTGGCATCAGTCAGCAAGTAAAACTGATTTCGGCTCTGCCCGGCGTGACGGACAGACGTCAGCTTATCAGGGGTTGGCGAGTAAGGAATGCTTTGGACACTGAATGAGCCATGACACATGAAACAATTAAGGGGGTATTTCTGCTGGGCTGATGTCCCTCACACCGAAGCTGAGAAGAACGTTTGAACTCCACCTGAGCAGTCGAAGTGTCTGATGTAAATTTGAAGAGCCCCCTAGTGAGTGAAGCAGATGAGATAAATCTAGTAGATGAATGAGATGGTTCTACCTGCTGTGTCTCTGAGCTGATCAACTTTGAACCTGTGATTATGGTCTTCGGATGATGAAGAGCTCATGGTGTGAAGGCCTCAGCAGTCTCACCTCTGAATTATAGACTTTGCATTTATTCTTTTAATTGTTTGTGTTAGACTGGCTCGAGGATTGGCTTGGTGAGCTTGCTTTCTTCCGAAACGGCGCATTTGTGCTTCATAGTCATTAGTAATTCTTGTCATCTCCTTCTTTTATTTTCATGACAGTTCATGGGAGCAAACAGAAGTCACACTGTCAAGAGTGCTTTAGTTCTTCGCTCCGTACAGATTCATCCTTTATTCCTTTTAAAAGAAGTCTTAGCCAGTTTTGATATGGTTAATGTAGGTCCAGCGTGGACGTCTTTTGCTTTGCAACATTTTGCGAGAACAATTGAACTGCACCGTGTTGATCTCCTGATACAGCAGACTGATTAAGATCGAGCTCCAGTGTGACTTGGAGTGTCTCAACTTAGCGTGGCAGACGAAAGAAGACAAGAGCGGGAAGGAGGGGAGAAATATGTGCTTATTATAATGCCGTCTTTGTTCTGACAAGTGTACTCCCAAAGCCAGCTCTGTGTGTGCATGTTGTAAATGGAAAATGAAAATTTCATTGTTGTGTGTGTGCTGTTTAATCCAATAATGATCTGATGTAACAAACTGCCGTAATATCTCTCAGCATACTTAATCAGAGCGGACTTAGCCCTGTCGCTTTTTATTAACCTCTGTTGAAATGGGAGAAGGGCTTCACTAATCTGCAATTGTTGGCTTTGGCAGTCTGAAGCTAGCGCAAAACAGACTTGGCAGTCGGCGAGAAAGTAAAGGCTTTATAATGACGACGAGGGCCTTGCTGCTATTTGAGCCTATTAAATCTAATAACGTGCAGCCGGCTTTGAGGGCCACGCTGCTTGAATAAGGGTGCATAGTGTCGGGATGAGATGGTCTTCCCCTCTCAGTCTGGCTTTTTTAAACACACACCCCCCCAACCGCCCACTATTTTCAGTCTCTATGGTTTGGTTTACCCCTCAGCCTGGCTACCCCTCCCCCCGGTGTGTCACTTCTCTTCCCCACAGGGAATTAGCAATGCAATTAAAACCTAATGACCTTTAAATCAAGGCTTATGCCATTCAGTGTCTCTGTGCATGTGTCCACGTGTGTTTGTATGCATAAGCGATGGAGATGGAAGGAGTGGGTCTGCATATCTCCCCTTTAAGAGATCACATTAGCTCGCTTCAAGCTCACCTTGACTTTTGGTGGTGGTCTTTGAAATGTCGCTTCATTCATCGCATAGCTAGCATAACCAGAAGACTGTAATAAAAGCCCACTTATTTAGTTCATTTGCTGTTATACCATGAATATTTGTTCATGATGTTATTTGTTGTGGTATTTGAACTGAATAAACTAACCTTATATACCCCACACTTTTGTTGATTTCTAAAGATTTAGAGTTAAAGGCTTATTATAGCATGACCCAATCTGTCGAATACAGGGGGCAACATCTTACTTAGATAATGCACAGTCCCTCCTCCTCCCCCTTCAGTTCCTAACAATGTAGAAGAATTGTTGCAAGCCTCAAAACTCCACCGTTCTGCTTGCCAAGAGAATCTCCAGTGCTGTAAAGCACTTCCAATGTTAACTCTTGTCCTTCTATCTACACTACCGCTCAAAAGTTTGGGATCACAGTGAAATTGGATTGGAATGGATAAGCCTTCCTTCCTTAACACAACTGTTTCTTTCTGGCCATTTTGAACCTGTCAGCAAGCCATCAACTGCTGATGCTTCAGATACTAAACTAACCTAGAATGTTGTTCTCCCTTTTGTACTCACTTATTAAGAGAATGTTTTTCAGCTGTGCATCACAATTGAGCAAGAGTATCCTAACAACCAATTAGCCCAATAATATCCTTAACTTGGATTGGCGGCCGTACTCATGTTGTACTAATGTACCACAATCATACAGTGACTCACTACCACCTTTTAAAGTACAGAGTGGTATTCACAATGGTACAGGCTGGAGGTAGTTGCTTAGCATGCTCTAGATTTTAAAAGATTAACTTCTTTAACTTTGCTTTTATTTAGGTAAGCACAAGTCCAGTCAGACTGTGTCTCAGCACCTTTAGGACGTTCATTGTAAAAAGAGATGCTTAAAACTCTTCTAAAACGAGCAAACATGCTGTAATTATAGTTAATTATAAAAACGTGGAATACCAGTTTTGTGGGCCGGTAACATGCTGTTTGGGCCAGCGCTCATGTTTAGCAACTGAGGAATCTGCCGATTATTGAGAGAATCAAGTTATAAAAAGGCAAACCAATAAATAAAGACTAAAAAGAGCCTAAAAACACACATATACATTCAAAGACTACACACTGCCAATACGTATGTGGCAATAATGTATACAAATGGGGGTGTCTGTAAGTTCTTACAGTATGACCAGCTCAGTTGGAGAATTTAAAAGATTCTTTATTCATCCAAATGACCAGCGTCACCAAATATAATCTTTTTTTAATCGAGTTTAAGTGAGGAGTCAGTCTTACTGTAATGTGAACGTAAGCTTGTCCTACTGCCTGTGCTGCGCTCTTGTGCTTATTGAAGCTTTTATCTGGATTCTCTTTGGCAGGCCTGTGTGTTGTACAGCTTCCCAACCTTGTGTAACAGCCTCCACGCAAACTGTGATCTTGTTTAAACTTCTTCTCCAGTAGCACTCCAAGCCTGTAATAATCATGTTCACACAGGAATATTTGCTTTCTGTAAACTCGCTTCCTCTCTTGTTGAATTAATGCAGCGCTGCTCGACTCGTCTCATCCTTCAGGTGGAATTGCGCCTCACCACTCTTCTGTTGGAGCTTCTCCGCCCCCCAAATCCTCCTGAAGCGCGGGGTAAAGGGTAGACCCTGGCTTCTCAGATCAGCTGCAGCATGGCCTCTGGCTCCCTCTTCCCCTCCCTCCTCTCTGACGCCGGCACGCAAAAAAACTGAACGGCACAATTTAAACGGGAGATTAAATGGCATTTAGTTCTCATGTGCTCCGCTCATTTTGTCAGCTTCACTGTTCCTCTCTCGCCGTCTTTTTTGGACTCGTCTGAGCCGGAGGGGACAAGAATGCCATGCCTCTACGCCGGCAGATCGGAATTGTGTTTATTGAATTAGACGAAGTCGGGGGATAATTAGGGACTGCGAGGCTCGGCAAAACTGTCTGCTCTCCAACTGGTGAGAACGAGATGCTGCCACATCAATGAGGGAGCTGCCGGCGCGTGGTGTCACGGGGAGGGTTATAGCTGTTGACGTGCTACCTCTGAGCCCCTCAGACCATTTCTGAAATGATTTTTACAGAACTGAAACCTCCCACCCTCCCTCCCTCCTTCCCCAGTAGGCGAATTTTTAATTTTTTTTTCCCCTCCATCAAACCAAACCTGGGAAAACACCACTGCGGAAGCGTTTCCGTGCAGGCGTTGACCAGAACTACATACATAAATGCATTTATTTTTAAGACCGTATTGAGCGTGTTCATAAGTGCTTTGAGAAATAATCAGGTGACGATATCAGGTTCACACTGCTGTTCTTTATGTTGAAATTTAGGCTTCTTTCTTTTGTTTGTTTATTTGCTTCCAGTGCAGCTGCTAATGGGTGCTGTGGTGAAGAATTGGTCATCATATGCAATGTGCAGGGCATGCATTATATTTGACCTGCATTATGTTTGTAGCCCTCAATCTCCTTCAGTATTTCTAAGGGAGACTAGACAGAGGTCAACCTAGAGGTCAGACCCTGGACACTCCCAGTCTGGACTGGTCGTCTCCGTCTGTCTCACAGATATTGATCTCTCTGTTGTGTCTCCTCCTTTTGTTTTGGTTTCTCGAGGCCAGTATGTCCACTTCACTCTGATATGTCCAGAGTCGATGAGCTTCAAACCTCAGATTTCGACTGTTCGCTATCAATCTGCTCTGCCAGCTTTCTCTCTCTTTCTGCCCCCCCTTTAAGTCCCAGCCCCTTTATTAAAGCTATATAATCTATTCCACCAGCAAGGAGAAGTCCCAAGCAATTTAGTTCCTTCCCAATACCCCAGAGTTCCCTGTATCAATAAGCCAAAAGGTGAAGCATAATGAACAACTGCAGGCCTGGCTGAAAAACAAATACTTTCCTGTATTTAATATAGAGCGCAAAAAAGGGCCGCTCAATGAAATGTCAATCTTGTTTTCCAGAGATGAGGTGTGAATTATTATTTTTTTATTTACGTATGTCTTCTATTGGAGTCACCGGCATAATGGAGCGGTCGCGTGAGGGCTATCGTATTTGCATTCGCCTACACTAATAGGCCATCAGCCGTGGCTATCGGCCATCTTGCGCTGGCATGTGGTTCTGCTCTACTTGCTCAGATAAGGTGCCGCAGCAGATATTTTCCCATCGCTCCCGTGTACACGCGGGTCTGGGTTCGCTGAGCATCCAGGCTACGAGTTGGTGGGGGTGGGCCTGCCGAAGCAATGGGTCGCCGCCCCATTGTGTGGACTTGCATAGGGTGTGCGTCCCCGCGGAGGGTGTATGTTTTTTGAAGGGGGGGGGGGGGGGGGTTTGGGGGTGCGGTGTGCACATGGACTAAAAGGAGGAGGGTGTCAAAGGCTAATTTCCAGAGCCACTCTCGGGTGCCATCTCTCATCACGCGGCGGCATGCACGGCGAGCGGCTTGCGCGTTGTCATGGATACTGAAGCATGGTACCCCAGAGAAGGCGAGCAGGGATGAATAGCTGCCCTCCGTATAGGATTCCTGTCAGCCGGTCTCTGATAGATGGCATTGATGGGCCATTTGTCATACTGTAATTGTTCCAGCAAACACGGAATACCCACTAGTATAAACAGTGGTCTGCCGCGTCGCTAATAAAGCGGGGAAATGGGGAAGGAAGCAGTGATACAGTGCTGCCCTCAGTTAAAGAGACAATGCCTCTTTTGTTTCGGCCCGCCGTACTGATTAGACCAAGGGAGGAGGGTATAAGAAAGGGGGGTGGTGAGGGGGGAGGAGAAAGACAGAAAATAAAAAAAGCAATCATATAGCAAACTGCCATCACTCTTCAGTATTGACGTGGCCAAGTGGGGGAGCAACAGTGATAGGCTTTGGAACAACAGTAGCAGCTTTGGGAGTGATTTGTTTTCTTTCCTCTTCATTTTGCCAGTGAAGTGGTCAAGGAGAGAGCTTGTCGACAAGATATGGGAAGGGAAAAACACAGCTAAAGCTCTGGATATTCTCTGTCTCTCTCTCTCTCTCTTTCTCTCTCTCTCCATCTCTAGTATACCTCAGCACAAATTATATCAGGTACAAGGGTATCATTTGTTTACACTTTGGTTTCATGTCCTCTGTGGTGTTATTGGGAGTAATTTAGAAACCTAGAAAGCTTTCTCTCTCCCTGTACCTCGGGATGTCTGTACTGAGGTGAAAACTGATATGAAATTAGGCAGATCTACCTTTGGTAAAGTAAATGACACAAATTTCAGTAGAATAAATTTAAAACAGTGAGGTCAGTGTAGGCCAGTGTTGGTAGGTCAGTGTTCGTAAGATTATGTGACACCTACATAAACTTGTCATGACAGCTGACATAAGCTTACCTAAGCATTTATACATTTATAAATTCTGCTTTTGTAAAACTTACCGTCGACATAACACTTATGTACAGTGACGCATTTTTTTTCACAACACATTTTTAGGAACTGCCTTAGCACTTTAAAACAGCTGACCTTGTAGCTTAGTGTGTCATAGTGACATATTCCTGTGATATAGTTTGAAGGTGCAATATACGATGACGAGTGATTGCTCATATTTGATTAGTAAATACACCCCTCCCCTTAGTGATCCCTCAGCAACTCGTCCCCCCTAATTTATGTTCATGTATTTCCAAGGCGAACATCACTGGACTACCAAACGTGTTCCTCCTTAAGTGGTGTAGCAGTCAGGTTGCATTCTGGCACCTCACCACGTATCCTGTTCCACCTTAAACGGTGTAGCAGTTCCATAGAAAATGTGAACATCTAAATATGTCCTTGTCAGTCTTTGTTCTTCAGATCTTCTCCTCTTTGGCTGTTTCTTGGACATCTCTCTATGATAATGTGTGTGGTTCAGCATGTAGCTCCTCCCTTCCCCCCTCCCCCCAGGCATAAGTCAGTGTTCATTAAGGACTTCCGTAGGTGCCTGTTTAAAAATCTGCTTAAGCGATGTATATCGGCTGCCTCAACTGACAAGGAGGGGTCAATGTGGTAATTGTTTGGCAATGTTAACTTTTCAAAAGGTTAATATATGTAAGACCCTAATATTAGGGATCTCATTGTAGGAATAAACGGACAATATGTTACATTTATGGTGAAATCATTTGCTAAAAAGAGTACTCACGCCATGTTTCTGTAGTCCCTACTCTTTTTTTACATATGCAGTATAATTGATAATGTTTTAATTAACTAACGGAGCTGTTCCCTGCAAGGAATAATATTTATTTTTATTGTGTATATTGTGTTCCCTGCTGATGTGGCACACATGTACTTGCTTAAAGGGGTCATAGAATAGAAACCTGTAGTTACATCAGAATACTTGAATTACTGAATTAACCACATAGAGATGACATACTGTGAAGCTCATTCATTGGTGGTCCTCAAGATCCAGCCCAGCAGGAACAACAACAATGTGTCAAGAGCAGTGGTGGATTTTACCTTCCCATGCTACCTTTCCAATGTTGACTCTTTTTTATTCTGGATGGGCATGATTGATGTTCATTTTAGACAGGCTGAAAATGGCTTCCTGTTCAGCGACTGTTTTGTTCCTCCTTAAAAGCTGCGGCACCATGTAGGGTATAACTGAACATTTGCAAAACAAGCTGGCAAACAGAAAAAAAGACTTGAGCACACACATCTTTAAGAAAGTCCTGGACGACTGTAGTTTCAAGATGTTAGTCTGCTCTGCACATTTAGCTCCGGACAGTTTCTCAATATTGGACAATACTGAGTCTTCACTCAGAGCGGGGGGGGGAGATCCGCAATTCTGCCTTGACTACCGTCACAACCTCAAAGCAACCTGTAAACAGCGGCCAGCCTGTATGATTTTATCCACTTTTCGATAGTTGAACTCAGACAGATCTTAAACTGAAAGTTTCATGGTGAATAAACTTTTAGTTTGTGTTGGTGTCGAGGTTCTTTTTATTTTTCTGCCTGTGTCTATTTAGACCAGTTGCTTCTAAACCTGCTGATCAGAGCAGAACTCATTAAAATGATCATGAAACTTCTATCATTCTAGAGCCAAATCACAGGGTGGAAGTGGTTCTGTAAAACCGCATCTGGACATTTTTCACCCCAACTAAAGTCACATACCTTCTGTACAGACGTCTGAGAACGATTTAAAATACAGAAAAAATAGTTTCTATAGCCCCCTCAGGTTTTTCAGAGGAGCTGTTCAGCCATGCTAACTTACCTTACATCTACAACAACAGGCTTGTTTTCTGTTTGCCTAAATACAATATGGATTAAATACAAAATTGCAATTATATTACCAGCTGGTTAAAGACTAGTCTATAGTAGACCAAAAATGAAATATATGTGAATGCCTTGATTTCAAATAAATATGAAAAGAGCGTCTGTGATTGGTCAGCGCATAATTAAACATTCATTGATTGGTGAGACATCATTTGCATATCGCAGCCTTCTGTGATATCAATATTGTGAAGGTCAATATCCAACAAATAACAGTCCTAGTTAGAATTTCTACAACACGTATGCTATGTACAGACAACTGTACACCAGACGTAGTTTGCAATGCAGAAATTGTAAGGATACATATTGATTTGTTCTTGGATATAGTTTTGAGCAGCGAAATCCTTCGGGCAAAATGCCTGTCTTACCTGTTCAGCTTTTTAGGCCAGAAGGTGGTTATGGCCATTAAATATGAATATTGCCCAAGCGCCGTATGTGGATTTTGAGGCAGTTCTCTTAAAACACAATAAGATACAGTTCAGATGTAGTATTCCAGTATGTGAATCAGTCTCAAGGTTCAGTAGGACAGAAAATATGAAATATGATCTAGACGTTCTGATTTTACAGTACAGTACGGACAAACAATCTAAGGTTGTCAGCTGCTAGTCTCTGCTTACAATAGAGGACTTGGGTTGGCTGTTTCTGTCTCGTTTTCTCAGTGCCTTTATCTCAGTTATTCTCTCTCGTGGTATGCCGAGAGTGCTGAAAGAATAGTGTGTGTGTGTGTGTGTATGTGTGCACCTTGTGTCCCATAACCCCTGTTTCCTGGAGAAATGTGTGTTATGGGCTGGCAGCTGTGGTAGTGCAACCTCTTGCATCTGTCCTGACACAGCGCGGCCCTGGAGCACTTTACCGTGACCCCTCCTCTCACCTCCTCTCTGATGGACAGATTAAAGCACCATTAAGTGTAATTACTATTTCAGGAGAGGAGTCAAGAGAAACTCACATTGTCAGAAATTATTCTAAATTGCTCAAACGCACCCCGTATTCTCCCCCCCTACATACATTAAAATTTTACCCTTTTTGACTTCTAGCACTTCAGTTACACACCAAGTGTGCTTGTTTGCTTTCTGAAGACTTTAGATGTTGAATAAAGTTTGTCAAAGGAGACACATAATGTGAGGACAGTCCTCAGTTAACACCCGTTAATACATAAATCTTCTTCTTATTTAATACTGTATATATATACAGTGGCCATTCACCTGTATATATATATTAAACTTTACTACAATTATACAATTATAGACTACAGTACGTGAGCAGTTCATCAGCCACTGTTGCTTAGTTGGTCAGTTTTGGGCTACAGGACTACTTTAGTAGATATTTGGGTGGTGGAGACCTTTCTCAACACTGCAGTGGCGCTGGCATGGTACTGTGTGTTGTGACCTCAAGACTTTCTAAGAGATGGTTTTCTTTCAAATAATAATTAGAGCTCATATATGTGTTTATATGCAACAGAAAATGATCTATTCAGGTTTTCTCTGTGGTGTCTAAATAGATGCAGAAATGCAAACTTTCCCATTGGGTTAGGAGCTTATGGCGCTTGGTGGAAGCAAACAATCACATTTACAGTATTTACAGTGGGTGGGACAAGGTGTCCATGTTTGATCTAGAGCAGTGTCAGCAGTCCAAACAATAAAAAACAACAATTTTGCCCTGTTAAACCAAAAATCAAACCGCCTTGTGGGTCACAGCATTCTTTGATTCATTGATGTGAAGTATGGGGTGTATATGGTTGCAAATGAGTCTGTCTATCCATCTCTGAATTCTCAACGCTGAATCTTTCTCAGCCATTACTACTGATGACTAGCTAGGCCAGTTTTTTGTCTATGTTGCTATGTAACCAGCATCCAGTCTTTAGGATTGAAGATCATTGAATCAGCAATTATACATTAATTCCGTCATTTAAGACAAGATTTAAGATTTACTGGTAGAACTTTGTGCTGAGGTACTTCACTGCATTATTTAAGAGCAGTGGGGTTTTTTTTACAGAAAGGGGGCAGTAATAGCCAGAACAGCCTATGTTTGTGTCTAGTATTGTGTCTAGTATTCCATAGGGATGCAAGTAGAAGTTTATTATTGAGGTGTTTTTGTACATTTATAGCATGAGCTGAAGGCCCAGCTCTGATGGTCACTGTTCACCACTGGTGCTGGTATACCAGGCACAGCAGCATTTTACATACATCAGCACCCAATATATCTGGCCAAGAGCAGCTCTGTGGACAGAAACTGGTCATTGATGAAGAGCTAAAGGATGCACATGGCAATAATTTGGCTACAGTCCTTACAGTACTTAGTTATTTAGCAACAGTCTCAGTTATTTAATAGCTTTGAAACACCTTCCAAATTGGCTAAAACCTGTCCATTAAAAGAGACTTGCTATGCTGTTTCACTGACTTCATGTAGTCTAATGGTATGGATCGTTTTGCTGAGAAATAGGCGAGAGCTTATGAGTTGTTTCAACATTAGCTAAGCCTGGATCGTACAAACACAACTCGAAACAGCTTGGTAATTTGCTCATAGTTGAAACCACAAGAAAACCCACACTTCCGCCCGATGGGAAATGGTCGATGCCATCATCTCAGCAGGCAACCAAGGCCGCAGACCAGCTTCTCCTCGAGTCTACATCAATGGCAGTATTTATTATAAAACGCTCCCATTGCACCCTTTCTCTCTCTCTCTCTCTCTCTCTCTTTCTCTCTCTCTCTCTCTCTCTCTCCTTCTCTCTGTCTCTCTCTCTCACTCCCTTATTCTCCCTTCCCTCATTTGGGTGATTATTATACTCTGGATGAGAACAAACAGTATCTCTACTTAATAATTCACATCACTTTCATCTGATATTCAGTTACCATGGGCAATTTAGTAGTTGAATAATTTTGTGAAAAATTCATTTATTATGGCTGTGCGTTATGAGGCAGCGGTGATGGCAGCCGAGAGTGTTGGAGGGGTTTAAATTGCGTCTGTGGAGGGGATCCAGGGGAAGGTAATGTGTTCTAATGTTCTCAGCCATATGCATTGTTTTCAGGGCTCATCAGTTTTACATTGATTCCCACTGAAGTGTTTAATTGCATCATGAATATGATCTAATTCTGTCCTTTTCGCCGAAACCGGAGCGCTCGCCGAGAATGATGTACTGCCACGACAGCGCCATATCGGGACGTATTTTATATGGAACGTAAATTATAGTGTTAAATTAGCCTGGAAAGATAACTAGCTGGCACGGGGAATGGACTCAACAGTTTAATTTAGTGTCAAAAGGCCGTGAAGGGATAAATCTCTCCCTTCTCTCGTTCTCTGCCATTGCGTCTGGGGCTTTTACTGGAATAGTTTGATTTTCTCTTTTTTTATTTCCTGCGGTTTTCTCTCTGGGCTGCACTTGCTTGTGGCAGTTAAGCCAAAGGCCACAGAGTTAGTTTGAGAAGAACTGAGAGCGGCTTCGCTTTGTTCAGCGAGACAGGGAGATGTGCATAGTACAAATGCCTCAGACAACCTTACCCTTTCAGCACTCTCATTGATTTTCTTACCAAAGCCAGCGAACTGTAGGACTCACCAAAATGACCCATATATCCAGATTTTTTTTCCCCGTTCCCGCCAGTGTTTAGGCCTTGTGAAATAAGTGAGGTCTCTTTTACTCATGTAACAACACTTAGTGAGCTGGACGGGGGAGATACAATCCTTTATTCCTCCTGCTTTCCATTCTGGCCCTCACTCTCCATTCTGAGTCTCCTCCCAGGGTAAGCATGAGAGCAGGTGAACGGGTCCAGCTTTGAAATGGTTCCTTCAAGCTGGGTTATTCATTGAGAAGATGAAAGGCCTCGAGTGTGTGGGCCCTCTTTTTTCACTTCGGGAGGAAACATTTTCTCTCTCCCTCACTCTCCCCTGCCCTTAAAGCTGGAGTGCTCTGCTGAGAGGCTGCCAGTAGCCAGCCTTCCCCCTTGTGCCTGTCCTTCGCCAGCTGGTCCTGAAAGCAACTGTTCTCTGGCCCTGGCGCGCTCTCTTATCTTCAGCACCTCCTCCACGATAACGGTGGACTGCAGTGTTTTGGCCAAACAATTATTATAATGTGAGAACAGTCAGTCTTGTGGATTCCCAGAACTTGTAAAGGGGGCCTTGTTCGGTGTGTCAGAATAAGCTCTGGTAGCCACGGTGAGAATGAGGGACACCCTGATCCTGGTATTTTGTGGCCTCCAGACCTCCTGTGAGTTCATCTGCTTATGTGACTGCAAACATTACCAAGCAGGATGAACAGAAGCATGTGATCTCAGTGTGATCTTAGGTGTACGCGCTTTCTGTACATTGGTAGAACCGCTCTTTAGCTGTTAGATGATGAAACAGAACTAGAAGTGAACACGCTCTCCTCCAGGTGTGCTAAGCAAGCAGTGAGCAGTGAAGTAAAATTTAACATTGCTGTTTTTTTTTTTCATTCTTATTGTTCTATCATTTGAACACAGCAGCTGTTCTTTATTTGTCTGAACATTTCTTGATGAGTGGACCACAAAAAATGCTCCAAAATAACAAACTATATTTGTCTTCTATAAAGTTACTATTTTAAAGATACGCTTTTCTTTGGGACCTTTTGTGTGAGTTTGTGTGACGAGTCCGCTGATGAAATATGACACAACTTAATTGAGGGGTTGTTAAAAAGACAGAAGTGAAAACACTGCTGTTGTTGGCCGAATCACATGAGAAAGAGTTACACTTGACCTCACCTAACAGTGCGACCTTTTACATGCATAGAAATTAAAGGTAACGTGAAGTAATTACCGTGCTTTGTTATAGGCTGTAGCTTCTCAGTAGGTTGAATTAGTTTTTGTGCCATGCTTTTGCAAAGCCTCGCCACAGTGTCTACAAACAAATGCAATGGTTGGCGAAGCCAGGATACATGAGTTAGTTCTAACTTCTAAAAGCAATAATATGACAATGGAACCCGATCTCGATCCTTATATTTCTGTGGAACAGAGCATGTCTTCGTGGACGCACTGCCACTGATAGCTCGCAGACGGGGAGAAAAAAGCTCCTAAATGATGAAAAAGGCTTTATTTTTTGTACTTTGTTTCTTTTTTTCCCTTCTGTTGTTTCTTCCTCCTGGGAGGGTATTGCTGGAGGGATAGGGATGTTAAATGAGCTATGGCGGTCTACTGAGGTGTGTGGAGATGTGTTTGTGTGTCCACGTTTAAGAGTATGTGTGCGTGTGTGTGTGTTTGCGCATGTTTTGGCGTTCCGTCAGTGGAGAGTTGCCGCGGCGGGCCGTTTGCGAGGCAGCTGTGAGAAGTCGTTTTACAGGAGCATGAGCAGGAGAGAGGTGAGGATTAGCCAGCGCCTTTGAGCTGGAACACGCCTGTCGAGGATGGAGCTAGGGCTACAAACCATGGATCTAATTTCCTTTCCTCAGTCGCTCCTTCTTTATATCTCTCTTCCTCTTCCTCTCTCCGTTCCTCCGCTCCCTTTTCTCTGTCAGACAGCTGAGGCGTTCGTACATGCCGGCTGGATTAGGCCGATTTGCTGCCTGTGGTGGACTGAAATGGTCTGACAGGTATTTTCTCGGGCTGCCCCTTTTGCAGGCCTTTCCTCCACCAGCCTTTCATCTGACCAGCACAACACAGCTCGCTCCTCTGCCTCACCACGTTGAGGAGTCACTCTTCATTACCGCTGACGTGTGTACACTCACGCACACACACAGCCTACAGCCGGCTTTCAGTTTAAAAAGCGGCATTCCTCCACATCGTGCAGAGAAACGTGCACCTGTGGCCTCCATTGATTGCGCATTTGGACTCCTCCCCTCGTGTCTTTAGAGTTCATGCCTTTGTAACGTGGCTAATGTTTTCCGCCGCAGGTCGTGAGATAGCCTTAAGGTGAACACAGGGCCAGGGGAGGCCGTTGCTCCCAAAAAAAGGAAAAAACAAAGCCTGCCTGAGCTCCCCAGGCAGACCTCTGGGGCCGTGCTGGGGGAGGGGATCGATTGGGCCGACCCAAATAGATTTTGTCACCTCCCCCTCGCCCCCCTCTCCGCCTCCACACGCTCCAGCCCCGCCGTCAGGGACACTGGGCTAATGGGTCAGTGTCCAGTAGAGGGAAGCAGGAAGAAGCTGCTTCTTCAATAGAAGTTTATAGCTGCTTGGATGACTTGTTTCCAGAGGCTGGACATGAGCTGCAATAAACGTTGCATAATCAAACTGAAGCACACACTAGGAGCGTTACATTCGTGTAGTGTTTTTGGATGATTACTGCATATCTGAGCTTGCATGTGTTATACTGTGTCTGAAGGTAATGGATAGATATTGATGGAGGCATACACTGTATGTATGAATGTGGACTAGAGCTGCACAGTATTTCATTGCTATTATCACAGGTCTTGAGTGTTGTTATGGGCCTATACTAGCAGAAAATGCTGGATTAGATATCAAAGAAAGAACCCACTATCCATAGATAAATATAGAGAACTAGAATGCTGACGATATCGCTACAGCAGAGTGAAGGCCCCTTGGATGCATATTGCTACTCCCTCTCATGTATCATAAAGGCTTGTCCATGGGCAAAATGTCAGCATCTTTCAAAAATGATAACAAATACACTGAGGTGAAGTGCATTTCCAGCAACAGCACTTCATTTAATGGCCTTTTATGTGTACGTATTAGTGGTGGGCCCTACAATGCGATATTATTATAATACATAAGTCACAATATGATATTGCAAGTACATGCTGAGTATTACGGTAACATATGTCGCCATATATTGTGATTTAGTATCTTCCACTGTTGTAATCACATATTAATCCACTGCCCTTCATATCCACACATCTCATGTTAATGCATTTCTACTTTACTCAGAGCAACTAATTTTAATACCAAAAGTTTGAATTTGCAGTTTATGTATAGAATATTGATACTTAATATCTGTGAATCGAAAAATATTCACAAAAATATTGTGATGACATGCTGTATCGACACGGACATCTTAGTGTTAATTTAGCATACAGACATGTTTAATTTAGAAAAAATGTAACATGCAAAAAAACACAATTGCCCAGCTCAGAAGATAGATCAAATGACTAACAGTCTAAGAGGCTTAGGTAATATTGGGATATCGGAAATATTGGTAATATTCAGAGTAAGACTTGAAATTGAAATTGTTAGTAGTGTTATTCAGTGCGGAGACGTAGAGGTATGCCTCTGTTAGCTGGACGCTATCATGTCATAGGGATGTACATAGAGACAAAATTAAGCATCTTTTTTAGTAAAATACACTTTTAAGAAGAAGAGGGAATTGTATAATGAAGGCTCTGCAGACTACAAACAAAAACAGTAAATTCTGTAAAACACTGGTTCTGCATCAGATCTTAAAGACAAAATAGCTTCAAAAAATCATTGAAAGTCAATGCACATCAACAATAGTATAGTAAATATATAGTATAATATTACATATTGCAGTAGTATTATAATTCTAGTAGTATACTGGAATCACTAATCTTTTATAGACTGGTTTTGCATACATTTGCACTGTAAGTGATATTTTTCAAGTGAAAGGGTTTAACTGAATACAAAACCCTTGCAGATTGCTCTTGGCTGTGTATTCTTTCCTGTAGGGTAGTAGAGTGTTTGAGTAGTCTAAGCGTTGTTTCACATGGTCATCTTAGGGAAAGTGCTTTAATTCATATTAAAGCTTTGTACTTTCTAATGTAACAGTATATATGATACTTGAGGGCATTTTGGATACCTGAGGTTCGGTTCGGCATTTGTATCATCAGAAAGGTATTTTGCATCAGAAAGTGGTATTGCGCCATCTTTAGATATTGATCTTTGCAATACTGATATAATGAAAGTTGGGACATGCAGTCTAGCCAGGTACAATGTGGTTTTTTTTTTCTGGAGCCTTGAGTAGGGCTTAACAATGCGGTAAATGTTGGCAATAAAATTTGGTCAGATATTTTCCAGTGTTGATTTCTAATTCGCATTTTTCAATGTTTGCCCTTTGTGGCTTGAGTAAGACCACCTCCTTTAAGCGCTGGTTAACCCGTGCATGCGTCATGCTATTGCCCCAAGGCCACAGCTAAGAGGAGCAAGCAGGCCTGGTAGACGGGGCGAAGCCACGTTGTGAGCGCCACAGTGCTGTGTGAGGAAAGCAGCTAGCCAGGAGCAAAAGTCCACAGATGTGCTTTCATCTCCAGAAGCCCCAAAATGGTATTTGGGGTAGCCCTAGAACAACCTGCAGAGATTCCCCTTAGAAATATTCGATTATTTATGCAAATGATCAACTAATAATCAGCTAATCAGCTTAACAGTGGCATGGCAATGTAAAGAGCTGTGACAAAGAGCTTGTCTATTAGTTTAAGCTACAATAATTAAGCAATAGCTAAACAGTATGATCAAAATAATTTTGTTTTTTTCATCAGTCATACTGTAGTACAATAGAGTCATATTGTAAAGTGCACTGCAGTGTAATCAGAGTGTAGACTCGAAATGCTAATGGTCAGTAGAGTGCAATGGAGAGCTGGGACCTTTTCTGTGTCTTGTGTTCTTCTGTCTCAGGTACTGTTTCTTCCCCATCTCTCAGTAATAAGGCCTTTTCCTCCGCTGTGCAACGGAGGCTTCATCACTCTCCTCTTTCTCCTCTGTCCCTCTCTGTGCCTGGCTCACAGAGCCACTCAGCTGAAACGGTGTTCACTGAATGAAGTTGATGAGAAGTGTGTCCAGAGAGGATGCCCAGCAGGCAGGGCTGTGTGTGTATGTGCGTGTGAGCGAGAGAGAGAGAGAGAGAGAGAGAGAAACGAGGGTTCATCTCAGTGTTTGTGTATGCAGTGGTTTCGCAGTGTTTGTATGTGTGTGTTATGCTTGAGTCTCTGTTCATTTGAGGGACAGAGGGAAAGAAGATAGGGAGGGGGTGAAAAAGAAAGTGAGGGAGAGCGAGAGAGAGAGAAAGGGGGGAGATGGGAAGAGAAAAGGATACTCGGGAGGTTGCGTTGATGCACTATTATTCGGTTTACTTACCGTGCATTTTCAAATGGCCTGCCAAATGATATATCAATGAAAATCTGCTCTCTGAGTTATGGCCGTCCACTTATTCATCTGATGATGGAGAGACTGAGCGCCATGTCCTGGAACGCCTTGCTCTTATTGTGCCCCATTACTTAGCCTCTCCTAGTAGCACTAAGTGATTTTTAGAATGCATTGCCGTGGGCTCTTTTCTTCCTCCTTGACTGTATTTTTTCCCCCCTTAAATGGCAGTGAACTACATTTGCACTTAAAACATATTCTTTAATCTTCTGTTATTTTACATACAAATTGCATCCTGGGCAATGCATTCATCATTGCTCATCTCCTCCACTCCTCTTCTAAATGAAAAATGTATCTTAAATGAATAATGGATCGCGCTGTAGCATAATTTTCTTTGTGGCGTGTTTACGGTTTTGGATGGTTTTTTTTATTTCTCTCGGCTAAGAAAACAAGGCTGATATCCTCTCGCCGCCTCACTTTGGGTCTTCTGAAGAAATGATCGGCGATCGGAGCGTGTATTGATTGATATCACGGGAAATCTGACGGCTGAAGCCTTGAAAAGCATTCCCGCTTTGATTACATAGGGCCTGAATAGACGTGCACGAGTAGGAAAGCATGGTTGAAGGAGAGTTTGGACTCCTGAGATGCTTCAGATCAATTAACTTGTGGTATCTGTGGAAAGGCTCAGATAACGCCGCTAAAAGCCTCCTGATTTAGTTTGAACTTAATTTCTTTTTTTAGCTGCTGTCCCCTCGCTATCTCTCGCTGTGGTGCTGTCACTCCAGCTGGAGCAGAAGAGGGCCAAATCCCTGACGTCCTTCATGCGCAGCCGAGAGGAGTGGTTAGGTGTGAGCAAGACGAGAGCGCCGTGGGTGGTCGGACTGGGCTGGGGCTCCACCACGTCGCTGAAATCCCCCAGCCAGGCAGGAGCTGCCTTTGGGCATATGTATGGTTGCCTTGGCAAGCTTTTAAAGTTGTCCATGGATTCTTTATGCTTCTATGCTTGCCTCTGCAACCTGACCCATATACCGTGTCTTTCTTCTGTATCTGTTAGTGTTCAGCCACAGTGTTGGCCTTCTGTGTCGTATAAGTGATATAATGAAGAACTTGGTTTAGGGGTGTGTGATATGGAAACAGTATTATATTACTTTAAAAAGCAATTTAATAATACACACAGCCAATATTGTGTTTTGCAAACTGTACTACACTAAATCCGGGTAAACAGGGCTAGTTGTACTCTTTTTGTGATGGCATATACGCATTGGCCAGTGCACTTTAAGTACCAACGATGTCGACAATATGTTCAGGAAAATGTATTGTTTCTCAAAATAAAATAAAAAAATGAAATGTTGAAGCTAGCACTTTTCTTTTTCTGATGAAAAGCACAGAATTGTACTGTGGTGTGTTGCAGGAGGCATCTCAGATCATTATAGTGATGCTTAACCAAGGAGATAGGATACTGGTGTTTGTATATTTATATATATTCCAAATTATACAAGAGTAAAAGAGGTCAGTCTAGGTTCATGTCCAGTGAAGTGCAGAGAAATTCTGTATAGACATGTGAATTGTCCATGGAGATCATGATGATGGTGATGATTCAGGTAGGAGGTGTAGTGAAAGGCTCCTTCTCAGATGCTCCAGTACTCCTGGCAGTACAGTAGCCTGATGGCCCGAGGGAAGACGCTGTCTCGGAACTGGCTAGTTCTGTACCTCCTGTCGCTCGGCAGCTGCGAGAAGAGACGGAGGCTCCGGTGAGTGGAGTCCTTCAGTATCCACATGGTCTTTCTCAGCTGGTGGCTGGTGTATAAATCTTGTTTTGTTTGGGAGCTGGACCCCAGTGGACTTTCCGTCCAATAGAAGTGCAGTTCTTAGACTAGGTAGTGATGGAGCCTGTTAAATTGCTGTCCTCAGCACATGTGTGAAATGTTCTGATGACGCGGGGGAGCATGCCAAACCTCCTCAGCCGTCTGAGGTCACCACCTCTGTGGTGTAACACCAAGGAACTTAAAGCTGCTGCCCTTTTCTGCAGTGGCATTATGGCGATGGCAATGTGGACGTTCTCCTGCTTCTTTGGATAGAAGTTCACCATCAGTTCCTAATAGAACCTTTAGGTTGTGGATCAAGATCCGAAATTCTGGGTGTGAGCACTAGGTGGAGGTCATTACAGTTTCACTGGGCCCGTTACCTTGCAGCCTGTGGCTTCTGAGCTTAGAGCTTGGTCTAGGAGGACAGTCTACACTAACCTAACGGGTGATGTACCGAGCCACTACCAGAACGGTCCATATTGTATACAGATAAGTTTGTAAGTCCAGAAGCTCCTTAGTTCTGTGCTCCACTCTCTGTATCTCCGCTATTACCAAGCTCTAACAAGCTCAAATAAAGTAACTAAATAAAAAAAACCCAAATACCTAAAACCACAAGCACCTCAATAAAATACTAATAATAAAGCTTAAGATCCATAAAAGCTGTATGTGAACAAGAGAGCTACAGTTCTGGCTTCTGTAGCGACATATGGTGCATATTTGTGGAGCAATTTGTAAGATGACTCAACCTGTCACATTCTAACTTCAAACAATACGGGTCAACATATCAATGCTCTGTTCCTCCTCCTCCCTCTTCAGCTCTGACCCCTCTAAAAGAAACTTCATCCGTTTGCTTGCCCGTAGCGTCTCCACAGTGTTGAAAACAGTGGCAATGTTAAACATTATTTTGCTTCTATTTATCTCAGTTTGTTTGTCCTTAAATGATCTAACCGGGAGCAGGACCTTCAACATGACTGAGAAGAGACTGCACAATGCCGTCGGGGCAGTGCTACTTCTTCTTCTTATTGTGTTGGACTGGCTCAACTCAGTGCTACGGTATTGTGACTCGCTGTTTCACTGACATCACCTCATGAGGTACAAAGTGGTATTGTGAGACAGGCCAGGCTAACTGGTTAGTATGCTTCAGTATGTATCTCTGCAACACGAGACATGAACATCTCGAACATGCTGTCAAGTTCTGTTGATCATCTTAGTTTGGAATGTTTAAAGCTATGAAGCTTACATTTTGCTCCTTTAATGCATTGTTGGCATTGACTTGAACTGTTAAGAGTAATTCTGAATAATAAATACTGATTTTAAGAACAAGTATTCCAGTACTTACTTGGAAATAAAGTGCAGTTTGGGCCAAAAGCCCCACTTGGGCATCTCGTTGACTGTGGCGACTGTGAGAGATATCTGGCTGGGCATTTTAGCTATATTTGCTTTGTTATACATTCATATCTTGTGTTGCTATTAATGATATATAAAACGGTTTACCATTTGCTTGTGTCTTAACGTTAGCTCTATGTTGCTCACTCAGAAAACAGGACTTTTATTTTACTTTTTATTTGATGTTTTTTCATTCCACATTAAGCCTTTTTTAAATGGCTGATTAAAGAGATGTGAAGACGAGTTCAGATGTTTGCGAACTCAAATATGCAAGCCAGCGTGGACAGAAGCTGCGGCCTGCTCTGCCCAACTTTGCCTGTGCTTCCACGCTGCTTCTCTGCCTCAGCTCCAGCGTCGGACTTGCATCTGTGCGTGTAACTGATCTAATGATGGATTCAGTTGTCTGGAGAACTGGGCGTGATGATGAAGGGGGTTCACACTTCACGAAGCCCCACTTGGGCGTCTCTTCGTTGGCTGTGGGATTCACATAGACGCCCCCTCTCTCCCGTCTCACCAACTCGGGGGGGAAATCGGCACTCCCTCCTCTCTTCCTGTTCCACCATCCAGACTGTTCTGGCAAACCCAGGAGGGAAGCGCATGGCTGGGCCGAACGGAGGCGGCTCCTCCGTTTTTGTACATTTCCGTACTCCCGCAGCGTTCCCGTTCCCCTCCGAGACGGCCTGTTACAGATGGGAGCCGCTGGACCGCGGCGGCTCGTGTCACGATACGCCGCTGAATTCACGGCTGAGCAGAAAACAGCTTTTAATGTGTTCCTCTGCCGAGAGAAAATGAACAGAACATAACGGTTCCCTTTGTTCCTTCCCCCCATTGTTTGTCTTGTATTATGAGGGATATGGGCTTAGTTGATTTGTAGCTTGATGAGAGCGGCCGAAAAAAAAAAAAAAAAATTAGCTGTCATCAAGGCTCATGATCACTGCTTGTTCTAAAGGTCATATGTCTTGAATTAGCTGTTCAATATGAAGGCCGGGTGGCGTAGTCTAAGGATCGCAAGCACAAGTGGGGAAATGTTTGGAGCAGACAAAGAGATTCTTAATATCTCAACGGTCATCATTTATCTGTTCGACTTGAGCCCTCCTGTATGTGACTGATCGCACACCTGCGACGATACGATCCGGGCCGGCTTTGATACATGGGCGATAAATGGATTGATTAATAAGGAGGATGGTGATGGAGAGGGAGTTTTTGCTATCAGTGTGGACGCTCCTCTGAGGTCAGCCATCTATCACCGCTCCGTCGGCCATGTTAGTTTGCTTTGGTAATGAGTGAGCTGACATTTACACAGAGCTCACCAACTGGCCGCCTCGCCAACCAACCGGCTGACCTGCTGATTACCTCCGAATCGTAGCGCCAGCCGCTTTTGATATGATATGAAAAAACTTACAAGTGCGACCCCCCCTCCCCCCAGCCTGTTCCACGTTTGCATAGATCATTACAGGAACAATAAAAATCAATTGGACAACGCAGAGTAAATATAAACAAATGTGTGGCGCGGCGTAACGTCGAGTGGCCCGTGTTTACTTTTAGGCAGATTTCATTTAGCCGCGAGTTTAAATGGTGATTTACGAGAAGATGGAGTGCGTTGCCTCGGCTTGCCCGCTTTCCCCCTGCCTGCCTGCTCAGAATATGAGATGGAAGTTAAACAGTGTGAAGCTGCGGCATTGAGGGAAGGGCTTTGGACGTGTGGGCAGTGTAGCATCAAATAGATTGTGTTTCCTCCCATGTAAACGGCTAATGTGTGCCGAGTGCTCTGACACAGATGAATGTAAGGAATTTGCTGGAAAGGCTTTACAGCCCGTCTGAGAGAGGACGTGGGGAACTGACTGGATGGTACCCTCCCTCAGACGTTTGGTACAACACACACACACACTCTCTCTCTCTCTCTCTCCCATACACACTTGCACTCCCTTACTCACCAGTCCCTCTCTCCCAAGCTCCCTGCACTCCTGCCATGGGCAGCTGTTGAATGGCGGTGTTCAGATTGGTGTGGACACTGGGGGATGGCTTTTTATTGGCTGTGGGATAAGAGATGGCTGCTCAAGCGGTGAGATGCATTTGCGCGCACGCACACACACACACACACATAGGCTCACTATGCCTTAGATCCCACCTGGGACATTTGGCAGCTCTTTGTCACAACCATCTCTGCAGCTTGAGGAAATATTGCCGTGCAGTCACAGGTTGTGTGAAGTAAGGGTGGGTAGTATGGCACGAGTATGCTACTTCACTACATACTATACTTCACTGAAATCATCATTCTGTTTTTCCGAGCTGGGTGAGTTGGAACAGTTATGCGGCAGCAAAAAAGTGAGAGACTCAATTTGTCATGGTAACGATGTCATAAACTGCCTGGCCTAAAAGGTACACACTCAAATATATAGCTGTTTAGTCCCAGTACTGAGAGTCCTCGGCGCATTGTATGTGTGGAGGCGCTCTCATCACTAATAAACATAACTGTGAGTTCTGTTTGCGATTCAACTTCGCATTTCAGTCTTCTTTGTTTTTTGTTTAATGCAGGCCAATAACTTGACCCTCCTCAAACACAGTAACATCTTTTCAATGACCTTGGGATACGTCTTCCCACATGGTTGTTTAAGAAGTGAGAAGCTACTTATTGCATCACTTCAGGTATTTGATTTTTTCAATCAGTTTTTTTATATATACATATTTAAGCAAATGTTATTTTTTCGGCCAGGCCCTTCATATTGGCTGCTTCTAGCATGCAACAAACAAAGTATTGACATTTCAGTATTGACATGGTAGGGCTGGCCTGAATAATTGGAATACTCATTTATTTGTCAGACATGTTTGTATTTGTTTCTCTGTTCAGAGTTTAGAAGGTTTGTAAGTTACATAAATCTAATCTTTAGTTAGTGGTTATTGTTAATGTATGGAAAATTAAAAAATACACCATGAAAAGTTTTATTGGATTGATCTTACATTTAAGCCAGATGTCCACATGACCTTTACTCATAGCCCCTCAAACTGCATCGCTTTCCACGTAGCCACTAAAGGTAAAAAAAACAAAGATACCCCAGAACTCGCACTTTAAAAGGAAAATCCTTAGTAAAAAAATTACAGTAGGAGTCCGGTATACCAAACAGCCATGCCAAGTGTGAGAAAACATTTAAAAAATGTAAACATAGTGAGAATTGAGTACCGCTTTGCCTCACAGATGATTTCATTTTATTTGCATTAGCACTTGTTTACACAAGTACATCTTTGCCACTTAGTGGATATACTTACTTTATATATCATGTATGAACATACTTATGTTTCATGGTTGATGATGCATGTAAACATTGCTGTTTTTCATGAGTAAATGAACCTAACAACAAACCTAACAAACTTAATTTGATTATTATTATTATTGGTGTTATTGTTCTTCTAGCGGTATAATGTCTATACCAGTATACAGCAATATAGATTTTGATTAATGTAACTGTAAACATAAGTCAATATAGTTAATTTTTAGTTTTGGTCTAACAACACCATATGTTAGTTCCTATGTTATTTAGTGTTGATACAACAAGTTTAGAGACATAAAAATTGCATAAACAGTAAGTTTCTGTCTGGTTACCATATAAAATGTGGTTTTCCTTCATTTTAAGAAATTCAAAAAAAATAAGCTACATTAAATTTGTAAAACATTGGTTAAGCACAGAATAGCAGTATTCATTAACATAAGTTCATTAACTTTATTAACACCAACATCATCTGATGTATAACGGTTTACTGATGAGATCTGATGTGAATTATATTTGGGAAATGTGAGTGCACTACCTATCTGAAGTCTAGTCCACAGAATGTGTTTGGAGATACAGTCCTTGGAACACTGTTTCTCTGTTTCTCTTCCTGTATCAGTCCTGTAACCTCACTATCATCCCCTTTTTAAATGTACATCTTGGATGTAGGTTATATTCCCAAACTTACCGCTCCAGATACATTTATTTTTATCTCAAATGAGGAATATCGCACCACACGCACGCACACACACGCACTCAGGCACATATTAGGAAGAAGAAAGCAGCCTGACTCTGACAGGTGGTCCAGGTTGGTGTCGCCAGGCCCTCAAGGGCCCTCTGGTGCTCAGGTTCGTGAGTTGCGAGGGGCTGGGCCTGGTTCAGTGTGACACAGGTGGTGCGAAACTAAGCCCGCTCCCCTCACCTGAAATATTCACATTCTTCCGGCAGCAAAGCTTTGATCTCTTGCAATCGGCAAGGGAGCGGCAGAGTGTGGGGTGGGGGGAGGGGGAGGGAAAAAAACAGCACAAACAACAGGAAAAGGGAGCACACCTGAGGAACGAACAGATTGACATTTCTTAAGAGAGAATAAACAATGGCAGGGTATCCGTGTTATCCATCGCTCTGTCTCCCCCCCCCCACCCCTCTGTCGATCGCCGCATGAAAGTGGGCCAGCATCAACGTCGCAGTCGCAACTTCGCCGAGGTAAACTCCTGATTTGGCGCAGTTTGTTATGGATTGTCATGTCACTGGCCCCAATTTATATTCCTCTCCTTACCCTGGTTATATTTACTCTGTAATAAATTTTGGGAAGACATTTATATATTTATTTATTTATTTATTTTAGCTACGCTGGGTTGGACTCATTGGGGCGAACAGCACTTGCGTTCCAGGCTGCACTGAGATAGACGACGCCGTCTCGTTTCTTGCCTTTCCTCGAATTTATCATTCACTCTGCGAAAACGGCAAACGTTTCACTCTGTTGTTTCAACTTCATGCCACTAAGTGTACAATCAGTCACTGACCGTGTGTTAAAAATGACACGGATGGTCTGATTGTAAGCACAGAGTGGAAAGTGAAAGGAACAATGAACCATTATGATGATGATAAATAATGTGGACTAATTGGACATCCATTTAAAATGTACGTTCACACAAAGCAATGTTGGGAGACTAATTGGAGAGGAATTCAAATCATACTCCACAAGGCAGGGGAAAAAATTGGTAGACGGAGTGACGGTGCCAGGACAATAATTGATTATGTAGGAGGAGCGGGCCTCACCTTTTAACTGACTGTATGTATTGAGTTAGAACTTGGCCTAAGTGATCAGATTGTCTGCTTGATTAGGATTAGACATCTTTTTTTTTTTTTCTTTGTTATGTTTTTTTACTAAAGCACAATGGATATTTGGTGACGTCACTAAAAAGTCCCTCCACCTCCCTCTAGTAGAAACGTTGTGAGTTTAACATCAAACTTTACCTCTGTACTTGCAAAGCAACACCAGTTCTAACTTCTTTGCTTCTGTTTGTATCACTTTTTTTGGTTTTGCTACCAAATGTGGATTCCTGATGTGAATAGGCAGCAGTGGTCATCCTTATGGTTGTTTGCTAAGAGCTTCAGTCATTACTCTTTCGTTCATTGTCTAACTGGTCAAATAGTCTAACAGCACCTTCAACATGATTGACAAGAGGCTACACATTCCTTGGTGGCAGTGCTATTACTTCATGTTCTCATGTTGGAATGATTTGACACTACCTCTTGAGGTACAAACTGTTATTACTAACAGGATGGACCAGGGCTGGTTGTCTACTTCAGTAGATATCTCTGCAACACAATAGAATCAAAATCATTATTTCTTCGTACCCTGTTGATAATTTTAGTTAATTGTGGAACATTTTAAACTTAAAATCTTGCATATTCTTCATTTAATGTGAGCGTTTGTGCGCAAACCATGTAGGAATCACAGGGGATTTTGTATGTAGTACCCCGTTTCTGGGTCTTTTTCAAGTGATTAGACATTTGGCTGCTTAGCTACTCCTTGGTCAGCTCATTAGTTCATGCCCAAGCTAACAATAGGCCTTGATGTGGCATTTACATTTGGAGTTTATTGCTGTTCCCGGACATGAGAATCCAAAGAGTGTTGGAGTATCACAAGTTGCAAACTAAAGGCTCAACAATGGAAAGGTTACTGTGTTCTGAAGAGCACACAAAATAGTCTGCAGACTTGAGGAACACAGTTCTGTGAAAAGCTGAAGTAATGATGTACTTGTGCCAAAATGATGAAGAGAAGAAAATGTTCATGATCCAAAGAATTTCACCTTGTCTGCGAACATGGCATGTACAATTGATGACGCTGATGAATTGTTCAGAAACATCTTGAAGACTTGAAGACTGAGATCTGACCAGGTGCCTCTGTAGAGGGTGCTTTACCTTGCGTTGAAGTATATTGCTAAAGAAGCTGTAGTATTTCTGGGTCAGAAACTTCTTGAGGTGCCACGTCAATCACCCAAACTGAAACCCCACAGAGCATGTGTGCAATTTAGCAAAGATAAGGTTGAAAACAAGGAGCCCAGAAATTAGAAAAATTAAGAGTGGCTGCTTTGAGATCTGGTAGACTATCACTAGGTGAGATACTCAGCGTCTGGTGATGTTAAGGGATGCCAGACTTAGGCTCAGACTTAGAAGCATAGGCTTGTTTTGTGGTTAGATGTTAAGAAATGATGAGAGACATTCCACTTGTAAAACAGCCATCCACCTTGGATCTCTTAAGATTTCTATTATTGAGATTTCCTTTCCATCCATATTTCCTTTCCATCCATCCGTATGCTCGAGTTTTTCTTGTAAAACAAACAGGTTATGCTACAGGTACAGCATGCAGATATGCTGCTCATGTAGAACTGAGTACTCGTCATTGGTATGTATGTGGAGTGTTTTGTACAAAGTGTTTTGCCCGCTGTCTGCTAGGCTAGGTTCACGGTTTTCCTGCCAAACCTGGATGGTGTTGAAAATGCAGTCTCAGGAAAAAATTATATGGTTTCCACTTCTAATGGACAGCAGACTATAGACTGGATATGTTTGCTGGACCTGGTGACCCAAAAAGCCATAAAAAAAAAGACATGATAACCAGCGTTGACCAGTAAGAGATGCTTGAGTTTAATAAAACTGAAAACTTCAGTATTAAATCTTCTGTGATTGTCTTTATATGTAGTTAAATAAAAGGTAAACACAATATGAGGGGGTACTGCCAGATGCAGAATCTTAAAATAAGAACTGGTGCAGTGTTGCCAACGTTATGGAGATATTTGTGTTGGTAGTGGTAAATGATGTGGAGAGTTTTGCTATGTGGAGTAAAATGCTGATTAAAGAACTACTATGTTGAGGTGCACCAATAAGTGATATAGTATTATATATTATCGTATAGTTAACAGTAAAAGTAGCTTTTGCCATGTATGACAAAATAGCTGAAAGGGTATGCGACGGACCCCGTGTCCTGACTGATAGCAGCAGAGCTAATAGGAGTAGTATTAAAACATGCGAAGTGTGCTGGCAGCATCATCCTAGACAGAGTTGTCGAATGTAGGGGTTGCAGTTCCAGCTCTAACTGGCAGTCCTTCAGGACACGGCCTGAAAGCTGCCTTCTGCACATGATCTGGACATGATCACAGACTTAGTCCTGTTTCCTTGTAATGTGACCTTTGAGCTCAGTACCGAGTCCAGGAGAACAAGCTACACTAGTCAAGGGGGGCTGCAAAGCCACTTCTAGGGTGGTCATATCCTCCAGCTATGCTCTAAGTAGCTCATTTATGATTGAGCTCAACTGAGCCTTCATAGCGCCCTCACTCCTGCTGGCCATGGTTAAAAAACAAACTAAAAACACTATAGTATAATAATATACCAGGTGATAAAAAAAGAAAAAACAAAACAATAGTATAAAATAAAATAATTTAACAAAATAAAAGTGACCAAATATGAACTAAACCTGGATTATTCAGAACACTGAAGTACTTGTATTATAATACAAGTATTCAACGCCTGTAAATTGCTGTTCAGACCAGCCCTACTAATCATGGTCAAAATAAAACAGGTCTTGTTTCACCAGTGTGTTTTAAATATCTTATGAGGTGAATTCCTGTCACAGTACATAGCAATCAAATCGCAGTACAACATTTTTGTCTATATTGTTCAGCCCTAGGCAGGCAAGCGAGAGCTAAACCAAGCATTAAACAAGACTTAATTTAGGAGTGTTAATCCAAAAACATATGCCTCCCTTGTGTAATTCTCCTAGTATAGCTGTGGACTCAATGTGGGTTAAAGCAGAAACTCACATATCAACTTAATTTTGAGTGTTTCATTTTAAATCCGTCATGTGGATCCAAAAAAAAATATTGTCTCTTCTCAGTTACTTACAGACTGCACTGTATATTTGTTTAAAACCCTCAGCAGTGCTCGTAGGGAATTCACTCCACATCCTACACGCTCTCCCACCAGGACAAGCGCAGTTCTCTGCCATGGCGGCGAGGGGGAAAGTGTGTTTTTCTCATCTCTTTCTAAAACTTTCTTAATGAAACCATAAGCAACAGAGGGGTGTGTGTTTTAGATGAGGTGTTGATGGATTGCAGCGCGCAAGGCGCTAAAACTCCTAAATGAAGTGCAGCGTGACAGCTAATTCCTGACAACGCTAGTCACACCTTTGCTGATCATTGTAACGCTCTCGTGCTGCTGATCCTCGTCTTCAGATCCCCGCCGCTGTCTGGGACGAGGCCGCCTGAGTGACTGGGGATTAATTATTCGGGATCATTTCCCAGGTTCTGCCGGCAGATTTAGAAGGGTGTCAAAATGAGATTTTTCAGAGATGGTGGCCGCGAAATCAACACACCATAGCGTTATTAACGTATTATGCCTTCTGATGTACAGTGTGCTCCCCACGGTGCTTTGTGTTAAACAGGTAATTGTGCGTTTATTGGCACGATTTGTTCTTTACTTGAAGTCCTTTCTGGATTTTCATTGTAAGATGAAGATATGTAGTGTTTTGGAGAATATGCTTTCCAAAACACTGCACACTGTTTCTGTTCTGTAAAGAAATCGTACAGGTACTGTGTCCATGTAGCCCAAAGGTGTAACTGTAATCTTGAGGTCCAGTTGTGAATGATAAATGAGTTTTAATGATACGCTTCATCCACTTTCTCAGGAAAAATTGTTATATGTTATATAATGTGCATATTTGTACCTTTTCCTAACTTTAACATTTAAATTTTACATAAAGAAATAAATAGAAAAAACTGGAGAAAGTGTGTTTCTCAGAGAGCATAGTGCTCCACAGTATATCCTTTGTTAATTGTAAATGTGATATTGGTATTTGCATTAATGATATCACAGAACGTTGTGAATGAGCACTTTAACCACTTGTATTGGTTTTCTTTATGAGTTCAGTTATTTTAGTCAGGACTGTCTTCTGGACTGTTCCTTTACTAATTATTAATGTTTTTTGTACAATTTGTATTACGAAATGTAGCTATAATAGTATTTGGTACTTTTGTCCATATTTTATCAGTTTTCAAGATTTCTTCAACTATAACTACCTGACGATACGATACGTATTAGGATACAGAAATTACGTTTCAACGTATTGCTATACTATAAACAAGGTAACTTTTTTTTTTTCTAATCTAAGTTTAGTAAACCTGACATAGTATGATCATACCACCGTGTACATAGGTTTGATCATGCTAACATTGCACTACTTAGTTTTATTGTAGTGGAAGAGTAATGATTTAGCACTAATATTTAGCATTCAGGGGTATAAAAACAACACACTGATACTCAAGTGCATCAAAAGATTTTTACAGTCATAATCTTGATTTTCTTGGCAAACTGTTACGTTGCAAACAGCAACGGTTTTGGAAAAGCACATTTACTCTCATTTCAAATGCAGTCGTTCAGCCAAGGCATGTTTGGTGTCTGACGTTTGATATTTTTCTTTTCTTTTTTTTTTTTTTATTAGTTTTTCACCTGAACCTCAAGGTTTCTGTAGTGTGCAAAATATGGAAACTTAAATCTTCCCAAATTTGCCCACATAGTAGCTTAGCTAACACTGCTGCTCCATATACAGTAGGCGGGGATTTAGTTTCCCCTACGTGGCCAAGTACACTACACTATACCAGTAAGAGTCCCTGGGCAAGACTCTTAACACCACATTTACCTACATGTGTAAACCGATTAAAGTCTTTATGGATAATACATAAATGTAATACATAAATGTAAATGTTTTGGGGAAAAGTGGAAGTCTAAGTCATTTCAGCGTATTCCTCTATTCACGGACGTTTTAGTGGTATCAGCAAACTCCAGCTTTAGCTGCCGTCTCCGTGGACAGGTCACATATAAATACACAAAGTCTTTTTGGGAGTGCGACTGCCCACACTGGCGAGTGGTGAGGCCACACTCTCCTCTGTACCGGCCAGAGCAGATAAGAGATCATCTTCCATTTCTGCCATGGCCACTGGCCAGCAGCAGTCTTATTCTGGACCTCCCCCAAAAAAACTGAGAGCGGGGCTGTGGTGCCCCCCTCTAACAACCTCCACCCCCTCCCCCACCCCCCTTTCCCGCCTTTCCTCATCAATGACAGGCCCACGGGGACCAGGCTGGGGGCGTGGTTGGTGCCAGTAATAACGCGTGGGCCAGACTAGACTGCAGCGATCGGGTCTATTGATTGTGTTGATTTGATTTATTGATCGATCCCCCCTCTCGAATGTGGCGTCTGAGCAGCGGCACTAATCTGGAACAGCTAAGGACAATCTTCTGCCTTACAGAGAAATGGAGGAGATAAGAAACGTATGAAAAGAAACTACACTTATCTTAATCACACGCTAGCCCTCCTACTCTACCTCACATAGGTTTATGGCCAGCCTTTCTTTGTCGATGTGCGGGACCGCGGCTCCTGTTCTGGTTATTCGAGTACATGTGTAGATGCACAGGTAATCATCTCGTGTCTATGCGTGCGGAAGACGTACGCACTGTGGCTGGGTTTCATGTGTGGACAGATAAAGCGGCCCTGTTTGTGTGGATTCATGTTCTTTTGCAATTGTGTGTACCTTTTGTGAGTGAGTGAGTGTTTGTTTGTGTGTGTGTGTGTGTGTGTGTGTGTGTGTGTGTGCGTGCGTGTGTGTGTGCAGCAGGGGTTTAGAGGCAGTGCAGTCACCAGGCAGAACAGAGTGGATCTATAAATTGATGGAATTCAAAGCCTCCAGCATCGATTACCATTATAACAAACAGCAGAGCCCAGAACGTCTGATTATTTTTAGACAAAGATTCTGTGCTCTCAGCAGCAATTCTGCTGATGCTGTCACACTTTCAGACATCTGCCTATGATTGCAATTAGATGGGATACAAAAAGAAAAATAATACCTCCATCTGCATTTTTCCCTTTTTTGTTGTTACCACCCACTCCCTCTCTCCCTCTCTCTCTCTCTCTCTCTCTCTCTCTCTCTCGCTCCCTTTTTTTTTTTGCGGTTCATTTATGCTGGTGTGACTACTCTTGCTCACTGGGTGGAACCAAGTGCTGTCTGCTGTTCCAGATGTCAACATCCACCAACCTCCCTCTCACTACCCCCCCCAACCCCCCACTCCTGTATTGTCATCAGCTTCTCGTGCCACATATTTCGTGGCAATCAATTGTAAAGATTATCCGGTGCTACAGTACATCTGAAGGTTATTCTGCAATATGCATCGACTGCATGCCTTGTGTGGTATCATATAAGATATAGAGGGTGATAGCACAAACTGATATACAAACCTTATTCCGTTCCATTGTACACAGTCTATTGTGATTTCTTGGCTTTTACCGGATGGAGACCTCCACTGATGATGCCTGTTCAGTGGTTGTGCATCACTCGACTTCACTCTGATGCCATTTCGTTTACTCCTGTCTCCTCCTTTGCATATTCAACGGGGCCACTCCGTGGAGTGCGTAAATACCTAGGCCAATCAATTGGCAGCCATAGGCCGTCCGTCAGGTGGGGTGACAGATGCTGGCCTCAGCAAGCCAACTTTGGCCCCTCCTCCAAAGCAGCTCCTCCCACCCCCACAGTGGCGGTGCTTCCCAGAGGGAAATTCATCAATTACGACCGGATGTTTGACTGGCACAGGCTTAATGACAGAGGCCTCACTATTGACCCGACTGGCCACCGTGTACCGAAAACGCAGTTTCCAGATCGCCTTTTTCACAAACCCCAAAAACAGCAAGCGTTAACTGTGGCTGTCTGTCTTTTTTTTTCTTTTCTTTTTTCCATCGTTCATTAGAACTAACTTGTTGTCTGTCTAAAGCCGTGCACAGATCCGAGGAGAAGCTTACTGAAGAGTGAGGGTTTCTGTCCAGATTGTCATCCGAAATCAAGCAGCTGTCGCAGACGGAAGAACTTGAAAGGGCTTTAATGTATGTAGACCGCAAGCAGTCTTTGATTAGCGTCCGCAGGAGTAGCACGCTGGAGTTCACACCTCTCATGTGTGTAGTAATTGTCTAGGCTGGCAAAGAACTTTTGACTAACGCACATCATCACACGCCGCACGCGCTGCCACTAACAGGCAGCTCCGAAGCCTAAGTGCATGATGGGTAAACGGAGAACTGCGAGAGAAGAAGAGCTTTCGGCAAACGGCGCAGCATCAGGTGGGTCTGACGCCTGTCTGAGCCAAAGTGAAAAGAACAAAGAAAGGGGGGAGAGAAAGGAAAAAAAAGAACAGAAAGGTGAGAGAGAAGCAGGTTTATTTTCAGCTGCTGCACTTTAGCTCCTCTCTGTTGAGCAGACTGAGAGTAAAGATGCCAGTTGGGATGTCTCAGATACAAGTATTTGTTAAAAAAAAAAAGGAGGGAAAAGAATCATCTTACACACTATTGAATGATAGTTCTGATAAAAGTTAAGCTCAAGTTTCTATGATTCGCCGTCTTAACAATGCGCGGGGTGTATTTTTAGTATTAGTCGTATCTCCTCGTGGTCGTATTTCCTCATTGAACTCGGAGAAGTCGCTAAAAAGTGCCTCGCAGGTGCATGCGTCTCTGAGGCACAGTTCAAGCATGTAACTCAAGTCTGAGGAAGAGGAGCGAAGAAAGGAAGGAGCGATTGCAGGATAAAGCACACGCGTTTACCAGGTGAAAAACACGGCTGTTATTTTTGGGAGGGAAAGAAAAACTGTTCTCTTCCAGACCGCCGCTAAGATATCCACTCATCTGCCTGCCATCCTAACTTAAGAGGCTGCGTTTGTATCATCAGCATCCAGATGACAATGGCATGATTCGTCGCTTGCATAAAGATTAAAATGGCTCTTTATGATTTTTTTTTTCGGCAGCAGACAATTACAGGCCTCGACTGTGTCTGCCATTCAGACAGCCCCTCACCCACATGGTGTACGTCAGTCAGCTAGATTAGCCGCTCTTAGTTTGCTTAATTCTAATAGAGGTTAAATCAGCCATCCCAGGCCAAAAACTCTCTTAAGTCCCTCAACAATTATGGCTTAACAGAATCATATAGGTTTCATTTAATAAAAAAGCGCGCTGAAGCTTAGTATTTTGCCTCAGTCCAAGTAGATTTTTAGGGATATTTTTCTGCTGTTTTCTGATTCTCCTTTATTGTCGTTGAAGTTAAGATGCCCCAGGGTGCTCCATATTTAGTTCATTGTGCCTGTTGTTTAGGTAAAAGCCTTTATAGTCTACCCCCCCAACAACCCCCACCCCACACACACACACCAAAATTTAGCTGATCAGTCACAATGTGTTTGGAGTTAAAAGTTTGCTTCTTAAGTTTAAAACTCAAGTTAAACTGTAGTTAATGTAGCTAAATGAAGAATAGAAACCTTCACACACCAGTTAGCACAGTGCAAACTGAACAAACCTGCATTTTTCTCAAAATGCATTGAAACAGTCTTGTTTCTGACTGTCTCAATGTCATCTAAATACTGGACAAAAGTATAATGCATAGTTAAAACAGTAGTACATGGTTAAAACCAGTAATATTCAGCTCAAACCAGTAGTACATGGTTAAAACAGCAGTACATGGTTAAAACCAGTTGTACATAGTTACAGCAATAGTACATAGTTTAAACCAGTAGTACATAATTTAAACCAGTAGTACATGGTTAAAACCAGTAGTACATTGTTTAAACCAGTAGTACATAGTTAAACAGTAGTACGTAGTTACAGCCATAGTACATGGTTTAAACCAGTAGTACATAATTTAAACCAGTAGTACATGGTTAAAACCAGTAGTACATTGTTTGAACCAGTAGTACATAGTTAAACAGTAGTACATAGTTACAGCAATAGTACATGGTTTAAACCAGTAGTACATAGTTAAACAGTAGTACGTAGTTACAGCAATAGTACATGGTTTAAACCAGTAGTACATAGTTACAGCAATAGTACATAGTTACAGCAATAGTACATAGTTTAAACCTGTAGTACATAGTTTAAACCAGTAGTACATTGTTTAAACCAGTAGTACATAGTTACAGCAATAGTACATAGTTTAAACCAGTAGTACATAATATAAACCAGTAGTACATAGTTTAAACCAGTAGTACATAGTTACAGCAATAGTACATAGTTTAAACCTGTAGTACATAGTTTAAACCAGTAGTACATAGTTTAAACCAGTAGTACATAGTTAAAACAGTAGTACATAGTTACAGCAATAGTACATAGTTTAAACCTGTAGTACATAGTTTAAACCAGTAGTACATAATTAAACCAATAGTACATAGTTACAGCAATAGTACATAGTTACAGCAATAGTACATAGTTTAAACCTGTAGTACATAGTTTAAACCAGTAGTACATAGTTAAACAGTAGTACATAGTTACAGCAATAGTACATAGTTTAAACCTGTAGTACATAGTTTAAACCAGTAGTACATAATTAAACCAATAGTACATAGTTACAGTAATAGTACATAGTTTAAACCAGTAGTACATAGTTAAACAGTAGTACATAGTTACAGCAATAGTACATAGTTTAAACCTGTAGTACATAGTTTAAACCAGTAGTACATAATTAAACCAATAGTACATAGTTACAGTAATAGTACATAGTTACAGCAATAGTACATAGTTTAAACCAGTAGTACATAGTTAAACAGTAGTACATAGTTACAGCAATAGTACATAGTTTAAACCTGTAGTACATAGTTTAAACCAGTAGTACATAATTAAACCAATAGTACATAGTTACAGTAATAGTACATAGTTTAAACCAGTAGTACATAGTTAAACAGTAGTACATAGTTACAGCAATAGTACATAGTTTAAACCTGTAGTACATAGTTTAAACCAGTAGTACATAATTAAACCAATAGTACATAGTTACAGTAATAGTACATAGTTACAGCAATAGTACATAGTTTAAACCAGTAGTACATAGTTACAGCAATAGTACATAGTTTAAACCAGTAGTACATAGTTACTGCAATAGTACATAGTTACAGCAATAGTACATAGTTTAAACCAGTAGTACATAGTTACAGCAATAGTACATAGTTTAAACCAGTAGTACATAGTTACAGCAATAGTACATAGTTTAAACCAGTAGTACATAGTTACAGCAATAGTACATAGTTTAAACCAGTATTACATAGTTACAGCAATAGTACATGGTTTAAACCAGTAGTACATAATATAAACCAGTAGTACATAGTTACAGCAATAGTACATAGTTTAAACCAGTAGTACATAGTTAAAACAGTAGTATATAGTTTAAACCAGAAGTACATAGTTACAGCAATAGTACATGGTTTAAACCAGTAGTACATAATATAAACCAGTAGTACATAGTTACAGCAATAGTACATAGTTTAAACCAGTAGTACATAGTTAAAACAGTAGTATATAGTTTAAACCAGAAGTACATAGTTACAGCAATAGTACATGGTTTAAACCAGTAGTACATAGTTACTGCAATAGTACATAGTTACAGCAATAGTACATAGTTTAAACCAGTAGTACATAGTTACTGCAATAGTACATAGTTACAGCAATAGTACATAGTTTAAACCTGTAGTACATAGTTAAAACAGTAGTATATAGTTTAAACCAGAAGTACATAGTTACAGCAATAGTACATGGTTTAAACCAGTAGTACATAGTTTAAACCAGTAGTACATAGTTTGAACCAGTAGTACACACTTAAAACAGTAGTACGCAGTTACAGCAATAGTACATAGTTTAAACCAGTAGTGCATGCTTACAACAGCAGTACATGGTTAAAACAGTAGTACATCATTAAACCAGTAGTACGTAGTTTAAACCAGTAGTACATAGTTAAAACAGTAGTACATAGTTTAAATCAGTAGTTCATAGTTTAAGCCAGTAGTACATAGTGTAAACCAGTAGTAGCAGCTATCCTGAAACCTGAATTTTGTCAGTTGTTTTTGTCTGTAAGTGTCCATTACTGAATTACCTTGTAGCACCAGAGTAACAGTAAAGAAGCAAACTTCAGCCATCAAACTGGTCAGGTAAAAACCAAACGTTCTAATCAATTCAGCACCCACGTTACCTAGCGTACTCCTATCTTTAGTAGAGTAACTCAGTGTTTCTAATGTTTTATTATGATTATATTGTTAATTCAGTCCTGACTTACTTTCACTATTTCTCCCCATTAAGCTGATTTAAACTAACACATTTTTTTAACAATCTTCTTTCAATGCTGGTAACATTTGGGACATTTGCTAACTTCTTGTTGAATTTTGACGTTCTACCATAAATGCTGTTTCAGCTGCATTCTGGCACCTGAGGTATTATAGGAACTGCTGCACTATTACTATATAACTTTGGACAGTAAACTGGTTATAAGCTGTATGCCGTCGCTAGATTGTAAGAATGGAAGGCGCTCTCTACAGCCAGTGTGTGGTTTGTTCTGAGCTACTGAAGCAACATTTGCTAAATCTACAGAATGCAATTATACATGTGGCATTTCAGTGCATCACTTCTATTCATTTACTGAGTTTAATATATTGGGGGAAAATGAATCAGAAAATAAAATGTGCCAGAACAGGCTACGTTTATGTTTTTTACCCCAGTATGTTGAACTCCTCAGCTAATAGACAGTAATTGTACAGAAGTGTGTTTTCTGAGGAGTGTGTGTTACAACTTACTTTTTACTTAGAAAACCAACAAGCTGTGGTGTTTGACCCCAACTGTGTATGTGACTGTACACTTGATTGCATATATTTGACTCTTTGGTGATTTTAGTTTTCAGAGACGGTGTTTTCTTTCATCTATACAAGAAATGTCCATTTACTGACTTGATTCTTTTCTTTCTTCCTTTTGGGAACAAATCTTAGAACCAACAGACATAATTACATTCAGACATTTACTTCCTATTCTAAAGGTAGACATTATGATGCTTTTCAAAAATTTATTCATTCATTCATTTATTCATTTATTTATCCATTCATTCATTTGATAATACACATGAAATAGACAAAACACTGCTCTTCCACACAGCAGCTCCTGAAACCTTGTTTTATCATGTGTAGAAAAACCCAGAGAAGCTTTAAATATCCTTGGCACAGTCAAATCTGTAGCTACTATAGAGCAAGTTTTTGTCCTCAGGATTTCTTTTTCTCCCATTAGATAATTTTCTAAATTGCCTTTAAGTAAGACTGCAGATTAATTAAAACCTACTGAATTTAATTTTCCATGTCATATATGAATTTGGTACAGTAATTGAAAAGCACCCCCGCCCCTTTTCTTTTCTTTTTCCTTTTTTTTTTTTTTTACTTCTTTTCCCCATTATTCACCAGTGGTTGAGCAGAAAGACCTTTGACAGTACAAGGGAATAGAAAAAAAAAGCGTTTGACGCTTAGCGGAGAGTAAGATTTGAAAAGTGGTCCGCTGGCACAGTGTGAACAAATGGGGGAAATGGGATGATTGATCACGGCTGCTGGATTTGGTGGACGTCATAAGGGATCACGTCCACAAGCTTCAATTAGAAGAGCAGGGCTGCCAGAGTGTGGACAATCTAGAGAGAACGGAGGTGATGTTTGTTTCCTTTAAGGAGGATCCACTGCCGTTCTGCAGTTTGACCATGTTTTTTTCCCACCTTTCCTTTACCTTCCTTCCGTTTGGATCCCCCTGGTATGGGTGTTGGGGGTTGATTATTGCGTGTCTTCTGGTCGTGTGGCTCTGCATGCGCCATTTTATCCAGACTCTGATGCTTTGTTCTCTCTCTCTCTCTCTCTCTCGCTCACTTGCTCTCTCGTTCTCTCTCTCTCTCTCTCCTGTGTCCCACCCCCCCCCCCCCACCCCCCCCCACACACACACACACACACACTCTAGTCCCATGACCGTTGCAGAGTTATTGATTATTTCAGATACTGATTATCTAAAAGGCCTTCTGCTACTGTAGGCAATGGATTTATTTTGGTTTAATTATTTATGGGGCTGGAGCTTACAGTAAGCAGTTGCCTTCTATCAGATCATGAAGGATTACACTGTTAATATTCAGCAGTGTATATTTATTTATGTACGCACTAAGCTGTGTTTATGACTGTTGGCAGCCCCCTCTAAAGTCTGTCTCTCTCTCTCTCTCTCTCTCTGTCTCTCTGTAGAGGGAGCTAAATTCAGTGGCGGCGCAGCTGGCTGGGCGACAGGAAGAGAGCGAGCACTCCCATAAGCACCTGGTGGAGCTGAGCCGTGAGTTCAAGAAAAATGTCCCGGAGGTGAGTAGAGGCCTCGCGTCAGGGTGTGTTTTGTTTGTTTGTTTGCACGCATACGAGCGGGCATTTGCGCCCCTATGTATGTCACGCAGCCTTAAAAGACGTTCTGGAGCCTTATTTATTTAATCCTTAATCCTTTTTAATGCATATCACTGAAAATGCCAACTCACCCTACCCTGATTCCCTGCATATGGTAATCATTGGGCCAGGTGTATGGAATTTATTGATGTACTTTGCAGCACTTTTTCTCTCTGCATCAAAGAAAAAGGCCCGACTTAATTTTTAACTACATAAGCCCATCCGTACTAGACTGGCACCCCCCGTGCAGTCAGAGTACAACTTTCTTTGTGAAAAAGCACCCAGGCTTCCACAGTGTAGAAGCCCCCCCTCCCAGTTCGCCTTCCCAGCCCGCCTTCCCAGCCCTTTGGCCCTTTCCTTTAATTCCCCCATTTCCCCTCTAGTTCTAATCCTTATTGAAGTCACCCACTCCTCTCAGGTAAAGGTGAGGAAGCAAAGGGAGATGGGGGGGAGCTGCATGTCGCGCACCTCTCATTATACACGTGCTGACATTTTACATTTTTCCTCGTTAGCAGACCTTTTTTCCTGACTGCGCTTAAAGACGTTTAAAGCCTCAACCTCCATCAAATTCTCTAAACTCCAACCGCAAAGCCTAATTTGCACACCACTTGACACAAATGTCATCAGTGACAATCAGGATTTACAGCGTTAGCATACTCTTGAATTATCACTCGCATGGTACAGATCCAGCCCCTCAGATGTAGATTACAACACCATTTTGTATAAGATCTAACACTTTTCCCCCCGTATATAATCAGTTCCAATATTATTATACTAAAGTGCACTTATAGGCGCAATGTCTCAAACTAGGCTAAAGTACAGAGAAACTGAAAGTATGGATGATAGAAATGTGAAATGTGGGAAATTTTTTTTTTTACAGGACACGTGCGGAAGAAACATTTATAATAAGAATTATAAAGAAAACGTTTATTGCAAATAAAAGCTAATAAATACACACATGGTTACTAATAGTAATAGTTGTATGTGCAGAATAGGTATTCTGTGTACAGTCCATTTCTATTCTATTTTATGGACTATTCTCTGATCTGCTAGCTCTCGAGTGATGATCTACGGCACTCGTTCTGAGTGGCCAGGTTTGTGGTTCCATTCAAAATAGGCCCGTCTAAAAATGCAGACACAGATTAAAAAATTGCTGGATACATTTTTTTCATATTATTTTCAGATTTTTCCATGATCAACAAAAAGTCCTGATCTTGAGTAATTAAAAATGAACCATTATAAATAATAAATGATGTTGAATTGCTGGTAAGACAGACAGACAGGTATAGTAGACTACGGTTCAGAGAGGAAGAGGTAAGAGAAGAAGTGGACAACATACCTGTTTTTTTGTTGTTGGTTTGTTATTGTACATCCACAGCCTGATGAATCTATATTTGATGGCAGGTTAACATGCAAATAACGCCACAACAAACAGAACTCTGCTTGTTCACCCTGGTAGCAATAAACTACAATACATTTTAAAGACTACATTTTGGCCTGTGCTGTATTTATGGTGAGATTTTGGGATTTTATTGAGGAAAGGTAGCGGTTAAGTGAACACACTGGCGTGAAATAAAAGCACTACATATTGTATTAATGTTTGTATGTAATATGTTTTTTCAGAGCTAACAACTGCTTTTTTATTTTCAGCTTTCTCTCTCACTCTCTCCCTTTATTTATATATATATATATATATATATATATATATATATATATATATATATATACTTATCAAAATTATGTTGTTACTGATGTGTAAATTTAAATCTCACATAAAAGTGTAAGAAATAAGAAGCTACAAATAATATTCAAGTATATAAAAGTTAAATCCAAATGTTTAACACATTAAATTAGAAAACAGGAAATGGTTTTATGTAATGTAAAGTTATCACAACACTGCATACAAGCTGATTGAACTCTGCACAAGCCAGCCTAGTGGCTGTGTCTTATCATAGCTCTTCAACAAACTCTTAAATTGTTCAATTTAAATACATTTAAATGTCGGGGTAAGCCTCAGATTCTTGCGTACTGAGAAACTGTCATAACCACCCCTTTATACCATGTGTGGCTTCCGCCCTTCAGCGACACGCTACACAGCAACAGCAATGCAGGCTATGAGTGTGGTGTGGTAACTAATGAGCAGGACTGATTCTTGCAAAAAGAGTTAACATAGTTATGGGTAGTTTCATTTTGCAGTGATATGAATATGATCAGATGATTAAAAATAGGGTGAGAACTAACAAGTACTTTGAAGGTCTAGCTGTAACTATAGTAACCATAAGGAGTAAAAGGTATATAGATCCTTTTGCCAAGTTCAAACAATTACTTTATTACTGAGAATAAATGAGAGCGAGCTGGCTTGCTGGCTATTGGAGAATTATTTAACACCGGCTGTTAAAACCAGCGTGATGGTTGTGTTTAGTGCATAATATGGTTTTGAACAGCTTGAAAGACCCTCATCCCATGTTGTTCACAAGAGTTCAGGAAAATAAAGCCATTTTGAAGACAGTGGTGAAAAGCATGCTGATCAGGGTTGTGAGACTGGGCAGGATCAACTAATAGTAGTTGTAGTTGCATCCCTAAACAAATATGTAATTGAATAAGCAGGACTGTTACCATTTCAAAAATACTTTGGTCGAGTCAAACTCTTTCAAAATAATAACTAAACACAACTGATTACAGTTAAAATATTTCCCAGCCTGGTATCAAATAATTCTCACCACAGTCACTGCAGATCTACACTGTCTGTCGTTCAGAGACAATTATGGGTAGAACCTCATCAGCTATTCCAAGGTCGTCCTGTAATTGATTTCGAAGGGCAAAATTCTGTCAATGCAACTTTGAGCAAAAGTCATTGATTGATTTGATAATGCAGGTTATTGATTGTGAGTATAGCACGATTGCGTTGAGGTGCCACAGTTAACTGTGGTCCATGCTTGCATGGTCCCGTATGTTACCTGAGCCAACTTTAAGAATGATTGAGAGGATGTGGCTCATCGTCACCGTTAGCCTGACCTGTTCATGCAGGTCAAGTAAGCAGCAGCTGGCAGCCTGCTGTTCTACAGAAGCATGCCAAACAATGGCCCACCTTGTACTCACTGCAAGGGTGCCACATGAACAAATCCCACAAGCGTTCTCTTTTGTGGTCATTGATTTTGCTTTAAATCATTCTGAATGAGCATATTTCATGATTTGTGATTCAATTAAGAAAATAGAAGTGGTATTAACCTTCCTTTAATTTAACGTTTAGTCCTTATCGTTACAAGTTGTGATAACATGGGCAGTTCCAAAATAAAAAAAAAGGTCACATGATCTCATTTTTAATCCAGGCCTACTTCTATTTTCTGCTATATGGGTACATGAAGTTACTTGAAGTTACATGAAGAAAATCTAGTTTTTGCAAGTCAAATGTTGGATTCCGGATGTCATGGATATCATTAGTAGCTGCACATTGGAAGGGTGGCTTCACTACCAAATGCTCGGCTGTAACACACATATTAACTTCTAAATGAAACTTTTTATCTTTTGTTAAGGTATGACAAAGTGAAAATCACAAATTCTAATCTTAATTTTGTAATTATGTCTTGTTGTACAGCAACTTATCTCCAGTTAGAAAATCCCAATACCCAAGTAGGGTCGATAATCAGTTGTTATGTCTGTCATGAAGCAATGGCTGATTTGCTCACAGTTGTAATGTAAACACAGTATCAAAATAACATTAAAATATTAGTGAGTTAGCTAGACTTTTACTGTTACTGTTATAAAAACGTCCAAAACAAACCTAAAGTGTGATAATCTAGAAATGAACAATATTGACAGCACCCTGTGCTGTGTATCAGACCCTTACTGCTCCCCAGTTTCAGTCTCCCAAGAATTGAGCCACACTACCGTTATTCCTATAGTAAACAAGTACATGTTTCACTTTGTCTCCTTATTATTTAGTATTTTAGACAAGTTCACAATAACATCAGCACACCAAGGTAGTTAGGAGGAACGCAAGCCTGTCACGGTTGCCTAAAAGCAATAGAAGCAGATAAGTAAATGAATAAATTAAAATAATTAAAAATAAGTCACTAAACTTAGGTCAGGGTTTAGGATTTGGTCTAGTTAGGTTGTTTGTGTAATACCTATTTCTTATCTGGAGTTACAATAAGATTATAAACTTAGGAATTGTTATCCTGTAATAGATGCTGTAGTCCTAACTTAAGTGGTCATGCTGTCCAAACAGATAAGATAATGTTCAGAAACGCAGATCCACTTCATCAGGTGTGTTGAAGTAAAGAATGAGTGCCATGCAGTGGATTCACAGGAGTTGAGTTGAGATCCCTGATGGAGGCCAGTGGTTCCAAGGTCTGAAGCAGAGGTCACTAATAGGGGGATCTCGGTCCAATTCAGACGCAAACTAATAATTTATGGAGAAGGATTTAATGTTGAGAGTTTTTATTTAAGCGGAGAAGCTTTTCCTGTCTTTACGGTATACAGGCTTTGCGGCGTAGTAAACTCATAGACCAATCACGTGTGTAGTCAAATCACCAAACGCGCTCCTCAGCCAATCAGATCTGTGCAGGTTTGGGAGTACAGTCCTCACACAGGTGAGAAGCAGCATTCGGAGAATAAAGCGAGTCAGATGGCATGCTCTAAAAAAAAAAAACTTTTCAACCAGGAATGGACCGAGACAGAGATGTTTATACTTGTTTATACCATCCATCCATTATCTTCCGTTAGCCGGGGTCACGGGGGGGCTGGAGCCTATCCCAGCGTCATCGGGCAAAGACAGGGTACACTATAGACAGCCTGTCCATCGCATGGCCAACACACACCCACGCACACACTTACACCTAGGGACAATTTAGAGTGACCAATCAACCTAACATGCATGTGTTTGAACTGTCGGGGGGAACCGGAGTACCCGGAGCAAACCCACTCAAGCACGGAGAGTCCTGGCTGGACGATCAAGAGCTCACATCTCTCACTAAACAAGATAAAGTGTGGAGGAAGATAAACTGCTAAGATATGAAATTCAGTTAACAAGACTAAACATTTTATTTCCCTTTTTATTATAAATAAGTACTTTATGATGCACTTTGTAAAAGCATTTTACATGTAGCCCTTGTTTTTACCTAGTGATGAAAAAAGCATTTCAGTTCAGCATTTAAACAGTAAATACACAGTGAAATACACTGAACGGTATGTGTGATGTGTTGGTCTTTCAGTTGCTGATTGTATAAAATGGTGATAATAGGCTACTTCAGTAAACAGGATACACCACTAAATTATAACATAGAAATGATGGCGGTCCGGACCTTGGCCTGAGGAAATCTCCTCTAGTTGGACCTTACTGAATTCTAATTAAATAACCCTGGTCAGAGTCATAGGGCACATATCACAAGCAAATGTATAAAAGTGTTTTTATATATGTTTAGATATTTCAGTTATTTTAATTTACTACTTAATTAATCTACACACAACTCAAACTTCCTGCTTTTCAGACTTAGGGACATACTTCAGAACACAGCTCACAGGGATGCAGTCTCTGCAGAGGTGTAGCTGAAATAAGGCTTCGTCAATGAAATGAAGCTCTGTGTTTCAGTGGTGACGTACAAATGTGGAACAGGAAATTTGACCCAACTGGGGAGGCTGAGTTAGAACAATATATAGAAATATGTTGTGAAGCGTAAAACTATAGCAGCTGTCTTTTGTGTACTTGTGTCCATTTTATAGGTAACAGTGAGTCATACAGTGTTGAAGAAGTATGTGATGAACGTCATACTAACTGATGGCTAGATGTTTCCTTTGTAGCTTCAGTGCAGATCTAAAGAAGCATACTTCTGTCTTATCTGATGGACAACATTTGGAATTAGGGCAATTCATTGAATGATGAATGAATGAATGAATGAATGAATGAATAAACTTATTTGATGAACTTAAAGAGAAAGACGTGTGCATTAATGTAGAAGTGAGCAATATTGCAAAGATTGTAATATCACAGTACTTCAGGAAACAATATTTAACAATGTGACAATATTATTTTAGACATCTGATCAAAAACAAACCTCTTTATAATGAAAAATAATGCAAAGTACTGATACACAATATCTCCTGAGAAATGTATTATAAAGTATATTTTTATTATTGCCCATATCTACATTGCTTTCTGAGTCCAGTAATAATAATAAACATTTATTCATTAAATATATTATTTTCAATCATTTTCAGTATTAATTTCAGTAGCATAATTGTTTGTATCAAGTTTTAATATTTAAACCTGCTCTCTTTTTGGCATAGGAAGTTCGGGAGATGGTTGCCCCTGTTCTCAAGAGTCTCCAAGCCCAGGTCAGTCCTTATCCAATGCACTAAAGTGACCACACACTATACATTTCACACACTGCACTGTGGCTCCGTATTGTTTTGTACGTAAAAACCAAAGAATGACTGAAATCCTGAACAAAACAGCATGCAAGGTTAAACAAACTCCTACAGTGTTAAATAAATGAACTCCTCGTGAGTTCATGTGAGCCCACTCAGAGTAAACTCTGTGGGAGTGAATTTAACACTGTAGATTTAATGGGGGGGCGCCTTTTTTTTGGCAAAGACAATGTGGATTAGCAAACGGCATCTAATTTAAAGACTTTTGCCATCTAGCAAGCCTCTCGCTGAGAGCATAACGTCATCCACATCCGCATTCCACCTCCTTATTGACTGGTATCATTTTACCGTCAGACCTGAGTAGCATCTCTTCTCCATTAACATGCTGAAGTATGGGGGCCTCTGTCTGCCTCTCTCGCTCTCTCCCACTTCCTGTTGTGATGGTGAGCTCGCCGTCCCTGTCTCTGACATGCTCCCTGTCGAGAGAGTCATCTGATCTCTACCCAAAAGCCGCCGCTCCAGCCATTAAATGAAGATCATAAATCATATTTGTGAGGCTGTTCCATGGTCCACAAAGCACATGCGTATTGAAATGATACCGCAAATATGTTTCCAGCGCTCTCGCCTCATAAGGAGTGATTCAGTGCCACGCCAGAGCCGAGCCGGGGCTAAATATAGCAGTGCTGTGCAGGGCAGGTATAGGATGGCATTTCCTTGTCTGTGTAAGGAGCTTCACATGTAGCTTTGAAGGCCATCTGTCACCGCAAACACAGCAATGTTACCATCCATTTTTGAAATGTGCACTGCGTATGTCATAGCATAGCTTTTAGTTATATATGTAAGTTTTATATACTAAGCTTGCAGAAAGATGAGGGTGGAACTGGTTAGAACGGGTTGGAACTGATTGCTGTGGTTTTTAACAATATTCAATGAAGCATGTGATTATGTTTTTGGCTAATGGCTTTAATATTTAATATTTGCTACTTCAAATCCTGTAGCTTAGGGTCTAAAAGAGTGTAATGGGCCTTACTGTCCTTTGCCTCCGTCATTCAACACAAAGCTTTTGCATGCTCAGAAGCTCAAAAACTGCTTCACATGGCATGTTTACCTCACCGTTCCACCGTTCCTAAATAATAGCTGCTGCTGTAGGTTTTTTTCTTATATAACATATAGCTTCTTTTTTTTTACTTTTAGTCATGCCACAATGTTTACCTATACATTTCCATACATTACACTGTAGTAATTTTCATTGTAATTTATGTGTATGAGTAATGAAGTGCATGGGTTTGTGTCTTCTGTACTAATAACATTAAAACTGCTATAGTATACATTCGTCCTACACACTTGCACAGTGGCCCCTGTCTCCCCCCTACAGCTCTGTGTACAAGTCTTTGGTATCTAAGCACATTAATAAACCATTTATCATAGCAGTAATTTGCTTCATATGCAATTATCAGAGTAGATACCGATCAACAGAAATAGTTATACAAGTGTGCTTACTTACTGTAACAGAAATAAGCCAAACCAGGTGTTGGTTAAAAAATGTTTAGTTGCCAAGAGGAGAGGTTTAGAAATGGATTAAACAAACAAATCCTTTGTATTTATTGTAATTAAGCAACCACCGCACAATGAACCCATCGCAAACCACAGTCGTGTCGGAGAGCGCTGCTGTGTAATGCTGGCAAGGACATCTGATAAAAGCTAGTTCAAGTTCATTTACACTCTACTCATATGAACAATGAGATGAAGGTTTCAGCATCGCTTATGAGTTCATCTCAAACTCCAGTTTACTGGCTCTTCACTGATTGGCTGTTTTCAAGCTGAATGATGGGAGCTGAACAGGCTGGGATAGAACCGTCAGCTGAGGTTACTTACCGTTGGTCTTTGTTTGTTTACCTAAAAGACTCACTGCCTTGTTTTGTGTACATTTCAAGACACACGTGATCTGCTGTGATTTCCTGTGATCTCAATATGGATTTACTTTAATGTAGTAACAGCAAAATGGTGCTGGGTGTGCAGTGACGAGCTGAGGAATTGAACACTGTCATGGTGAATCAACAACTTGCATAAAGTAAAACATCTTTGGAAGTTGTGCCACACGATGCACCATGTCTGGCTGGTGTGCGTTGACCTTTTTAAAGTTACTTTAAGTATAAATTAAACATTTGAACAGTGCTGTGCAGGGAAAATGAGCAGCGGCAGTGATTTATTTGGGAGGAAGTGCAGCAAAAAAACAGGAACAAAAAGAAAACTTGGTGTATTGATTGGTGAAGTGTCTACGTTCCACTAGTGAAATTTCTTTCTGTTATATCTTTGCATTCAGTGTATCTTGACTTGTATTAAAATCAGTTTGATTTGTGGTAAAACTTGAAATTTCATGTTGCATTTAATCGTTACCTAAATTAGCGAAACTGAGGCACAAAATGTTCACGTCTGTGCAGTTTTACGTTGTTCAGGTTGTCCAACTCGCTACTACATATACTATCCTCAACCGGTTCAAGCCGAAGTTCAGATATCACAAAAGAGGGCAAGCCTTGCACGGGTGAGGAGGATGTGTCCCAGAATGTTAAGACAGCCACGCGTTCAGCGATCTCAAACAAAAAGAAGGAAAAACAGCAGGCGTAAAAGTTTGCCTGTGTAGTTAATGAGACTATCCAGAGACGCAGTGCTCCTCCTTCACTGTGCAGGTGGTTTGTACGTGTGTATGCAGTGTGTATGTGTGTGTACACTCCTCAGAAGTATGCGCGACTGTGTGTGTGTGTACTTTGGGTCCCTGTCGGCCCCCTCGGTCTCCTCCTCCCCGCGCAGCTCTGTGGTTTCGCCGCGTCCCCGGTGATACTTGGACCCTCGCCGTGCCACTTTTTAAAAGAGAAGTATGCGCCTTTGAAGTGTTTGCGACATGACAGGTTCCTCTTTTCTTTTTCTGTTTCATTTCGCCGCGTCCCTCCCACTCCTCCCCTCGTTCCGCCGCGCTGCCTCGCCTGCTAATTATCGCTAACCAGCCGGCTGATTAGAAACACGCCGTCGACCTAGATTCCCGAAGTGTTCGGTCGCGCCAAGGGTTAATCCCCCGCGCTGGTGGCTGTCATTGGTCGCTTCCCTTCCTTTCTCCCCTCCTCCTCCTCCTCCTCCTCCTTCTTCTTCTTCTACTTGTACTTCTCCCTCTTCTTCATCTTCTTCTTCTTCTTCTTCATCTTTCTCTATTCCTGCTCTTTCTGGGTGGAAGCGAGCTAATGAGGTCCCGTCAGAGCCAGGGAGAGGTGTTAATTTGGCCTGTGAAGTGGAAAGGAGATTAAGGACAGTGAGGAGCCGAGTTTACGGCTTAAAATACATCTCTGTCCTTATTAATCCAACAGCCCTGGGAGACCGGCAGCACTTTTTGGTTTTATAATGAAGAGTGTTTTCTAATGAAGGTAATTTTAATAAAAATTTACCGCGAAGAAAACTCCAGAAAGATGGCACGTGTCTCGCTAAGTGTCAGGCACACCTTTTAGGTCGTGGGAGAGTGGGAGGTTGGGTGGTGGCGGGGGGTGGGTGGGAGGTTGGTTGGCGCTCAGGAAGGAAGCCCTTTCACTAAGCGTCTTCAGACCACTCAAGCGACTGCAACTTTGTGCTTCCGCCCGTTTTGACGGCAGCCTTTGAGAGGGGTGTCATGACAAAATGCAAATTGCACCCGGCACTCACCTTTTGGATGAGAAAATAGCACGGAGAGTTTGTGAAGTACATGTTGCCAAAAGTAGGTCCGGAGAAGTGTGAAATGGCTTTGTGTCGCTGGTTTGAGATGTCAGGCCCAAATTAACCAGTCAGCTAATTTCTCTCTCTCTCTCTCTCTCTCTCTCTCTCTCTCTCTCTCTCTCTCTCTCTCTCTCTCTGGCTGTCTCTCGCTCTCGTTGTCTGTTGGTGTTCGGAAAGAGAAAACATCAGTGCAGGGCCCTAATTACGGAAACTTGCTTTACAAAGATAATCCAAGGAGTAATTTAGCGTGCACAATGAGAGTTGTGGCGCAGCGCAGATGGAGATTCTGATAAATAGTTCGTAACGTGTAATTAGCGACTCCGTTCGGTTTCGTGCCATTAACCCCTGCAGCCCAGAAATCATCATCTCCCCTCATTATCAGGCGGAGAGGTACGAAATCCAGCTGTCTCCACGTACACACTCCGACCTGCCATTTATCTAGCCCAGCCAAACCTGCCTGCTTCCAGGGAGTCTTGGTTAGACACCTGTTTTCTGGGTCACAAAGGCCCCAGGAATGTTTTTCAAGGTGCAACACATTCGAAACTGCTTTCTGTAGTGAATTTTTAATATGTGGGGTGGAGAAGTTCCCTGCGCACATCAGTAAAATGAAGCCACTCTTTTTTTTTTCCTCCCTGCGCTTTCCCCCGTCCATATTAAAAATGAAATGACAGCAAATCACAGTTGCTACATGCCCTACATCTAGTAGTAGTATCTGCAAGTAGTTGGTTGCTAGCAGTAGTTTGCTTTGGTGTTCTTTCAGTGAATAATGCAAATATTAGTATTAAAAGATGTTCTGTACAGTAAAGCAGCTGTTTTACTTTTACCATTAGCATAAAGATTATCCACCGAATTGGAGTTCAGAAGTTACTTCGAAGTTGACTTTGACTTTAGCAAAAACCTTTGACAAAAACCATTTGCTTTGAATGACTCTGTACGTTGATTGTTTGTTTTATTCAAACAAATGACTGGACATTCCATTTTATTGCTTTTAAAACAATAACAGTATTCAAAGAAATGGGATCTAGCAGCTTACCATGTGGCCATGAGGGACAGGGATACAGTCTCACTTCCTTTGTTAAAATGCAGGGGTGTGGTTAAAATAAGGCTCCGTCTTTGGACTAAAACTTGGTTTCTGTGTTTCAGTAGTAACATGACAACGGACAGTATTTCCTGAATGTTATGCATGTACAAAACTCATAATTAATCTAAAACGTTTAACTTCACTTTAAAAAAAAAAAAAAGTAAAAAGAGTTTAGAAAACGAAGGATTATTTGCATTGGTTGAAATGTAGAGGTTTGGGTTTGAGACAGTCTTCCCAATACAGGGTACTCTAAAAATTATTTAGTCTGTTACTGTCTCAATTAATGCAGTGGGTTTAAATATATCAAGACACAATCCTTGTAATTGTCTAATGTCTTCTAAATACCTGCTGAATACTGAATGTTGGTTTTTTTAATGTGGGACAATTACAACTAATTTGATAGAATGGTCCAAATTAGCTGATGAAGGTTAAAGTGTAATGCAATATATTGTCGCTGTTAGAACAAATCTTTAAAAATACTGACTGTCATTTCCACTGTTGTACAGTGTCATGATGAAGGGACCAATACTACAGTTCCGACTGTTACACTATTTTGGACAGTGACTGCATTACATGTACTAACACAGGCATTAAAAGATCGATTCAGCCAAGAAATCATTTCCTTAGATGTAGGCAATCAGCCAAGACATGTCTGGTGTTAAGATGTTGCAACAGTTTCTCTCTGGAAAAACTAGAAGTTGATATTCGTCCAGATATTTCCAGTAAATACATTCCCAAAACCATCTGTCAACCTGCTCAACCCGCATCCAGGTCTTCATTAAGGCCAGATAAACTGTTGTTTGGGTCATAGTTCATTGTGTGAACAAAACTTCTCCAGATAGCTGAATGCTGTGGTCAGTCATTTGAGACAACAGATGTTGTGCTACAACTGAATGTATGTGCTTATAAATAAATCTGTGTGAGGGACGGAGACCTGGATGGAGTTTAAGTAGTGTCAGAGAAATTTTGGCAATGTATTGACCGAAAAGATTTATTTATTTATTAACTTCTGGTATTTGTTAGCAAAGTTAAAAGCTGACTAAAAGCTGAAGAAGCACAATTTGGACACCAAACACGTCGTGGCTCATCAGCTGTGTCTGTAAGTGGAAATTTGTGGATTTTTTGTCAAACTGACAACGTGAGCCTCATTTTTATAGAGATCCCAATTTGAGGAGCACACTGACCAAATTTAGGCCACTTATTAGGCGTGAGATACAGTCGTGCGCCCACTGCTCCTCAGGGACCAACTGCCTGGTCCCCTATTAAATCTGAATATGACAGCACAGATCATGTAAGCTTGGCTCTTGACTGGTACTGAAGCATCAGCTGGCTCCTCAAGCCCTCCTCTCTGATCAGCAGCTTCTGCTCGGACCCTGCCTTGGCTCGCCCAACATCGCCGCTAGGTGAAGCCACTCTGTCTTTTGATCATCCGACGACAGGAGCGGACCGGTCCTTCCTCCCTTCTTTTTGATTAATCCCTGAAGGAAATGATAATTCATCTTGAATGTATAAATATGTTATGAATCGTGGAATAAATCAGAGAGTAAAGGACCGATAATTAATTATGGCGGGCTGCATGTGAAAAGATGGGGTGAAAAAAGAGCGCGTTATGTCGCCAGCTTCCTCGGTTGTGATGAGGAGAGACGTAATTACCTTTCTGTTCCAGCCACTGCCGCTGGCTGGGCCGATTTGTACGGGCCCGTGGCTCCGGCGGTCATAAACCTTTTCCCAGGCTAATTGTCAAAAGGGCTCTGTGGCAGTTTCATAGCCCAGTGCTCTCTCTCACTCTCTCGCCTTTAAAGCGGCTCTTTGGGAGTGGAACTGTGGTCCAGGTTATGCGAGATAGGCTGGATGAGTCATAGGGAACAGGTTAGTGTTTGTCTGACAGCTTCGTATACAAGCATTTTTGTAACATTCTCAAAAGAATGACATGCATACATCAGAAATTACAATCATTTGCAGTACATGCTGTTTATGTGCTAATCTAATGTATTTGTGGAGTGTAAATTTAGGTTTAGGGATAAGATAAGAATGGAATCATAGATCTATCGCATTCAACTTCAGATTTATGGTGGCCTTACACCAAACCATTTTCAAGCGATTTTACTGTCGCTTTTATTCCAGTGTTGGAATAAAATCATGAGAGTCTTGCTGGAGTTGAGTCGCGCTCACGTCATCTTGATCGAGGTGGTCAAGACTGCAAGTTTTAAGTCGTCCTAGCGTTCCAATAAAATCAATATTATCATAAGTCTTAAGTTTTGGCTCACACAAATAGTGACATCAAACACCAAACAGGAAGCCGCAAGGCAAGTACAGGTATGTCTGGCTGGTAAAGAAGTTAGACAAGAAGGGGAGTCTGACGAGGGTTTGGAAACTGCAGTTCTCCTGGACTGTACAAATGGAGGAGAAACTGGGGGAGCTGTGGAGTGAGCAAGAGTGCCTCTTTGATGTGTTCACATTTATACCACGACAGAGTGGAAAAGGAAAAAAGGTGGACAGAAATTGCTGAAGCCCTCGAAATCCCAGCCGAGCGGGGCTACAGTGTTTACAATTAGTCTACCATCTAACCGTACATTTTAGCTTAATACTGCTTCAGTCATATAAATGAGTAAAAATCTCAAAAGGAATCGAGTTGCAGTCTTGTAAAAAGTGACTCTGAAAGATCTCCAGTCTTTGTAAAATCATAGCCTGACTAGTCTGTGACTAAAAGTCTGTGTCTAGTCTTTAGATGTGAGAGGGTGTCAAACTTTAGTCTATTAACTGTCTTTTCAGAGTCTTTCAAAAGTCTTCTATTGTATGGTCACCATAAGTTGCATTAATAGACGTTTAATTGAATATTAGTTGAAGAATGTGCATCTATGGAGGAATATCTTAATAGAATGTTACCATTAGTGTTTTCTAATAAATAAATAGAAACCATGCTCAGAACTTAGCAAAACACTGGCATGCTGATGTTTATCTACTGTAGAGAATTAGATAACTTAAAAAAAAAAAAATTTTTCATTTGACCAGAGCTTTTCAGACTGTACATTGTTCTTACAGGGCAGTAAACATTGGTGTTAGCCATTTCAGGATAGTTGTTATGAATGATTTGAAATGCCTGAATGAAAAGTAGCTTATTTTTAACCCGTAGTACTTTCTAAAGAAAAAATAAAGAGTATTGGTGACAGCATTTCAGTGTCCGTATCCATATTGGCCAATAAAAAGTGGTGTCATGCAGTCAGTGTCATAAATAAGTGCAAAAACATGTGTTTACGTTTTACGTAATACAGAGGGTTCTCACCAGACAGCGTCTTATACCCTCCCGCTGTTCTTTTCTATATGAATCTCTGTGTGAATGTTTACACCTTCTAATGACACACCCCATATATACCCTACCTATCTTATCCCACCTATTCCCCACTCGATCCCCTGCCAGTCATTACATGAATGCTAATGCGCTGCTAGCGCTCTCACTGGCCCTGCTACAGTAGTATTAGCATTAGCATGGCAGCAAGCAGCCGGTCCATTATGTATTCCTGACACACTGGTGACTGCTACCCGTGGAGCTGATATAAATAGGTGGTAGTGAGGCCAAAAGCTGGGACTCTCCGGCTTTATCACCCGTGTCCTGCACGTGTTAGCAGGGTGTGAGCTCCGCTTCCGCAAGGAAGTCTTTACCTGGTGAGAAACACTCACATTCTCTAACTCTCTCGCTCTGTCTGTGTCTCTCTCTCCCCATCTCTCTATTCCTCTCCTCTAACATATTCACTCACATGCACTTACTCTCTTTCTCTTTGTCTCTCTCTCTCTCTTTCTCTCTTTCTGTCCCTCACACACTTTCTCTCTCCCACTCTCTCACTCATCCGCTCCCTCGTTCTGCTCTTGTGGGAGAGAGTTCACACTTGTACACACTGAGGCCAGGAGCTACAGTGTGGTGCCATCTGTTATATTACTTTTAATAAAATCTCCATCCAGAGTTCTGTTAGAGGCTGAAGCGACTTATAATAGAGTGGAGATAAGTAAAGAGTAGAGGTGCACGGTGATCTCCGAATGCTACCAGTTTCAGCAGTTAATTGCTTTAAAAAAAGTTATCGACATCAGACATTAACTATTTCAAACCCATATTTGATGACCCATTTCTTGTGCTCTAGATCAGCAGGATGTTCGTACTATGTTAAAGTAAAATATTAATAAGTGTTACATTTCTCTGTGATGCTAATTAAGTTCAGAGCAAACGCAACACTTTAACAACCACCTCAACATTTTGTACATGTTTATGTATCGACATTCGCAGATGGAGTACAGTGGAAAGTCAGAGACCATCCTTCATTTGTTTAAATTCCAGTCAAAATAGCCATTAATCCCAACAGCTCAGTGTAATATAGAATTCAGTATTTCTCTCTTTATTTACTTCTGTTTTTTATGTAGACTTGCTTTCAGTTTTTCAGTTAAATCTGAAATTTTCACACCTCTAAAGTTCAGTCATTGGTTGCATTTCCTGTTTCTCACCATCAAAATAATTATAACACATTGTATGATGTTGAGGTCTGGGCATTAGGGTGGTCAGTCTGTTCAACTGAATCACCAAAAAGTTCTTAGATTGAATTGTTCTCGGTAACAGCGAGATATATTAGCTGCCTTGTCATAGTTAAAGGGTGGGCAGCAACACCTGTGGATGTTTTTTGTATTTTGTAGATTGAAACATGTTATAAAAAGTGTTGTTCATTTGACAATCTTTTGGTCTGCCAGGTCTTACATAGTGGTTAGGAGTCCTAATTTCAATCTCGGATTGGCTCAGTCGTTAAAATAAGGGGACACATAAACAAATATTAAAGAATAAATCATGTGACTATGTGACTAATTGTTTTGGTATGTAGGTATTATTCCCCATCTTCCTACTGAGATTTCCTGCTTTTGCTTAATTCTTCTCAGAAATATAATGTGGTTTCTGCATTCAAGACAGGGTTGATGTGATATTTGTCACAAAAGCACTATGAAGTGTTCATTGAGTCTGTTAATAACCGAAACGCTTCTTTAGATGACTACCAAGTCCATTTCTCCAAGTTACGTGTCTGTTCCACAAGGGACGAATGAGCTGAGTAATCACTGGAGGTCAGTAATCAATATGCACAGTTTTTAGTGAGCAGACTGGAAAGAGACAGGTCTGTGTGTTCGCTACTCCGATGCTCCAGACAATAGAAGAATAGTCAGGAGTCAGTGTTGACTTCAGACATGATGGAAGCTATCTTCAGCATCAGAAGACTGCAGGCTACCACCAGACTCTGACGTGAACAGAACATTGAACTCCAGTATACTAATGACTGAGCTCTTGTAACACACTCCGGAGGCCCTGCAGTCAACTGTCTCAGCTGCTGTTATAGCCTACAGGAATAATGGGACTGATGGTCAACACAGAAAGCTGAAGTTATTTGTCAGCGTTGTACTTCCACATCTCGTCACAATCACAATAGAAAACCAACAGCTGATTGTAGTTCCTTGTTTTTTAAGCAATCGCAGAAAGGATGTTGTGAGAATCACCTCAAACAACCTCTGCCATACTTCTTCTCTTCACATGGAGGAGTGCCAGACCATCTATATGTTTAACTTTTTGGCAAGGTTTTAAGCCGGACCTGCCTACACCCATATGAAAGCCCTGTAAGCCTTTATTATCCAGTCACTCCATTGCCTGGCAGGACTGAGGCCCCCTTGTTTATATATTCCTCTGTAATAGGGTGTGGGCAGTAGATTTTGTTTTGGTATTGTGATAAAGTAATGTGACAGTGTGCTCCTCCAGGTAACATTTATACTTTAGTCTGAACAAAAGAACAGTTAATTAAAGACAATAATGAAAAACCAACTAATAACCAACAAACCATATTAACTAATTCAGCCTGTTATACTATTATTTTATTTTATTTTTTATTCTTATTATTGCTATTTTACAAAGCATTGATAATAGTTGTCCTTAGTTAGCAGCAAATCAAGGATGCTGACAGTTTTAATGTACTAGCTCGTTCAGACACTGCAGAAAAAAAACTAATATTGTGATACGTATTGGCCCTTAATCATTAAAGGAGCCATTTGTAAGTTTGCACAACCCATCAAAATTGTAGTAGGGGGCAACATATTACCAGAAAATGCACCATCCTTCCCATCCTTAGCACATTTAACATGATTGACAAGAGATTAGAAAAATCTGTCTGTGCTCCTTTATCGTCTTATGTTAGGCTGATTTGACTCATGACTCACTGTTGCCTCTTGAGGTACAAAGTGATATCACAAGAGTGGATGAGCCGGGGCTAGCTGGTAAGCATACTAACTTTAATATATATCTCTGCAGCCCAATACCTAGACATACGACCAAACCAGTTCTTTCATCACTTTCTGATGATAATTGTTGTTAATATTAAAATGTTTTAAAGTAGAAATTGTACATATTGCTATTTTAAAGTTGTGTTAAATTTGATCATAAAAATGAGCACACACAATTTCATCTTTTGTTGTGTTTGTATGTTCAAACTTACTAAAGCTTTTGCCAACTATAATATCAATAATGAAAATATACATAAAATATACTAGTCATTTAATAATAGTAATTTACTAAAATAATAATAATAATAAGTACTAATAATTTATTTGACATTTTATTTTTTCCACTCCCCATAATTTTAACACTATAAAGTCTGGCTCATAGGGGGAGCTGTGCAGTCATGGCTCGCCATCAACCTTTTGCCACTAGTAGGTTGGCACTTGGTTTTACATACTGATTCTTTATTAGAGGACAAATCTCTGCTTATTTGCACATCATACCCAAATCAGTTCATAAAAAAAGAGCCAGTGTATCTTACAATATTTTTGTCATCTGCCCCTCTACTTACCACAACATGCAGACATTGCGCCAACAATATTATCACCTTTAGTACAAATATGTAGAACATGCAACAGAATGCCTGATTCTTGACTTCCTTGGCAAGTCTTTCTGTGAACATCGACACAAAGCCAGTGTTTGGCTGGTGGCCAATGAAGGACCAGTTATAGACTGCACTACATCGATGCCTTAAAGTCCTTCCAGCCTGCCGTTCACTTTGGTGGTCTCTTTATATCAAGGGGCTTTGGGTACATGGAAGACTGATCATCAATGTTGGCAGTAACAGTTTGAGAAGAATCATGCTTGTAAAATTGTTTCCATTAACTACATATAGGAGAACATGACCATTGTCGGATGTTGCTAATCGACAACCATAAGCAATTACTTCCCGTAGACATGGATACGGGTTAACCTGTTTGAACAGGTACTGAATGATTGTTGGTGGTAGTTATGCCTGGCTGATGAAATACATGCATTCAGTCTTTGAAATACCAAACTACTGCCTCTCAGCATATGGTTCAGATATGGTGCGTGAGCTTGAGGAAGAACTGGCTGAACTCCTCCATGGCTCCCATGAGTTTCCCCCGCTGTGTGTGTGTGTTTTTTTCTCCTTTTAGATCCATACTTTTCTTCATCTCTACCCACTGATACCTTTTACCAGTGCATTACTCTGTCTGATATGGCAGGCTTTTCTTCTTCCCTTGTATGTGTTTGCCATCCTATTGAGACTACTTCCAGTTTCTGTGTGCATGAGCAAGAAATTTGTCATTTAAACTAGTATTTTTACTCGCAGCCAGATAGAAATAGAGTGGACCCGCTTGATATAAATAGGCCTCTCTCTAGCCAGGTGGAATTGATGTATTTCAGCACATTGTGCTTGTGTTGTCGGCAGAGGGTTTAATTTTTAGCGTCCTGACAGCGCTGCGCCCCGAAGCTCGGGAGACACCATGCCTGAGTGACACTGCCGCTGTGCAAATGTTAAGTGTGTTTGCGCACGCGGCATCTGCATGGCACACGGGACACATGCATGCTCGCAACGCCCCCTCGTCTATGTGCCGCAAAAGCGACAAGGCGCCATGGGCACTGCAAAAGGCCAGCTACTGAACTGTACCTCCTCCCGGCACTCAGTTGTTCACATGTTCCTTGGTAATGTCCCGTGGATCAGATCTACAAAGGAAGTTTGCCAGCTCTAAATCCAACTGGCTCTGGTCGTTAAGTGTCTTCTCTAAAGGTTTGACCTTTCGCCTTAAAGTAATCATTATCAGCTCGGTACCTTCGGTCACCGGTACCATTTTCAGTGATTTGAAACGTAAGGAATATGAATTAAAGTAGCCAGTTGATCAGACATCTCAATTGGGATTGCAATTCTGAGTATGTTCTTTGAAATTGTTTATTCCCTTTGACTGCTTCTTTCAGTGATGAGACAGTAATAAGATGTTTTGTTCATTGCTAAAGGCATTCTACCTGTCTGAGAATGGATTGAGCTGGTGAACTGGATAGTGTTCATGAATGCATGAATGAGTAAACAACTTGTATAAGGATACACAATTGGCTATGGTTGGAAATCACCAAACGTCTCACAATACAAAATTAATAGTATTAGTAGTATAGTATTGTGTTTTTGAAATATGTTAATGTTAATAACACACATTGTGATGTTTTTATAATAACACACATTGTGATATTTTTATAATAACACACATTGTGATATTATTATCATAACATACATTGTGATATTTTGTGATATGAATTTATTTCCTTTTTTCACTGCAAATTATGACCCAAATGGAAAACTGTGCACTGTTATAGTCACATAGGAATCCGCTGCGCTTGACATCCTCAGATTGCAGATTATTATTCTAGTACCAACGGTTTAATTTGTTTTTGCTGTTCGAGGTGCCTGTGAATCAAAATGATATTGCTATGCAAAATATTGCAGTAATATACTGTATTGATTTTTTCCCCCGCCCATACAATTAAAAGTCTACAAGGGCTGCAATTAATGATAGTTTTCATAATCAACCTATTAAACATTTTACCATATTATTGGAGCACTTGTTAACTGTTGTAACCTCTAGAGTTCCTCCCTCTTTGTTGCTGTAATTTAGTCCTAGTTTAGTTTATCATTTTCTTGTGCAGTGAAAGGCCAAAAACCCTGTGTTTACTTGGAGAACACTAACTGCTAATTCTGTCAGCTAACAGTTAATTCTGTGTTGGCTAGCATCATGCTAGCAAGGGATGGGGTTGACGCAGGGTCAGTTATGCCACCCTGGACTCCCAGCCATGGATAGGGTTGTCGTGAAAAAGACTGATAGAAATGCGTTTTTCGAACAAACGCTGTAGCATATACAGAACTGTAAAGTTCATGTTCGCACCAATGGCAATGTGTTGCAATTATGCATGTATCTACATTGCAGTTATGTTGCAATGGCAATCCTCAGTTGGCACAGGTTTCCTGGAAACTACTGACCATACAGATGGTCCAGTCAGGTTTCTTTGTACGTTTTGAAGTGCTAAATCCAAATCACGATTAGAAAATTGGTTCGCAGAACTGCCTGCTGTGTTGAGTTTCCAGATGTTTGGTCGACGTTTCAGTCTTTATTAGGTGGGTCATTGCTCGTTATTACTTTAGTGTCCAGGAGTTTTACAATGTTGAGGCGGCAAACCCAGCCATGAATGGCAGTAGCATCACAAGCAATGGATCTCCTAACAGTAAGGCCAGTTAAAAATGATGTTAAAAGTGGTCATGGGATGTTCTCATGGATCTGTTCTCTGTGTTGCATGTCAGACAGCAGTCTGGGTGAGCTGAAATCCTGTAAACTGTAGCATTCTTCCTCATATACCACAACTGATTCAGATCATGAGCTCATTCGCGAGGCCTTTGTGAGTTGAATTCAGATGCATACCAATATAAGGACCACCATGAAGGACCATATTCTGACATGTGTGCTCTATATAATCTGGGTGCCTCTTAATCTTCTTCGTAAACTTGTATTACTTCTATCATAATTCAGATGGTGTGTCCCAGAGTAGAACAGCTTCCCATTTTGAGGCTTAATTCCTTTTAGTGTTTCTTCCGAGGGATTTTTTTTTTGCCACGGTTGCCCTCGGCTTGCTCATTAGGGGCCCGGACTCAAATTTGTGTGGAGAAGCTTTGGGACAGTGTCTGCTGTAAAGTGCTACCCAGATAAAATTGAATTGAATTGAAAAATGAATGGAATCACGGAGCCAGTGTGCACTGACTGACAACAGTAGCATACAGCACCCGGCTTGTTGGCAGACCCGCTGCCACTGATTTTACAGAACAGATGCTGATTATATTTAGGGGCAAACAAACAGCCTTGCTTTCCATGAATAGCTGGGGGTGGAGAGTAAGCCTCAGCAACGTTCCAGCGCTTGGTTCTGTTCGCTCTTAGGCGGCAAAACAGATGACGGGAAGAAAAGCAGCCAAAATTCCCTCGATCCGACTGGCGGACTGATCCATCCGTGGCTGTAGCGGGGAGGATGTGTGGCATGGAGGGGGACCAGAGGCCGCTGCTCCTGGCTCGCTTGCAGCTGCTGGCAAGAGCACAGTCAAATTAGCCAATAAAAACGTGTGAAATGGGTGGCAGCGCGCCGGCCGAGGACATGCCAAGAGAAATAAACTTCAGCGCTCGCCTGCGCAAGGCGAGTGTGGGGGGGGCAGTGGAAAAAAAAGAGACGTGGGGGGATGCTGGAATGAGCTATGTGCTCCTCCCTAAAGCAGGAGCTGAGTCAGATGGCGGCGTTACCGTCTGGGAGCCGAGCAGTGACACGGGTGCGGAGAGCAGAGACGGTTCAGTCACGGCAAAATGGGGTTTGTTTTCATACTGCTTTAGGGAGTGTGCTCGTACTCATTCAGCTGGATAAGATATGGATGTGTAAACACAAAGAGCATAACCAGACGATGACACAGATGACTTAGGAGATGTTGGTGTACATTGTAATGTGTGAATATGCTACCAACTGGGAAAGCTTCCATTCTTCATCCCTCACATTTTTTGCCGGAGAAAAAAAGAAGTGTAATTTCACATTAATTATTTCGCACTCAGAGCTGTTTGACACTATTGGAGTAAATACCGTTAGACGTACATTTTTCAAACTTTCAATTGACCCTGCATTTGTGTTCATAGATAGAATAGTTAAATGTTATTACCAACATATTGGGAAGAAATGGGAAGTTGGAATTGACTCGAAATCATTGATACATAATTAAATGTATAGCTTGAGCAGCTATAAGCTATAGGCATACATAATCTGGCATGTAATGTCAGGTTTGCTGCCATAAACATCTACACTGTGTGGTCAAAAGTATGTGGACAACCCTCCTATTATTTTTCGGTTACCCCCATTGCCTACAGGTGTACATAGTCATGCACATAGTCATGCAGTCTTTATAGGCCAACGTTGGCTGTAGAATGGGTCATACTGAAGAGCTTAGTGACTTCAAATTTGGCACAGTCACAGAATACCACCTTAGCCACAAGAAATGTCTTACCCTGCTAGATCCTCAATTGTAAGCACCATTATTGTGAAATGTTGGGCAACAACAGCTCAGTACTGTGTATGTTAAAGCCCTTGGTTTTGGAATAGGATGTCCTACAAGCTTACATAGATGCAATGGTCAGATGTCCATGTACTTTTGGCCATCATGCTTTTATTCATCATGATTTATTCCAATAGGTCATATACTGCTGACTTGTTTAACTGTTGTGTATATTAGAATAGCATTGCCCCCCTTGAGTACAGAGCGCTTTAACTGCCCCAGAAACAGAATAACACACAATTTTGTACAGTAAGACAATACATTTACATAAGGTTAAGGAGGTGGTGCCATTTCTGTTTGCATACCTTGCATTATTGAGTGTGTTTCCAGCCTCAAAAATAAAAATACCATTAAATCCATAAAGGCTTTTTTAAATGATGCCATAGAAGAACCACGTTTTGTTCCTTGAAGAACCTTTCAGACCTCCTGTAAAAGAGACGTGTGAGGACATTTACATAATGTGCAAGCTCTCTATTTGTAAGCTTCTTTATAGAACCATATACATCCAAGTCGAGCTATATAGGAACATGTGTTTGTAAGAGTGCATAGCCTTTTACAGTGTCAAGCGTTCACCAACAGTTTTAGCCAGTCTGGTTTCCTGCAAGTGGAATCTTCTGCGTGACAGAACATTGTTTATCACCATCATCTCTGAATTATGTGGAAAGGACGTGATGGTTCGCTACCTAAAGTGAAAAGAGTATGTTCAGGTGAGGAGCAGAGTAAGTGTGAAAGGCTGGCCTTCAGCAGGAATTTCAGTTGACGTGGGGATTCTCTGTTTCCCTCCACCATCTCTGAGTTTCTGTGTTGATCTGAACTCCCACTGACTGAGGCAGCAGAAGTCTGAATCCTCCAGAGTTTTCATTTAACATCATGTTGGGCTGTGAAGTGTAATTTCAGTGGAATCTAAACACACTAATTAAATATCATAACTTTCTGAAGCAGCCTTTCCTAAAGGTACCTGAAATTTTAATTTAGACTTCAAAAGAGGCCCGACTTTAAAGTAAATCTATTGTTTTTCATTTAGACTCGCAATTTTCTTCTCTCTTGCAAACGCGGCACCGTATGTACTTATGATTGATCTGGTAATTAAAATATGCAGAGAGGGAAAAATATTAACCGCTTCTTTTTGTTTTAGAAAACAGCCGACACTTTTTTTCCCCCCTTTTCCCGAGCAGATAATTAAATTTCACACATTGATGTTCTTTACACAGCATTCATCGGCCTCATTATTTTTCCATTTTCATCTTTCTGCCGAGAGATCGATAGATTGATAAAATGATGGAGCTAATCTTAAATAATGCAAGAGGAGAAAAGTTACACTTACTTTGCTGCTGGCAAAGTGTTTGAACTTTCATTCTCCTTTCAAATTACAAGCAATCCTTCATTTTAGCAGACCTGACCATGCTTGCTGAAAAAACCCTTAGTCTTCATCACACCAAACAGCACCGCAACATTACCGCACGCCAACATGGCAGGGGAAGGGTTAACCCATTCACTTCATTTCCTGTCTCTCTTTTTGGAAAAAAAAATAGAATGCTACATGTTACAGATCGATGGTTGTCAAGACTAATACCCCAAACTAAAAAAGAACTGGCAATTCAAAGACAGAGAGCATAAAGTAGGCCAATTAGTACCTTGGGAACATTTTGTGGGGAGAGATAGCAGCACAAAATGTCATTTGCGCTAACGTTCAGGCCGATTGTTTATAATATGACCTGACAGTTTGGGGCTCTTCAATATCGGATTAACCACAATACTAATTAACATGAGGCTGTGAGGGAGAGGTGCAGTGGGCTGAGCGGGGAAGAGCGTCTTTTACAGCGCGAGGAAGGAAGCGAGCTTCCACTGAATTGCACGTATCTCCTTGAGAAACGGACAGGAGCGCTCCAAAAATAAACCGTCTTCCTTTGAGATCTAAGAAATGAGATTTTATTGTGGTTGCCTTCCACAATTCCTACCCTAGTGGGATGTTGCTGAGATGCTCGTTTAATTTTAGTCACAGAATTCAGCAGGGTAACTAGTCATCCTCACTGCAAGGTATGGCCACAGGGCTTTAGGCTGCACAGCTTTCGAGCTGTTCAGCGGCTTAGTCGTTAAACCGAGTGGCTTCCTCTTCTTATATGTCAAGTTCGTAACCCGTGACCCGTATTAAAGCATATGTACTTGGCTTTTATGCACTGTTAATCTGCTGTTGGGCCGTTTTCAGGTAAGGACAGCGTCTTCGTGTTGAAACATGCGTCCAATTAAAGTGGACGGCATGGCCCTTCTTTTTTTTCCTCAGTGGTGATGGTGATTGTCACCTTTTTAATTGGGTCTCAGGGGATTAATGTCAAGGTTCCATCCATTCTAGGAAATGTATTGACCAGTTTTGATAGAGCTGAACAGGGTGTGGTCCTGGCAGGCACTCGGTGGTAGAGGGTGACCAATATCTCCCTGCAGAGCTCTGTTGTTTGTGCATATAGTGTAAATACAATAAGTACAATTAAATGGTTCAGGCAAAAACTATGTGGGTAAATAATTTGGTGCATTTTTTGTCCGTAACATTAGTACATAGCTCTCAAATAACTACAAATAAACAGTGAACATGGCAACAGAAAAATCTTTAAATGTTAAAAAGTGATTAATATTAATGATGTCCCGAAACAAAAAAGTACGTAGATTACAGTGTCTAAACAGTTGGTCAGGCAAACATTTATAACATATATATATATATATATATATATATACAATTTGTAATATTTGTCATGTGAGGCATTTTTTTTAAAAACGTTCTAGTGGAGACTTCAATTGTTGCTCCTACTTTGCTGCATTGTATCCCCTCTTAATACTCAACCTTAACAGTGATGACAAATTGCTGTGAATTGTGAAACAGTTCCACATGGCTGAAATTTTCCTTGTTGATTCACTACAGCTCTTACTGTTTGAATGGATTTATGCTAAGCAGTACAGGAAAAAGAAAGTGATTTTCCTTTTCTATTTGAATATGTAAGCGTTTTGACATTTCTTGTAGTTGCCCATCTGACCTTACCCTATTTATTGTCGTTGTCCAAAGAAAAACATGTATCTCCATTTTTGTCCATTTTCATTTTTCTACATCGTTTGAACAAGACAGCTGCTGTTTACATAGAGTGAAAATGTCATGATGACTGGACCGATGGACGTGCTCCAAAGTAGCATTGAAAACATTCTGGTCCTGTCCTGTAAAGATGCCATTTTGGAAATGCTTGGCTTTCTTTGGACAACAGCGATATACATATACATGTAAGTGGCCACCCAGTGTTAGAAATGTAATGTATATCTATCACTCGAGTTTATTCTGTTATTCAGTTCTTAAATATGTGTGTAATGAAGTGTCTGCGAAACCTTCAAATAAGGTGCTACAGTTATTCTCAGTGTACCAGATTTTTTCACAGTACTGTATATGATATACTTGTAATATGTTAGATACTGTATTAAACAGTTCTCTAGTGTTATATGTGTGAGGAGGATATATATGTCTGCCCACTGTGACAGTGGTGTGTATGTGTGAGTGTATCATAACCTGTGTGTATATTTCCAGTGTGAGTGGTTGTGTATGGTCTACGCGCCTGACTGGGCAAATGCATTTTATGTGAGAGGGTGTGTATGTGTCTATATGTGTGTGTGTGTGTGTGAGTCGCTGCTCCAGCAGAGATGTGAGATGTGAAGTATGACTGGAGGTGCACAGAGAGCCTGCGATATAGCAGTTTTATTACATTTCATATTGAGACCAATTTTTGCCAGTGGTTTGAAGGACAGGCATCTATTCCCCAACTAAATCAAGCCAGTGTCTAGGGGCTCCCAGCACGAGCATGCATGCACACATATATATTCTTACAAATTCACTATTTTGACTTCTCCTTGCCTCGCCAAATGCAGCTTTTTGTGTGTGTGTGTGTGGAGTGTTAAGAACCGCAGCTTTGCAGAACCGCAGACTCCAGGATTGGCGAAAGATGAAACTCCTCTTTGTGTCTCGCTGAGAATTTCAAACATCTGCACTTCATGTCACTATTATCAGCATCCTGCAACCCACGCAAATTCTCATCCCTGTCATCTCTTGCTTTTTTCATTGTCACAGGTTTCATGACTCGCGTTGGCGTGTGTTGTCCCGCGGGCCAGGCCCAATCAGAAGAATGTCATACATTATGCATTATTGGCTCGTTCTGGAGTGAGAGACCAGGGGCTGGTTGCACCAACCGTGCACAGGTTCAGGGTAAAGGTTCAGGGTTACGCATTACGCACTAAATCAAAAATGAGAGCATCACACTAACTGATTGAGATGTTAAGCTAATAGTTACTAAACATTTAGTGATAAGACTTAAGGATTTGTGGTGCAGTTGAATTTAGCAACAGGATAGTTTGAAACTTGCGCAAAGCTAGTGTAACCCAGTTGCAACCCAGGGTAAGCTACATGAGAGCCATAGGTACTTACATGATGCACCAAAAGAGACTGGCCAAAAGTTTAAATCCATTCACTTTCTTTTATTTCTAAATATTATTAGCAGCTAATGTTTTATCAGTTAACTGAAGAAATCAGAAAGTTATGTAAGCTGTTGGCTTATAAAATCTAGACATTTTATCATCTTCATCTCATCCTCTTACTTATTTTTTGTAGTAAAATGACAAAGTAAGCCATCTAGTGATTAAAATGTGTGGGTTTTTTTGCTGTCCATCTTTGTTCGTATATGTAAACTGCTAAATTGTCTGTCAGAGTGTTGCCGCAGCATATACTCTACCCATTCTATTCTATTTCATTACCAAACTGGGGCTGTACCACCTGAAGAGGGGAGCATTTATTTTAAATGAAATTCCACCAGTTTCTTTGTGCATGGCTAAGCCATTAAGGTGTAAACACAGTCTTAGAGTCAGAATTGCTCAAAGTGGTGGTGATAGGAACCAGACCTCCGAAGCGTTTAATGCCTCTAAAAGCTCCCTCACAAAGAATCATTACATGAAATGGTAATGGCTATGCTGACCGTTCCATAAGACATTGTTTTTTGATAGTTTCGAGGTGAGGTTTTGGTCTAAAATGTTTTAATGTCTGTTCATGGCAAAATAGCCAAATACCCAATGAAAAAGTATTAATAACTGTTAATAACCTTACATATAAAAAAGGCAGGAGATACTTGAAGGTTCACTGACCATTATGGAAAGTAAATAAAATGGCTATATTTGAGTCCCCTGTAGTTTCTTTTACCACAAGTCGTTAAGAATGAATTATGCAAAATGTTGAGAAATAACTGCAAATACACACTTTGTTGTGACGCTCACAGTTTGTCAGTGTGTTCTTGTGTTTATAAATGCAAACGTATATCTGTTGGCTCATAGTAAGCAGTCTAAATCATTATCAGCTAACTGGAAATTCTCCCAACTCTCCTGATTACCAGCACTGGAACCAGAGCTGCAGGGCTGGTCACAGTCAAATCAGACGCACTGCGTAATATGATAATACTTACAGGCAAGATGAATAATTATTTTACGTATTGCTTCAGGAACGGCTCTCAATTTGTTTTACTAGCTCGGCCTTTTTCTGCGAGATTCTCCTCGCTAATGAGAAAGTGTTTGAGACCATGATGGGAGAAGTGTTGCAGAACATCGAGATCCCCAGAGTGCTGCTGCCTAAATTACTGACACTCCAGTACAGTACATGCGTCAGTACCTCTTTTCCTCTGCACAGTGACCCAGGTGGAATTGTACCACTGCTGGAACAGAAGCAGGTTTACGGAACTCCGTTCGGCCTGTAAAACTTTCATTGCAAAAGTTTTCTGCTACTGTTTGCTGAAAGATTAACTATCAGGGTCTGTCAGTATGTCCAGACATCCACTTCTCATTCCTAGTGTGGGAGAGAATGAATGGCAACCTAACACATATTGTTTTAGCTTATTTGAAGCTTATTTGAGCAGCATATGTATCTATTTCTTTATCATTTAAGCTACTTCTAACCACATCACTGCTACTGATAGCTTTTGTTTATAACAGTTTGGCCAAAAAAGTGAGTGAATGGAAAGCGTAAATTTGTGCAGGGTTTATTGTAACAGACTGAAGGGACGGTTGCTGAAGTCTGCTAAATGGGTACAAAAGACAAAGGCTTATATTCATGGAAGGTGTGCACAGTCATGTCCGATCATCATGGGCTTTCATCAACAAAATTACCTTACCAGACCTCTCTGAGAAGGGTAGGGGGGTGGTCCAAATATTCCAGTGAACATGCATGACTGACAGACGTCTATTACTCACCCGCAAAACAAAATTAGGCACAAACGTGTTTATATTACAGCCGTCTTAGACGTTGTTCTGCAGTAAAATCTCATCTCCTGTTATTTATGCATTTGTGGATACATTTAAATTTACATGTACAAAAGTACTAAAATACGCAGCTGATAATAGATTACTAACGTGGAGACAGAGATGTTTTGTTTTCTGGCTTAAGTCACACATCTTCAGAAATTTTGAGATACTTGTAATATTTGCAGTCGAGCTGCAAGCCCATATACCGTCACAGTCCATTTCTATTTTTCGACATCATATTTTTCTACATCATTTACACTATGTGTATAGAAATGCCTCAAAATAGCTTGGCAAAAATTCTGGTTCCATTGACTTGCATTGAAAGTGAAGACCCTTTTTTTTTTGGCCTTTCCTGTAAAGTTGCCATTTTGCGGATACTTGTTTTTCATTGGCAACGATATACTTACTGAACATGTATGTGTATATGGGGAGAATCAGAATCGTAAAGACATGCATGTATCCGCCTATCAGTGCAGAGTTTGTAGCTTATTTAGAAGTTCCAGCACCAGATAACTCGTGTTCACAGATGGTGACGGAACGGTAAGGTTTTTAGTTTTCCAGCTAAAAGGAAACACAAAGAAAATAATTATATTTATATAATAATTAATAATTAATGTTTCTTTTACGTTTATGACATTTACGACATATAACACTGTTGTTTGTTATATACTGCTGACCAATACATAAAACCTGCACAACACAGCTAGAGCAGAAGCATCTTGTACACCAGAACATCTAATGCAGCGTTGTAAGAAGTTATATTGGTGCCAATTCTTAAATTATAGGATTGAATAATGGAGACTCAGCCCTGCCGGCCATTGAATACACATGAGGTACATTTGAATACATGTTCGCATTTTCTGTTACAAGATCATTTCAAGCAACTATAATGTCTTTTTGGAGATTATCTAAAGGTGATCGAGGGTGAGTGCATATGAAAGCAATAATTCCAAGCCACTTAGGCGCACAGCAATATGGCCCTGGGATCCCTTAATCCCTATGATGTGTAAATCAGCACTGTGGTGAATGAGACCCAAAGGGGGGGCCGGAGCAACAGTGAGCCCCATAACTCAGCATTGGAGTACTGGAGCTTGCTCTCCTCCACTCTGCCCCCTCTCTGTGCCCGCTGGACGGTGGCCCAGTCCCCACCAGCCGTGCCCAAGCCTCTGTGCCAAAGCCGCTCCAGGAGCCGGAACATAAATTTGCGGTGTTTGTTTAGTGCCAGCCTGACGGATCTCTTCTGGCTGGAGAAGTTTTATGGTGCGGTAGTAATGGGCATTGGTCCTACGTGTCCCTGACTGCTTCAGCCATCTTCCCATGAGGGAGAAGGCTTGTTGAGCAGGATGAAGCGGCATTGCTGTCTGCGTGGAAACAGAAGGTGTTGGGACGACTAAACCTAGCGAGTGCTTTGTCTCAATGGGAATGTGGTAATTTAGTCTATGGGAAGATATTTATGTTATCTTTGTTGTTTATAGTTTAACAGGAATGCTCTGTTACTGGGCATTATTCTATAATGAGCCCATATCATGATAAATTTTATTTTTTGGAAGAATTGTTGTTAAAGTTAAGAACGTTCTGTTTTCACTCCTATACAAATGTTTGTTTTGCTCATATCAGAATTATAATGCTACTGGCAAGTAGTTTCTTAGTAAACAAAGACTAGAATTGGACAGAAGTTTTGGTATGACTGGTAAGTAGGCCTGGACAACAATTCGATATCAGTATTTACCGCGATATGTTTCAGTAACGATGATAAAATTTTGTGTGTTTTTTCGATATGTATTATTTAGGGGAGGGTGTAGGCAGATTTTATTGGCTTGCGGAATCACCCTTAATGGTACGTTGGTACGTTGCAAGGGTACATCAGTACGTTGCTGTGTTAGCAAGGCGAAGTTAAATACACTTAAGGCTGATTTAAGGCTCATTTATACTCTCCCTACGTGCGGAAATGTGTCCGTTTTAAGCAATATAATCGTCACTGCCCACATACATTCCCTGCGTCAGCTCCGTTTACATGGTTGTTGACCAACACTTCTATTATAGGGATTCCTGGCAGTTTTTCTGAGGCCTTAAAATTATTTATATCGATATCGGAGTTATATTGTATCGACCGAAATTAAGAGATATATTGCAATATAAATTTTTGCCATATCGTCCAGCACTACTTGTGTGTGAAACTGATATAGTAACGTATGTACTGCTCTTTGAGAGAGCAGAATGTTGGAGGACAGCAGAAATGTCTTTATTCATTTTACTGCACTTGTGAAATGATCATTTTCTTCCAGGTAGATGAGAGTTCCAGTTTGTTCATAAACATGGATGTATCTGCGTTGGGATTGGAATCTGCAGATGTGTACCTGAAAATAATAAAAAAAAGTTTGGTCTCAGTGGCATAGCAGTCCTAAAGGAGAAATCTGTTTAATTCTATGTTGGAAAGAGGTCATTTATAAATGCCGTAGTTGACCTCGGTGGGTTTTAAATTCTAAATAGGAATGAGCACAGCTGAACTGAAGTATATGAGCAGTACACTGAAGAATGTGCCTGAGCTGTATGTGCTGGTGATAAAATACTCGACAGAATGCGTGGCCGAGTTACAGGAGTGCAAGCTGCAGCGTTTGCCATGCAAAACTTTGGCAGTATGAGTAATAGAGCACTAAAAATCCAAGTGTGAATTTGCCAGTCGGCACATTTGTGGTTATGTTGGCATTATGTCTCAGTTTAAGCATATTTTGTCACGGCTGAATCACATCCGCCAGCTCTCTGTTTTAATACCAGGATCCAGACTAGAGCTACTCTTTGTTCTTACCTGGTGCTAATTATAGTTAGCCGTGACACACCTTCAGACAGCAGCGGTGATTTGTCTTTTGACAGTTCTGAGACCTACATGAGAGCCGTGAAAGGGAGCGATATCTCTCGGTAAAATATGTATGACATCAAAAAGCCTTAAAGGTTATTACAAATTAATAATGAGTAGTGGGGATAGAGTCGTAAAAAATAGCCTGCCCCGGGTGGGTGGCGTGCTTTAAATGTTTAATCCAACACACCCCGATATAGAGACCTGTCGGCCGGCTCAGACGCATCTGTGCTTAGGGGGTCTCAGGTGGACATGCATACACAGTTATGCTTGTTTGTTGGTTATATGACTTCTTTCTCCCCCCTCCCCCCAAAAAATATATTTTTTTTTTTTTTTTTCCCCGCTACGAGATGCGGGCCATCAGTCGACGTCTTGGGGTGCGCTGGAGCTTCACTAAACATGGAGGCAGAACCCTCTGTAGGTTTGCAGACACAGAAAAGCTCTATGCGTCTGCGTTTTTTTTCTCTCTCTCTCTCTCTCCCCCTCACCACCTTCCCTGCATGCTTTTTTTTCTCCTCTCTCATCTCCGAAGTGACTCAAACTGTCGCCCCTGAACACTTCACGATAATGATGGAAGACACTGTACAAAATTGCCTTGTTTATGGCGGTAATGTTAGCTGTCTGTTCCGGTGTCGCTCTCCCGGAGACGGCCGATCGGATCGTGGCAGTCGGTCTGGAGTGAATTTTTCGCTGGGCGACTACCTGGAAACATCAACAGTCATTAATTATGCAAAAACTCCCCTCTCGGTGGGAGGCGGCGAGCGGCTCGCTATGGCAGCGCCGGCTCCTATTAGAGTCAATGCTCTCTACAATGAGCCCCCGCTGCCTGCAGCCCTGCAAGGATTACACCGCTGCACGTGTGCGCAAACACACACACACTCTTATGCAGATAGGCTGTTGAACATAGAGCTTTACAGGAAGCTGCACACAGGGCCGCACACACGCGTGAGCATGTGCGTGCAAATACTTTTTTTTTACTTTTTTAAAGTACAGTGCAGAAGTTGGAGACCACACTTTGCTTATTACATTTTCAGTCAGAGCTGCCACATTATTCCATTTTCAGAGTTGAGGAAAAAGAAGTGTTCACAGATAAATACACAGAAGCCACAACTGCTAGCTATAATGTTGTACTGTTGCGTGATTAGTGTCTATACGCTTTGCCTTTGTCACAGCTTCCAATCTTTTCAGGAGAGCTGCTTTCAGTTTGTCTAAGAAATCAGCACCTCTGTAGTGACCATGGTAAATAACTGCATCAGCTGATGATCAGTCTAAGAAGTTGGTTGTATTTCTGCTTTTCATGATCTAAGTAATCAAAAAAGAAATCAGACTCTTCAGTCTATACTCAAAGCCCCCCATTTCAGTCTTCTAGTGCGAATTTCTCAGAAAAGGCTTCCACACAACTACGCATCCTTCCAGACCCATAGTGTTAAGATGTGTTCTCACATTGGAAGGATGGACAGAAACGCCTGTGGATGTTTTAAGATCAGAAGCAAGAGTGGAGCTTGAATTTCTCCTACCTTTCAAAGATGAAAGATTTAGATACTTATCTGATGATGACAGGAGGTTAAGAAAAACGGTTTAAAAACATGTTAAATTCCACTTGGTTTTTCCACGTACTTTTCTTTGACTTTTCTGTATGTAGACCTTTTACAGCGTTTAGTCTGTATCTAGACTTTATACAGCGTTTAGTCTGTAGCTAGACTTTATACAGCGTTTAGTTTGTATCTTGACTTTTTACAGCGTTTAGTCTGTATCTAAGCTTTATTCAGTGCTTAGTCTGTATCTAGGCTTTATTCAGTGTTTACTCTGTATCTGGGCTTTATACAGTGTTTAGTCTGTGTCTAGGCTTTATTCAGTGTTTACTCTGTATCTGGGCTTTATACAGTGTTTAGTCTGTGTCTAGGTTTTATTCAGTGCTTAGTCTGTATCTAGGCTTTATTCAGTGTTTACTCTGTATCTGGGCTTTATACAGTGTTTAGTCTGTGTCTAGGCTTTATTCAGTGTTTACTCTGTATCTGGGCTTTATACAGTGTTTAGTCTGTATCTAGGCTTTATTCAGCGTTTAGTCTATATTTAGGTTTTATACAATGCTTAGTCTGTATCTAGGCTTTATTCGGTGTTTAGTCTGTATCTAGGTTTTATACAGTGTTTAGTCTGTATCTAGGCTTTATTCAATGTTTAGTCTGTATCTAGGTTTTATACAGTGCTTAGTCTGTATCTAGACTTTATTCAATGTTTAGTCTGTGTGAAGGTTTCATAGGTACAGTTATTTGAACATATATAGGTTTTGCACAAAAACACTTTATGTAATAATTGATGCAGAAGACATGTTAGGCATGGCATGTTCTCAAACAGCCTAAATTAAAAACTCTTTGTCAACAAAAAAAATTTTATTACATGATATATTGTCGCTGTTCAATGAAAAACAAGTATCTCCAAAACTGCAACTTTACAGGAGAGATCAAAACATACTTTACTTACAGTGTAAAAAATGGAACCAGAATTTTTTCCAGGCTCTTTCGGAGCACTTCTGTTGGTCCATTCGTCATGCAATTGGCGTACAACCATTAACGTGTCCAAATGATGTAGATAACTACAAAATTAAAAAAAATAAGGAGATGCACGTTTTTCATTGGACATCGACAAAATATATATATATATCCTAGCTGCTTCCAGTTTTAACTGTTTCAGTTTTCGTAGCTGTTGCAGACTATACTTGCGGTTTGTGATATGCCTGCATTTTGAACTTCTCTGCTTTTAAACCAGAGTGACACACCATGCTTCACTAGATTGGGTGGTCGTGTCATGAAATCAGTGAGTTTATGCAGAGAGTAATTTAATGTTGAACATGATTTTAGAAATTTAGAAAGTGAACGGTCACCGAGTGAGAGGGCGTTGATTTTGTGAGACAATTGTAATTTTATTTAAGGAAATGACACAAGACCCCAAATCCCCCCCTTTACACACTTTCCTCACATCATTTACACACACGCCTGCAGGCAGGCCCACACGCTCCCATTCCTCCTCTCAAGGAGCCTTTATTAAGTTTGCGCGAAACGCGGCCTGGTGTTTAGCTAAAGATGAGAATAAGCGTGTGTGCCATCTCTGCCTCAGCTCCTTCATCAGTCACACCACAATTCCCCTTTCCCCCACCACCACCATCGCCGCCGCAGCCACACTTTATTCCACTGATTTTTCTGCCCTCTGATTGTCTGTGTACTGCTATTTTTTGCTAAGATGTAAAAGGGGAGAGAATGTGACAGACCTGACACGTAATATTTCACACGCGGCGGGCTCGGGCGGGCTGGGGGGGTGGGGGGGGGTGGGGGGTGCGGAAGTGTTTCTCATCCAAGCACTTTTCTGCTGGGGGAGTCGGGGGTTATAATATAAAAGTATGTCTAAATTGGACACCGTACCTTGTTCAGAAGCCACTTCAGAAAGAATCACAGAGGTTTTATAAGCTTGTTATCCAAATCGACACCGAATTCACTTCAAACGTCTGCGTCGTTTCTCCAGGAATATTGCATCAAATATGATATTCTATACACGGTACCACTTTATTTTGAAAGTTCACTGTAGATGCTCACCTCACCTTAAACTGTGAAGTAAATATGACATCAGAACAGCACAGGATAAATCACAGACCTTCTTAATCTTCTGTGTAATAGAATTAGATTTTTTTCCATGTGATTTAGAATATTGAATAGCACTTTATTTAAAGACTATCTACATAAGGACTTCATAAGACATGCATAAGCATTGCATATTGTGTTTATAAACTATAACAGATAGTAGCACTGGAAAGCTTCTGAATAATGACCAAAAAAAGCAAAAAAGACGTTAAGCAAATTAGCCGGCTGGTGTTAGTTATACAGCTAAACAACAGCTCCACAATTCCAAAGTTCCCAAACAGAGAAGGAACTCAAAAAAGGTAAAAAAACAAAGTGTAACAAACTTTGAAAATATTAGCTTTACATTTCATGGTGGATGAAACTGCAATGACCTCAAATTGTTTGGAATAATATCTCCAAGCAGTAATTTACATTATCTTACATGAAGGTTATGAGTGTTTTTTTTTCTTTTACTTCTCTTGTTCTTACAGTGTCTAAGTTAAAAGCTCGGTTCAGTGCAATCAAAGTTTTTTTCTCTGTGTCTGTATTTTATCAGCTTTCTGTACATCACAAAATTTCTGTACATTTTTTCTTGATAGGTTGCAGATTTAGACCACTTTTTTAGCTCGGCGGAAGGAGGTCCGTGTGTGTGGGAGTGTATGTGTGTCGTCCTCTCCCCTCTGTCATCTGCGGTCTGGAAGCCGCTCGTTCATCAGAGTTTTTTTTCCCTTTGAGCGGATGCTCTGTTGGCATGATGTCCCGTTACAGTGAAACAAAGGCAGCGTTGACACTGGTAATTAATTAGGCTATTACGCCTTCTGCAATGATAATTGCCTGGCTGGAAAGTCACCAGCTCTGTGAGAGGAGAGAGGAGAGCCGTGCCGGGCGAGATCCATCCATCACGGACCAGACCCCTCTCCCCCTCTCTCTTTCCCTCTCTCTCTCTCTCTGTCTCCCTCTTTCCCTTCCTCAAACCTTGACTGGCACCAGCAGCATGCTCAGAATGGATGAGGCTGGTGGTGTGATACGTGGAGAGATAGCTCTGTAAGTGCTACGGTCGGGCATTTTTGGCATGTCATCTTGAAAGATTGCGTTGCGTGGCCAAAAAGGGCTTGAGGGGGCTACTCATACATGCCCTTATTTCACTCACAGGCTAGATGTGGATCTCTCCCTGTGGTGGTCTTGTCACCCATCGCTTGGAAAAAAAAAAGTTTCCTGCCTCCTGCCACTTTTTCATTTCTTTCACCTCCCCTCTTCAGATTAGTCACATCACTTGTTCATCACTCATCTCATCTAACTCATCCTCCCCCCTCAATCTTTCTTTTTCTCTCTCTTTTTTTCTGTCTGTTCATTCAACTTCTCTCATTTCCACTGCTAGGCCCTCTTTTGTACAGAGTTCCTCCACCTCTAAGGTCACTTAATACTTCAAACGTCTGGAATCACTGTTCTGCAGAACGAAAGCCCCTCACTGTTTGAAGTACAAAGGCTCCAAATAACGGCTCCAGATCAGCCCCTCGCTCTGGTTTGAGCCACTCCCCGACTTTGTTTCTCTCCTCACATCTTGGCTCTTGTCTCTGCAATGACTTTAGCTGTGTAAGGACGGTGGTTCCAGTAATGGTTTGTGAGGGTTGAGGCGGGCTCTGGTGACTGGAATGGTGGGACCTTCAGAGGGATCGGAATGGTGCTCAGGGCAGGAGGGCGGCTTGGGGGAAGACTTTGATCTGGGTTTAGTGTCTCAATCTGCTCCAATCTCCTTTGGATTTGTGGCTACACCTGGATCTGTAGAGGACCCACGGGTCTCCTCTCTCAAAGTTATTCCACTGCCCTTTGTACAGCAGGGTTGAGATGAGCTCTGAGAACACCTTCATCCCCCTAGGGTTTTTTTTTCATTCTCCGGTCTTGAAGGTTCTACACATCTTCATATATTGAGACATTGTACTATCTGGCCAATTTATTGGAAACACCAACCTTGCATGTAGAAACCACATGCCATGTAGTACTAGTTTTCCCCCAATGGTCAGTTTTTAGTTCTTCTAGTTCTTCTCACTCATAAGCTAGCGACAGTACTGACTGTGTATAGTGACAGTGATCGGAAATAAATCTGATCATAAACTGTATCCCTGGAAATGAACTGAAAATATGAAAATTAAGTTTTTACATGACAGTGAAATGGAGTGTTTGACTATTTTTGTCTAGAATAATAATTCACACATAAGTGCTTATAAATTGAAAGAATTAACATAAAACACAAGAAGCTGGTTTGTGGTTGCTTTTTATCACTATCGTCCTCCTTAACATTACCAGCAAGTGGTAAAAACCAGCTTGTCTTTGAATAATAGGGTCAAATTCATTGAAAACTTAGTGTTATCTTGTGAAATTGTCACCTAACCAAACACCCAAAATGAATTCAACCTTCTGATACTGTAAACATCTCTGCATCTGTTGATACTTGTTGACAGTATGGTAAGACTTTCTTTGAGTACCATGTGTACAGAAACCTATGAACACAATCGTAGCATGTTGTAATGCATTCATAAGGCAGTGTAAGCATGGCTATAAATATAAAAAAAATGCTTTATGTATATGTATAATGCACTGTATAGCCGTGTTCATGATGTGTCATAAATTGCTATGTTGATGTATAATTATATGTACTATAACCCTTTATATGAACTTGTGTTTGTCAGCAGTAGATAAATTGAAGGACACTGTAGACTCAAGTTGAAAGATTTACTGAAACTCTGCAACATACCAAGTAAAGCACATTGCAAACTGAATGTCAGATTGTATGAGATTAGAATGTGAGTGTAATCTTCTGGTGTTAACCTGGAAAAGTCAGTATATAAACCACAGTTACATTAGTGCTAACCTAACAATGCATTTCTATTAGAATGGCAGCAGAAGTTAGCACTGATGGTGAAGGTGCAGTGATGGGCACTTGGGGTGCTTGTAATCAATTTTTTTAAAGTTAGAGCAGTGGTTCAGGAACCATGTTGTAGTAATAACTTTGCTCTGGACGGCTTGTTTAGGGCTGACATCTAAATATTTAGGGGTTGAGACCCAAAGCTCTAGCTCTAACAGTAGCCGTGGTGAGAAATAAAGTATTGTAAATGTCATGGCCAAAAAAATAAATAAATAAATCTATTTGTCTCATTATTTTACACTCTCCAAGACTTCTTCTGACCACATACCATGTTGTTATTATTAAACTCCTTCTAATGCATTATGTTAACAATTTATAATGCATAATGAAAAATGATTATTATTCATAAACATATTTATAATGCATTATGAATCACTTCTAACGTGTTATGAATGTGTTGGTACATGCTCATAGACATTAAAATAGAAAATGTTCTGAAGAGCAGTTTTGTCTTTGAGTGAGAGAGAGGAAAAAACTTTGAGAGGTGGGAAGAAACTCTGATAAAGACGAAGTGTGGACGCTTTAAATCCTCTGTACTTGTTGAAGCGTCTGTGTATTTGTGTGTTGATGTTTTTAATGCTTAGGCTGTTTTGACTGTAAATAAATGCAGGGTGGTCTCTGATGTTTGCACGGTACTGTAGATACAGTATGGCACTGTGAGTTCTTTTTTCAGGGGTCGTCCATGCAAAGCTAAGGAATTGCTTATAGCTGTGCATGTTGCCTGGGGGGCTCTGAGGGGCCTGGAGGGCAGAGCTCCAGCAACAGGAATGAAGTCATAGGTCTACCATACACACACTCATGAGCGGTGGAGAGAGTTGGCACTGTGCCCCCAGAGTGCCCAGCTGGGAGAAACCACGCTGGACTGACAGGAAAACTGTGTGTATGTGCGTGCGCGAGTGTGTGTGAGTGACAGAGGCTGCTGATTGGAATTGACGTGGGGACTGGATGTGTGTCATGTCTCTGACTGCTCATTTCACCCACTGCCTCAGAGACAGCAGCAGCACTTTACACTCGGCGTGTCATCTAGAATAAAACCCACTCGCCAGCGCACTCCCGCCAAACTGAGCACCGTGTATGTGTGTGTACGCTAAACTTTTAAACTGACTGTGGGTTGGGTTTTGGGTTGTCACAGTTCCAGAATTGGGTTAGTTGATCCCGGTACAAGTGAAATCACTTGATTCTTGATACAGAACTCTGAAGCTAACAGTGAATTTGACAATGAGGTTTTTAAATAACAAGACCCACATTTGTTTATTGTACCCTGCGTTATTAACAATGTTGGCTTAAAGCTTAACTATCTAAGGTTAATATAAGGTAATTGGGGACCTCTCTGGTGGAAATCTGCAATTGCACATATGGATGTATATTTTGTAACGGGCTCAGGCCACTTCCCCGAGTGGATGTATGTGATGATTGTGGAGCGCTTGAAAGAGCATTCAAAGAGAACTCTGTCAAAACATGGTAAAATACAGGTTTTCTGAGGATGTGAGTAAATGATCTACTATTGGTCTTGTCTTCATCAGTATAATGTTGATTCTGCGTTAGACCTACTTTTGGCGCCTGTGCATTAAATGTTAATAATCCAGCCTGATGCCTCTTAAATTATTTCTGGCTTTAAAGTTTAAATCACAGCAGCGCACACATTATATTTTAGCTTGTCTTTTTTTCCTGACTAATGCAGCTTTGTTTCCAAAAATCTTGAAAGTTTTAGGTGTGCTACCATAAGATCAATATAAAAATAAGACATCCTTCTGTCTTCATGACAGTACAACCACGAATAACTGGCAGCTCAGTGTTTAAGACATTTGGTTGATGTCTTCACAAATGAGTTCAGATATTAGCCTAGGTATTACTCGCTCAACATCAGTACACCGTCACCATTCACTCTACCACTTTTAGCCCATCTTTGTTGCATTCGAGGGGGAACCTAAAGTCTTTTCAAACAGGAGATAAAAGCAAGGAGGACTACACTTGTTCCAGCTCGAGCTTACCATTTTACACTACTTAACTAATTCAAGGTATCCGTCCATCCAAAAAATAAAAAAGCTAAGCTTCAAAATAAAAAAGCATTGACTAGGAATATAAATCACTCTTGGGTTATATTATTTTTCTGATTGAACAGAACAATAATACATGATTGCTGATCTGGGCCCAGATTCTCAAAAGCATCGTATTGTGTGTTCACTGGGGTGCCGTTTAAGAATCTTTGGGCTAAGATGCTTTTGGGAAACCCAGCCTTGAACTGCAGTCTGAATGAGCTCACACAGTCACTAACAGAAACAACAGAAGCTATGTGTATCTTAAATGCAGTGATAGAAAAATGGTAGCACACAGATTCCAAATTCGTTGGCTCGACTTAATAAGGCTAATGAAATTAAACAGCAGTCAGCAGCCCTCACTGTTTCAGTCAGCAGGATTGTAGAGTTGGACGATGTAGCAAAAGTATATCACACAACTTTCAGACAACTACATGACACACAGATAATCAGTTATCTGATATCGAGTTCATCTGAGGATTAAGAAGTTGGACAAGATATAAAAGAACAACCAGTACCAGAAAAAAAACCCCATAAAAACTATGAACTTATTCAGGCTTTCACGTCCTGCATTACTGTTAATCCAATGAAACATGACTAATAATGCTTAGCTATAATGTCATACAGTGATAACGGTAGTCATGTTGCTGCAGAGCGTATTACAAACTTCAGTGTTCAAACAATGCACATGCATTAGATGGCTTAATAGAATACACATTCTACACAGCACATGTTTACATCTCCTCAATGCCCATTGTCAGTTCTGCACAGCAATATCATGTCATAATGTGTTGTTACACCCTAGTAATAATAAATATTGTCGTATTGGCCAGTCCTACAATATTGATGCAATACTGTATCAAAGATACATGTACTAGGTTTACAGTAGCATCCTTTTAGTACTAGGAACAGGAATCTGGGACTGTGTAGGAGAACAAGCGTTCAAAACACACACACACACACACACACACACACACACACACACACACACCACTTAAGTCACTGATGAAATGAGAGAGAAGACAATTGCAGTGACATAGAAAGAAACCAAGTAACATTATAAATACTAAACCACAACAAATATTGTATGTCTGTAAGTACAAAATGCTTAGTAATTACAATAACTTCAAATAAAAGTAATAACAATACGTGCATTTCTGGAAAAGGCTAGTTAATCGCCACAGTTCAACATGACCTGCCGAGCTCAATCAAAGTTGCCAAATTTGTCTTGATTTCCACATCGTAATATTTTTTACATTGTTCTCATCATCTATCTTGAAAACCAGCTATTAAGATTCTGCTTCTTTATTTCTTAACGAGAAAGAAAACTATAACAAATTTTGTTATAGTTATTCATCATTGCAGCTGCTCGTGTAACGAGATGTCTTCTTTGTGCAGTCAGAGAAGAATACTAAACTAATTTTGACCTGGTTCCAGCGATACTAGGGATGTAAAAAGACAGTACATGAGACAGTACCGTTAATGTTAGTGTAGCTATATATTAAAATATATAAACCGTTTCTCCCGTGCCAGTCTGACAGTCTCTATGCAAACCGCCCCATAGAACATTTAGCAACTGAACATTCAGCACACTTCCTAGAAAATACAGAGATAAGAATCAAAAATTACTAAAAAACATGATTTTTGGTCCACGTCATCCAGTGTCATTATAGCTGTGACGGTGCGTTGTGACATCATAACATCATGGCGAATTCTTTTGACCTTCAAAAAGACATTAGTTGAAAATGTATGATTAGCTAAAAATCAAGGACATGACCCGTTAAGTCTGAATTGCAGAATTATAGCATGCTCCAAAGCTAGAAAGCTAATACAATACCTGGTATATATGGTAATGGGTTTCTTAATGGGTCTGCGTTTTTTCACTCATGTTAATTTACCACTTATTACTAGTCCAAATTAAAATAGCTTTGGCTCACTGTACTGTATTCTAGCGCTGGAGGGCCAATGACCAGCACAGCTCGAAGGTTTCCCTACCCAAACGCACTCACTACGCCTGGCAGTTCGTGTACGAGTGTAGTCGATGTGTGTTTGAGCATTGTTGTGTTGTGATCCTTCAGAAAAGCGTCCCTAGACAGCAGTATTTTAAAACGCACCTGTTTAGCCCTGTTTTTTTTTTCTTAAAATGGAGAACAATAAAAAACCTGCTGTTTTTGTTGTTATTTTTTTGGCTGATGTTTCATCGGTTCATCTTTGACGTCCCTGGCCAATAAAAAAAATCAGCTTTTCCTTTTTTTTTTTTTTTTTTAATAATTTAGCAACTTGGGCCTCAACTTATCATCATACATGAAAGCACACCTGCTCGTCTGACCTCTTCTCCTTTGCCATTTAATCACTCTCACTGCACTCGTTCATCATCCTTCTCTTTCTTATTTTTCTGCACATGTTAGAGCATCAATCAGAGGCTCAGAGTCTTCACACGTGTGCCTCAGTTCTGCTCCTCTCTCTACTTCTGCAGTACCGTACAGGGCAGTGCGTGTCTGCAGTGCAGGGCTGAAAACTGCTTACTGAAATGTGTTACTGCCCTCGGTGTTAGTTTGAATGTTGTGTACTTAACTCAGCTGAATACTGTCGATTTCCAAGAATAAATATACTTCTAACTGCTTACATTTTATAATATTTTATAATACAATACATACAATAGATACTTTAGATTTTTCTTCTGCTAACCAGTTCCAAAGCAATTTAGCATTTTCATATTTATGATAAATGTAAGTTGTTAATTGTAAGGAAAAAAATAAATAAAATAATATTATTCACATGTTTATAACTGCAGGAATCTGTTCTGTTTGTTTGTTTATTTGTTTATAATAAAACAAATACACATTTAAACTCAATATAAAACAGTTGCTTTTTTCAGATAAACAAACATTACTATAATATTAAAACATGTTCCTGATATTCCTGGTCTACACTGAACCAGCTTGACTAGGACTCAAACAGTGTGTCTATTGACCTTGGTATTACACTGTGCAGGTCACTTGGGGTCTCCTTTTTGTTGCCATAACCTGCCAACTCTTAAAAGAATGTCTCAATACAAGTCCTTTGCTATCAGTTGTGCCACATGACACCAGAGTTTTACGGTGAGGTAAATACTTGTTATGCAATGATTTTAAAGGTTTCAAACAGAAACTCATCCCAGAATACTTTATTTACTGGACTTTACTTATTACTTATTACTAGTCCAAGTGAAAATAGCTTTGGCTCAGTGGACCACATTTTCTAGATGTACTGACAATGTATTTACAAAAGGCAGCGTTCTAGGATAAAGTGGTGAATATCTTGTATTTATTACATTATTTTATAGGACAGTCATATAATTGGCTTGTACATAAAAGTTCATGTTGTAGGTCCATGAATGTAGAAAATGGAACTATGTTAATTTGTCTTTGTTTAAGGGCCAATACCACTAATTAGTCACTGCAGCACAACTGCTGCATCACACTTCAGCCAAAACAAAGAAAATATTTGTTAAAACATTGACTCATGTACATATGTTTGAATATAGCTTTGTTTTTCTTTCTGGCTTTACTTTTAATTGAGTAAGACAAAGTAATTATACTTTAGCTTTTTTTTGTTTCTCTGTAATATCACAGTGTTTTTTAAAGTATATAAGATTGTCACCTCAGGAGTCCACAGTAACTAGGCTTATTAGTTTATGAGCTGCTTTTACACCTAGTCTGTTTGCATAAGTTTGAACCAGAGTTCAAGTTTTTCCAACATTTGTGTCTTTTTCATTTGTATCGGATGGTTTCAACAAATTAGACTATTAGCGCTTGTTTATTGGTCAGAAATTTAGCAGGGATACAAGCGCTCTGGTACAAACATTCGAGCCAAAAACCTCCCAACGCTGCAAAGACATACTAATAATACTAAACCTTACTTGATAACTGCTCCATGATTGGCTGGTCAGTTTGAATGTCACTGATGCAATACATGTAATGCAGAACTAATTCTTCATTGCTGGTCCTACAGTATCTGTGAAACGTCAGATAAAGCAGGCAGGTTATGTGGACAGTACAGCACTGACCGCTCCTAGAAGAAGAGGAAAACATGCTGTGACGATGAATTCCCTCAGAAAAAAACATCTTCATTAACAAAGCGAAGTGAGACCTGCGGGGTGAGTGAGTTAGACAAAACGTTTGATGGGTCCGCACCAAACAACGACGTGAACCTGGTTTAGTAACAGCTGCAGCAGTGTCCATGTACAGTGGGACTAAATGTTAAACAGAATTAGTACATTAACTGTGTGTGTGTGTGTGTGTGTGTGTGTGTGTGTGTGTGTGTGTGTGTGTGTGTGTGTTGGTGTGTATACACTCTAAGTAGTCGTTGGCTTTAAAACAAAATGACATGGAAGTCGTCCGTCATCTGTGTAGTCCACAATTAGCGCTCACTAAACTCCTTTTATGTCCTCATACAGTCCGAAGCCAAACTCTGCCTTCAGACCCGTCATAACACACCTCAGTGTGAGCGCCGCGGCTAAAAACTGATGATTCACTATGATAATTGCATAATCACCAGTTGTGGTAATTATAATTGATGAGTGCATAATTGCTAATTGCTAGTCTTTATTGGAGCTTTTCTACCTCCGTCTCTCTCTGCTGCTCTCTCTCTCTCTCTCTCTCTCTCTGCCTTTGTGACGATCTGTCTGTCTGCATCTCTGTCTCTCTCTCGCTCTGTGTGTGTGTGTGTGTGTGTGTGTGTTTTGTGTGTGTGTGTGTGTTTTGTGTGTGTGTGTGTGTGTTTTTTTTTCTGCCTCTCCATTTTGTTCTCTGTGTCTTTAACACACTTTTCTCCAGTAAAGATGCCACAATTGATTTTTCTTCCTCAACCCACACACGGACCCCTTATGTGCCACAACACTCTCTCACTCTCTCTGTCTTTCCCCCTCTCTTTCTCTCCCACTTTCTCTCTATCTCTCTTTCTCTCTGCTTTTCTATCCTTTTTCATTCTTTATCTGTCACTCTCTCCCTGTTGCACTCTCCTTCTCCCTGTTTCTCTCTTCCTCTCGCTCTCCCTCTCTGTAACTCTCTTTATCTCTCACTTTCTCACTTTTCTCTCACTTTCCTACCCTCTCTCCCTCCCTTTTGTTACTCTCTCTATCTCTCTGCCTCTTACTCTCTCCTACTCTCCCAATGCCTCTCTCTCGAACTCTATCCCACTCTCCCAATACCTCTCTCTCTTATTCTCTACTCTCCCTATCCCTCTCTCTTTCACTGTATCCTACTCTCCCAATCCCTCTCTCTTTTACTCTATCCTACACTCCCAATCCCTCTCTCCTATTCTCTACTTTTCCAATTCCTCTCTCTTTCACTTTATCCTACTCTCCCTATCCCTCTCTTTCTTATTCTCTCCTACTCTCCCAATTCCTCTTTCTCTTACTCTATCCTACTCTCCCAATCCCTCCCTCCTATTCTTTCTCCTCCTCTCCCACTCACCGTCTCTCTCTCTCTCTCTCTCTCTCACTTTCTCTCTCTCTCACTCACTCTGTAGGTTACTCTGTCTCTCACCCTCTCTGTCTCTTTCTCTCTCTCTCTCTCTCTCACTTTCTTTCTCTCACTCACTCACTATGTTACTCTGTCTGTCACCTTCTCTCTCTCTCTCTCTCTCTCTCTCTCTTTCTCTCATATGAACCCACTCGGGCCATTCCCATTAAGCACAACTTGAATGAAGAATGGGATCAGGTCTTTAGCACTTTTCATTGTCATTCATTTGATTTTTCTCACTAATTGGAAATTAGAGGAAATGACTGCTGAGTGTGTTTTATGTAAAACTAATTATTCTTTTTCACTCCTTTGAAATTTGGCACATCCCAGCCTTCGGCGCTGTCAGAGGAAACAAGTCATCTGTCCTTTGAAGCCAGAATTAGCAAGTACCTGAAGTAACAGTGCTGCCCCCCCCCCCCACCCCCCCCCACAAGCAAACTTGAGGAACAAGTCACTGTGATTTCCTTGCTAACATTTGATTGAAGAGCACCTCACCAAATCCACCTCACAAATCCACAGTTCTGCTCGTCATTTGTCTACATCACGTAAATGTAGGAACATATGAATGTTACAGGTTACGTTAATAATAAATGTTACATTAAACCTTCATATAGTTTGGTAGCCCCTAGTCAAAGTATGGGCTCACTTCTGCACGTTTACTGTTTATCTGCTGAATTTAATGTATTGAAATGAAAAACATAAAATGTGTTACGGCACATTCTTTATATCATGCTATGTTTTTTACCTAGAAAATGTCATTTGATTTGGGAGGCATGCGGACTATGTTAGGTATTACGTAGTTACAAAATGAATTACATTAACATTCAGTTCACATTCTGTATCAGCAGGTCTGTCCTTTTTTTCAGAACTGTAGCAAAAACATACGACACATCACAAGCGTCTTATTAATAAAGGATTTCAAGTGAAAGTTCAGAATCCACACTTCTGACTGAATTTGACACTTCTGACAGAAAGTGAGAAATAATGAATATAACGTTCTAACCTGCTCTTGTCATTAGTGGCGATAATTGCAGCTGCGATAGAGGTTAAATGAATAAGAGCACTAAAAGAGGCCAGTGACATTTCCCTTTGAATCACAGTCAAAGACATTTCTGTCCTTTTCAGCCAAAACAGCATCATCTGCACTGCTTTCAGCTCCGGACTTTATTACAGTTAGTAATCGGGCTGCTTTGGTGGACCTGAGGTAATCCCAGGTGGATTAGAACTGCAGAGAAGAAGACTTCCAATAATAGGCATGCACCATATCAGGGGAGCTTTGATGAGGAAATGTACCAGGAGAGGATCTGCATACAAAGCATACATGTGTGTGCGCGTGTGTGTGCGTATGTGTGAGTTTAATGATTGATGTCTTGGCTGCTGGGCTCAGACAGGTTAATGGTGTGATTGTGGAGGTAATCTCTATGTTCTCTCGTTAGGAGATGATGAAGGACTGTGTGAGGTGGGTGTCAGTCTAAAGCAGAGTAAGCATGTAACACCCCCCCCCCCCCCCCCCCCCCCCCCCCCCCCACACACACACACACACACACACACCAGCGATCGACGTGCTCTGTGATTAGGAAGATGTTAATAACAATAATGAGGATGATGATGATGTTACAGAAAGACAGACTTTACTGAGGTCTCAAATGCTCTGCTTGTATAATGAACATCTATTTCCTTTCCTGAGCATCAGTCTAAACTAGGACTGTTAATTCAAGTAATTTGTGTAGTAAATCATGTTTAATCATATTTTGCATAGCAAATTGCATTTAATTAGTTTGTGTAGTCGGCCATAATGCATGGTGTTATTTTGTGTAGTAAATCCTGATAAATTGTTTTATTTTTTATAGATAACCAGTCTTAATTGCATTAGTTTGTGTAGTAAATTGAAATTAATAGCATTATTTTTGTGTAGTTAAGCATGATTACATTCAATTTGTGAAGGTAATTGCTGCTTATCACACTATTTTGTATAGTAAATCATGATTAATCATATTTTGCATAGCAACTTGCATTTAATTAGTTTGTGTAGTCGTCCTTCATGAATGGCATTATTTTGTGTAGTAAATCATCATTAATTGTATTCATTTTTATAGTTAACCAATGATATTTGCATTATTTTGTGTAATATGTCAGAATTAATGGCATTATTTCATGTAGTTAAACATGATCATTTCCATTACATTTGTGAAGGTAAATGCAGCTTATCACACTTATATATATATGTAGTCACATTTAAATGCACTTATTTGTGTAGTTCAAGATAATTTATGCAGTTAGTCGCATTAAATTTATAGTCAGTCATGAATAATCGCACAGATATGTACATTTGCATATTTGATTGTGATTAATCACATTATTGTGTAGTTAATGGCTAATGTTTCTAATTGCATTTAAAAAGCAGTGCTTTGAGTTATAGCTGTGTGATTGGACAAAATAAGCTTATTCATTATTCTTTTTCATTATTATTTTCATATGCATTATGAACTTCAATAACAGTTTGAATTATCAGTATCAGTAAGTGTCACTTGTGCAGTCATATGTAAACATTTAGGTAGTCCTGGTCAAATTGCATGTTTTGTTAAAGAAAAAAGACCCTGCACTGAATTACAGTGCATTTAATATTTTGGAAGAAGTAAAGCATAAATTGTGGCACATACCAAAGTTATGGCAGTTATTATATTACTTTTATTATTTCCAGTATGTTATTTTCAGCTATTACATGTGAATTGTGCTCTAAGTAATTAAAAAAAAGACATATTGTCCTCAGCATGTAACGTATTTTCACTTACAAATTCAGCAAGACTTGAAATATATGTAATTGAACTTGGGAGTGTTTAAACTCATATATTACATATGTAGAGGGGAACTTTAGCTTTTCAGTTTTACTGTTGCGTTTGCTGCTTGTTGGCTTTTCTGAACGTCACCTGTGAGCACTGTCCAGTGTGCCCTGCCGAAGGTGCAGGAAATGTTGCTTTTAAAGTTGTTTCATTTAAAAACCATATAGTCTGTCATAGCGACTGGGCTTCAGCCTGCACTTTTGTTTTGAAGTGGTTTGAAGTGTCAGCTTTGGAAAGTGAGTAAACGCTGTTGATAAAAAATGTAGTAGTTAATTATTTTTGATAAAAAGGTTGACAGCCCTAATTTAAAAACATGTTGTATTTGCAGTAACATGAACAAGTATGTACAACAGACATGTTTATCTACAATATGCAATTTACAGTATGCTTTATTATAAAATGAGATGTTATATTTAAGTCTAAACAACCAAAATGCAACATAGCAGATAGTATCTAATATAAAATGACACATAAGCCTCAACAACTAGTACACTATTACATTTTTCCATATTTAGCATGTTCACTCGTTAACTTTATCTTTAACTTTAAGTTCCTTTATAAAAAGATACGACTGGTGATATTTAATGGGAGCGGTTAATTGGTTGCTGACTCGTTATATTTCTGTGTCTGCTGGTGAAAACACGCACATTCACATTTACAGGGTTTTGTTTTTGTTCTCGACGTGTGGTGGCCCTTGTGCTGATGTAGCAAGTGAACGTGATGTCCTGGAAAGAGAGGGGAGGGGGGGAGAGCGAGCGAGTGAGAGAGAGAGAGAGCAAAAAAAAGACAGAGAAACACTATTGCTTTCAGACAGGGAAAGCAGGAGACTATTGTATCTGTATTGATTGGTGTAGTGTCTCTCCATTTTAACATGAACTCCATGAAGCACCAGTGAGCCAGAGTGATGGCAGGCTCTTATCTTTAAGATATTTTAGTGTGCATGATGCTGGCATTATGATACTCCAGGGACAATAGCTCTTTACTGTAAATTCAAAATGTCTCTCACACATATAATCATAATCATTTACATTTAGTCTCTCTGGGTTCTTGACATTCATTAGGATGCAGAACTTTCAATTTAAAATTAGGACAACATGTTGGTTTATTTTGTTCTGCAATTTTTTATTTGAAATTTTATTTATTTTATATATATATGTGTGTGTGTGTGTGTGTGTAATACAGTAAGCAGTAGTTTTACATACACCAGTGTGTTTATTTAAACCTCTATAAGCTTTTGCTTGTGGAACCCAGTATTATCTAAAGTTATTATCTAATACCTGCTTTGACTGCTCAGTACTTCATTAAGCTAAATCAAGATTGCTGCTGAAGGAATTGAATAAATTCATACCATGTCTGGGCATCCAGGAGAGAACTAAACTTTGTTCTTTAAACTGAAGCTCAAGATATTATCTACTTCTTTCTAAATAAGATATTCAGGCTACTTTGGATTGTATTTATGCTCATTTACATCTGTTCCAATGATAGTTATTACTGATGAAAATACACTTATTGCTTTTAAACAAGGAGCTTAGGCGCCTTGTACACAGTAGTGTGTATACATATAGGTGTGTGTGTGTGTATGTTTTAACTTAGATAATGCTGATTTTCACATATAGAAGCTCTTTGCTATTCCACTCTTTAATCCACAAGGCACATCCACAAAGTGGCCTCCAAAACATTGCCATTGTGTGGTCTGGGGCGCTCTCGCCCACGTATCCACAGGCACAGGTGCCCTCTCCATGGGGCCAGGTGGCGGTCCATTCTGCTCGCCCGCTCTCCCCCTAATGAACCCGTAATTGGTTTGAGGCCCCCGCGGAGAGGAGAATAGCAGGGGTGACGGTTTGGTGGGAGAGAGCCTGCACGCATGCTGACCTGCCTGCTCCCAGCTTTGTGCGCCAGTTCTGTGTCTCTGACTATATTTCTGCTCGCTTTAATGCCACGCTGCTTGTATTTAGGCCATATGCTGTATGGAAGGGGTTCCTGAGTCGAGATATATGTTGAGAAGTGTTCCGCTGAGAGTGAAAACTTTAAAGGGACATACGTGAATTAAAAAACAGTGTGTTTAGTTCCTGTTGATCAGGGTGCAGATTATGTGTGTAAGGTTGTTCGTTTATAATTGGAAGACATGTGGTGTGAAATTCGCAGTGATTATGTTGCGTGTGTAATTGTGCAAATTGTGAGATTAGCTTTTGGCCTAAAACGTATTTCGTAAGAAACATTTTTTGCAGAGAAGTACGTGCAGGAGATTGTAGGTGTAGGTGTTAATAGTGTTATAACATTCCAGCATCAGGAAACGTTTTGCAACACATTCCCTCAAAGTGCCTTTACAACAACCTTCACAGGCAGGTACATGCATCTGTTTAGTATAAGGTATCATCACATCAGGTATCATCACATCACATTTTGTGTACATTTACAGTCTAATACGCTCCTTTTTCTTAAAAGTCACTGTTTAAAATATTATAAATCTCAGTCATATATAAAACCAAAAATATATGTATGTATAAAATGATTTGAATATGATGCTAGTAGTTCTACACACAAAGTACCACACACCATACACACATAATACTAAACATGAATATAAACTCAATTAACCATATATAAACATTCTAAATAAAAAACTAAAAATCCATAAACTATAAGAATGTCTAATACACATGAGGCATTGCTTATATTGAACATGGGTACAGTGATGAATTTACAGTTGGCAAAGCAAAAACCAAAAGCAAGAAGCGTGTAGAGTTGTTTTTAGTTTAGTAGCTAAGCTAAGCTAGTCGAGTTTAATACTTGACTATTGAGATTAAAATATTCTGGAAAATGCCACAAATGCCACATTCCTTTCCACTGGGATGTGATGGATTTCTGTCTACATCCTACAGTTGCATCAAAACATTTGCACACCACTGGTCAATTTTTTTTTATCAGTATTGGAGAAACAACTACAAGTAATTATCAAATAAAACCACAAAAACATAATATTACATGTGATTTCAAACTATTGAACAGGATTTTAATATACTTTAGTAAGGCTGGGGGTCAATACCACCTCTGTCGTGTCTTAAAAAAGTTAAGACCTAGTCTAACAGGGGCCAAGAGTTGAGACTGTACCTTAATGTGAGCGAGACTGATGTCCAAATGCGAGTCAGCGTGCTGGTAAATTGTTTTTGAACGATAGTTTCAAAAGACATCGATGGCTGAGTCCAAGACTAAAATAATAATAAAAAAAGTCTGAGATTAGATTTGAGTGCCGCAGCCCTATTCTGTAGGGTCTTAAGTGACCTCATCTCTGTGTTGCAGGTGGTTGCTTTGAGCCAGCGCAGTAAAGAGGCAGAGTCTGCATTTCTGGGAGTTTACAAACAGCTGATTGAAGCCCCAGGTGAGTCACACACCTGCACACACGCACACACACATGCACAGACAAGCAAACATTAGCTTTACCCCAGATGGACATCAAACCTCCTACACGCGTATTAGACCAACACTAACGCTGGTGACCCAGTCAGAGGAGACTCAAGCACAGACATGACACGTCCTACTGAATACCCCATCAGTTCAGGAGGTTTGAGATCAGTGTGGCCTCAAGCCCACATGCCAGTTCCGCTGTACGGATAGAGGAGTGGAACTCGTTAGTCCTTCGGTGGGCTAGCCTTTCCGACTTGGGCTCTGTTTGATTGCGGTGGACTAATTAAAGCCCAGCTGGGGGATGTAGAGGCCTCCACCTGATGAGACCACTGGGGAAAGAGAACGAGAGCGAGAATGCATAAGACATGGAAAGAGGACAAGACCGTGTGCATGCAGAAGGTGGGACGGGAAAGGAAGAAAAAGAAAAGGAAAAGGCACAGAAGGTGAGAGAAGAGGGAGACAAAGCGGGGTTAGAAAGCAGGCGAGGGCGTCACAAGGGCCGATGACAAGACCAGAACCTACTGTTTACAGATTCAATGAATAGGTGATGGAAACTGCTGCCAAAGAGATGGTGATAGAACGGCTGACTTTTAAAGGTCTCCTTGATGCGCCCCGCTCCAGATTGTGCCGCACGCAAGCTTGGAATGAAGCGATTTCTTTTATAAGAAGTGTCGCTCTTTGAAGACTTATTCGGCTCGAGTCTCTGACCTATCCCTCTGCTTATCAAGGGGCCACGGTAATAGGGAGAGCGAGCGAACGCGTTCTGGCGGCTGTATTTTTGGCTTCAACAAAAGGCATTTTTCATGGCATTCTGACTTAACAGGGCACTCTCTGGGAGGCCAGCACCCGGCTTCTTGAGCAAGACACATACAAGAGCCCTCGTAAATCATTTGTGTTGCGGTGTTACAATTGGAGAATAAAAATAAACTGCGGGAAACAAGTGCAGAGGTTGGCGGGTGACGCAAGAGCACTTTAATTGCTGCTCTGCATTGAAAATAAATTAGATATGGCAAAAAGGCTTTTCTTGCCGATTTTGCAAAATACATGAATGTACTAAAGCTTTGGGGTATGGGATTAAATCAGGTGATCCTGGACCTTTCCTAGGGTTTAACTGGACTGGCCTGAACGTGTTGCCTTAAACATAACAATTAGAAACACTGAGTAATAATTGATTAAGCATAGAGAAGGGTGGGTGAAGTCCATAAGTCCTTAATGTAATGGGCTGCGTTGGCTTTCCTAACAGTAGTTTCAATACCTAATATCTTCACAGAAAACAATTTCACTAAATTGCTAGATGAGTTGTTTCTGGCCCTTCCTTGTGCCAGGTGATGGTGATGCAAATCTCCCCATACCTCTACCCCTACCAATGAACCAGACCTATCTTCCTATCCCCATACCCCTACCAACCAGTCAGTTCTGTCCCCTCAGCCCCATATCCCTACCAATAAACCAGCCCATCACCCGACTGAGAAAGGAGGCGAGAAGCGTAATATCTTGTGTTATCTTTTTTCTGGGACCCAAAATTCCTGGTGGCACCCCGATTTAGCTTTATGAACTATAAAGAAATAATAACTGTATGACATTTTGGTATGTAAGAAATAAGGCCTGACAGTTATGAACATTTTGATACCCATAACTACTAAGAGGCCAAAAATTCAGATTTTAATTTTATACAGGTGTTTTTAAACCGTGTTTTACAGACTGGTATGGTTGGCATCATCTGTAAATGGTCAAAGTAATAGATATATTGTAGCACTGGGGTAACACATATTTACCTCTTTTCTTTCTATTATTTAGCCTGGATTGGTGTCAAACAGTTGAATGGTGCTGTCCCTCTGTGTTAAGGTTGTGAGGTCAAATCCTGGCAATGCTGTAAATAGATTTTTTCAGCAACAGTCAGTGTAGACCTGTTTTATCGAACAAATGATATGTCTGCTGTAGGATGAAATTAAGTGAAGGTACTTATCAAGCATATTTATGTATGATTATGATTACGGACCATGCTGAGACAGGTTAGTTTATAGCTTCTTTGATTGCATATAACAAATGACAGTGTTTTGATTTGCTGGTGATAATGGTTCTATGTCCGGTGTCACCCAGAGAGAGACGCATTCTCTTTTTGAGTCTTGATTCCTTTTAGTATTTTTTGGCCATTCTACTTTCACCCTGATGTAAGGGTCCTAGAACAGGATTTCTCTGAAGGTATTAAAAAAGTGTAAAAGATGGTACATACATAAAACAGCACTAGGAATGTTGAGCTTTCTGACAGAGGCAGCTGTCATTTGTTTAATATAGTGCCTTAAACTCTGAAATAGAGCGCCCCAGTGACTTCCGAACAGCTTGAAAGTTACTACTCGTGAACTCCCCAAATTTGTGGTTGCTGTGGCTGCTCCACTTTCTGCTAAAGGACACTGAGCTTAGCGTGGCTTGTGTACAGTACAGAGGAGGACCCCATGCAAACGCAGGCCAAGGTCTCCACTTCAAAGAGCCATGCAAATGGCCGTAAGCCTCGAGGCTCAGATGTGAGCGAGGCCGTGTGATGAGAGCCTAACCTAGCACCTGACCTGCCAGAGCGCTGTCCCAACGACTAGAGGCATCTTTTCATCTGTATCGACCCCTGACGGAACCCGCCATCTGCGAGGTGAGCCTGTTGTCTACCACAGCCTATTTATCAGTGCCGTTTTCTGGCTCTGCGCAAGGTCACCCCCTCCATGCATACACCCCCCTGCTTGTGGGAAATGGACCGCTCCAGGTGCGTTAAAGGACAGTAACCTGGCTTTAGTCCCCATAGCGTGCACTTTTCTCCGAACTGCACATGCACACGTAGGCACACGCGCATACACACACACTCACACTCTTGCCTGCAGACAGACACACACATGTGCTCACAGACACACACACACACGTTGTTGGCTTTTGCAGCAACAAACAGTCGACCTCATGTATTTTTAATCCACTGACAGACCCAATTATTCTTTACACGCCCAGCTCGTTAATCTTAATGCAGTTATTACTATTCTTCAGCAGAAGTTCTTCGCCTCTCTTATTCCACCTGAGAGTCTCCTCTCCCTTCTTTGTCAATGAAACCTCAAAGGCAAGCTTTTCTTGCTTATTTTGAACGCTGTGTTTTTCTCAGTGGAACAAATCTAAAACTGGTCACGTTTAAACAGTGTAAAACGGTTCGAAATCATTTGTCATTCATATATATATATATATATATATAATCTGTAACATTGACTAGTACAATGCAGTACAATGGTTTTTACAGATTGTGTTGGTCCGGTTCAGTTTTAAAACCTATTACAGTATTTTGTCTCACATTAAACACTAACTTGCCACTGTTTTGCTGCGTGGAACAATATTGACTTTTCTTTCTATAAAAGACTGTCTGCAAGTATGCCCTCAAAATTTCAATATTTAATGAAATTAAAGGGAAAAGCTACCCCATAATCACTTTATCTGTTTGTTTAATGATTTCTTGTTAAGACCATTAAAAGCTTAATGTTTTGTCACTTTGGTTTTGGCTCAGGAGTGTATATACACTAAAACACCAAAAGGTATCATGGGCAGGGTTCACAATAGCTCCTTAGAGAACACAGCAGGAGCAAGCCGGCTTGTTTTTGGTAAAAACGTCAAATGCAGAAAAAAAGAAATAAAAAGAATCGGCTCCTCCTTGGCATGCCTACCCTCAGCTCACATCTGCACATTAACAACTTACCAGCTTTCTGTGGGTATAAATGAGAGCAGGGAAACAAGGGTCAAGTGTGCCTTATGAACCCATGCCCACACTGTGTCTGCTGCATAACAGTGAAGAGTTATGCAGGCAAGCTACTACAGCACAGAAACATAACTTAAAATAGCAACATTTAGTTTTACTTTTGATTTCTGGCCTTGTTCTATCAATCACATCCTGGAAAACATATTGACTAGGGACTGCACCTAATCTCAGCTGTCCTGCTCCTAATTCTGCTGCTGTGTGTAGGTTCAGTGGTCTGTTTTCATAAAACGCATTTCAAGCACTCATCTATATGACACATAATCATGTCCTCGCAATGAGAATTTAACTGTAAAAAACATTCTATTATTACGAGTTTTACTTGCACCATGCTCTAATATTAGTGACCAAAAGAAACTGGCAGTTTATAAAATAAGAGTGCAGGCGCAGCAGGGTCTCCAGTTTAGCCAGTGTCTAGCAAGTTAGCTGGCTTACTTAAACGGGTGAACACTGTCTGCAGCTGTTGAACACAATTTTATGTATCTGGTTACTGTAGGCTTTCTGCAATTTCTGTAGTTTACACTTAATCCAGGTCACTTGCCTGCACCCATACATTGCCACAGACTGTCCACTACAGGTGCCACATGTCTACTCCTCCACTGCCCAACTCCCGGTGTCCCCACCAATCTGTACCCCTTCACCACCACCATCTGTACCCCTGACCTTTTAGACCACTTAAAGAGCTTTAAGGCCAGAGACCAATGAGTCGTTTTGGCATCATTCATGCTGTGTAGCCACTTCAGAGGAGTGTGGTCCAAACAAAGGCTGAAAAGGTGGCTTAAACAGTAATACCATTCTATTTTGATAATGCTATACTTGGACACATGCACAGCCTGATAACGTACAGCACAGTACTGTCCTCTCCTGGGACAATTGGTCTCTAAAGGACCACCATAGAGGACTACTTTTACCCAAATGAAGGACTGCTGGCACTGCTTCATCCACAGGACTGGATCTGGAACGTTGTTTAATCAGATTGGGCATTGCACTAATGTGGTCCTGATAAGCACTGTAATATTGTAATAACAGTAACACTGCTATAATAATATTCACAGTTTTTAATCAATGCATCCTAAATGTAAACCCAGATATAGCTCCTCTACTTTTCCAATGACACATCTTGCCAGGTTCACCATGAGCTCCACCCATCGACATCATAATGTCAGCCAAGTTAGCAACGGTATGTGGCCATGGGTACTGTCATCGAGACATTGGGCTCCAGTCATTGTGTGAGTCCTCCATTATTCCCATGATCATCTCATGTTCTTAGACTTAGAACAAGTGCCTGGACTTGGTCTTGGGCTAGAGCGCAGGTTCTGAACCTCGTTTTCCGTAGGTGGTCGCAAGTGACTTACTATCTGACATTTCCGCCATGATGCATACTGCAAATTCCCTGCCAGTGAAAATAGTCCATGGACTGGCCATGGGATTGTGATGAACCACTTGGAAAAGCACAACCACTGCATTTTGGAACAGCTATGTTCCGTTTTTTTGTATTTCTTGCAGGATAAGACACCTTCGGTCTGAGTGGATTGATCACGTTCCAGCAGATCTCACAAGGGAAACAGTGTCTCACCACACAAAAACCAAGTCCTCAGCCCCAAGTCCTCACAACCTTGCAACTTGGAAATGTGTACCCTTCAAGGACCAAGCAAAACTCACAGCACTTTAAATGTTGGGACCTAACTCTATATCCCATGCCAGCTGTGGGAACCTCAGCTGATTCATCCCAAGATTAGGACTAATCACCACATAGACTCCCAACTCCCAGCTCTCTGCATCTGCTCCAGATCTGGGTCCCAACCCAATTGTCATTGACTCAGCTGGGACATGGGGAGAAGAGCGGAGAGGAGACAGGAGGAGGTTGTCCACGAGGAGTAAACTAAAAATTATTTGGTTCATTGTAACCCAGATGATAAGGTCTGTTCAGGTGTTTGTGACACAGGTCTTGGTAACTGCAGGAGGCTTTTTTTGTCCGAGATGCTTTCAAGGGCGTAGCTGCGGCCCTCTGTGAGATAGGACCTAATTTGCCATTCCATTTGCTGGAATTGCTGCACTGGCAATCCCTCACCAATCTTAAACACAACCTGCATTAGTCCACACTAAAGCTTTTGCACAACTGCAAAGGGGTTTTATCATTGCCTGGGTGTGGAGTCTTCTTGAGGTATCAATCCAGCAAGTGAAATGAACCTTGTGGATGAGGAACAGGGAAGCCCAGGTAGAAGAAATTGATAAGTGGCTCTAAAGCATGGCTTGATCTTCATCCTTGTGAACATCACCTCCTGTTGCTAACACCACAGACCAACCAGAGCCTGGCATTGTCTCTCCTGAGTTGCATGAGGGAAAGGATTAGCGTCTTTCTGTAGAATCTCAGGTTTTGGTATGAGTGTGACTAAGTTTACAGTTCTTTCACAGTTCTTTGTGGCAGACAGAAGCGAACAAGGTGTTTTTTATTGTTCTTAGTCATCACTCTCAAACAAAGAACAGAAAAAACACAGTTCAACAAAAGCAAACAGGTCTCAACTTGGCTTTTGAGCTCTGCTTTCTCCTTGGCACATCAAACACGCTGAGTATAAATAAGATCAGGGATACAAGGTTCAGGTGTGCCTTATGAGCACTAAGACAAACATGCCCACAGACTGCCTCATCCCACTATAAACCACCCCTCAACCTGCTAGATGTTGCAAGTATTTGGGGAATAAGAGGAATAGGTCTAATTCACTAACCACTCCTAAGAAGCAACTTCTTAAAACCCACATGTGCAATTTACACCGCGATTCTGACATTGTTTACTGATTTCTGATTTGTTCTTATGTAACAACACAACCTGTGCACTTTAGAGCACCATGGTGCAAACAGTTCTGTGGTTTAATGAATCATAAATCTGGCACAGACATAGGACAATCTTAAGAAGTATCTTATATTGGTGAATGGGGCCCAATGTTATTAAGTGATAACGTGTTTTAATTATCTGTTCAACATCATTTGCATGTGTTTCCTTAAAGTTTGAAAAGTAAGTCTTGATATTCTGAACTTTTCATACTTTTGAGCATATGCAAAACAAAAATCTTCCTTCCTGCTATATGTGATAGAATCAGGATTGTAATTAAAATAACTATAACACTTTTATTCAAGTTATGAAAAAAATTGATCTTCACTGTTTAGTTTGAAGATCGATTCTTAACAGCATTGAGGTTAGGATATGATCCAAGCTTTAGAGTAATTTAATAAGTATTTAGTTAAATGTAAGTAAGCATTTACTGTGGAGCATCCAATTAAAGCATTAACAAGACTTCCCTTTATTAGTGATGTTAGAGGTGTTTAATGGCACGTGTTTGCATTCTGGGTCCGAAGAGTGCGCCTGTGTGTGGCCTCGGAAAAGCCTCCTTTAAACTAGGTTAGATGAGTGTCGTAGGGTCTCTGCCGGCTGCGCCAGTTCATCTCTTGTAAGGTATTGACGAAGTTCATAGGAAGCATGCCGCTCTTCTGTTTATCTACAAAGAGCAGGGTCTTACTTTCCTTACTGGAAGAGGAGGACAGCTGGAAGTGCTGATGCTTTCTTTACTGTCTACACACTAATCTCCCCCCCCCCCCCCCCACCTCACTGTGGCTGATGTCAACAGAAATCTGCCACTCTGTGATGGCTCCCCATTTCCATTCTCTCATGTTTTTTCTTGCTTTTTTTCCTGTTTTGTCAGCAATTATTTAATCCCCGATCGCTCAACTGAGTATAATTACAAAATACAACTGTAAAACAGATGTACAGAACATAAAAATGTGTGTGTGTGTGTGTGTGTGTGTGTGTAAAAAAGAGAAAACAGTAGGGGGGATTCAGAGGAAAAAAAGAGTATGTTATGGCTGAAACGCCCATGAAAGACATTTCAAGGCAAGCAAAGATAGTGAATACTGAGAACTTGCTCTCTCTCTTTCTCTGACTGAATAGGGCTTATGTTTCTCTCTTTGTTAGTCATCAATACAGCCTTCTCTGATCAGACTCGCTATACGTTGTATGGAGTGTGTGTTGGTGAGATGCGACCTATTGTTTACTTTCAAAATACAAGCAATTCACTGGTCCTCTGTAGTGCTGTTGGGAGCGTCCCAGCTCTCCGACTGTTGCTGACAGACCGTACCGCCGCACTTCTCTTCCTGCCCTCCAGTCCCGGCAGGCATCCCTGGGAGGATTCCCGTATATAACACAGCCCTTGGTTATGTGTTTTCTTTTCGCCGCCGCCATAGCTGTGCCCCGCAGTCATATGGCTGCCTTCCATTTTCGGCTCCCGCTTTTCCGCCTCCTTATCAGAGTAAAGAGGAGAGAAGTCAAATTAGAATCTCATGAGGAGCTCCCCCTCCTCCCCCCCTTCCCCTGCTTCCCTTGTTGTCAGAGAGGCAGAGAGCGAGAACGAGATAGATAGAGAGAGTCTGTCACTCAAAGCGATGCAGGAAGGGTGTCTTTTGTAGCTGCCTCACCTGGAGAGGGCCGTCTGGGCCGTTGCCGGGGGCGTAGCCGTAAGACAGGAACTGCAGGTGTTAGCTCTGCCTCTCCCTGCGTTGTTATGCTTCTCCATCCCCGCGAGGTACTCGCTCTCACTGTCTCTCTCTCTCTTTCTCGTTCTCTGTCTCTCCCTCTCTCACTCCCCGCGGCTCTCTGTTGCTCTTTTCATGTCAGTCGAGAGCTTTGGCTACGCAGGAAACGAGTGCACCGAGACAGATAGTAGTAGTAAAGGCTAAGTTTTACAGGAGAGAGCTACTTTGAGGCGAGTTTAGCCGCTGGTCGGAGACCAGGCTGCTCCTAGTCAGAGCCTTGAACGTGGACAGGCCACCGAATCACCAATGCCTGTGTTACACTGCTGGCTAGTGGTGGCCAGCAGTACTACGGATGGGTTCAGCAGGTGAAGCAGCGCGTTCGGCTCCCTAGAATTTGAAGTTCAATTTCATTTTCATTTAATGCATTAGACAGCAGGAAGACCTACTTGCCAGTGCACCACGGGGTTTGATTTGTTACGAGAGTTGAAAACTCTTAGAGAAAGTTAGCAAATCTATAGCGGTATTGAGGAAAAGACTTGACACACCAGTTTTGTATCCGTGTAACTTGAAACAAAAGTTAACTAGGGCTAGTCGAGCACATCAAAAAGTGTTTAATTGTACCTTTTCAACCAAAATACTTCTGCTTTTGCAACTTTTGCCTTTTTCGAATTTCAAAGGCAAGGCTTGTCTTTTGGGACGCACTTGCTAATGGCCACCCGTTTCATCAGTTTTTCCAGGTTTTTTCCAAGCATTTTTTTTCCTCATAATTGGGCGTATTTTAGAGGATATTTCATCATAGAACAAATGAAATTCAAAGACCTGAGTGTGTGTGTGGTTTTTTTTTCCTGTATGTGTGATATTGTAGCAGGAAGAGGGATTGGAGAATGAATTGAGAATGAGGGCTCTCTTAAAGGGTGGAGTTTATGTGCTAGTGATTAATAAGAGCAGTAATAAACAAAAGGCCCAAGAGATGTTTGAGGTGCTTAATAATGCATTATGTTCATAAAAGCGCCAGCCCAGCCAATGGATCCCTGCGGAGGGAAAAAGTCCCACAGGGACCATACTGGAGTGTGTGTGTGTGTACACAGATTCAGTAAGAGAGAAAATGTTCGTACAAGTGGTATCTGCCTGCGTACATGCACTAGTTTGTGAGTGGGTACACTGTATGTGAGAAAGTGATTTTAGGCAGTATTGGGGTACGGTACCTGCTCTGCCTCTCAGACCTTTGGGTGTGTATTTCCTTGTCAGTTTGTGATAACCTCGCTCGTATGAGGAAACCTACTTCCCACTTTTCCCTCTTTGCAAAAACTGCAAAATTGAAGGAACAGCTAAACAAAAAACACATTTTATAGTGTTGCTGTGATTTATGCATTGATCAACACTTAAATCTTTCAGGTGTTTAAACCCCATTTGGGCTTAAAGAGTTTCAGTCTCTACATAAACAACAGTTTGGGAAAAAAAACTGACAAATAATTATATCTGCAAAACCTACTGCTTGTAGCACGGGCCGCTTCTTAGTTACCATGAAGGTAAGAGTTGTGAAATTAGTAACTCTTACAGGTTTAGTGGACGTAATGTTTGAAAAAGTAGGGCTGGCTGAATATTGAATACACTAAATGCATTCAGTAATGCATTCTGTTGCAACATATCAAAAGTAACATGTTGAGAATACGAATTAGGCAGATCAGTAGAAATAGCTGTTTTTACTTAAAGGAGCAATATGTAAGATGATGTAATCAATATTTAGTTTAAAACATTTAAGCACAAACTAAAGTGATCTACAGTAAAGAAATAATTGTTTTTAATAGCATGTCAAAAACGTCTATCTTACAGAGATATCTACTGAAGTTAGCATGCTAATCAACTAGCTAGTGCCCATCCTGTCTCATAATACCTGTAGCGTTAATCCATTGATTTTTCAGACTGGTAAGTAAGCAGTGGTAGGCATTAAAGAGGGCGGAGAATGGAATGGGGTTTAAATTAGACAAATTGCTGAACTTTATGTATCGCTCCTTTAATTCAATCTGTTCCTCTCTTACTTAACGTTTCATGATAAATTAACTTATCATTAAAATTTTTGAAAATCTCAAAAAAAAATTCTCTCGTTACATACTTCAATCCACTGCTCCCGCAATCCTCATGTCTCGAACTAAGCAACAGTGGAACACTTGTTCATGGTGAATGCAGCAAGTGTAAAAGTGTAAAAATGTTGTAAGCTGGATATCATCGCCCATGGAACATAGTTCGGTAACAATTTTCATTTTAGTTTTTAGCGGAGTAAGTGGGTTAGTGCTTTAGGATTGTAGGTAATGCTAAATTTATCACCTGCTAGAATATCCGCTACTGCGGAGACTGTACAGTTCAGTCATCACTTGAAAGAGTTGAGATAAATAACTGCCTTCCGTATCATTGATTTATCAGTCTACTCAGAATTTAGCAGCCCGTGCTTTTCATCCTGAGTGTTTACAGAGCCTTGTCCGTGCTGAGTTAAAAATAGTTCATTAATAAGCATTGATGGTGTTTTCCGAGCAAAACCCTTTCAAAAACGTGCCCAAAAAGTTGCTCATCTCCTATTTCTCCTAAAATACAGTTTAAATGGGGAGTTTGTTCCCCTGTTTGCTCCAGGAACAGCTTTTACTCCTCTGGGAAGGTTTTACACTAGATGTTGGAACGTCACTGTGATGGCATTTCCCCAGAAGAGCATTAGTAAGGTCAGGAACTGATGTGGGATGATCTGTCTTGGACCACAACTACATTGGATGGAGCTCCACCGCTCGAGAGAAGGCAGGTCCTCTAGTCCATAATCAAACCCTATTTGGAAAATCGGCAACTTTTAGAAGGCAGAACATGCGCACTGCCTCTGTAGTACTCACGCATGTAAACAGAACACTTAAGACGTGCTGCAAGTTTCCAAAGACATGACTTGGACAGTCACCTGAATGGAGGGACACGATTGCGATATCATTAACAGGCACTCACAACAAAGTCACTTCTTGCAGCAGCCCTCATTTTACTGTGACCTCTAAGACGCACCGAGTTTCATCTTAGCTGTGGCCTTCATGTAACGTGCCGATAGGAGTTCAAAAGAACCACTTGCTCTCGCTCGCCCTTGCCGCTCGCTCGCTTCTCCTCTTTATCCTTCGGCTTTTCTTTATTGAGATAGCACATCTCCAGTCATATCCCACGCAGCTGTGACAGTGCGTCTCTTTCAAGACTGTTTCACAGGTGATGCTTATTGATGTAAGCCCGACTCTGTCCTTCAGTCTGCTGGGGTAACAAAAGGCTTTATGAGAAAGTTTGTCTTTCAGCGCACGCAGCCATAGAAACAGACACATCTCTTTTGCTCTCTCTCTCTGGCACACGCTCGCCCTCTCCTCTTCTACATCAAGGCGATGGCAAAGCGATTTAATATACTCGCTGAATATCAAGTGCACGGAGCGAAGGCACTCCAAATAAATGGAACAAAAGAATCACCTCCTTTGTGTATTTCGCGCGAACGTTTAAGATGTCACATTTTGTTCCGGGTAGTGTTGCGAAAAAAGCGTTTATGATAATGAACGTCGGCGGAATGAATCGGGACGTTTTGTCAAAAGCAGAAGCCGAGAAATGTGGCGGCCTCGCTGTGGCAGGCTCAGAAGAGCAGTGCGGGGTGATACGGGAGAGACGGTTTTGAATGTGCATCGGGCTGTCTGTGACTGGACGTTCGTGGGTTAGGAGCTACAGTGGCGCCCAGTCCTAACCACTTCTGATTTGAATCCCCACTTTATTCAATACTGTTCAGTTCAACTGTATTGCCATTATACAAGTACAAGGCTGTACAGTATAACGAAACACTGTCAGGCTACTTCTTTAGTGCAGGACTTTCAGAAGTGAAGTTGAAAAGAGATAAATAAGCAGTAGCAAATACAAAAGACAGAAACACACTATGTGCAAAACCAGTACTAGATGTGCAAATTCAGTAATTGTCACAGTCAGGGTCATGAATGTGGGCATGGTGCAAACAGCAGCTAGCACCTGTTTACCACTCAGGTTTATATCACCTGTTTTTTAAAGGGAGACAGGAAATCAGTGGCATCATACAATATCAACCTATAGCCAGCCTCCCTGTTGCTGTTACATCTTTTAAAAGAATTTTGTAAGTGATTGGAACTGTGCACGTCTGAACCTTGGAATTCCTAAAACAAATCTATTTGAAATGTAAAGTAATAGCAAAGAAACATAAAAAATAAATCAGGAAAGGCAGGAAGGAAGGTGCACTGACAATGGGTAAGTGAGAAAAAGTAATGTATTTACAATGTACCTCAATGAAATTTGACCTTACAAGCTTAACGTAGATATATAAAATATCGCAGATATTTTTTCGTGCATCACTAATAGCAGTCAACCGTTTGAGCACACCTATTCAAGGTTTTCCTTTTCCTTCTTTTGACAATGATAGTGGAGATGTGAGAAATGCACAATGCTACGTATGGAATTTCTCAATCGAACATGTTGACTTTCTACTAAATAGACCTCAGAAGTTGAATAGCCTCCTTTTGTAGTTATGCTTATATTAGGAACAGAGTGTATTTGGTGAAGTGGCTAGTCTTAGGATGTCATTTCAGTGCGCAGCAGTTTGCTCAGATTTTAAGAAAAAACATATTTGACTCATTAAGTCTCAGAATTCAGAGGATCCCGTGTAATTCAGGGAAAAAATATATGAATGCAAAAAAAATATATGAGGTTCGAAACGATTTAGTTTACCCCAGGGCATGATAACATCAATTTTCCAAAATCCCAATCATTTTTCGCCATCCATGTCAGATCCACAGCTTCTAATTTGGGTATGACATAAGCTACAGAACAACACAACACAATTTCAGTGGTCTGTAAAACTATTTAGACCTCATCCTTCCTCGTCACAACACAACTGATTAAATAGGAATCAGGATGATATTATGGTTTCACATTTCCCAACACAAAATGTTACTTTCAGTTTTAATTTTCAGTTTCAGTTTTCGCTAATTTTACTGAAGTCCTACGCAAAAACTTGTTTTTAATATATAATATATATTTTATATATTAAAAACTTTTTAACATATATTTTTAGTTTGGTTGTTCTGGACATGTGATCAGCATAATAATTCAATGAGCATTAGTTGGAATAATTTTATTTCCTATTTAGAATCCGAACTTTTGACTGGTGGTATAGATTTAGGGAAAATAAAAACAACTTGTGACTTTTTCATTGTGATGTCAAAGTTGGCGAAGGCCCTCATGTTGGAAACCCATGCTTTTTCAAATTTCACGCTAGGCTACATGCCAGTGTTGAGAAATTGGCATTCTAAAAATAAGTGAAAATGGCAGACTAGAACTAAAACAAGTAGTGGGAGGCTTCAGCTGCAGTTTGGATAGTGTATTAGAGGTATAGGCAGGTGCTGTTGGACGGGTTACACACTACATTGGGAATTGCCTACAACTTAATTAGAAGATAAATGAGGCGAAATATAAATGAAGATTTTGAAGAGATTTTCTGCATAGCTATGCAGGTGCACATGCATGCCTCATGCTTTGGGGATTCTAGAGGAAGAAGAAAAAACTCAGCACTGTTGGTGCAGTTGGCTTTGGGAGGATTTGGACGATTACAGAGTAGAGGAGCCGAGAACCTGCATTAAAAATGCAACTAAGTCAGAGTGAAAAGAAAAGGAATGGACAGCCACGTTCGCATTTGATAACAGACGTTCACTTTTGTGAAACGTCTCCACATATCTTAGCTGCCATTGATTTATTGCAGGGTTTGAAGTTCACCGGTTCTACAGCAAAGTGGTACCTTACCTCAGAGCGTGGTGCAGCAACAATGGTTTAAACTTTTAATGTTTTTTCTCAGAGCATATTTTCTCTGCAGCACTCTGTCGCTCTTTTATGAAATAGATTGACTGTGTTTTTGACACTGCGCAGTTTGATAAGAGAGAAAATCTCAGATTGTGGGCTCAGTTTCACTGAATTGAAATTTAACTTCCATGTTCCTTTTTAAAAAAGTGTTGTTGCCATCCGTTATTTCTGACACGTTATGCGCCTCTTTTAATGAATGGGTTCAGCTGCTTTAAAAGGAACCGTGCATGCTCGTTTTCAGGAGTCTACCAGAACTGATTTTAAGGTTTCAAAAACATTACTCATACTGTATATGCTCTGTTAGAGCTCCTGTGTCCTCTGATTGGTCAGCTCAAACACTCTGTTCTGATTGGTCAACCACCAGAGCGGTTGTAGTGTTCTAAGACATCTACATTTAAAAACTCAGGGGGTCACTTTGGATAGTAAATACTAATAAATGGCTGTATTTGCTAGGTAGACAATGCAGTCACTGGTTTCCATCACTGCCACTATAAAGACATCCAGGTTGGTAGGTTTCTCTACTACGAATCATTCCGAATGACTGTTTTCTTCTAAATTATATAAGGATGGTGAAATCTAGGATAGAACTTTTCCTTAACTTTCTATATTGCTTTGCATCAACTAATCCACTTCACTGCAGAAGGATGAGAGCAGATGTTTTTGGACCTTGAACGGCCACTTGATATTTTAAAAAAAAGAAGGAGGTAGTGGTTTTGGAGTACGTTTAAGAGCGAGGAAAGGAGAAAAAAAGACCCTTGAAGCACAGCCTTGTAAATTAATTTGTTCGTGTTGTACGATGGGTGCACAGCTGGCCTCATTAGCATGCACACAACAAATAATTATAGCGGGGGCTTCTTTTTTTTTTTCTAGCCAGCGCTGGGCTAATGGGCTTGCTGGGTTAATTATGTCAGAGCGTAATTACCGGGGGCCCTGAGAGACGTCGTGCTGCCCCCCGCCGCGTCCGTACCGGCTAATGACGGTGTAGCGCTGACAGGGCCAAGACGGACCGCCCTGACACACCTGCTCTTGTTGGCACGTCGTGCCACCCTCCACGCCCGCCGCCGCTTCACCGTCGCTCCGCTGTAGGCTCCGCGTGGCCAGGCTGGCTTCCCTCTCACCTCCGCAACCCTGAGGACAGTGGTGCAGGCCTGCGGGGGGAGACTCATCATCCCCCCATGGATGCAGTATGAGCCAGAAGTTGGAAGATGTTGCATCATGCTTATAGAACAAAGAAGTGCAATCATGGATCATGGAGCGCGGAGCAGCCCTTTATTAAAAAAAAGGCTCTTAATTAGATTTGAGTGGAGGACAAATGCACCAGAGTTAGTTATTGGATCTCGCGGAGCGCTGTAGAGGAGTCGTTGTGGAGAAAGCAGGGCTTTTGATATGTAGATGATGTCTGCAGGTGAGAAATAATCAGAGTGTTTTAACACAGGTAATGGAGGCTGTTTGATACAACGCCGCCTACTGCTGATGCGCGCCATTACGGTGTACTTTCATTGCTGTCTTGAAAGTCCTAGTTAGGAAGAAAAATGAAAATACACTTTTATACCCTTAATGTCGATCAACCAAGACATGATAGCTAACAGGTAATGGGAGTGTGGGGGGCAGGGTGGGTGTGTTTTTTTTTTTTCTTTGTTCTAGTAACAGTAAGTGTTGGAAATCAAGTCAACTTGAGACCAACATGATTTCAGGCAAATATCAGATCATTTAGACCTGCACAATGCTAATTGGAGTGGTATTCGTTTCAATTGATTTTTGCTGCATTAGCCTCACATCTCTATTGCAAAACTGAAGCAAGACTAATCAACTAAATTTGGATTGAATGGAAATTGTAGCCAAAACAAACCTTAAAGGCTGACACGAAACCTGGCTGTTTCTGATGTTATCTGCTTTTACTGCTTTTCTCTACTCGTTCTATGATTTCCCTGTTCTGTTGTTGCATTTAAAGCAGCATTGGCGCTATTACAATAGCTCCTGGGCTCCTCCTACAGTTGCTCCTACAGTTACTTCACTGCTGTAAGTACAGATTGTGTCCCCCTTACATACATGTGCGTTTGTTGACTAGCTGAAGGATAAAGAATCTGGCTCACCTTTGCATATATGCAGGCATGTAGCTGCTGTAGATTACACTGGCAATTTCAGTTGTTTCTGTGTGTAAATAGCAGTAAGTGTAATCAGTTGTGTGCATATTAAAGCTTGATATGCGCGCATGCAAAGGGGAGTCAGATTCTGCAATGAAGTCAGGATTCTGCACAACACCTGGAATGCGCAAAGTGCTGTCCACAGTCAGCTCAGAAAGCCAGGTCTCAGTGAAGCAGAGGGCAGATGTGAGAAGTTCTTATTGGCTTTGTGGAGCAGAAGTGGTTCAGGTGTACGAAAGCCATGCCATCTCATCTTTGCGACCAAGTCAGTATCTTAAGAGAATGAAGAGTGTTGAGTTTTATTACAGGATTTTATTACAGGAGGTTGTACGTTTTCAAGACTTGCTTAGCAGGAGATTAAAAAACGCTAACCAAACTTGAAGCTTGAAATGAAACCAAGGTTCAATAACTTTTAGCATTGTGAAAAACTACAAAACTCTGTGAGAGAGGGATGACACATCCTTTTATCTCTTAAGTCTTGCCAACGAGTCCAGTCCAAGAGTTACTCTGGTCTCTGTCTTGCATTAACACTCTTTTTTTTTTCTCTTCTCTTTCTCTTCTTCGGTCATTTTGCAGCCTCCGCCATGCTGTTCATGCTCCCGTGAGAATATCAAGCGGTTTTTTTCTTAGCCGATTTTTAAGTCTGATGTAATAGCCATTTCTGGATCCACGTATCCCTAAATCAAATAACACACAGAACCTGTAAACGTTTTCATCACTTCATTGTTTATTCAGACGCTATCGCAGGCGAAAAGGGTTTCTTTCCACTCCGAAGCGCTTGGTATAACATGTTCAGGTCCAAGCCGCTACTACATTAGAGCCCACAGCCATTAAGAATTAAGAATTGTAACTTATAATAAACGGCAGCTATTTTCTCTTTTTCATCACAAAGTAAGAGCTAGAATAATAACTGTTAGTTTTTTGGACTTTTGAAGCAACAGGAGTCTTAATAAGTGCAGTAGAAGCTAGAGCCCATACATGAAGGTTGATACATCATGGATGAACAAGTGGATAGCTCTCCAAAAGTTGCGTAGTGCTATAGCAGTGACAGTCAGGCTACCAACAACATGATTTTGTAGCTGTTATTTTAAGGTGACATTCTTAAATAATGCTGCTTTAATTAATCAGTTCTGTTTTATCGCTACTCTGATTAAACCACTCAGTAATAATATGCAAAACAGCGGAGCATCGAGCAGTAACGGAAGACTTGTGCATTTTTTCTACAGACAGAAAGACTTGCCATGCTTGTACGTTCCATTCTGGCCCAAGTGAACATGCACATGCAGCAGTTCCTCTGGTCTATGTTTTAAACCAGTTTACAGGGCACGCTGGCAAATTCTCCATGGAGACACTCTTGATGGGGTTAAATTTGACTCGTTTCTGTTTGACTCAGAATTTGTTGCCAATGTTTATTCTTCCTCTATTCATAATCAAACAAAGGTCACTCTGATAAAGGCGATCGAGTTTGGCCGCTCAAGGAGAACAGTGATGGGCACACGCCAAGGCTCGAAATAACCATGCAAGAGCGTCACCATGACAGCTTCTTATTCATCATAACACCCTCCGGTCCTTCTCCTCACATGTGAAAGGACCTTTTGACACACACGCTTATGATACATAGTTTGGTTTTTTTTCGATGATTTATCACTTTCCATAAGGGCCTTGTGTTGTTATTAGTTACCAAGACCTCAGGGCATGCATGTAATCAGGCGTAATGAAGTTAGGGGCTGGTTTAAAAATGGACAGCGCACTTACATGGACAATAAAAGGACAAACTCATTAAAGGTAATCGCTGGTCTGCTGTGTCCTACTTCAGCGCAGAGGGACGGGCCTAGTGGAGACACTCTTGCTAAGAAGTCATTAGTGTGCGTAATTAAGCCACAGAATGATTAGATATGATAGAATAGGTTTGACGCTCTCTAATAGTTTGCGTAATCAGTGTGAATAAACTTTGAGGGAGGGAATGATATTGACATTTCAGATAAGCATTTCATGGTCACACCACACTGTAACAGATGGGAAATGAATTTTTCTTTCTTTTTTATTAAGTACCTGCAGAGTTTGTGAAAGATTCTGCAAATTAGGGCATAGAGATTGATTTAGGGCATACATGTGATGCAGGCCTGTATGTGTGGACATAGTGATTGTGGATGGATGTGAGTAGATGTGAGTAGATGTTTGTAGAGTAGTTTGGGGCTGACTGGAGCAGCCTTTGTGCTATTTAACAAGAAGCCAGGACATATACAGCACTTAGCAAAAGTCAGAGACCACTTGTGATTTCTTTCATTCCCAGTCAGAAAATGTTTAACAGAACTAGGGCTGCTTTTTAAAAGTCAACGAGTTCGATCATCAGACCCGTCAGTCGACTGAGATTCTTCAGGTCAAGCGGTTGAGAAGGGATTTTTCAGTCAGCGTGCATTATAACAGGATAACACAGACACAAGCTTTCCAGAATAAACAGGATGAATGGTATAACATTCTAACAAGAAATAATTATATTATATTCTATAAAGTATATTTTTGGCTGCTGCTACAAAAACAAATCCACGTGACAGAATGCGCTGGTGATTAACTGATGAGAGATCTGAGGTGGAGTGGTTGGTAAGCTAGGTTAGCTATAATCAGGTCTGTAAAGAAGTGTTTGATGTTTTGAAGAACACTTTTCGTTCTGTAATTATCTTGGCAGATTTTTTCTGATTTACTGTATAAAAACATGCATTAAGTGTACAAGACAAGAACAGTCGCGCAGTGCCATGAGCAACTAGTTCACGTCCTCTAGCTGGTGAGAGAGCCGCCAGTAGGAGAACAGCAAACCCAGTCTTAACTCAACACAAACACCTAATCCCTTTGAAGTGTTTAATTTGTTTATTTAGTTATTTTTTATGTTTAACTAGGAAACATAAGATGGCAGAGATAAGAAGTTTCATAGAATAGATGATGCTGTAAATTTATTGAACTATTTGGACCTGCTGGTTTTATTACTAAAATATCTGAAATAATTCCAGTAAATTTTGATTTATTTATGAGTTTTTATGTTTAAATAAAAGTAAAGAAGGAGACAAGTCCTGTTGAGGAAGCCTCAAAAATATGTTCCCATCCCATGACATTGTATTTTCTAGTTGCCTAATAATATGAGAAAAGCATAACTGCATTAAAAGCAGACACAGTCCTGTAGTGGAAATCACTCCGTGGGTTCAGGAACACTTCCAAAAACACAGTTCATCACTGCTCCACAAATGCTAAGTTAAGACTCCAGGCACAACGAAACCATATATAAACAGGATCCAAGTGCTGCCTTTTCTGAGCTCCAACACATTTAAGATGGACTGAAGTAAGGTGAAAAAGTGTCCCGTGGACTGACACCACGCCCTCCAGACAGAGAGGGACCATCTGGCTTGTTATCAGCACACAGTTCCAGCCAGCATCTGAAGTGGTATTCGGGGGCAGTAGTGCACATGGCATTGGTGACTTGCACATCTGTGCTGAACCACATATACAGGTTTTTGAACGACACAAGCTCTTTTTCAGGAAAGGCCTTGTTTATATTATATTATTAATGAATTCATATTATTATATTAAGGGATAAAGGGAAAACATTTCATTTTCAAAACTGCTGTAATTGGTCTCCTCAGTTCCTAAACACTTACAGAGAGAAGAATATTAAAAAGAGTACATGCAGTGGTAAACATGAACCTGTTGCAACTTTTTGAAATGTGTTGCTGCCATCAAATTCAAAATGGGCATATAAAAAAAACAATAACATTCCTCAGTTTTAGTTTTTTTTTTTTTTTTACATTTAGCAAGGCGTCTGAAGTGAAACATGATTATATTAAAATGCAAAATGAATGAAGGATGCTCGCTGGTTCTTATACAGTACTGTACGACAAAGACAGCTATCAGCTAAGATCAGACATTGTGAGAGCACTGCTTTACAATAGATCTGTTACAGGACAGAATCAGTTTCCCCTCCAATATCTGATCCAGTGTTTTCTGCTGATATTGGCTGGAGGCCAATTCTTGGTATAGGATCAGTGCCATCTCTAGTTTGTTTGTGCACAGGCTACACTCTCCAGAGGTGCTGCTCGCCGTGTACAGCTTACTGGCTGTGGGGACACACTTGTTGCCATGGAGCACTTGGTTTGTGTAAGCGTCTTAAGCTTCATATTGATCAGAGTGAGACCTTCTAACTTTTTGTTTAGGGTGTTTTCAGGGTGTACCGCATCTGTTAGGCTAACAAGGACTATAAAATATAAAAAAAAATGTTTTTAGAATTGTGTGTACTTTTTGATTTAATAACTCTAAAGAAAGCTTCTTTGCCATTGAATGCAATGCATTTTTTTATGACTATATGAATGGGCTAAGTAAGCCCACTCGACCATGAACTTGAACTCCAGAGAATGTGATTTACCCATAGTTCTCCTGGAACTGTGGGTCTGCTGAAGGTATCTTCTGTTGCCAGTATCACTAATGTTTCTGATATTGGCGGCATCAGTGCTGTGATTTACTTAGGACTCAGTGTACTTCAGTGTTAAACAAATTCACCACAGCACCACTGGCTGGGTATAACTTTTCTTTGGCAGATCCATCAACTGAGCCTGTTTTTATAAAAGCTATTTTTAATGAGGCAGCTGGATTTCAGACTGAAACTATAGTAGTGCTTCATTTGTTTATTGATCATAAAGTTTATTTATTTACTTATTTAAATAGAGAAGGGCTGCCAAGGCTTTTTGTCTTGAGGACCAAACAGTGTTCGCTTAAAGAAGGTAGGCAGGTTTCACATTTTTAAAAATGTGTTTTATGAAAGTACAATATATATATTTTATCTAAAAAAACACAGTTTAAATGCAAAAAAGAATTTAATAAGTATAAAAAATTTGGTGGGGCTATGGGGCAGGCATAGGCTGGAGGTTAGGCAGCCAAGATTGTGGTACAATCTAGGAGCATGAGAGTGAGGTACTTGCATGTGTGATTGATGTTCACTGACGAAACCCAAATTTGTCTGATATTAGAATCTTGGCCATATTGAGCATGTAACGTGTTGTGGAGCAGACCTGCAGTCTTACATTTTCTCGTGGGACCGTTTAAGCCTGTTTAGCGGCGGTCTACGCGTCATCAGCGTTTTATTCCATATGGTACAGGATGCGTTACAAAAACTGTATCTTAAGTGCTTGAATGGAACTGATTGCTTTAGCTATACGCATGTTCACCTACACGGCACGACTTCACCTGCGCAGTGTATGGTGCTGATTGATAATCACGGCCGGTTTGTCTCTACACTGGAGAATAGGCCTGATGCGTTTGATCATTAGCTCTTAAAAGGCTCGCTGGTAAAGGCACTGGGAGGATTCTGGGTTTGTGCGGAGAACGCCGCTGTTTTAAGTCATCCTCTTTGTGTAAGAGGAGTTACACTACTCTTAAGTGCAGCGTCCCATGTGACTGACGCAATCTCCACTGCGCTGCTGTAACAATACAAACGCGCACAAACGCACACACAATCACGTTTTCTATCTCTGCTTTTACGTCTCTCTCGCTTCTTTACAAGCAGGGCTCTCTGAGCGTTCACGGGCTATTATCAACCATCCCTGTCGTCTTTCTTTCTACATCACATCAGAGTCAGTCAATTTTCACGTTTTTACTGTTGTTTTACATTTACCTTTTTTTCCCAATAAAACTAATCTTCTCTGCACAATAGAGCTTCTTTCTCTGCAGAATGACTTTAATAATTTGATAACACCTTTTCACATAACCTTGAGGTAAATGTTGAGCAAAAAGGAAGCAATCAGCTTGTATACTGCACATTCTATGTCCCACAGTTTTACCAACTTGTTCCATGCAAAATTACTCAAGGCCTTCAGGTCTGAGACCTTTGTTAACTGATTTGTGCTCTTACATAGGCTGCAACTGTTTTAACACCTTATTGGCTGAAGATTACTGTGAAAGAGTACTGAAAAGTTGAGTAAAACTGTTAAAGACTGAAAAGTCTGAAGTTCATAAATCCCAGTAATAAAAGCCAAAGCTTTAAACATGACCTTGTTACATGCCATAGTGACAAATACAGCATTTTAAAATATATCAGCATGATAAATACCAAAGATCTACACTTCTTACATAACACTTCATCAGTGCAGCATATTCTAAAGACTGCACAATCTGAACAAACTACAAGTAATAAATACTAAACCGATTTGAGGATTGGTTATTTTGAACATTGGTGCACTGTCGTTTCTGCCTCCTTGTTGAATATGTGTAATAAATATCAAGGTTGGAAAGAAATGGAGATACTTATCATCTGTAACAACACTGAAAGAATCTGAACTACCAGTATCACATACCAACATCTAAAGCACCTGATTTAAGAGTTATAAACACCAAAGTTTGAAGGATCTGATGAACTTTATCTGATTAGTTGATTTGGGGATTTATTATTTTGAACATTGGTGCACTGTCATTGCTGCCTCCTTGTTGAGTATGCGTTATAAATATCAAGGTTGGAAAGAAATGAAGATACTTATCATCTGTTACAAAACTGAAAGAATCTGAACTACCAGTATTACATACCAACATCTATTACACCTGATATAGCAGTTAACACCAAAGATTTAAGGGTCTGATGAACTTTGTCTGATCGTTAGTGGAGGATTTACTCTTGTTGTCAGCGCAGTGTCGTCACTGTTTCCATCTCCTTTTTTTTTTTTGCATTTTATCTGAAGGGGTTTGTGGAGATGCATGTATTTTGCAGCCAGAAGCTGTCCTGTGCCAGAGGAGGAGGCTGGAAAGGGGAGGCTTTAGGTTCAGTGTGTGTGTAGCGGGTGAGCTTGGAGAACAGATCCGGACCCCTGCCGTGCCCCAGCAGAAGAGCGGATGAAAGCGGCGATTTTCCTCTTCTTCTTACTCTTCTTCAGTTTAGAAAGGCTTTTTCTGAGTGTGCGCTGCTGAGCGCTCCCACATACATCTGTGCGTGTGTGTGAGAGCAAGAGTGACTTGGTATATACACACATCTCTCCTCGTGCCAACTCTGCTCCCTTGAGCCCACCTCTCTCTCTTTCTCAGAGCTTTCAGTAGTGGAAGTCACCTCCTCTGCTTTTCTATCGCAAAGCAGGTGAACAACAGGAGGAGCGCCACTCCTCTCAGCGCGCTGCAGAGCGGGCTCAACTTTTTTTCCGTTTTTTTTTCCAGGAGGGGAAGAAAGGCAAGAGAGGAAGATTAAAAACAGCCGTGTGATGTGGAGAGCTGAGCCGCCTCCTGAGGATTCCTGGCATAATAATTTAAATGATCAAATGATCCAGAGGAGACTTGTTAGCGCAGAAACAGCCTCCTAGTTGGCCCCATGGGCCTCACGCTGAGCCACATGCATTGCAAAACAGCTCCTCTGTTGTGCTAAAGAATCTCACCGTTTTTTTTTTTTTTACCACACTACTTCTTTTTCGGTGACTTTTCTTTTTTCCCCCCCTTTTTTCATCCCTTCCTACATTGTTGGATTTGTCTAGATAAGTATTTGGGAGCAACTTGAGGAGCCAAGGTTGGCGGTTGCTAATGGAAGCGGCTTTGTGTGAAGAGTTCTTCTTATTTCGGGTTCGGTTGAACTCACACTTTGAGAGCGAGGAATCGTTAGAGCATCTGAAATGAAACTTAACCAATTTCACATATGACTGAAGAGGCGGACTTGCAGTACAGCTTTTACTGTTTACTAACACCAATAACCTTTCTCTCTCTCCCTCTGTCTCTCGTCCCCCACCCCTCTCACCGTCAGACCCGGCTCCGGTGCTGGAGGCCTCCCACTCACTGAAGGAGCGTCTGACTGAACTGCAGAGCTCGTCCCCGGACAGCGAGACCCTGGTCAGGGAAATTTCAGGCCACTGGAGGAGACACCTGGAGTGCCTTAACAACGCAGGTCAGCACCCAATCTCTGAGCCTGTGAGGACTCTCCTACCGGCTGACCTTCAGTCAGAACCATTTCACTGTACTGTAGCACCCCAGAGCCCTCTAGAATAGGGCTCATCAGTTGTGGTTCTAAAGGGCCACAGTCCAGTATAGTTTGATGAGTTGCCTTTTCAAACTTGCGTGTTTCCACCCAGCAGTCAGTCACTGCGCTTAGTGGATGTGTTTGGGTAGAGGAATCAACAAGCTGGGCTGGACTTCAGCTGGACTTGATGACCCTTGCTCTTAAAACACTGGGGAAAAGTGCTTTTTCACTAGAGAGGTTAATAAGGAGCTATAGACCTTCACAAAGGAAAAATCCATTAGGCAGACCAGTGGACAGTCAGGCCATTGGACGGTCATTGTAAATGACTGCTCAGATTATAATTGGATATTCAGTTTCTTAGTAGGTAATTCAGTCATGCTATTTGCAAGTAAACTTGCATGCCTAGAAAGTATTTTGAGCAGCCAGCCAGATTTGATGTACCAAAAATCAATATGGACAGAGACAAGGAAATATATATATTGACAGAACACTGGACAAGTGACCTATGTGACCAATGCTCCATCCCCAAATGTGCTCAATGTCTCTCCCACAGAAAGCAGAGAGGAAGGTAAAGTAACTGTAGAGAGGGTAGAGGCATCAGAACGGTCGCCCCATATGATGACCCCAAACAGCACACCGAGCCTCCAAGATGGTGGCTCACCTCCCCACAACCACCAGGGCCTGGAAGAAAGGTATGTATTCAGTGAGATGATTTGCAGTAGCTATAAGACTTTCTCTTACAGTAATTAATAACATTATTTCTAACGCATAGCATTAATATAACAGTGTACTAAGCAGTGAAAATTATAAAACCTACTTTAATAAAAGGAAATAATAAGGCAAACAAAGGTGTAATTGTAACTGCTTCTTTAATGTAGTCTCAGAAGTCACCTGTTCAATTTCATATCATATCTAGATTCGCAAGTAAGCACTGGGTAAGTTAAGTACTTATATGTGGAGATGGGATAGTCCCTTCAGAAACCAGTATGCCAATAGATCATTTCTACAGATTGCACATACATGCTGAAGTAAATTTAAATTTGAACCTTACTTTAAAACAAACTGTAGAAACCACCTGAGGTTATATGAATCTAATAAGAAATATTCCATCACAACTTCTAGAATATGGGATTTAGCAAATTGCCTTAGATATAGAGGCATGTATTGGTATTGTATGGGGCAAAAAATGATATGTATCCCACCTTAAGAAAACATGAAACATGAAAACATATTGATTGTGGCAGTGTTGACTGTGGGTGGTAAATGCTTTTGAGAACATTCCAAGGAAAACAAAGCAAAGCAACAGCACTTTGGGTTTTGGGTTTAAGATGTACAGTGCTCACAAAAATGGCTAAATTGACAGAACAAAACAAATTACCTAATTACCTTTAAAGGGCATCAAGATTAATAGCTTTGTATGTGGTTGAGAGAAACTAAATTACAGTTATGTTAAATGTTTGCATAGTTTTTCTGCTTGTGAGCAGCTGAACAGAACTTTGTTGATGTGCATAAATAGTCACTCCCATTCTCTGTAATTTATACTGAGATTTCTTATCCGGTACAGTCATAAACATTACAGACATACTGCTCAAACACTAATCCCGTTTTAGTAATATTTCAGGCCTTTTGTATCAGCAAAAGAATCTTTTAAAGAAGACAGATGTGTTTTTTTCAGTGTGTTAATTATGTTAATTTGTTAATGGTGTGTCATATTCTGCCAGTTGATGTCGTACTCTTTGAATCCTCAGGGAAGCAGATGAAGCAGACACCACGCTCTCTGGCAGACTGGCCCATGCTGAGAACAGGATCAAAGCTCTTCAGTCATGTTAGTATCGATTAAACCCGTAGAACACTTAGGTGTGGTAGTAGGTCAAAGGTGAAGCGTTAACTGTGTTTATTCTGCGTGTTACAGCACTGAACAAAGCCCAGTCAGAGCTCCAGGAGCTGAGGTGTAAATATGACCAGGAAATGTCTGCAAGGTAAGTCTGTATTGTAATGTGTTTGACCTGTCTGCCCAGGTCATTAGTACCATCATTAGTACCATTAGTGTTGTCAGAGTTTTTGCCTTGTATCTAGTTGGCTGATAAACTATCTCTATCACAGTCTTTCTGTTTATGCCACATCAGCCCAAAACAGATAATCACTTCATCACTGTACGTCTATCAGCACTTTTACTGGTTACTGACTGTCCAGCCATACTACATCACTGGTGTGTGAAAGAAGTACACTGCCATTAACAGCACATACATTGGTGTAGTATGTAATATAGCATGTAGTTTTGGATACAGCTGTTGTCTCAAGCTATGAGCTATTTCTCCTAACCTGTCAGAACCAGACCCATTCTTTGTGTCCTCCATTCTGGTCCTAAAGTAGCTCTGCCTTGCACATAGTGCTTTACGCAGGGGCATTTGATCCATTATGGATACCATTAGCAAATAAAACCATAAAGAAATAGGTAACTTTTAGAAATGCTGTGTGCAAAGTTAAAGCTGTTGCTGCGGTAGCTGTTTGTGCTAAATGCGTTACGTCTTTAATAGAGTGCGCGTGTGTATAAATTCTGTTTTAGTTCATTATGCATGGCATCTGGCTTATAACTCTCACTTATTTAAGTTAAGCAGGTTGCATATTCTCCACAGAGGGAGCACTCACGTATCTTTTAATGTGTGGAGGAACTTAATAAGTACATAAATAATTATTATGAAATGATGATGGTTGTGGAACATTACTTCCATCAGAAATGATGCTATGAAAAATAGAAAAATAGTGGCACAATGTGCATAGGACAAGAATGGGATTAAGACACTGTGTTAGAGTGATTAATAACAGCAACCCTTCCCGTTTGGCAAAACTACACCCCCCTCCCTAAACTCACACACAGCTTGTTGTTGTTGTTATTATTATTATGAAGTGCTATCATCATTTCCATCTACTGGTGATCTTTTGGATTCTGTCTTCGGTTTGGGTCTTTAAGCTTAGACACAGAAGGACTTGTTAATTAGGGTTGATCATGTCTCTTACAGCAGGCCAAGGGGCTTTCAAAAGCTGGTTCAAAGATTTTATTCTCCAGTCATGTCCCCTTAAACCACGTATCCACTTGAATTATTGTATTTTCAAGGTTTATCTCCATCCCGACTATCTCCATCTATGCACGTGTGTGTCCAGCGCTGAGCAACAGGATGTTAGCCTTCTCTCTGTTTGTCTGCGTGGCTCTAGCTGTCGGCCTCTGACAGACTTGAAGAAGGATTGCTCCATTTACAGATTGCCTCAGCAAACACTTGGGCCTGTCATCATCTCCCGACATAATGTTTCCAGCTCACGCCTCGAACGAATCTGGAACTCATACGAGGGGGGCTGTCAATAGGCATTCGCAGTAAATGGCCGCTTTGTTCGGTTCTGCTATGGTAGGCCCGAGAACGCTCGACTAATGGATTTTCTTCCAGGCTTAATCCATGCCGCAATTGAACTGAAAGTTTTCAGATAAAGCGTGCACTCTCCATTCGGTTGGATTTGAAGAATTTTCTATTTGACTCCCTCTCTCTCTTTCTCTGTTTCTCTCTCTCTCTCTCTCTCCTTTGCTCTCCCTGTCTGTGATGTTCGGCAGCAGTATTTGAGAACCACTGGCCCAACAGCCCTTTTTACTTTTTGGCTGCCGCTCTGACGCTACACGCACTTCAGCGATCTTTCTCGAATCTCGGCCAGATACACCTAGGAATTCATTAGCCCGGCCACTTATTTACCCGGGAGAGAGGGAACAAAGTCACGCCTGAGTGTGGTATGGCGAGTATGAAAGGTGGTATGGAGTCTTGAGTGGCGCCTATCTCTCTGATTTTGCTCTTAAATCAAATGTGCTCTAATTGAGAGGGGATCTTTGTTTAGAGGAACCTCGGAGATTCGTGTATTTAATCAATCTTTCAGCCTTCCTCATTATTCAGCCTCTCCACCTTTTGAAAATCAACTCCCTGATGACTGAGAGGAAACTGTTGAACTTCAAACAAACCTTATGAATAATCTCCCCGAGACGCTATTCAAATGAGAGCTCTCTGATTGTTGGGAGTGTGTAGGCATGTCGAGATGTGATGTCGAATAATGCGCGATAGATGTGACTCACTCTGCTTTAATGACAGGAGACCTTGCTTCTTCTTCTTCTTCTTCTTCTTTTTCCTCTTCTTTTTTTTGCATCGTTTCAGTGACTTTCTCCGGCTCTTAGCAACTTTGGAGGGGGTTTTATAATTCAGCTGTTATTTTGTTTACGACAGAGAGTCTCTCTTTTTTTTTTTTTTGAAAGGTTTGCGAGTGGAGCGGAGAAATGCATTGTGTGGCAGTGACGGCTTTAATTTCTGGAGTAGCGTGTTTGTTGCGAGGGCGTGCGGCGTGCGCTGATAAACGCCGGAGATAAAAGACAGTTTGGTTACAGGAACTTTTGTGTGGTGATGCATACAGAGGCACGTTGTCAATATTGATGCCGTATGATCTAAAGTGTTGTCGAGGTTGTTTGACGCCCTGGCGTTTATTGTGTTTTCCAGAGCGGAGGAAGTGGGCACGCTCAGGACGAACCTGGAGAAGGCCAACCAGGTGAGTGCAGGCCTCTTCACTCGGCTGCTGATTGAGGATCCTGCATTTGTTAAGATAATCACCTTTTGTAATCAAGCCTCAGGGATTTAATTAGACGCCCCTGCAGCCCCTCTTCCTCTGCCCCCGCCCTCCGAGCTCTCAGGGCCCCCGTGATTAGCCGTCTGCCTTTCTGCAGGCAGCGGAGGGCCACCAGACAGCGGAGTGCGATGGCTGCTGAGAGAGAGGCGTGATGCAGCGCGGAGCGGAGTGGCAAGAGCGCGGGGAGGCTGTTAGTTGCCTCGTCGCGCTGATTGCTTCCTTTTTTTCCTTTTTTTTCCCTTTCCGCAGCGATTTTCTCTTTCTCCCCTTCGCCAGCAGCTCTTAGATAAATGTTCCGAAAATGAGTCATTAATTAGCAGGCCGAGTGTGACAGAGCAGGTAAACAGTTTGGGAAGAAAGTGCCTGCGAGTAAACACTCACCTCAGCAGAACAGGGCGAGAGAGAGAGAGAGAGAGAGAAATAGTGTACATGATTCCCTTCACTCAGCTGTCTCTCTCCATTTCTGTTTAAAGAAGGTCTACAGGTTTTTTTGCTATTGGTATTGCTTCAGTGAATTCCTTATAAATCTATTTAATACATTACAAGTAAAACAATTTCGCCAATTAATCCCATTAGCTTTCACAGAATCCGTTTACTACATTTAATAATTCAGCAACGTTATATTCATCATATGAACCTGATCATGAACAGTAAAGACATTTCCAGCTCAGTTTCCAGTTTTCATCACTGATTTCCTGTAAGAGCAGCGGTGATTGTATTTTCTGACTAATGACCGTATATATCATATACACAATCAGCCCTCAGCTTCTTTCTACACTCACTGTTTGTTTTTATCAGCTCTGCTTACCATATAGCTGCACTTTGTAGCTTTACAAATACAGACTGTAGTTCATCTGTTTCTCTGTATACTTTGTTAGCCACCCTGTTCTTCAGTGATCAGGACCACCACAAGACCAACACAGAGCAGGTGTTATTTGGGTGGTGGGTCATTTACAGCACTGCACTGACACTGACGTGGTGGTGTTGTTAAAAGTGTGTTGTGCTGGTACGAGTGGATTAGTTTCTAAACACCTCAGTGTCACGGCTGGACTCAGAATAGTCCACCAACCAAACCGATGAAGGACTAGAGGATGACCAACACACACTGTGGAGCAACAGATAAGTTATTGTTTCTGACTTCACATCTACAAGGTGGACCAACAATGTCTAATAAAGCGGACAGTGAGCAGCACTGTTGTGTCTGGTTCACTTGCACCAGCACAACACACACTAACACACCACTATGTCGGTGCAGTGCTGAGAATGACTGCAGTCTGTAACTGTGGAACTACAAAATGTATAAATTGTACCTGCTATGGTAAGTGGACTGTTAAAGCGGGTGGTCATACAAGGTAGGTGTATTTAATGAAATGGCCGGTTGGTATATATCATGTGTAAAATAAATGTTTCCAGCTTCTCTGCAAATGTAGTGTCTCGCTGTTGTTCTCACTCTTCTCCACGCAGCTCATGAGTTTTTGGATGCTTTCAGGGGAACTTATATAGCTTTGCTGTAGCTTTTGTTTTTGGTCTCTGACAAACAGTCCTGCACAGCCTGCTGAAGGTGCTGAAGTTAGTGTTTAATAAAGATTTGAAGGCTCTATTTGAATAAGAGAGCTGCAATCGTAGTTTTAGTCATAGCAACATTTAGCATGCAAGCAGCTGACCTTTAGCCTACACTATTACAGCGAGGTCAAAGAGTCAAACTAGACAAATATGCTAAGAGAATTGCATTAATTTCACAGACTGTAACTTTCACAGCGCTAAGATTGAGTCTGCACCCTTGAGACATCAGCTTCAGTGTTCAAAACAACACTTTAGACAACTTTATTTTTTAAAATCATATTAAAATAGCTCCTTTATTTACAAAGTCATGTGGTATTGATTGAAAGATTATCATCAGCACAGGTGTTTGTTTTTTTCAGTGAGCTACATATAGAAATTAAGCAGTTCAAGTTATCTAACTTATCTATTGTGGAAAACTGAAAGCTGAAAACAAGCTTGTGGTGCAACTTCTGACTATTTCCTTAATTGATTAGATGGTCTGTTATGACTTTGATCAATCGATCAGTTGGGAAAGGAAAACCTGCAATTGTTAGTTTGGCAACTGCGTTTTATTTAGCTAATTAAAAATACAAGGATTATTCTTCTTTGTAGAAACATAAAACACCTTTCCTTTTTTCTTGATTATTCATTTTAAAAAGGGCTTTTAGATTTAGGACAAACACGGTTTCTGGTGCAGCAACAATAAAGAAACAGTGTATCTAATACCAACAAAGGCTGTTTTTTGTATTTCTCATGCAAGGGTACTTAAAAAATCTGTTAAATAGCCTCTGTGTGTAATGACGTTTGATATTATAGTTGACACACTCACAGTACAGTCATCATAAATAGTCCACATTCAGATAATAAAATGATGGTACATAAAAAACCAGGGCTGCAGATGACTGTACAGCAGCAAGTCTTGTTCTTAAGTTAAGGAAAAGTTCCTCTACCGCCTTCTGAGACGTACAGAATGTTTGTGTAATGTCCATCATAGAAACTGAAATACTATGAAACTGTGTAATAGTTGTCGCTCTGTTTAACTTTTATTTATTTATTTTAGTTTTTGTCCTCTTTTGGACATTTTTTCTATTTCCTCTTTTTTCCTGGACAAAATGTTAGTACATGCCTGATCATAATGCTGTATGTTCACTTCCGCCATTCAGAAAGTCTGCACTTGTAGTTTTACTAGTTTGGAGTGTTTTTAGATGAGCTTTACATTTACACACAAGTAAGGCTGACAGCTCTTGTAAAACTGGACTGTGTGTTTGATGGCAGAGAGCAGAGCTGGCCCAGAGGGAGGTGGAGCGTCTAAGGGAACAGCTCGCTAGTGCCCGCAGCACTTCTAAAGGGAGTGGCCCCTCTGACGAGGGCCCCAGTGAGGTACGCGTGAATCCCCCTCTCACCGAAACTTTGACATTAAAGAGAGAAAACTGCAGTTAGGAAAAGCTCACAAAGTCTTTACTTCATCCCGAACGATATGTAGAAGAAAGAGTAGCATGTCCATACTGTAGCCCTCACACTACTGGCTCCTCATTAGTGGCTCTTTGAAGCAATATGATTATAGGAAACTGGAGAGAGAGAGATAGGGGCCGACATTTTGAAGTTGAAACAGGATTTTCATGTTTTTTCTTTTCCGTCTCTTTTCCCCCCGACTTGCTCTTCATGCCGCCGTTCTGGTCCCCATCTCAGGGGAGAGGAGACAGGGATGAGAAGGACGAGTGTTCGCCGTCACGGCTGGAGGCGGTGCTGTTCTCTAAGGACAGAGAGATCCTGCGCCTGCTCGAGAACGTCCAGAGGCTGCAGTTCACTCTGCAGGAAGTGCAGGACTCCTCAGCCAGTCAGATCGCAGAGCTGGAGCGTCAGCTGACCTATAAAAGCGAAGCTATAGAAGTAAGTAGAGCTCGTAGGTTTAAGCTAATTTTTAAAAAGGGTCAGTTGTTATTTTTGGGAATTGTCTTGCGTTTGTTTGTTTGTTTAGCTGTTTAACCTTACGGTCCTTTCCTTTTATTTCTTCTTACTTTGCATTTTCCTGTTTCTCTCCCTCTCTCTCTCTCTCTTTCTCTCTCTCTCTCTCTCTCTCTCTTTCTCTCTCTCTCTCTCTCTCTCTCTCTCTCTTTTTCTCTATCTCTCTGTCCTCTGTTGCACTTGGCTTTTAGTATGTAGGCCTCAAGAGTCTGTATTTCTTTCTTTGTATTTAGTTTGTTTAGATTTTTCTCAAGTTTTTTTTTTGTTTTAATTTTTTTTTTTGCTACATCATTTATCTGCCTGTTAATTTTTTTTTTTTTACTTTGTTGCTGCAAGTGTACAACTAGTTCATGCTTAGTATATTACAATACTACCATTAACTAAGCGTCAGCTTTTTCAGGAGCTGAATCAGGTATGAGGTACTAAAACTACATACCAAACGTTTCTTTCCAGAAAATAAAGCTTTGCTGCAGTTGAGTTGAAGGAGCTGTAGTTTGTGTAGAGGCATATGATTGGCTCATACAAACCAGCGACCTTGCTAGTCGTTTGCCGTAAGTGTTTGTCGGTGCAGCATTCCGGCATGTTTTCGTTTTCTTTTCTTTTTGTTTTTTTGTGCTTGTGCTGGTTGCTACACAACAAGATGTGCTAACACTCTAGCAGATTAAAGAGTTGGCAGAGTTCGTTGGAAGAAGTGAAACAAATATACAGTTGCTATTTTCATCATATTCTTTCTCTGCTTGTGACTCAAAAAGAATTTGTCCTTCATTCTGTGTACAAGTACTCGGCAGGTGGATGCATATGCAGGGTTCTGCTCATCCTGCTGTGAATCCTTTAGGATTCTATACTAAAACAAGAAACAACACTTCCCTCCTTTCTTTCTTTCTGATATTCTGTTCATGTGTCTTTGACAGAGACTAGAGGCTAAACTGCAGTCTCAGCTCGACTATGAGGAGATCAAGACAGAACTCAGGTAAAAAATAGATAAAGTCAAGTCATTATTAGTCATATTAATAAAAAAGGCTTGAATTAAGTGCATAGATTACTATTGGCAGTGTGTCACTGTTAGTAAGGACAAGTCTTAACTTTCTTCTCCGCTCCCTTCAGCATTCTAAAAGCAATGAAACTGGCATCTGCAAATGGAGGCTCATCCCAGGTGAGAGATCTGGCTTTAAAAATTGTGAGCTTTCATTGCTCAGGGTTTCATTGTTAGTTCCCATCTGCGTTCTGCGTTATATTGGCATGTTGTTCACTGCCACCCGAAACAATAGACAAATGAGTTCAGTTTTCCACAAAAAAGCACCTTTGTTTTTCTTTCTATAGTCCAAATCTGTCAATGAGGAAACTCTGCCGCGACGCAAGTGAATGCCTCGCTAGCCTTCATCCATAATGTGGATGTGCGCACCCACAGCCACTAGCATTGATTAATCTGAGTTTAACTCCCTCTGTGTGTGCATACAGGAATCTGCCAAAGCTGCAGAGGCTCTGTTGCTGGACAAAGAGGCCTTCCTTCCCTCCCACAAATTTCTGATGGACAAAGCCAGAGTCCTACACAGCAATGGTAAAGAGAAAAGCCCCCCAGATGATTTGTACATTTTCCAGTATTTTTGTACAGTACTTCAGTTGTGGGCTTACATTCTTTAAGACATTTGAGAACATCTAGCCTTTTGAAATGTTTGAATACAAATAGGCAGACCTAACCAAGTGTCCTGTTTTGTTCTGAGTAAGACAAAATCCTGTGTAAAGCCAGCAGTTTAGTTTTTCGTGAAATGTTTAGTTACATTTGGAGTCTTTGTTTTGACTAGCACCTAGCCGACAGCGGAGTGTGTGTGAAAATGCTACAACTTGGCCCACAGGCGGGGATAACTGTAACAGAGGGAGGGGCTAAAAAGCCTTAGAAATCCATGCAAACACGACAAATTCAAAACAGTTCTATATCTGAATCGATGAGCTAACCAGAATGCATAAAAATACATCCATCAAAATTTATGAGGAAAACAAATGTTTAACTGCACAGTAGAAGCTTACTTGAGTACAGTCAATTATTTACATGCTCCAGAACAGATCTGCATTACTACTGTCATAATTACAAGTGTATAGGACTAAATCCAGTTACACAATTAAGTAAACAGTTAGCTGGAGTTCCTTTGTTTCTTTGTAGGGTGAAACTTAACGAATATCTGGCTTGTCGCTGTCAAATTCACATCACTATTGAAAGTCAAGACAATGAATTAAAGCATGTTCTGTGTTACTTTTTACACAGTATTGTGTATTATGAGTGTAATAGCACTCACCAACACTCAAACACTTCAAGTATTTAAAACACTATATTTACTATTAATTTGAATAAATAATAATAATAATAATAATAATAATAAACAAGAGAGATGTTTTTTTTTTTTTACTTCAAAAATAAGATAATACTGTTCAATGCGTGGTCTAAGAGTGACTTTTGTACTGTCTTCTTGTTGTTCGTTAAGAAGACCAATCTGATGGCCCCAGTAAGGACCTTAGCCGACCTATGAGCTCCTACTCCTCCCCTCCAGGGGCGTTGCCGATAGATGGTCAGTCCTCCTCTAGTCCAGGACCGCCCAACCCCGATTCGGCCTCGATGGCTCACGACCTCCCGCGGCCTTTCTCAGTCTCCCCCTTCTCTGGCGATAAGCTTGCTGGAGAGCACCTCCTGCAGAAGCAGCTTCTCTCTCCTCACTTTAAAAGAGACGGCTCCTCTCTCCTGGCCTTCCCCACTGCCCTGTTTGCAGCAAAAGCTGCCCTCATGTCAGCCAACCCGGGCTCTTCAGGTCCTGTGGCCATGGAGACGGGCTTACCCAGCAGCGACCAGTCAGAAAGCGGGAGCTCAGGTGGCGGGGACGATGATCAGCTGGACACGGCTGAGATAGCCTATCAGGTGAAAGAGCAGCTGCTCAAACACAACATCGGTCAGCGGGTGTTTGGCCACTATGTACTGGGCCTCTCACAAGGCTCCGTCAGCGAGATTCTGGCCCGGCCCAAGCCGTGGAGGAAGCTGACGGTCAAAGGGAAGGAGCCCTTCATCAAGATGAAGCAGTTCCTGTCCGACGAGCAGAATATCCTGGCCTTGCGCACCATTCAGGTTCGCCAGAGAGGTGAGTGTATCTTCCACCCTGCATCAAAAAAGTTTCACCCTGCTCTGTGAATAAAAGTAGAGTAGAATGCCATTCTGGCTCAGATTTCCAAAACCTTGTTGTTTTATTCTTTTTTAAAGTTTTGTTCTTTTTTAAAGTCTCCATTGTAACATGTGTATGGAACTTGAAGGCAAACAAGAAACTCCACAAATAATAATACAAATGGTTTTACACGTTTTAATGATTACAACATTATGGCTTTTTATTTGGATATGTCTTCTACTGAATGTATTTGTTAGTATTTGATGTGTTGTGTGCTTATTGCTGTAATTTTCAGTTTAAAACGACCACTACAGTTTAGCATGTTGGTCAATGCCACGATGATGACTGATACCATGCTAACTAGCCTGCTAATGTCAGCCATTCATAGCGAGCTAGATATCTAAATATAAACATGTCTAAAGAAAAAGTAACTGGACACTGAATTTTTGACAGCCTGGATCACTAATAAAAGAAGTAGTTTAGTGTTTCTGATGCGGAAGTGGTTGTTTTGACATACTGTCCTGTATGAACACTTGTTTAGATTCCAGTTGTTTTTATCATTAACTTTTGGCCTCAGAAATGTACCCTCACTCGGGTCTCCTGTGATCACAAGGTCATGTATTGGTTGTGCATCTGATGAGGGTCCACAAATTAAGTAATCTGGATCTCATTTGATCAGACTTCTGTATTCACACTGCACAGAAAATATAAAATGGCATCAGATTTGAACGTAGCAGAAGTAAAGTTCTTGGCTTTATTTGTCCACATGCAGATGTTTTCAGTATAATATAAATATAGTCCAGCGTATTGCTATGCTGCCACATTGTCAGTGTCGATCTTCCAGGGAGATGCTCCTGTCAGCTCCAGTGTAGCACCTGAAACCCCATGTGTGGCTGCATTGCTTCCTTTCCCAGCGCCCCACTCCCCACCCGTATTTGTTGTGATACTTTCAACTCTGTTTTCTTCTCGGGTTTTCTCAGCTTTGAAAGTGGAGCTTTCACGTGTTACTGAAACCCTTACTTGATGCCAAGTTCTCAAAGGCTGCCATTGATCTAGCAGTCAAAGGGAAAGCTTTGGAACTCCTCTCTGATCAACCATCCCACTCACCTCATCTCTCTCTCTGTCTCTCTATCTCTCTCTTTCTCTGTCTCTCTCTCTATCTCGATCTCTTTCTCTCTATCTCTCTTTCCCTTTCTTTCTTACTCTTACTCTCCGTGGCAGGGAGCATCACTCCTCGCATCCGAACTCCAGAAACTGGGTCAGACGATGCCATCAAGAACATTTTGGAACAGGCTAAGAAGGAGATCCAGTCCCAACGAGGAGGTAAGTGTTGCTTTTCCATACCTAGAGGGGCCACACAGAGTATTCTGACATAGGTGCAGTGCTTAAAAAATGTATTATGTTTATGGTTTTAGTAACAAAATCTCAAACCAAGTGGTATTTAAATAAAAAGTATTATTTAATATTTATTTAATATTTAATTTTGGCAAAGTATTCTTTCAAAAGTATTCATTCAAAGGGTAGCTGATTTGCTTCAAGTAGTTATCATGTAAACAGTTTCTTTGCAGACATGTGCAGGCTGTCATCCAGAATACCTTTGTAAACTTCTGAGTTCATGATCCCAGCACAAGATCACAGACACTGTTGTGGCAAAGAAAGCTCTAGATTTGTTCCACCTCAGTGTTTTATAGAAGTCTTAGTGCAGCCTGGTTGAAATTCTTTTCCACACCTTCCCTTTATTTAAAACAAAACTCAAACGTTTGTCATTTAAAGAACTTCATTAACATTGGCCAAAGTGTCCAAATAATAAATGGGGCCAATGTATATTCAGCTCTGGTAGAGGTAATTCTGTTACAGAATGCTTTGGAATCCAACATTAAACACGATCTATCATCAGTCCCTGGAGTCTGAACAAGATATCCAAGTTTACAGTACTGCTTTATAGTGTTTTTGTTATATTGAGGACGGGAAGGGCAGCAGGTCACCAGAGTTCCAGAGAGCTACTCCCAACCCTTACAGATACTGAAATAATGAGCATGACCAAAATTATTATTATGATAGTAAATTATTTACACTCCTGTTCCACCATTGTGAGCTTGTGGTTTGCATTCTATGTATTAAATGAATGAATCATATAGTGTCTTATTCATCCTTAATATAATATTCCAGGTTTGTTTCTCCAGTTACAAAGATGTCCCAGTCTGTGAGTAAGCACTTCTAAACAAACCAAAGGCCACCAGCACTGCAAAAATAACAACGATAATAAAATAACATGGAAAAAAGAAGCAATAACAGTGTACAGATGGTTGTCAAATGCTATGAATTCCCAGATTTGTTTTCTCCAGTGCTCAGTTTCATGTACTATATTAATCATTCATATGGCATGTTAATACTTATGACAAGTAGTCTTCAAATATGTAACTTTGTTTCAAGCAGTTGGTTTTTTTTATTATTTTAACTTTAAAAAAACCTACATCACAATGTCCCTTTAATCTACCCATGCACTGACTTTATGAAACATTAAATAATACATTATGTCCTCAAGCAGACTTCGGTTCAGTATGTCCTACGCATTCGTGGTACGTTTTTAAATTAAAATGAATATTCACTAAGGCCTAGTGTGTGAAAGTAGTACATCATACCCACATGTATTTTTAGAAAGTATAGGTCAAACACAAAATTAGCACAGCTTATGCAAGTGTACTTTTCAAACGCATATTGAATGGAGGGGGTGGGGGCAGAGTGAAGTGAGACAATAGATCTGGAGTATACGTTCTAGGTTGTATTACACTGAAATAACGATTGTCTGCAGTTTTTGCACTATAGAACCTAGTCTTCACAGGGTATACGTATGCAGCGGCTGGAATGGTGTTATTATTTCATGGTTATTGAGGTGTACAGTAAATGGCTGTTCAAAGTGTGACTGTATTACCTATAATTTGAAATACATTTTGAAGTAAATATTTGAATCAGCCAGAGTCACATAAAGTTCTCCATCCTTGTTCAACTGTTATGTATACATTGTGATAATTTAAATATTTTTCTTGGAAATACCTGGCAATCATACATATGTTTAAACACGGTGACCGACCGCTGTAGACGATAATGGACAAAATAAAAATAGAAATGCCTTTTCAGTGCCAGTCACCTGACTGACTAGATCATTTTGAGAAATGATAAAAATCTCATACTCATGCTTCAATGTGCTTTGGTTGTTTCTAAGACAAATTAAAATAAAAAATGTATTTCCTAAATTTCATTTTAAATAAATGTTCAATGGGTGTCCAAAACTAGTTTTCAGAAGCCAACAGCTCAGCACATGTGGTTCTTCAGGCCTGTTAGAAAAGTTGCTTGAAAAAAATGACAGTGGCTCTTTTGAATCATTTAAAACACAAGAATGTCATATGTCACTGCACGATTTAATAGTTTCACTATTAATAGTTATTAATAGTAATGTAATGTTTAGCCAAAATAAAGAAATGCCCTGTGTGGTGTACCCAAACATTTGACGGGTGCTGTATGTCAGTGCCTCTGCATAGTGCCAACATTTATAAGGTGGCAGGCAGTGTCCTGGATTACTCCTGTCCTGCATATTTTGGTTTTCTTGCTCAAGCATTATCAAGCCCTTCCAAAGTTAATGTGGGTGTGTTAGAAGCTGTTGTTCTGGGCAGGATAGCTCCTGCAGGAGACTTGGGACCCACTGTAATAAACTAATAGATGAGTAGTTATTCTTATTAAGGCCTGCCTGATCTATGAGTTGCAGTTGGCAGACAATAAAGCTGCAATGTTCATTTATTTTTGGTACAAAATTAAAAGTCGTAGCATTACTGAACCAGAGGGAGAGAAAAAAAAAGAAGGTGCCTGTGCTGTGCTTGTGCTGAGTCGCCCTGTAAAGCCTGAAATAATGATGTGAAAAAAAAAAAAGGTCTCAAATGCAAAGTCGACATTATCCTAATGAACATAAGATGATAAAAGCGGATAATTCACTTACACCCTCAGAAGACACATCCTTCACCATATTTGTTTGAATCTGAATAATCTCAGTCATTAAATGTTTTGAAAAGTCGTCAAATTTGGTTTGGTAAACATCAGATGCTTAAGCCTACATTAATTCAAACATAACACTGTTAACAGTACACTCTTAATACAGATACTAAATGTGTAACTCCTTTTGATGCTACATAAAACACCTCTCTTAAAGAACCACATACTTTACACAAAGAACTCTTTGAATGCTTTCAGTTGTTTCTTTGAGTGTTCGTCATTCATAGAAACTTTGCTTTGACTAAAAGAAACAATTTAATGAGTAATATGTGTCAACAGGTACATTTATATCGATGTCTCATACTTTGTCAATATTAAATCACATTTGAATAAATTGCTTATTACAATGGACTTTTTTCCTATCTGCACATTGCTATACACCCTAGTAGTGATAAGTGTGATCGAAGAAGAAGGAAGGGCTATTAATAGTGGTTGTGGTAAACATCAAAAAAGACAGTGAAGAAGTGTAGAAAACCATTCAGGGCAGGCTAGTGCTTCTTTTTGCCATGACTAAACAAAACAGCAGTCTATTTTGGGTTTAATTAAAGTTTTGAACTGTTATTGACAACTATAATAACTGATATTCAACAGCTCTTTTGCGACTTGTTCTGCTTTTGTTTTGGAAGAGTGGAGGAGATGTGTACTCTTCCCTCCCAACCCTCGTTTTTGCACCAGTGTTTCAAAATTTCATGGGGCAGCTTATCTTCCTGAAAAATCAGTATTGTTAGTAACATGTTCTAATCAGGAGGCCATAATTCTCCTCTTATGTTTTGTGTAGGTGATGGGAAGTCCTCTCTGGGTAGCTCATCTGGCCGCAGCAGCAGTGGTGGAGGCAGTAACTCTGACGAAACCATTAAGAGCATCCTGGAGCAGGCACGACGGGAAATGCAGGCGCAGCAGCAGGCTCTGCTGGAGATGGAGGTCTGTGGCCGGACACCCGCCGGAGACCGCCTGGGCCCACAAGACCCGACCAAGAGCCTGCCTGGCCCCATGCCCGCCTACATCAAACAGGAGGAGGGTGGCCCTGTGGCCATGTGTGCTGCCAACCCGATCGGCAGCCCCCAGACCCCTCTAAGCGTGCTATCTCCTGCTGCCTTCGTCCAGAACATCATCCGCAAGGTCAAGTCCGAGATAGGAGAGGCAGGGACCTATTTCGACCAGCACTGGTCAGCCGAGCGGGGGTCAGTGATGATGGGCGCAGGTGCTGTATCTCACCCTTTCAACTCTGTCTCACCTTCACTGTCCTCTTCCTCCTCTACTGGACACTCCTCCTCTGTGCCTCGGGCCTGGCCACGGGCCGAGAACGGTGACTGTACACCCGGAGCTGAGGAGACTGCGGAGGACGAACCCCTGCTGGGACGCCCCGTAGAGGTAAAGGTGGAGCCAGAGGTGTCTGTAAGCGGGGAGCCTCCTTGCGGAGGAGCGAGAATGGGCTATTATCCCTCTTACATTCCGCGCACCCTCAAGCCCACTGTGCCACCGCTGACCCCTGAGCAGTATGAGATGTACATGTATCGTGAAGTGGACACTATCGAGCTGACCCGGCAGGTAAAGGAGAAGTTGGCCAAAAACGGCATCTGTCAGAGGATCTTTGGAGAGAAGGTACATCACAGTATAATATATTCAATGCTTGAGTTTGGTATTCTTCCTAATGTACTTTTTACTTCCCCTCCATCATCTGAATCTATAATGCTCTATAATACCATAAGACTGTGGCAGTTACTTACACACTGAAAGGATATGAATCATAGGACACTGATATAAGAACAGAATAAAAGTATTGATATTTCTATGAATAACATCTAGCATAATTAGTTACAGTGCCAAACAATATAGAACATACGCAACATTGAGTCAAGTGTTTGTTTAATGTGGAGCTCTTATAGTGGTTACACTATCAGTCACTTAAAACTCTGTAATAATAAAATGTGTAGCTGCGAAGTTTTGGGCTTTGTATTTTTGCTTCACTTCGGACTTCAAGTTGTGCTTTGCTACCACCTAGCGGTGTATCTGAGTCTTCACTACAGACTGACGATTGCCACTTATGATGAGTTCTTAAAAATTACGCATTTTACATTTCTTTCTTTGAAGTTAATCTAATGTAATAATCTAGGTGCATTGTAGGTGTTACGCATATTACTTTTTGTTTTGCAGTGAATTGATTTTATGCAGTTTTATTAATGGTTTCTAGTTTTCCTAACATATGCTTAAAATCTTTAGTGATATATATATATATATATATATATATATATATATATATATATATATATATATATATATATATATATATATCGTCGCTGTCCAGTGAAAAACATGCTACAAAATCTGGTTCCATTGACTTGCATTAAAAGTTAAGACATTTTTTGGCCTCTCCTGTAAAGTTACTGTTTTGGAGATACTTCATTGGACAACGACAATATATAACTTTTGTCTAACTATACATGTATTTTTGTCTTTCAAAGTGAAGTGTGTTAATATTCTTTCACCAGGTTGTTATTTGCTAATTCTACTTTAAATATGAAATATAAATATCTATGTTTTTAATGTATTGTATTGTTGTTGTCAAATAGTTTTTTTATATATTCTAAGTGAAAAACATTCTACAGAGATCAGATTTCTGCACATTTTAATGCACAATGTGTGTTGCCAAATTTTACATACTGAAAAAGATAAAAACTTAAAATGTGGCCTGTATTTTGTCTTTAAACATACACAGAATTTCTAAAATTTGTTTGTATGTCTCATTTACTGATTGCATCTGATTGGCTTCCGCAGGTGCTGGGCCTTTCACAGGGCAGTGTCAGTGACATGCTGTCTAGACCCAAGCCCTGGAGCAAGCTCACCCAGAAGGGCAGAGAACCTTTTATTCGTATGCAGTTGTGGCTTCTGGACCAGCTAGGCCACGGTCTCAACCAGCAGCCTAACCACAGCCACAATCAGGGTGAGTTTATTTAAAGTTGTTTTGATGATATTAATATGGATTAGTATAAAAACTAGATTTGTGAAGCAACTCTGTAAATGCTTGCTGTTTGTTAAAAACTCCAGGTATTGCGTGAAATACATCGCAAAACAGTCTCTCCAATTCTTCGTCCTCAGATAAAAGTCCAGTGACGACTCGCTCGTCTCCATCGCCTCCCCCCAGCCCTGAGGAGAGTCACTCAAGCCTGCCCTTGGAGCCGGTCAGCTTAGCTCTAGAGAGCAGCAAGGAGAACCAACACCCTCAGCAAGTGGAACCACACGCAGGAAAGACCACCCCAGGCATGCTGCCTACCCAGCAGTCCCACACCCCACTGGGCATCCAAGAGCTGGTGGCTATGTCCCCAGAGCTGGACACTTATGCCATCACCAAGAGAGTCAAGGAGGTGCTCACGGACAACAACTTGGGTGAGCTCAGCACTTTTGCCTGTGCTGAGATACGTGCAGAATGTAGACCATTTCTCTGTCACAGTTATTGAGCTATCTGAGATCAATGTTCAATATGAAGCTTAGATCTATATAGGAGAGTTTTGATTTTTTTTCCTTTGAAGGTTTATGAGAAAAATCTTTAAAACTGCATATACAGTTGTATGCAAAAGTTAGTTTGCCTCTGGTCAAATGACGTTTTATTGAGTTTCTAAGTAAAAATAAGTTCACATCCTCTTTAGAGAACACATTTAAATGCACAATTAGCTGCACATTTAGTGTTTATTTACTGAGTTTACCATAATGAAAAAATAATAAAACATAATATATGGCACAGGCAAAAACTATGACATATTGTATGTTGTTTTTTTCTTTTCAATTTGTTTAACTCATCAAATAAATCTACACCTATTACAGAGGAGGCGTAACTTATTTGTCTTATTTTGATTTAAGAAAATCAACAATGTTTTTACTTTTGTATATGATGGTAAATGTGTTAGCTTTTGTCAGTAATGGTCACTATAAGTTCACGTGTATGTCATTTCAGGTCAGCGACTGTTTGGTGAGAGTATTCTAGGCCTGACTCAGGGCTCAGTTTCAGACCTGCTATCCAGGCCCAAACCATGGCACAAGCTGAGTCTGAAAGGCCGAGAGCCGTTTGTCCGCATGCAGCTTTGGCTCAATGACCCACACAATGTGGACAAGTTGAGGGACATGAAGAAAATGGAGAAAAAAGGTGAACAGAAGGGAAATGGCTTGTATGTGTAAAATATGGGTAAAATTGTATCTTTGGCTACTGTAAATGTGTTACTTTCAAATCCCTGTTAAAGCTGAAGAAATGATACTTTTGAAGGTACAATACCTGCACCTGGGGCAGTGCCCTATATATTACAGAGTTTTTTTTCAGCCAAGAAAAGATACACATTAACATCTTTTGTGTTCGATTGTGGTATTTTTATGTCAGTTATGCCCAAAGGAACAGAGGTGAACCCCTGTGGTATTTTTTGCTTCTGACTGTGCACTTTTATGGCAAAAAAAAAATATATATAGAATGTTCACCTTGCCTCAAATGCAGTTGATTGGCTAAGATGTGTAACTTCAATGCAAAACCAATTAGCAAATATATCTTGGACTATTCTCTACATGTGGTTAATGGAGGGTAAATTAGATTTTGTGCCAAACAATCCCATTAAAAATGTGTAAAAACAAACAAAACTGAAATCATGTCTCTTATATGTGTCTCTTGTAGCTTACCTAAAGCGCCGGTATGGCCTGTTGAGTCCAGGCTCAGACAGCGACTCTCCTGGTGCTCGGTCCGACTGCATCAGCCCAGGCCTGGCCCCCATGGACCTGTGCCCTTTTAGCCAGGCGAAGAAACCCAGAGTGGTTCTAGCTGCTGAGGAGAAGGAGGCTCTGAGGAGAGCTTATCTTCAAGAGCCGTACCCCTCCCAGCACACCATCGAGATGCTAGCGACTCAGCTCAACCTCAAAACCAACACAGTCATCAACTGGTTCCACAACTACAGGTCAGAAATGAATTATGGTTTAACACAACTTGTACTATGCTTTAGCTTGAGACTAATAATATTTAAAAATGAGACTCTGTGGCAACTTGAAAAGCCTGCAAGATCTAAAAAGGCTGTGAAAATAGCCTAAACATAATTTTTATGATAACATTATTATAAGTAAATTAAGAAAAAAAATAAATACAACAGAATGATGTATCAAGTTCACCCTGATCAATTAACTATTGCAGTAGTGTACAGCCTGGCTAAAGAATTTCTCTGTCAGCCTTTTGCCAGGAAGATCTGACCTGCCAGAGATTTTGCTCGAAAGAGGTAAAACTGAGCAGGAACTTTATAAAGAGTGGCAAAACATAAGAAAGAGCCAGTGTATCCCAAAAAGTAAAACAGAATTGTTCATCTTCCAATAATGACAAACTACTAAAACTAACATTAGCCTATAGCACATCAGCAAACAAGCTGATTGTTTAAAATATTTCAGTACCAGTACTGATAAGCCAACATTCTACATATTTTTGTGTTTTCTCTACTCTAACATAACATACCAGGGAGGCTTGTTAATTACTTAATGAGTTGAATCAGGTGTACTGGATCAGGGATAGCACCAAAATGTGCCCAGGATTAGGATTGGGAATCACTGTGCTTTTGGGAGCCTTCTGTGTGACTTTTTTAGAATCTTTGATGGAGATCTTGCTCCACCTTGTGGAGAGTAGAAGTAAGGCAAAATTATTGAGCATTGTGGCTGCTCCCTAAGATACACTGGAGCGTTCATGTTCTGACTGTATGCCATTATCTCCAGGAATTCTCTCAGATGCTTAAGTCTGTGCATTGTCTTGACTGTCCACTTGTAAGCAGGTCACGGATGCGCAGGGAAGTCCTCATGGAGGGTCCTCAGGACAATGACATGGACGCAGAGCCTCATACTTATTCTCCCTCAGTGGTACGCAGTCCGGCGTCAGACGGAGACGAAAGGAAACAAACCCCGGGCATCCTTGGCCATTCTCTCAGCAATGGCCCCAGGCCACTGGCCGTCAAACAGGAGGCTGGCGAGCTGGATGATGATGAGGAGCTTCGCGTCAGACAGGCTAAATGCTCCTCCATGGGGGTTCAGTTCCCCCAGCTGAAGACTGAGAGAGAGGAGCAGGTGTCTGGTTACAGGGACCCAGCTTTGCCCCCACACTGTCCCCAGGGCCTCAGAGAGGACGAAGCGGGCAGCAGTCAGTTTCAGGGCCTCCGTTCAGGACCTGCGTCCTCAGAGGGTGTCCAGAGAAGCAGCCTGGCCGCACGCGAAGGCGAAGACCCGGATAAGTCGCCAGTGGATCCAGTGAGCTTCAAGGCCTCGTCGGAGCCCTGCCGCGGCAGCCTGGAGGTGTCCCTCAACTCTCCGTCTGCGGCGTCCTCGCCTGGACTCATGATGTCCGTCTCTCCTGTCCCGTCCTCCTCGGCCCCTATCTCTCCATCTCCACCTAACCCGCCCCCAACAAGCACTAACTCCAGCCACGAGCCCCCTTCTGGCCCCAGTTGTGGCCTGGACAATGCCCAGTCCCTGCACAACCCCAAACACAGCAAGAGCACTCAGAGGCGCAACGAGAAGATGGCCAACCTGAACAACATCATCCACCGCCTGGAGCGAGCTGCCAACCGCGAAGAGACCCTTGAGTGGGAGTTCTAAGGCCAAGCTGCTAGTTGTTGTCCCAAGTCTCTGTAAGAGAACTTACTCTGGAAAAGGCTCTTGAGGAGGTTCCCTGTTCTAAAGTTTGGAGCTAGGCTCCATGTTTCGCCTGTCTGGGTGGCCTCGCAAGGAACGCAGATTTAAAAAAAAAAGAGCGTTACTCTACAACTCTCGCAGACAAAAAACCCAATATCTCCCCGTCAAAAACTTTTAAGAAAGAAAAAAAATATTTATAAACGTGTTTTAGGTATTTTGATAAAAGGATCTTACTTTGAATTCTATGTTGCAGCACTAGCTGTTGTGTTTTAAACAATGAAGGAGAGAAATACTCTTTGACATGAAGACTTTGCAGCTATGGTGTCATGAAATGCACACTGAAGTCCTGTAGATTGCCACTGGGTGAGATTATTTCAAATGAGACCTCTGTCTTAAGCCATCAAAAAGCACTACTTATTTAAAGAAAAAAAAGACACTGACCAAATTTGCTACTTTTTGAATAGCATTTTTTCAGATTTTGTCTGTAAGACGGGACAGTTAAAGTCATATAACGTGAGAACTTCATACTGACTGAGGGATAGTCCTTAAAAGACTCTAAATAGTGAACAATGCGTATGTACTTAGTTTCTTGGTGACATGTTTTGGAACATTTGTTACACAAGCGTATAATGTGTGGTTGTACGTGCTGTAGAAATTGTCTGCAATAGCCTTCTCCGAACAAGATGTAGCATGGTACTCAACTTACCCTCTTATCCTCTATAGTTAGTAACCTGTGATATACTTGAGCGATAAAAAAGTGAAAACGTTGGAAAATTCAGCAAAAAGTAAGAAAAAAGGAATTGTAAAAAAAAAAAAAAGTTGAACGGTAGAAACTTTTCAGTGAACTTGTTCTTGTTTTTTTTCTTTGTTTCTTTTTTTTTCCTTTGAAGGTTCTTTGAGGTTTACAATAGGACCTTTTGTGCACCTGGAAGTGAGTGAGCCATTCGCCACTTGTAGAGCAATGTACTTGTCTTCATAATTTATTTTGCATTTACCTCACTCTCCCTCTGATGCACTGATCTCTTCACACAGACACAGGCCAAGACAAGGCCACTTACCTCAACGTCACGGTTTTGAACCGGGGATCTGATCCCTCTGATTCAGAGTTTGCCCCAAAAGTTTGGATCCAGTCATGATGTTATATAAGCTTGAAACGAGCCTCAAAGAGAAACTGGTGGCACATGTTTCAGAGTAACCTTTTTTTTCCTTTTTCTGTTTTCTATTAGTTTTATATATATATATATATATATATATATATATATATATATACACTTTTTTTGGGGGGGGGGGGGGGGTATTCTAGAGATGTCACCAAGCATACACTGGATAATACAGAAAATGCTGGATCGGATATTTGAGGAAAAAAGAATCTCTCTTATGTCAAAAATCAAGCCTAAACTATCACAAGTATAGTAAGTTAAGTTATAACCTCATTAGTCACATGATAACAGTACGGGTGGCCTAGTGGACTGTTTGAATAGTTTGTTCATAGTATATACAGTATTCAGCAAAAGTCAGAGACCACTCTTTCAGTTATTAAATTTCCAGTCAAAACCAGTAAGGTACAGAAAGTCTAGACCAGTCAAAGTACAAAGTTATTTATTTTTTAACTGTCAAAAAAAAAGACATATTTAAGAGAAAACCACAAACGCTTCCAACACAGTATATCAAATGTATCCATATTAAATTTGTCCACTCTTTAGCGTTGCATACTGTACTTTAGTTTTTCTGTCCTTCCAGTTCTAAAACCAGTGAGTTACAGCTGCGTCTTCCCAACAAAGGCTGTTCCCAAAGAAGTCAATGATATTGAGTGTGTGCACATGCGTTTAAAAAGAAAGATGTTTGCAGTTTCCCGGTTATTCAGGTGATCACATAAGCAAGCGTCCAACACAGCAAAGTTTTTAGAGCGACGCAAACACATGCCTGCCAAAATTTAAAATGAACAATTTTTCCAATGTCTGTTAATCATATTTACCATACTCAGACATACTTAAAGATGCTTAACGGACTGGAAATGAAATCAAGGAAAGGTGATCTCTGACTTCTGCACAGCACTGTAAACATTTTTCATCTTATAGCCTTGCAATTGTTAAAGAAAGAAAAAGATATCAGACTGTGTCTATATATCGGCGGATACTCAAGGTTTCAGGATCAGTATCAGAGAAGAAAAGTGGTATCATGCCATCTCTGGTATTCATGCTCTGTCCATCCAGCCCTCATCTGTCCTCTCAGGGCCCCTCTGTCTGGTCCTCATGTATGTGAATGTGTGACTTTCACCGTCGTGCAGCAGCTAAACCCTCCTATGTGTGTGCCTCCTTCTGTATCGTTGCTGCCATAAAACCTTGTGTCTTTGAAACGTTCAGAACTTTAATGTACCTTTATTGCAGGTCATCTTCCTATTGGTCCATGTTCACAGAATGTGAATGGCAGCTGGGGTTTACAAAAAGATGCAAAAATGAATAAATAAACTACAAGGGTACAAGGCTTTTGACATGACAGCGACGATGGCCTACTCTGAGAGCAACTCCCAGCGAGGTCAGGGTTGTCGTTGATGTTACTGCAGCGACTGTCCTCACAATGTCCTTTCCTGAGGACTATGAATTAGAACAGGCACACCAGACTGTTTAAAACTGCTGATATAAAACTCACTGAAAAAGTTTTCGAAGGGGTTTTCAACAAGATCAGTTTCCAGCACGCATCATCTTTTAGTTTCTCAGTGAACTGGACGTTACTTGTTTACTGTTGCAGCCTATAGTGTTTGTTCATTCTGGCTTCTCTGCTATGCAGAAGACGCAACAAGATTTAGTTTTACTGATACAAAAAGGAAAAAAAGACATCATTAGAAACATCGTTGTAAAAACAAGACGAGGCGGGCGCACTGAAGCGTTAGCAGGCGGCGTGTCGCACAGGGGAAAAGTAAACCCTCGCCCAATCAATGTTGTGGTACACTCTTCGTTTAACTAAACATAATCTGATTTAGAGACTCGTGCTCACGTTCCAGCTAAAAAGCTAAGCACCTAAACCAGGTTGTTTTTGGTGTCTTTCACTAAGCATTGGTTTGATGTAGAAATAGGCCTAGTACTGCTGCTGGTTGAAATGCTGTTTTTTATCATTTGACACAATTATAAATGTTCTTTACCTGCTGGATTTCTCTTTTTCTTTCTGTTCTCTCTCTCTCTCTGAATATGTATAGGTCTCCAATACCTCGTATGCGAACTACTTACAGCACTTACCATTTAAAAATCGTGAAGAGTGGAGAAAAGATTGAGTATGGAAATTCTTCTAACTTAGTGTTCCACAAGTCTTTGCCTTGATGTATTGTTGAAGTCGGTAGTAAACACTTGCACATGTCTAACTAGTACTGAGGATTGGAATTATAAACACGTGTATAGATATATAAATATTACACATTTACTGAGAAATAATAGGGGTTCTCAACACTAGCGTGCTAATATATTAAAAAAAAAATAGAGTGTACAGTTATATTAACCGAACACACAGAGTCAGACCTTGTCTGGCAAGCTTGCCCATGTTCTAGAAACTTCTCTCAGGGTAGTCTTGCTTCTTTAAGCTTTACAAGAACCTGTCAGGTCACATCACTGGTCAGCTTTAACTGTTCACGACCACTGTTCGTTTGATTGTTTTGCTTTTTTGTTGTTTTTCCTACAACGTGGAGGGATTCCATTTTTCAGCCCAATTTAACGGCTTTTCGTGGAAAGCTCGGAGCAACCGGAGCATAGCTGTTAGCTGACGATGGGCGGTGCTGAAAGCTGAAATCAGGACAATGACAAATTACTGGTGCTCATGTTTACTCTTGTTTTGGTCTGTGCGTAATATGTTCCTTTTGGCACGCAGCAGTTAAAAGACAAACACAACACTGATAATGTTACAAGTGAGACCTGGAGACTTTTCTTTAAATCCATTTCAGTGGAGAGGCCACTTAACTGCCTGCTTAAAAGGGGATTTTTTTTTATTTCTGCCACAATTCTAATAACAATAATAATAAAATAAAGACATTCGGAGTGATTTGATGTGAAATACAGAGGTGATAGGAGACAGGGGTCGCAATGTCTGCAACACAGATATAGTGGGTTTGTAGTGAAATTAGTTTATCTATCTATCAATACACAATGTCTCTGACGTCAGGCAGCATATTCACAACTATTTCATGTAAGGACTTTCTGTAAAGTAACTGTTAGACTTCAAACAATCTAGGCGTCTGTTTCCAATCACCACCATGGATTCCAAAGAATCTAATGAACAAATTATTTCACATCCAACCACTCAGAATCACTATGTTTATGATAAAATTAAAAAAAATATCTGTGGAATTCCCCTTTAACTAATGCATTGTTGCCCAAAACACAGCTGATTCATTGCAGCAACAAACATACTGTCACCTGAAAGAGATTAACTTTTCCTACAAGATCTATTTTGATTTTTATCTATCTTTACACCTTTACATTGGATTCTTTTTTTCTTGCATGCACTTTTCTTATGTTTCCTTCGTAAAGAAATTGTACATTGTCTTTTGTATTATCTCAAGAAATCAGCACTTGTGCTCCCTAAGGTTGGAGAACTATTTCCCTGCATGCCAAAATTGGAACTGGAAGACACTTCAGTGACGTAACATGAAGAGCCTAACATGTATGTTACACACAGTGATGGGTTTTTACCTCAAAATGATTTCAGCCATAACACACACTGTTACTTTGGTGCTTAGGAATATTGTGAACCAACGTATCTCAAAGCCCTGAGTATATACTGTCCAGAGTAAGCTGCCGTAGAGTGGAAGGCCTTACTTCAAACTTCGTCAAACACGTTGACTGGAAAGCTGAATTTGACTTTGGCAGGGGGGGTTGTACTTAAATGTTCAGTTGTTCCTCTTTCGAGCAGCAAAAAGAAGGCAGTGCACCCTGTAAGAGACGTTTTTCCCCTCCTCCCTCTTTCTTGTGACATTTTACACATTTTTTGGCACTCATCTCGCATCACCTTAACGGGCAGAGCACTTAAGCTTTGGATTTAAAGAGAGGGCAAGAAAATGTCATGTGTCTTTTAATCATATGTATCAAGCCATCATTGAATACAGTACATTATTGTATAAACCCTTTTGTGTTCTGTGTGTTATTTATGAGCCAGAACAATTTCTCTTTTCTCTCTCTCTCTTTCTCTCTCTCTCTCTCTCTTTCTTTTAAGCAATGACTTGAAACTGGCACGTCAGCATTACAGAGCGTGTTAGTATTTACACTGTTCATTTGGAAGCTCATTGCCATGAAATACAGTCATAAACATCTGAGTGTTGTACTTCCTGAACATACACAGTACTGTACTGTTTGAGCACTTTGGGACGTTATATTTAAAAAGCTAATTTTCCAGAAAGAAAGTTTTTCTTTGCTTAGCAGAACACTTTATTTTTAAAATATTAAAATAGTATATAATACAGTAAGTAGTGGTTCTACCTGTCAGTGTGTTTATTTAACCCTTGCTAAGCTTTTCCTTGTGGAAACAACCCATTATTATTTGCATTTATCATCTAATACCTGCTTTGACTGCTCAGTACTTCAATAAGCTAAATCAAGATTGCTGGTGAAGGCATTTAATAAAATTCATACCGTGTCTGCTGCGTCCAGGAGACATCTGAAACTAAAGTTTGTTCTTTAAACTGGTGCACAAGATATTATCTACTTTTTCACAATAAGATATTTGTGCTACTTTGTATTGTATGTTCTAACGGTTTTGGTGTCTAAGACTTTTGCACAGTAGTGTACATGAACACTGTTTGTACTCAATACACTGGTGTGAGTGGCTCATACACAGTGACCTGTGACCAATAATGAAGGACTAGAGGATGACCAACACAAACTGCAGCAACAGATGAGCTATCATCTGACTTTACATCTACACGGTGGGCAAACAAGTGCAAATGTCTAATAGAGTGGACACTGTGTTTAAAAAACTCCGGCAGCACTGCTGTGTCTGATCCACTCGCACCAACACAACACACTAACACGCCAGTGTCACTGTAGTGCTAAGACATAATACCTGCTCTGTGGTGGTCCTAACCATCGGGGAACTACTTAAAAGAGGGCTAACAAAGTATGTGGTACAACAGATGGACTACAGTTTGTACTTGTAGAACTACAAAGGGCATCTACATATATAACTTATAATGATGTTCCCCTTGTAAAGGAAGTATAAAAATGTTACGTAAAAGGAAACTGTGTACATGTATATATAGATAAAGATACAGAGGTTTCAAATAGTGTTTATTTTTACATATTTTAAATATTATCTGGAAATAATTTATACATGATCGAAAAGAAAGGTGGAGAAGACATTGTTTACACAAGTATCCTCAAGTCCCACTTAAATGGAAAAAATATATTTTAAAATGGTTAAATTTTTCTGTGAAATACAATATCTATAAACTGCATAGCTTATTGTAACAGAGGGTAATTATTTATGTGCCTTAAAGATGTTTGAACTTTTAAAGGGTCACTCTGGCTAGAATGATAAACCACTGCTGCAGGTGTAAGCATGGCTATTCGCAGGCTACAGTGGTACTGCAGTACAGAGGTTTTATGGTTTTTTATGGTTTAAGCTCTAAGAAACCCTCTTCTGATATAAAACACAAGCCTTTCTGCGCGGATACTTGTGACATGTCATTTCTCAATGTGTGTTCTTGTCTGACGTCATTGTGAGGAACACGTACAACTAGCGTTTAAGATTCCCGGATGTTGTTTTCCCTCCGCCGCGAAAACCGGGAATTCGCTGGTTGTGACTTGCCGACAAATTTGTAATAAGATATGGGGTTTTTATTGAGTTACTGTAAGACCATAGCTCACGCCAAAAAAAAAGAAAAATAATATGGCTATAGCCCTTCGGCCTCCCAACTCTCTAGCTCGTTCTCCCTACCCCGCTTATACTCCCCCAATCCCCAGCCTTGAATACATGAGCCCCCCGTGGATTGGCAGATATAAACTGGCAGGTATATTTTCTTAACTAATTTCCCTGAAGTAACATGAGAACTAGAAAACTGCATGTAGACCATGCATACCTATTTTAACATACATGAAATCCCAACAGTACAAATAATACCTAATATGGAGGTTTGTTCTGATTATCCGTAAGGACGAAGCTCTGTGTTTGAGTGCAGGTGGTCTCTCCTCTTTCCCCTCCGCCTGGCGCAGCGCCAGCACCCCAACTCGACAATGACGGCAGCAGCACATTTGCTCTCCCCGTTTCTAATACACAAGGTTTGTTCTAACATTTAAGGACACCTAACAGTGCAGGTAGTCTGTTATTCAACTTTCACCCCGGCCTGACAATCAATCTGTGGCCATGATGTAGTAATTCACAATTAAATAATTATATAAACGAACAGCCCACGCGCTCAAGTACTTGCCCGGGTGACATAGTAAAAATCATTACTACGTCACCTCCTCGCGTCTTAGAAGACGGGCTGTTCGTTTATTTTTATTTTACTTTTGTACCCGCTTGCTTGATAATGCAGAAAGAAGCCAGGTAGTTAACGTTTCTGCTACAAAGCTCGAAATAATGTATGTAATTATTAGCCTCCACGTCTCTGACCACAGACAGGGAGAAGCTCTACAGCTGAACGACGTGTTTGCGTGATGTATGCTGGGTATTGTAGTGCGAGAACGCTGACGAACGAATAAAACCTGTGCGCTAAACGACGTGTTAAATTCTATGTTAGGACCGAATGTCCTGTTAAAAAGATTCTTTCGTCGTAAAGACTATTGTTTGTATGACATGTTTACAAATAGGCTAGTTACAAGTTCCCGAGTGCCGAACGTCACCACGCAACGCAGCCATTACGCGATGACGACACTGCTCGACTCTGGTGATGACGGCGGGGCTCGGCGGAGGGACGGACTGAACACCGCAAATGGATACGAGGCGCGATTTGGCCATTTTTTCGTCGTTAGTTTTGTTTCGCGGGGCTCGAAAGAAAGTGCTGAGCAGTTCTGCTTCGGGTGTTTCCCAAAGGTTTGTGCTTAGGGTGTGTTCTCTACTTCTGTTCACTGCGTTTGTTGGTTGCGGCCTTGACGCGGGGGTCCGCCCTCTCTCTCATAACAACAACAAAAACACAGTCCGCTCGCCTAGCCTAGCCTAGCTCAGCTCAGCTCAGCTCAGCTCACGGGCCCTGTGGAAGTAACGTTATGAGCTCCCTTAATTATGTGGTGTCAGGCTTTGACTTTATGTTCCTCGGAATAGTCCAGCAAGACGTGGACCCAATAAAGGTAACCAGTCGTTCAGAGAGGACTGACAGGTATTTGAAATGGAAGTTAGCAAACTAGCTCGTAAACTAGCCTGCTAATGCTGGGTTTGTGGTTTTAACTAATGTAAACTTGCACATTAGCTGCGTAGTAAGCCCGTTTTTGGAAAATTCTAGGTAAACAGAAGTCATGCATTTTCCCCCTTTGGTTACTTTATGTTTTTCGCATTCCCAACAGTTTTTGTTACTTAACGTATCCTGACTTAAGCAGCAGTTTTGGTTTGACTGGAGCTGTGACAAGTCCGATAAGTACTAAGTAAAGGCAGCCGTTTGTAACCATGTTGCTTTCCGAAATCTTATGAGTTTTGTATAAAAAGGTTGAATATACTTTACTAACGACTAATGTTAGCTGCTAGTCGAGTTTGACTAACGTTACTTGGGGAATTGTGAATTAACATGCATGGTGAGAGTTATGAGTCAAACGTCAGCAGTGAGCTGCCAAGTACCGCGACTACTGTAACAAGCTTCATAACAGAAAGCGCGTTTGTACTTCAGCTGTCGAAACGAGGTAGGATGCTCATGTAATACGTGTTTTTCAGGTTATTTTTTGTTATAAACATAACTGGGAGCGCAGCGTTACAGGGATGGAGAAAATGTAAAATTACAAATATGTAAATTATTTTTTTATAGAAGATCACCATCATTTCATTTATTGGCTTAACATTTATCTAAGAGAAGGTTAAAAATTAGACACAAACGAGGAATTCAGAGCAAACAAAGCAGGCTGTCTTGGGTCACTGGGAGAGTGACATCTGAGAAAGAGACTCTGGCTGATTCTTACTCTTGCCCACAGTTAGAGGCATTGACCTAAATGTAAGTTGAGAATTGGAGAAAAGGCACACATTTGTCGCGCAGGGCAGTGCTGCAGTGTGTTTCATGAATGTCTAGTGTTGACGCAAGGCTTGCACTGCATGACAAGGGATTTCTTTTTCTTGTAACAATTTATTAATCCTGATGCTCTAATGGATGCTGTTAAATTTCCTTTGTCCTGGTTGGCTATCAGAAAATACACACAAGAACGATATTTCACCACTTTTAAAGAGCACTTATTTTGATTTCTCTGTCATACACACTTCTAAAATGGTTGTTTGCAGCACTTTGTAGAAGGTTGCTGTACTGAAGGGTTGCAGTAGGTCTTGCTCGCTCGCTTTTGGTAAACATCAGTGTATGGGCATGTCAGATATGTTTTATCAGTTGTTGCCAGATCTGCTCTAGGGACAGTGTGCTAAATGCAGGGTTTTGGTTGGGCACTGGGCTGCCCTTGTCTGTGTGCTCATACCATATGATTCTCAGGAGACCCACAGGGCCAAATGTAGCCCTCTGGCTGGAGAAATTCCTCTCTCTCAAGACATAACAATTACTTAGCTTGTTTAGTTAGAGACATCCTCAGTGTGCTCTACATGAGCAGCTTCAGATTTCTTTCTTGCACGTCTTTATTACAGCTTAATGGTTGGTCTTGTATGGTCACAGAAATTGCCTTTTTTGTCTGGAAATTTAAGGGTACTGAGGAACAGGTTCATATAAGGTAGAATAATTTTGCAGTATACAGGAACTGTCCTTGTGAGAAATGCCTGTCAGCTTTGTCAGATAAAATTTGTTGCTCTAGGCTAAGTGACCCAGTAAATTAAAATCTTTAGTTTGTGTTTTTTTTAAAGGCCTTTAAAATGCTTTTGCATATGTGCTCCAAAGAACAGAGCTGCTGCAGTGGAATACATAGCAGATCTGATGAAGGCGTGCAGACTGTGGCCTGTATCTCCTGCTGGCGTTAGTTCAGTGGTTTAGTTCCACTCCACATGTGCACATGAGTAATGCTTCCCACCCCTGTTTCTTGTACCATCCCCACCAGAGAGGCTATATTTACTGGAGAGTAAAAAGGGATTTTGTAGAGGAAAGTACGGTGCCTAATATTTGGAGCGGTTCCGTTTTTCATTCATGCTGTTTAATGCAGCCTCACATAATCCTGTCTCTCTTCTCCTCCACAGATCTCAATGCCATAACTCTGACTGAGACGTTCAACACAGACAGGTGTAACAACATTGATTTAGTTAAGATCCAGGTGCTGTGATTACAGTTGAATAATTCATTTGTGTGTTTTAAGTTAGTATGCATCCATTTTAGGGTTTATCTGTTTCTGACTCAACTTTCTCTTTTCTTTGTTGTCACAGCCACTTACCAAATTGGGGGAGTGAAAAATTCCAGCTGACAGCCAGCTGCAGTGACCCACACTCCTTCGCTGGGGCCATGGTAAAGAACCCAGTAAACTCCCCCACTTCTGTCGCTCTAATGTCTGTCAGTTCTTTCAGGCATTGACTGGCAATGGTCCATCTGCTGATTCGGAAACTGTCTATTGATTTCTCAGGCTTTTAATCAGATGTGTTAACTGCTGCTCCGACAGCTCTATAGGCCCTAGTTTCAAAATTCTACCCGTAGATGATGCTTCAGCAAGAAGCTGTTTTTAGAAAAGTTGAGATGAGTGGATCAGGGTGAATGTCATAGATGTTTTACTTGTGCTGTTGCTTTTGTTTCTTTTGCCTAAATTTCACACCTTTTTGATGATGGAATGTATTACTTGCTGATTTTGTACTAACATAATTCCTTACTGGTATCTTATTCCTTATGTATGTGTGCAGTGAATTTGTGTTTTCTGTCTGCTTTCTTTTGTGCTTGTATCCACACTGAACTATCAACCCTCTGGCCTCTATAGTGAGCTCCCTCAGGCATGCTGATGCCTATTGTCAGTTAGACGCTCATTTTCATCCAACAGATACACACGTGTACAACTCGCTTCCACAATCCATGAACTAGTACTTTTTTTTGATAGCCTCTCCCTAATCTCTTAGTCCATTTCCTGGGGCCTAAGTACAGGCTGACACACAAGCTTAGCTGCTACATGTTGCTGAGTGTTGGAGTATTTTACAATGTGGTTTAAAGGTGGTTTAGAGGTGTGTTCGGTTTGTTTTTAATGAAACTTGGTGTGATTACTCTGTTAGTGTGGTGCGTTAGAACAAGTGTAATTGCTGTCTTGCGAACCCTGACATGCATCAAATAAGTGAATGAGACACTCGGAAGAGCTTTGTCTTGATCCACTGCCACACAGAACTGGTGCGGTCAGTTTGTGGAAAAGATGAATGTCTGATGCTGCTTGGACATGCATGTGTTTTATGTTTTATGTTAGGCTCTAAGTCAGTAATTATAGAATAAGTCTTTTTAATTTAAAACAAGGCTGAGATACACAGGGTAATAAACATCAATTGTAATATGTATAAATGCGACAAAAGTAGAACTCTGCATGTGGCTGAGTTAAAATGATTTTACCCCACTTCGCATCATGGGAAAACCACTGTAATTCATGGCCTATTGTGGCTTACTGTAGAATATCACATATGTAAAAAAACCACAAGTGCCATTAATCACCCTTTAGTGCAGCATGCTTCAGAAAGTTTAATAGCTAGTAATGCAGATTTTGTGGCATACAGTCATACAATGAGTGATGTTTTACTTGTATGATATATATATATATATATATATATATATATATATATATATATATATATATATATATATATATATATATATATACTAAAAAAAAAAAAACTAAAAAAAAAAGCTGCCCTATAGATATGCATAAAACATCATAGCTTAAAGAGAACGAAAACAGTGCATTTCTAATTCTTTATTGATGGTGTTACAATGATGACCTCAGTAAACAACCCTAAATAGTCATAATTGGACCCCCTTAAATCACTTGGCTCCCTCCCTCACTTTATTTTATGGCCACACAGTATATGTGACACTAGTACGACTCAGGTCATGTTTTGGGGTAGATGCTCGTAAACGCTCTCCTACTTGTGGACATCCACACACATTCTTTGGCAGTTTGATCACAGAAAGCTGTATTTGAAGCTATGTCACATGATGCAGAGTAGAAATGAATGGAATGGCTTATGCGCAGCACGTTGACCCACTGAGGCAGCGTGCGACTTCAAAGAGCTCCTAACACGAGGACCGTCCTCCTAAACTCCTGGCGCAGCATGGCGTAGTCACAAGCGTCAAGGTATTCTTAATAGGATCTGAACATGAAAATGGACCCTATTTAAGACACTCGGATTTAGGCTTAACATTGGATATAGGCTAAACATGCTTATGATATTTTCAGCAGTGCAGTACTGTAGGTGTTTGTAGCTGCCTGGCTGTGGGTTGTGAGAGGCCTACACAGAGGGGCTTTTCAGCTGAGTGCACTACTAGCTGGAGAGATGATGTGTGTGTGTGTGTGTGTGTGTGTGTGTGTAGTGGTGTCGGTGAGCTGAGTGAGCAAACGGGCAGAATTTGACAGCAATAATTTTACTGCAGTGTTGCTCTGTCAGCTTTATCTTGGTAATCTTAAGTTTGAGCGTTATACGAAATGGCATGAAACTGGTCTTAGAGCAGTTTCTATGGTACAGCCTTTACCAGGAACAGGACTGCATGTATTCTTTATTTGGTCAGGAAACATCACAGCTTAAACTAAAGTTTATTCAGTTAAAACCATAATAATTATTAATGCTTTGCCATTTCAGAATTTTGACTTAAGACCCCTGGGACAAATCTGAGTTTGTTGTACATGTTGTGCAATTAGGAGATCTTGTGTGAGATTTATGGCAGTGGTAAAGGCAGGGGTTGTAAATGGTAAGCGCTGCAATTAAATATAGCTGAAGTAATTTGGCATAGGACTGACTAGGTGAAGCATAGGAAATGTGTGGGGACTTGTATTGCCATTCATTAGGTCATTGTCTTTGCTCATTGTGGTGTGGTTTGCCTAAGCCTGTGTTTTGTCTGGCAGGAGGAGGAGGGGCAGCAAAGTCTGGAGTGTATTCAGGCCAATCAGATCTTTCCAAGGAAGCCCCCTGTCCTGGAGGAGGAGGATCTGCAGGTAAGAGGACACTACTCTTAATTTTACTTATACCTCTCTCTGAGATGATTTAAACTTTGCTGTGTAGCTGTCTCAGAAATTGTTTTTATTCATTGGGCTCTGTCCTGTGTTTGGTAAGTAAGTAATGTAGCTGTTTTAAATATATATATTAGGGCTGGGCGATATGGGAAAAAATCTTATCACAATATTTTTTTTCATATCAGTCGATATCGATATAAATCAAATCACTATTTCCTTTTTACTTTAAGTGAGATATGAAGGTATCAATTTTTTTTTCTTAAAAAAAAAGTTTTTTATTTTCAGACAAATAGACAAATGTACTATAGAACATTACACAACTGTATTAACCACACACACACACACACACACACACACACACACACACATGTATATGTGTATGTATGTGTGTGTGTGTGTGTGTAATACAGTTGTGTAATGTTGTGTATATGGGGCAGTATTAGTATGAACAGTATCCACACAGACACTGTGTTAAGCAGGCTGTTGCTGGCCCTTTAAGGACTGAGGAAAGGACTCGTAGCAGTGAGTCGACTCTCTATCGGCTCAAATGGTGAGTTCGTTTAGCGATTCTGTTTCGGTAGAAAAAAAAGTTTCCTTGCTCGGGTTTTTGGATTATAAAGTCAACTTTGCCTCAGCGTTCTCACTCGAACTCATACAGTATACATGCTTATGTTTATCGATTACGAAATTACGTTAGCATAACGTGCGTCGATGCGTCGCAAAGGTGGCCGCGCCCACTGAAAGCATGGATTTATCCGGAGCGCAAGCTGCAGCTACAAACAATCGCTCACCTACATCTAAAGTTGTGGGAGTGTTTTACACAGAAACACAACAGTGTGCTGCTCTGTCAGCTCTGCACAACACAACAGTACAGCTGCTACACACCAGCACGCTATTCTCATTCTCATTTGCTGTTTGTGTTGTCTCTCAAAACACGGACGGAACTTAATTCTATCGACTACGTCTTAAAGTTCTATCGCGGAAATGTTATTTCGCGATAATTATCGTTATCGTTTTATCGCCCAGCCGTAATATATATTAAAAAATCCTATTGTGTGCTGCTTGTTTTTCTGAGTGTTTACAATGTATTGATTGTACTCTGGTGTATGGCTATGTTGTAGGTGCCCTTCCCAGAGCTGCATGGAGAGTTTACAAAGTACGTAGGGAGGGCGGAGGATGCCGTCATTGCCATGTCAAGCTACCGCCTGCACATCAAGTTTAAAGAGTCTCTAGTCAATGTAAGTGAGCATCTTTAGCATGATTTGGGCTTTTTCTTTCATACCTAATAGCCAGAGCTGTGAAAAGAATCAGTGAAAGAATCAAATGCTTTTTGTAATCTAAGCTCTAGTCAGACAAAAACACTTGGACATTCAAGAAATCTCGCCGTCAGATCTTTCCAAGCAAATATTTTCTAATGTTTAGCGCTTAGCTAAATTCCCAGCATTCTTTTTCTCCCCAGCCTACCACAAATTCACCCATTGCTGCTGTTGCTTCAGGCTAACATGTATTGCTGTAAGAAAACTTTTAAAGTTGTTCTGTATGGTGTAAGGATTATTGTAGCCTGCTTGTTTTGGGATTTTAAGCAACTGAGTGCTATGGATAGTGGGACCACTGGTGACTGAAAACACATTTTCATGTGGTGCATGGTGCAATGCTAAATTTAGAGCCCACAGATTATGTTGGAGGGTGTTTAGGGACAGTGTGTCAGAATTACACAGGTCCTCTGACAGACAGGCTGTATAAATAGGGCCAGTGGCTGCAGTTATTCTGTGTGAATGCTTGTGTGAATGAGTTATGGCAAGGAAGTAAGTGCTGTCTTTGTGTCCATTGCTTAAGCAGATCCCAGGCTTTTTGCTATGGTTGCTGTGTTTTTATTTATTTATTCCCTGAGCATTTCTACTCAAGCTTTCTTCCTAGCTCAGAAACTAGTATTGAGCAGTTTTCTTTCTTTGCTCTTAATAAGGTTTGCTTACGTGCAGCACATAAGTGACTCAGGCAGGGTTCCCAAGATAGCCGTGGATGCAGATAATGGAGGAAACGCAGAGTAACTTGCAAACCAAAAGCTCAGGCACTGTTGATCCTAAATAGACGAAAGTATTTGGGCTTTAATTTCATCAGACTTTTATTTTTGCTTTATCTCAGTATGCTCACACCAGGTACTTCCTTTTTTGCTCATGTGGAAAAACCCACACCACAAAATGTTCTGAACTCGCAAAACACACACAAGTGACCCGAGGCTGCAGCGCCTCAGCAGCTAAACTAAATCATGTTTTAAAATTTGCCAAGCCTGACAACAAACATAAGGCTAAGAACCACAGACTTAAAAAAATAATTTGTTGTGCGTGGGGAATGCCAATGTTTCCTTTAAAATATGACAGTTAAGGACATTGCTGTAGCACAGCTTATGATTTTTGCTTAGGGAGTATATTGCAGAGGTGACGTTGAAGAATGGAGGAGTGGACCCAAATTAAGCTTATTATTTGAGGGGAAAAAACACTGAGCACAGGCTATACTGAACTCGCACAACATAATAACTGACCTGAGAGCTCCAGGTCCCCAGCAGCTAAACAACTTCCTCTCCCCATGTGGAGAGCAGCAGAGTGGACTGAAAAGATTTAATGAAAAATCCTTCTCCAAAATATACCACCCATATATACCACCCTTGGATAAATCATTGGTGGTGTGTAGACTTTGTGAATACTTTGGTTTCTCTGGTAAGATCAATTTGATCAGATCAAGGTGTTTTTATTTCTCCCCTCATGCCATTTCTGACTGTGTAGCATCATTAGTCATTCATATTTATTAATTTATTTTATGTCACAAAGAGGTTGCTACTACAACACTTTGAATGTGATGCACCCGAGAAAAAAAAGAAAAGCAACCTTTTGTTTCAGTAACCATTACTGAAGTCATTTGATTGGGTTTTTGCCTGTAAAATATTAGGAGAATACCTTTAATTAATTAAAATAGATTTTAAAGAAAATGAATTTCTGAATCGAATCACTTTTTAGTGTATCTAATTGTTTCAATATACAAAAATTGCCTGTGTAGTGAAGCGAAAGTAAATGAATGTTGAATCAGATTAACTGTCAGCTGAAAAATGTTTGCCGCTACTTTGTAGTCTGCCTCCCTTTTAAAGATTGTTATCAGCTAAAGAGAGCGAACAGAACGCACATGACTCCAGTGGATCACATTTGACCTTTGCTGAGGTGGACAAACCAGATCTATTGCATTAAAGCAAAAAAAAGGTTTACAGTAAATCTCAGTAAATTGTTTATCATAGTAGTTAAACTTCAAATATGCTCTGTGTGATGCCTGCTTTCAGCTGCTTATTTACAGGAGTAAATGAAAGTGGAAGATGACTGCTCTCTGTGTTCCTGTGAAAGTATGTGTGTTTGTGCGTGCACGCGCATGTGTAACAGTTTAGTGAGTACTCAGATCATAGCTGTAGTACTGTGCCTGCAGGCTTACCAGTGAAGCAGTGCAAGGGCATGTGAGGTAAAAAGACAGAGAATAGGAGGCAGTGTAAACATTGAGTTGAGTAATGGTTATGTACTGTATAAGTGAGAATTTTGGATGGGGTGGAGGAAAAGAAGGAGGAGGAAGTGTAAATTCTGATTGCTAGCAACTACCCGAGGAATTCTCGAGCGCGGCCAGATTAAAGGGGTGGAATTCTACTGCAGCAACAGGATGTGTTAGCTCAGGAATGCATGGCATCACAGTGCAACCAAAGCCCTCTGTATACACACAGCACGTGATTTGCTCTCCTTCTCTCTGTGTTCTGTTTTGTGTGTATGAAGCAGAATTGTTCGTGTGAGGTATCAGTAAGTAGCAAGAGCCACCTGACTGCACGGAGTGCTGGCACAAGTGTTTGTGTGAGACAAGCTTGGGTTGTCTCTGCCATGTTTGGGTTTGCATGGTGTGGGTCACGTGCAAGCTTCAGCATTGACCAGAGGAAGTGCATAAAAAGCAAGGAGCTTATGAGGCTATATATAACAAACATGAAATTGAGAACTTTGCTAATGATGATGGTTGGCCTGGTGCAATGGTATAAACGTTGGTGCACATTAACATTAAGCTAATGGTTAAGTGACATTTAAACGATGAGTTTGTATTTTTAAAGCCTCAGATACTAACCACTAACAATATTAGCCTATATAGCGTATGATGCATCAAGAGGGTTGGCTAAAAAAGTTGTCCAATAAAAGATTCATTAAGAACTTGTCAAAAATAAACAGATCTGATGTTTACACTGTAAAGTTTTAAACTTGCTGTAAAACTTAATTTTTTTTTTTACAATGGACAGCTGGAGAGAAAGGAAGTTAAAATTCTTGCCAAAACAGTTAATGATGATGCTAAGTGACACTGTGGATTGGGTGACACTGGATGATACTAACATAAACAAAAGACTTGAGTATTGAAATTGTGTTTGTCAGCCCTACATATTAAAAATGTTTGGTGCCTTGTTTGCTTCTTTTGTTTTGCACTGTTTGCAAGAATTAAATAGTCTGTGAATTTTTCGTACTGCATGAGACCTGACTTCATAATAAATATATAATACTAAACAAAAACTTTTTTTTACCTCAATTTTTGCCAGGGTATTGAAGTAGTCTTAAACATTTACATTTCAGCACAGCCAAAACATCTTTTAAAAGTTTTAAAAGACATTTTTGAACTGTTTCCCCCACCCATCTCCTTTTTTTCCTCTTTTTTTCAGGTTCCTCTGCAGCTTATAGAAAGTGTGGAATGTCGGGATATGTTCCAACTCCACGTCACATGCAAAGACTGCAAGGTCATCAGGTCAGAAAGCACAATGCACAAACTCACAATAGCAAACAAAAATGTTCTGCTTTCTGTAGATGTCTAAGCTGGTTGTGCTGTGTGCAGGTGTCAGTTCTCCACGTTCGAGCAGTGTCAGGAGTGGCTGAAGAGGTTGTCTGTGGCAGCACGGCCACCCTCAAAGTTGGAGGAGCTCTTCTCCTTTGCCTTCCATGCCTGGTGCATGGACTCATACAGCAGCGAGAAGGAGCAGCATGGTGAGCTCTGCAGGCCAGGTACTGAACCCAAACCCCGCTGTCTGCCAGAAATAGGGATGTGCATTCTGACTAATACTAATATTTGAAAAGTGCAAAACTTAATGATATCTTAATAACCACAGAGGGGAGAAAAACACAGAGATTGTCAAAATAAACCTTCTTCTGCCAAAAACAAAAAATGAGCAAAACTACCTTTTTAGGCTGTTTAGCAGAAAGGACAGGACTACATTAAACATGTTATCCCATAAAAGCCAAGAGAAATCTGTACTTTTTGTGATTGATAAAACAAAGTCTACCTCTTAAGCTGGAACAACTGAATGCTGACTCGGTCTTGTCATCTTGGATCTTTTTTTTCGTCTTCAGTGGTAGTTTTATGTTGTTGTTGTTGTTGTTGTTGTAGGGATGCAGTACGTATTTTTTAGAACTCAGTCTGATACCTTAACCATTGACCAATTTATAATGTGGTAGATTTTAGTGTAAAGGAGCGCAGTGTACTTTAAAAAAATCATTACATTCTAGCTGATTTAAACTAGGTATAGTAAATTAGTTTTCTTGGATTTAGCTGTGTTGCACTGGAGAAGAGCAGGTTTTGTTCCACATCATAACAACTGTACTCCTACTGTATAAAAACACTCTGTCCATTATACATGCAACACAGCCTCTGCAGACAGACAACTCCCGTCTATAGCACATCTGTCTAAACTATTTCAATAAGCTGTTTCAGTCAAACAACCTGCTGCACACCTGGTACTGTAAGATGGCACGGTCACTATGCTACGTTTGTGTAGTCCAGTTAGAGAAAAAGACAGACGAAATGTTTTTGTGAGGATTTCTACGTTCGTTTTGACAAGGACTATGGGGCAGGATACGAGGCAGAATACGGGTTGGGTGGTAGAGTTTTGGGTGGTAGAGGACAAGAAGAAGGACTATGTTTTTAGCTTTGAGCTTAGATAAGCTGTGTTTTTTAACATCTAGCTAAGTGTGGCTGTGTGGATGTTCTTCTTGCTGTTTCTGCTGTTTAACTGTCATAACTGTGTGGAGTCTATTAAGGAGATACTTATGCTACAATACTTTACAGTTTTATTCAATCAAACAGATTACATATAAGTCACATATACAGACTTTGGTGGGAAGTGTCAACTTTTTTCTCCTCTATTCTTGTCAGTGCCTACTGTGCTAGTCAAACATAAAAATGACATTTCATTGAATGGATAGTCGTATATTTTCCTTTATCTTGATGTACATAAGCTGAATGAATAAATTAATTAATTTCAGTATTTAATTACTGACACATTTGAGCTTTTGTCTTTCATTCATTTCTCATTCATTCTGCCATTTTACCTTCGCCAGGAGAACATGTGCTCTCACGGTTCCTCAATGAGGTAGAGAGGATGGGCTTCGATACTCAGAATGCCTGGAGGATATCTGAGATCAACAGCAAGTACAGGTGAGTCGTCTCATCTGCTGAAATCCACCCAGACAGTTGAAATCTGATATCTGTTCCATGCTACTGTGTTCATCTCTTTCCACTATACCTCTGTGTACTTTTAACACACATCAGTTGTTCTGCTTTCTGACAAGTGTGTTTCATTTGCTACTATATGCCAGTCACACCCATCCTGTGTTTGACACAGAGCACATTGTGTTCAAGGTTGGATGAGGTATGGCACTTCAGGGCAGCCTAGATAAAGCTGAGGCCTATGATTAGGTGACTTTAGTCAGGTGTAAGTTAGTGTGATGTCCTGCTCTGATGTTGACGCCCTTTGTCTGCTCCCTGGCACTGGTAGACTGTGTTCCAGCTATCCGCAGCAGCTTGTGGTGCCAGCCTGGATCACCGATAAAGAGCTGGAGAACGTGGCAGCCTTCCGCTCCTGGAAGAGATTTCCAGCTGTGGTCTACAGGTCAGTAAGCCGAGTCTGTCTGTGTAAATGAAAGATATGATAATACATGTCAACACACAGGCATGTATTTTGACCCTGAGCCTGTCCTTTTGAAATTTCAGAATGGTAAAAAGATATTTGCTGAATGTTTCAGTTCCTTAAAATATCAGCAACAAAGCAGTATGACCACATATGAACATCACATCATCTGTTTTGTGTGATATGTTCCAATAGGCACCTGAGCACAGGGGCAGTGATAGCTCGCTGCGGCCAACCAGAGGTGAGCTGGTGGGGCTGGAGGAATGCTGATGACGAACACCTGGTGCAGTCCATTGCCAGAGCTTGTGCCGTAGACAGTAGCTCCCTCAAAACCCTTGCCAACGGTTCTTTCTCCCGCGAGTATGCCAACGGGCCTGACCTTTCTGATGTGGATTTCGGTTAGTTTCAAAAACATCCCACTTCATACAGAAGATCACTTCTCTCCTTCATACAGAACACAGTAGCACAGTGGTTGTTGGTCAATCCACAGATATAATATTTATTCAGAACTATGGTAATGTTACCTAAAAGTGAAATGAGAACTGTCTTTCATGAGCAGTGATAGTGTTTTTTCTGCATGTTCAGCTTTTTCTCTTCCGTAGCTTTTGTTTATTGTCTGCAACCAAGACAATCAGCCACCGCTTTGTTTTTGTTTAAGATTTTTTCAGCTGTCTACAAATTATTTAACAGTGCATCATTTTAGAGCAAGAAGAATACAAATGGTGGCCAAATTGTTGACCTTTTAAGCAAACAACAATTTTAGCAAACAACAACTTGTATCTGTGTAGTTGTTGAATTCAACAAACTAGATAATTCAGCAGTAGCCCTTTGTTGTAATCTCAACATGCACATGAATTGTCATGTTAAAGTCACTTAATTTTCTTCTGTAAAACAGCGCTGCTGGGCTCCACTACAGGACACTGCTTCACACTGGACACTGTTTTTCCACTGTTCAACAGTTTTCTTGTGTTACGCTCAGGCAGCCTAGTTCAATGTACAAGGAGATAAACAATTAATATCCCACCTTTCCTACTTTTTGTTTCAGACTCTTCTATGACAAACAGTTCAGAGGTCGAATCCTTGGCCATACAGCCTCCCAAGCTCCTAATCTTGGATGCCAGGTCCTATGCTGCTGCGGTGGCGAACAGAGCCAAGGGAGGAGGTTGTGAGTGCCCTGGTAAGAAAGATCACTCCCCTCTGAATCACAAAAATTGCTGTATCGGGTTAGGTTTCAGTGTTGTCATATGATTCATTTGTTCCTATTTCTGAATGTAGGCTATTGTTTGCAAATGAATAATGCCGTTTATCAACTGTGAAGGTTGTTAACAATTTTGTTGCCGTGTTTTTGTAAAAACCTCTTTAATCTTTCCCACACGTCTTCTTTAGAGTACTACCCTAACTGTGAAGTGGTCTTCATGGGCATGGCTAACATTCATTCCATCCGCAAAAGTTTCCAGTCTCTGAGGTTCCTCTGTACCCAGATGCCTGACCCTGCCAAGTAAGCCTGCCAGTGCCCAGTGCCCTGATCAGATCCTCTAGCCCAAGAATACAGAGTTACAAAGCCATAAAGTTTTATGGTGCAGGATTGGTATGACTTAAACTAGACATATGTTTAGATTGGTCTTTTATGCATACACATGTAACAGCCAAAAATCACACAGTGCTGATTGTTCAGTTTTTGTGTGTTTGTTATGGTAATGATACAAGCTATTGCAAAGCGGAGTTGCTCTTTGGTTGAGTCTGTTTGAGCTGAAGCTCTGTCCAAACTCCTTAACAGTTATCCTCTTTACTTTTAGTAATGAGTCACATCATGTGACTCTGTTTCTCTGTCCCTGGCAACACATCTGCCTCTAGTTTTCATTTTGGCTTATATTTAAAATTCCCCTCCAAACCTTTTCCATCCACTCTAATTTCCCTCTTCCATCTAGTTTAAAGTCAATAATTATTCTCCCCAGTTGACTCTCTCTTTTTCTCTCTTTTCTCTCTTTTCTCTCTTTTTTTTTCTCTCTCTTTCTCTTTTTTCTCTCTTTCTCCCTTTTTTTCTCTTTCTCTCTCACTTTTTCTGAGGGTTTATTCTTGCCTGGGCTCAAGAACAGCAGAGAAAGTGCTGGGTTGCCAGGCAACAGGGTTTATCTGTTAAAGTAAACCAACAGTGCTGTACTAGGAGTCATCTTTTATTTTTTCATTTCTGTACATGCTGATTGTGAATGTTTTTTTGCTTTCTCATGTTGTTTCGGTTCATCTGAATCTTTATATTCTAACTTTTTGTCCTTGTACTTAAGTATTACTGTATTATGTCTTTATAGCTCCTTGATGGCTGATAAGCATCAGACAGAAGGACCTGCTCTGTGTATTTTGACATTCTTTGTTGTGTCTTCAGCTGGCTGTCTGCTTTGGAGAGCACCAAATGGCTGCAGCATTTGTCTCTGTTGCTGAAAGCGGCTCTGCTAGTGGTAAATGCTGTGGACAGAGACCACAGACCTGTACTAGTGCACTGCTCAGATGGCTGGGATCGTACCCCTCAGATAGTTGCCCTGTCCAAACTCCTACTGGACCCATACTATCGTACAATTGAGGTGAGTTCAACCAATAAAAGAAAATGTAATAAATGACTTGACCGGTGTGATAAGGTATGGCGCATGTATAAATGTTTCATTTGAATTCTATTGGTGATGTATAAACTCACCGAACACTTCATTAGAAATACTTATACTGAGTGGGGCCTCGATTTGCTTTCAGCCCCGTTTTTTTGTGGAATGGATTTCACAAGATTTCCCTGTGAGATTCTGGTCCATGTTGACATGATTGCGTCATGCAGTTTTAGCAGATTTTTCAGGGGCACTTTCATACTACGAATCTCCTGTTCCGCCATGTCCCAAAGGTGTTATAATAGATTGGGGTCTCTGTCTGGAAATGCCACTGAAGAGCACCAAATTCATTATCATGTTCATGAAACCAGTTTTAGCCTGGACTGCTGACACAAGGAAGTTTGGGTCCATGTGTTCATGACTGTAACGACAAAGTTTGACCCCAGATCTAAGTGCTTTGGCAGAAATCGAGATTCAACCAGGCTGTTTTTGCTGTATTCAGGTGTACAGGTTTAATGAGCCAGTGTCCACTTTTGCCTCAGCTTTAAGTTTCTGACTGACAAAAGTGGAACCCCATGTGCTGTTGAGGCAAATAGGCTTCTGAGAAGCTGTTCTGTTCACCACAATAGTAAAGTGGTTATGTGAGTTACCGTAGCCTTTCTGTCAGCTTGAACCAGTTGGGCCTTTTTTCTGTTGACCTTCCTCATCAACAGTGCGTTTCTTTTTGCAGATAGTTTTTTCATTGCACCATTCTTAGTAAACTCAAGAGTGTTGCACGTAAATGTCAGTAAATACAGTAAGTATTTATACAGTAAGTAGTGGTTTTGTGTATGTCAGTGTGTTTATTTAATCATTTTCACGCTTTCCCTGTAGTTATCATCTATTACCTGTTTTGACTACTTATTAAGCTAAATAAATTGGTGGAAAAGAATGTAATAAGTTCATGTTTTAGGGCATCCAAGATAAATCTGGAACTAAACTTTGCTCTTTAAACTGGCATACAAGATTTTATCTATTTGTTTCAAAATAAGATAATAATGGTACTTTGTAATGTATTTTCACTTATTTAACTGTTTTAATGATATGTGGTGTTCTTACACTTATTACTAAGATTATTTTTTCTTGCTAAGGTGCCTAGATATGGCAGATACTATTTTTTTGTAACTAGATTAAAATTTATTTGATGTGACTACAGTATTAAACTTCCTTATTCCCCAGGGGTTTCAAGTACTGGTGGAGACGGAATGGCTGGACTTTGGCCATAAGTTTGCTGATCGCTGCGGTCATGGGGAGAACGCTGAGGATCTAAACGAGCGTTGTCCAGTGTTTCTGCAGTGGCTGGACTGTGTGCACCAGCTCCAAAGACAGTTTCCCTGCTCATTCGAGTTCAATGAGGCCTTTCTGGTGAGGGCTATTGCAATTCATATCTAGAGTTATGGCAGCTAGCTGTGCTGTAATTGAGAAGAAATTGTGAGAATTCTGCAGGCAGCGTGCAGTTAATCTGCACAGCCTATACGAGTTACATAAATATCATTTAAAACATGCTTATAATTTTCAGTGAGCACAGGTATCTGCTTAACTAAATGATATGCCAATCCTTTTATCCCAGTATAGCAAATGTGTCATGATTGCTTTGTGTGTCATGTGTGCTCAGGTGAAACTGGTGCAGCACACATACTCGTGTCTGTTTGGCACGTTCTTGTGTAATAGTGGGAAGGAGAGAGAGGACCAACACACCCAGGAGAGGACCTGCTCTGTGTGGTCTCTACTGCGCCCAGCAAATCGCTCCTTCAGAAACATGCTGTACTCTTCACTCTCAGAGACTGTACGTCATTACAGCTCACTCTTGCCATTTGTCTCTGTTTTTCTTCTGTCATTGTTTTAATTCAGTTCCTTTTGTAGGTACTGGTAGAACTAGTCCTAGTAGAAATTGTAGAGTGTAGAACTTTCTGTAGATTTTTTTGTTTTGAAACTTTTTTTTTTAGTTTCTTAGCCTTTCACACCCCTCAGTGTCATACATTCCATCTACATTTTAATTGCTGTAATTGTTACAACCAGACTTGTATAAGAAAACTATAAGGGAGGATGGGCCCAGTAAGAAAGGATTACATGCACTCATTCCACTTGCGCTTGTGGAAAACGAGCTCCAGATTCTGCCTTAACAGCTTTTTTATTTTAATTTATTTTGAGGTTGTGTTTTATAGTCTGGTAACCACTTTATTGAGCAGTGTTTGTGCTACATAATTTTTTTTCATAGGACCTTTGACAATTACTTGTTCTTCCACCCATACAACTCCTCCTACCACACTGCTTTTGTGTTGTGACATTAATAGAAACTGTATAACCATATGAGGAACTATACTTGGGCCCCATTGACTCACACGTTTGCCTCTTTTGTACTGTCTATCTTGTCCAGGTTTTGCATCCTGTATGCCATGTGCGTAACCTGATGCTTTGGACAGCAGTGTACCTGCCCAGCTCCTCACCTACAACCCCATCTGATGACTCCTGTGCCCCTTACCCAGCCTCTGGTGCCAACCCTGAGGACCAGCCTCTGGGCAGGTAAATCTGCCACCCAACACACCCTAAAGCATGGAAGAGATGAGAGGTTTTCATTGCATATTTGTCTTGGTTTAGCACTTGCAAGCTATGGTTTTTATTTATTTATTTATTTATTTATTTATTGTTTAGTGGTGTATTCATATGAACATAACATGTAAGCATGGAGGAAATAGTGCATTTATAATCTCCTTAGTTTTTAAAAACTCCTTAAGAGATTTATGAAGTGTCTGCCAAACATTTCTTTTAGTTATATGAGGTTGCTGGTTTTTTTTTATAGGCTTCCATAGTGATTAGTTTGTTGCCATTTGGAAATTAAAGGATCTTTTGATTTCACCACAAAGCCTCAAGTTTAGAATAGAGACATCCCAGTGTCTCTATGTGTAAGCCATTTTAAGACATTATTGTTTGTTTTTTTTGCTTAACAGGCGTCCCAAGACACGATCTTTTGATAACTTACCTAGTGCTTGTGAAGTCGGAAACTCTCTGCCCTCCAACAGACGATCCAGTGACCCTAGCCTGAATGAAAAGTGGCAGGACCATCGTAGGTCGCTGGAACTCAATATCGGTGCGGGGCCTGATGGCACTGTGCCACAGGACCCAGAAGACAGGGCCAATGGCCAACTGGTGGCTGAACTTAATACAGCCTCCCTTGATGGGAAAGCAGAGGAAGGGGTGGGTTTTCGGGATATAAGTTATGTGAGGTTGCCGATGGGAGAGGGAGTGGAGGCAGAGCTTTCAGTGGGTGTGGCAGTGGGTCAGATGGAGAACATTCTTCAGGAGGCTGCCGCAGACAGTCTTAGAGACATTAAAGCAGACAGTGCTAACAACACTGCTGCTGTCTGTGGTTCTGAGAATCAGAACAGCGCTAATGCGGATCCAGTTGAATCTAATAGAAATGGTTTAATCAATGGGTTTGAAATGCAGCTGGAAAGTAATTCCAATGGTGGCGGTGCGGAAAGTCCAAAAGAAACAAAGCTGAATGGACACCATTTAGAGGCTGTGCATGAGAAGCCATGTCACTCAGAGGCTCAGCTACCTCATGGCCTGGGTGATCTAAATGCCCTGGAGAGCCAGGATTCAGATGAGCTGGTGGAGGAGGTTTCGAAACACGCCACAGAGGAGGCTCTAAACCTTCCCCACACACGGAGTCCCACTCATTTCCCCTCCACTGCCCTCAGGACTATGGCTAATGGCTGTGGGGAGAGGGTTAACACTTTTGGCCCCGGTCTAGAGACTAGTATCCCCATTTCAGAGACTCTGGAGCAGGCTGCAGAGAAACGTCTCTCTCTTCTGGAAAGTTCCACAGAAACCCTTACAGAGGACCTGGGCATCCGGACTGAGATACTTGGTCCAGCGTCTGTACCCACACAACATGCACCCTCAAACGAATCCACGTGCCTCAAACACCACAGCCCTGAGGCGGAGGCTGACCCCCAAGGTGCTCCTAGAATTGTAAACGGCACATCCAAGCGGCCGTCCCTCAGTGCCTTCCATCCTTCCTCCGCCTCAGCTGAACCCCTCCACCTAGTGTGTAACGGGGACTCCTCTGAACCTGAGGCCTCTACTCCTCAGTGGGCCAGAACCAATGGGGAACGTGCCCCTTTGAGTCGTCAGGTTTCCCTGGCCAGTTGTGGCTCACTCACAGGGCAGCTCCATGCGCGGGGCAGCTGCTCGCACCACCGCTGCCTGCACTCGGCGCTGCTGGTACGGCCGCCCACCAGCCCTCCCCAGGAACCGCCCTCAGCCCGTAACCACCTGGATGACGATGGCCTCACTCTGCACACGGACGCTGTGCAGCAGCGACTGCGGCAGATCGAGGCTGGCCACCAGCTTGAAGTGGAGGCCTTGAAGAGGCAGGTGCAGGAGTTGTGGAGCCGACTGGAGAGTCAGCAGGCTGCAGGTGTGCTACGCCTCAATGGAGAAGCTGGAGATGAAGTGGTGAGTGCTTTGTTTATAGTAAACAAGAGGAGAAGAATGAGTACTTCTCTCTAGATTCACTTTCAATAATGAAATTGTTTCATACTTTAAAATTTCATTTACAATTTATTTAATAGTCTACTTGTTGACTGCTTTTATTGGCTGTTGAGTAGTAGTTTAATTTATGTGTTTCCCCTCATGCCAAACACAGTCATCAAGACATATTTGTACAAAAGCACTTCTCGTAGCATCTTGAATCCTGACATGCATGCATGTGTGTGTATGTATGCATGTATGTATGTATGTATGTATGTATTTTGGAGGCCAGTATTGCATTTTTTCTTTCGTTTTGTTTGCGGACGCCTACAGGGCTGTGTTATTTCGGGCGCTTTAGACAAACCCAAAATGAAAAAAGTACTCTATGCAACAAGCTTTTTTTATTCTCTGCTGACTTATCAGATCAAAGGTGGGCCTAAATCATGACACAAACCAATAGCAACTTTTTATTTTTAGTTTAGCTCGTTTATGTTAACATCACTACATTTAATAGTTTTGTAGTGGTTAAACTTTTTGCTTGTGCATATTGAAGTAAAAGCGTGCCAGCACAGAGCTTTCAGGCAAGTTTCTTTTGTGGTTTTGTTGTTTTATTTGCAATTGACAAGCAAGACCATGATCACTTGGAATGAGGAGAAATTAAAGTGCATTTGTTTTTGTGTTCAGAGAGTTGAAGTTTGTGCTGCAGTAATGATGTAAGGATAAATAAAACTGTCCATGTACTCTGCACAATTAAAAAAAATACTTATAGGCTCGTCATGTGAAGCAAACCGAGCTAAAAGAGTTGGAAGAGCTGGAATCAAGCTCCCTGTAGTCTATACACGGCTTTTCCACCGTCAGCCTTATTCGTTCTTTTTTCTCTCATTATCAGACCTCAATTGCAGATTCTGACTTTAATCTTGATCCGAACTGCCTGTCACGCTGCAGCACGGAGCTCTTCTCTGAGGCCAGCTGGGAACAGGTGGACAAGCAGGATACAGAGGTAGCACACTCAGTGATAACTTGGTTATTTTTTGTTATTATGTCAAATTCCATTTATAATTATTGAATTAGATGCACACACACACACACACACACACACACACACACACACACACACACACAGAAGCAGCTGAAACTGGTTTTGCATGTGCTGTAGGTGACCCGGTGGTACCCTGATCATCTAGCTGCCCAGTGTTACGGCTGTGAGAGAGGTTTTTGGCTGGCAACAAGGAAGCACCACTGCAGGTAGTGGCACAGGCATAAAAAGCCTGTTTTTTTTTTGTTTGTTTTTCTTTCTCTCTACCTTTTTTCATTGTCCTGTAAAACATTATCTCTTCTTTCTTTCTGAATACTGTAGCAAACTGTATGCATACTCGAACTGAGACTAAAGTTCCTCGTCTTGGTTTTACTCCTAGGCTCTGAATTGGCCTACGTTGGATTGGTCAGAGAGAAAATGAAATGAAAGCTAAATTCATAATTTATTCCTAAATAACTTTCTACAGAATTTGTGCACATCTGTGTGTAAACAGAACAACCACAGCTGACTAAATAAACAGACCAGCTCATGAATAATCATGTAAACATGTACACTGTGAGTATTGGCCAGAAAAACACAGCCAATCACTGTGCAAGTGGCCATATGGCCGAGTACCTTTTAAACAGTTTCTTTGTCAACATTTCTGTAAAAGCATGCGGTGACAGCGTTCTGAAGTGATGACGTTCGCTATCCCTGACGAGACTGCAGCAGCTAAAACGGCTTTTAGCAGCAGCTTTTCATTTTTTTCCCTTTTTCTATCACAGAAGCAAGGAGCATGTGGAGGAGGCCTGGTGAGAAAAAGACATTTGCACTCAGACACTGTTCTTTCTCTCCCTGCCTCTTTCTTTCTCTCCTGCACTTACACTCATCTCTCACCCCCTCTTTACCATCTTTTTAATGACACGCTGCTTCAGTGTGAGACCTCCCCTTTCTCTGTCATCCCTTCATTCGGCTGAAGTCAATTCTCTCTTTCAGTGTAACTGCGACCTCAGATCTCTCAGAAACAACTGGACCTCATGTTTAGACCGTAATGGAATTGGATGAGCAGCAAAATGGTTTATTAAGCTCAGTTTTGGGATATAAACCTGGCCGAGAGCTCTGCAAGCTGTTAGGGTTTCTGCAAGAATTCAGAAAATACGAGTACGTTTACATGTACCAAATAGTCTGACAGCTGCAGAAAATCCGAGTTCTGCGATTCCTTACATTTATCGCTTTTACAAGCACTTCAGAAATCTGGGGAAACTCCTTGAGGCACTAAATCAGATTCTTGCAAAATACATGTGCACCTTTTTTGTTGCTTAGCAGCTCAGCCATGAACTCACTAAAGAAGTGCAGCACGTGGCATAAATAGTTTTCAAATTTGTGAGTAAGTAATGCAGTCATTTGTTACACTTTACAGTCTTTCACAGTAAGTGTTAAGCGTTTACTTGTTTACTGACTGCTCTTCTCTGTCCAGTTCTATCTGCACACATTTGATGTAGAAAAACAAAAGAAACCAGGTTAAGGGTGTACATGCGCTGACAAAACACCATTAAGCTGAAATTATGATTTCATTAAATTAAACCTATTGGGATTCACAAAGTTTGATATACAACACAGTCATTTATCATTGCAAGGTTGAAGCATTGAAATTGGTGTTTTTCAGGCAGCTCTGCTCTGTCTGGTTCTGTTTGTGTGCATCCGCAGATAAAGAAAGAAATAAGTTGAAAGGTGCCATAGAAGGCATGTATTCTGTATTTTTAGTTGTTCCCTAATATCTACATAGAAGCTGTGACTCTAGTCAGGGTGAAAATACACCCCGTTTCCTATTTACACCCCTGTGATTTGACCCTAGAATGAAACAAGCTGTTTCCCCTTTTTGGGATTATGATTATGAGCAAGTTGATGTTCTGCCCTGATTTGCAATGATCACACAGAATCTGTCTCGATACAAACTCCTATTACTCAGCTATGACTATGTAAAATAGAGTTTTCCATTCTCTGGCACCTTTTAAAGGTATCCATTTATTTTAGATTTAAGAAATGGAAGCATGTTGTTTACAAGACACTTAAATAATCAGGTTGCTGCTGCAATCAGATAATGATCGTATTCTTGATGTGCATGTAAACGCACTCATTGTAAAACGTTTAAGAGCAGATGTTTTAAAACCAGACACGATTTCCAAATTTAGTTGTGACAAATATGAAAATTAGTTTGATCAGAATTTTGTTTTTGAATATTTGTTGTCTTTTGTGAACTGTCCCGAAGAAGCCAATGGAGAGGTGTGCGAGAGTGCATGTGAATTTATGTGGATAGAGTATGAACAGAACGAGCATGTCTGCACATGTGTGTAGTGGTGAGAGGACGCATGGTTGTTTATCTGGTTCGTCGTGTGACATCGCATACACACAGCACCGCACCTTCCCCGCTAGTGGTTAATTAGCCTAAACTGTTTACTTTAAATTTGCATGAAGCTGTACTACATCTGCCAATTGTACAGACTGAATGCTCACTAAATATAATGTTGCCCTGCGTACAAGTGACAGTCACTTAACCTCATTTGTTTTGCAGACTACATCCTCAGTAGTGACTGAAAGCCTTGGTTTGATTGAAGTATTAGTAGTGTTTAACATGCCAGGCGTGGGCTGCAGCAAAAGCGGGTGTAATTTTGGCATGAATGATATCTGATTCAGTTTTGCTTTTCTCTCCATCCTCCTACTCTGTCTTTCCCTCGCTCTTTTTCATATCCTTTTCCTTGAATGTCCTCTTTCTGTCGCCCCCTACAGGAACTGTGGGAACGTGTTCTGCGCCAGTTGTTGTGACCAGAAGATCCCTGTGCCAAGTCAGCAGCTGTTTGAGCCCAGTCGGGTGTGCAAGACATGTTACAGCAGCCTGCAGGCCCCTGCTCCTCCTCTGGAACTGGAGCTGGACAAACCCATCGCTGCAAGCTCAAACTAGCACTGCAACAGGACTTCTCTGCTCCCCAGCACAGCCTGAACATGCAGAACTGTGGAGACTTATTCTTGGTGAAAGCAGATCGAAGCTCCAGTTGTTATTAATATTTTGTTTGCATTTTTCCCATCTGAAAGGGAATCGTGTGTATAGATATAGTGGGATGTGCCTGGCGGATGTGGCTGCAAAGATTCTAAGCACTTTGGGTGGCACGGTAGTTCGAGTGACCGCTGGCTTTGGTAGTTATGAAACGCACATATATAGTGAACTGCTGAAGGTATTGGTGAAGGAGAGGTGGGACTGAGATTGCGCTGAAAGCTTGGTTTCTTTCTCTTTTTTCCCCCTCATAATTGAAAGCAAAGCTTCCCTGGCTCCATGCTGCAGAGGAGAAAGAGGGCCAATTCTGAGTGGCTGTCAACAGTGTGATTGGAAGATGTTCTCTTTTTTTCTGTAGGATTTTCTAGTGTCATCATCTCATTTTCTTCTTCACTGCTGGACTTTGGACTGATAGTGTCTGGTGCTTCATGAGTGAGATGACGAGGCTTTGGTTCTACTCCTAGCTTTGCTTTGAGTGTTGATATAGTGCTGCTCTCTAGACAAAGCTTTTTTAAGCACTACCAGGAACTTGCTGGTACTCCATAGATGCTTCATTATTATTATTATTATTATTTTTTTTTTTTTTTTTTTTTTTTGTGGGGTGACAAGGTCTTGATTGAACGGGTGGTCTTAAAACAAAACATGGTATTCATTTCTAGGCCTGGCTTCCCTCTTTTTTTTTATATTTACCTCAGATTTTTGAGGTTGCACAGCAGTCTGAGTGTGGTCTATGCTGTTTGTAAGACATTTGTCAGTCTGGAACATTGTCAAAACACACAGACCCTCTGGATTTTCAGCGGAGTCGTCACTCTCATATGTTTCATAATTTTCTGGTGGTAGCAGATAAAAGGATATGTGTGTGTGGTCAAGTAGACCTGCATCCATCCAACATCTACCTTTTGGCTACTTGTGACGAATCAGTGATGCCAGTTTTTCTCCACTAGAGGGCACTGTTGGATATACGATCTGCTGTGTCATATCTCAGTTCTGTGAAAATGCTGCATTTTCCCCTTGCAGGACAGCCGCTCATGCTTATTTGCCACTTAATGACATCTTCACTAATACGTTTTTGTAACATAATACAAAACAAATGATATAATATATAAGAATGACATATATAGCATTTAAAGAAAAAAATTGTATAGAATTCTTGAATAGTGGCTCACAAAATTAGTCACCAAAAATGTTAGATGTGTTTGTTTTTCCTAAGTTGTAGGTATTTGTTTTCTCTTCCTCCTCCCCACCCCCACCCCCCATCTCCCGATTTTTATTTTTGTGATTGCTGAAAAAAGAAATGGCAGAGTGAGGAAGTGAGTTTTGTTTGAAATGCTGCAGTAGAGTCCCCGATATTTTCCTGGCAGAATTTTCATTAATATTTATTATTGACTGTTTATTTTTTGAGTTTTATGTTCAATCCAGACAATTCAGTTGCCACAGGATAATCAGTGTTTGATGAGTAGAGGGGGTCTGCCCTTCTTGTATGAGCTGCCTATGCACTGAGAACAGTGACCCCAAATGACCCAAACAAAACCCATTTACACGTTTTCACAGGGTGAACTTTAGACCTCTTTATTTAATAATCCACACAATCAGGATGCATTTATCATAGACATCTGTCATCTTTCAGTCTGTCTGTCTTTTAATTACCCTAATAGCCTCAACGAAATGACTCTTATTTATAGACCGCCTGCGTTCAGAGACTTTCTGACACCAGTCACACCAGTTATCAGCTGAAACCCGAGTTCTAACTGCATACAACACACGAGCCAGAGTTCTCCATCTGTTGCTCTGGCGAACTGCGTTTTTCTCTCTGAATGCCTGAATTTGTTTAGTTTTTAAGGAATCTGTATGGACAGTCATAAAGACTCAGCTGTCACTGGTGGATTGAGTGGCAGGTGGTCTCTTGATCAATGAATGACTTAACATTACCATCAATCCGTGAATGTGAATGATTTTTTTTCTTCAAAAGAAAAAATTCCATAGTTTATTTTTTTGCACATTGATAACCATTCTGAAATAGACACTGTCACAAACGTATATGAGAATAAATCTGAACATGAAACTCCATGTTGTTCTGTTAAACTGATGTGTTTGTTTTCAGCGTTTCGTGGTATGACATTAATAATGCAAGAGAATTTTGTAACTTTATCATCTTTAATTTACTTCAGCATGTTTACAAAAAAAAAGAAAAGCATTTTTGTTAGTTTTAAAACATCAATATGTATAACAATCCATATCAAGTGGATACATGACAGGACTTCCCAAAACTGAGGAAGCGGGTACTCATGCGTATGATGTGAACACTCAAGTATTTGCTTAAAATTTGTGATTACAAAAAAAGGGGAGTTGAGGGAGCAGGGCTGTAGCTGTGCTTGTTATCCCACATGATAAGGAAGCAATAATAGTTCTTATACAAACCCTGAGGGCTACTGGACATTAAGTTCACCATACAGCATAACAGGACATCTGTACACTAAGCAGCGGGAATTTCCAGAAGAGCCCAGTAGACGTCTTGTCATCAACAGTGTGTCAGTAAAAGCTAATAATCTGTTTATACTGTATCAACAAAATGCTATACGATTACTGTAACAGCACAAGGACACTTGTAGCGAGAACATGACCTGTCTCTTTTTCAAAAGGTTCTAGAAGCTTAGAGTTATAGTAGCATAAATATATGCAGTGTGCAGTTAGATTATGTCTGTCGTTCAGCTCTTACAAAATTGTCAGACAAAGGATTTGACAGACAATATTGGAAAAGCAGCCAGCTTCATTGTGATGACCAATACAGCACACATGTGAAAGTGAAAACGTCAGCTCTTCTGTAGGAAACCGTTGTTTGAACTATATATATAAACACTTTTTTGTCATAAAAAATAGACCTGGCTATATCGTTCACCTATTATACCTTTAAACTAATATAAAAGTTGGAATCAATATATGTACAGTAATGAGGTGTTCAGCTTTTTTTTTCTAATAGTTCAGGGCTTCATGATTATTCGCTATCATTTACAGTCTTCCACTAATCAGGGGCCTTCACCATAAACCACCGTCATACGTAAATATGTGAGCAAAACGTCTAGGTGCAAGTATATTTGGACAACAGCTAAGAAAAAATTACAACATGGTTCTGCTCACGTTACAGGCAATGGCGTGATGATATAGCTGTGTTAAAAGAGGGGCCTGTAAAATGGCATGTCCATCCGTGCTGGGAGTGGACGATGGCTCTTACTCCAGCTGTCCAGGGCGCTCTCAGACTGAAGACTGGTCCCACACCTACACCAGCACCAGGACAGAGAGGTCACACAGTTCAGCAGGCTGCCCGCTCTGCCTCAGAAACACTAACGTTACTAACGGAGGGAACGAGCCTCACCAAGTCACAGTGAATTACAGTTACGTTTCCAGGAACTTTACTAAGTTTTCATCACTATTTTTTTTGTTCGTTTCTGGGTTTTTTTCGCAGAAATGTTTACAACACGTTACAGCCACTACAGGTTCTTAAGGGCATTCTCTGTCAGGCACAGGAGAGTGTGCGCTTCATGTCTGCACAGGGTTCTAAACTACTACAAAGGATCAGATCAGTAGTATGTACTGATGTGCAGCAGCTTAAATCTTGACCTGTATGTCCCTAGAAGGACACGCAGTTAACATGGCAGTGCTTCATGCGTACCTTGTTGACGGGTGTGAGTTGGGTGCGGACTGAGCTAGTGTGCAGGCGTGAGCGCTCCCTGTCTCTCTCGCGCTCGTCGAACGCCCGCCCCGGTGACCTCTCTCTGCGGCTGTCCAGCACTGCGCGCCCCGGAGATTTCTCCCTGTCCAGCGGCCGGGCTGGAGACTTGTCCCTGCGGAACTCGGTGCGGCCCTCTCGGTAACGGTGAGGCGTGCTGGGCTCGCGGTGCAGACCACCCCCCTCTTGAGCCCCAGGCCCTGAGGCCAGCCGCTTTGAGATGTGTTCATTGTATGTTGGTGGACCGCGCTTGTTCGGACTGCTGTGGAGATCGAAATACCAACTGGTCATTAAATAACTAGTGATGGTCAGTAGGAGGGGAAACGATCATGACACTACAGGAGCTTTACCAAATGTTTAGGTGATGACCAGTACACTAGCCAATACAGCTGTGAACTGTACAAACTCAAAAATACTATAAAAGTCTTATCACAAGTTGTAATTCAGGGGTTATGGTTTGGAACATCCAGCTCCAAATAAAATACACCATATTAATTAATTTTTAAGCTTATTACTATCTTAATTTACAACATTGATTTAAACACATCTAAACAATCCTTATCTGAGATCTCTTCTTAACTGTGGAACTGCAGTCCACTTGAACAGCAATTACAGAAATTCATGCTCAGACACATAATCAGCAAACTAAAGTCGACAGAAATGAAGAAAGACTAATGTATGAGATGTGTACCTCCTGCTGGAGCCTGTCCGTTGCAGCTCACCGGACTCTCGAACCAGGTGACCCTTGCAGCAGATCACCCTCAGCTTGTTCTGATAGGAGGAGGCCAGATAGATGGCACCTGACGAGATGGCTGGACCCAGGTAGCGTGGATTAGGGATGTCCAGGTGAGCAAGTGCAGGAGGCCTGAACACACAAAAAATAATAGTATACTTAATATCATATCAGAGGCAGAACGCTGAGACTGGTTATGGCTGTTTGGAACATACCCAAGAGCAGCATGTCCCTGAAGCTCAATAACATCAAGCGAGTTAAAAAAGGTCACAAACAGGTATGGCTCTCTGAATGCTGCAGATCAGAAAGAGAGAAACAATAAAACATTAATCTACGTTAGTGTTGAGCACAGGCTCTGTCCGAATGTGCTCCCGTCAGTGCGGTTTGATTATGCTCTTACCAAATGTCAGAGGAAGACGACTCCATTTGAGATCATCTGAGCGGCTTCGGCGGCCATAGGCATCCACAAAAATTCCAAACTCTGCCAATGACAAACACAACATTACATAATTTGTCATGTTCGCTCTTCTAAGGCCCGAAATAAACAAGTTAAAACAAAACCTTTATTTATTTATACAACCATGGAATGATTTTGAGAAATACTGAGTTTAACTATTTATATTAAATATAAATATTAACTGGGTATAAACACAGCACTAAGAACAGTCACTGGTTTCATGTCATTACATTTCCACTATGAATAAAGTTACTGAAGGATGTATATATTTAATGTGAGAGTATAAAACTTTTTAACTTTCCAGTCATTTAAAAATGCAGATTTTATACAATATTTCTAGATTTCTTATAAAATGTATGTAACAGACAATAAAAAGAAATTAGATATATTACCTCTATATATTCATGTATTATAAAATGTATACAGCTTTCTATTTACTGCCTCTTTATATTGTGCCTGTTAGTCACCTATTTGATGTTAAAAAAATGATCAAACCAAGAGGAAACAAGTAGGATTCAATTTGAATTTGGAGAAAATAGAGGGTCACAAGGCCTACAAATTATTTTTAGTTGTGAAGCTATTTTAACATTTGCAGCTGTGCATATTATGCACAAATAAATAATTCATAGTAAGACAGAAATGGAGAAATGCATTTAACAAAAATTACTTTACAAAGAATAAGGATTTCATGCTGTGACAAACTATATCAGCCAGTAAACTAAAGTGCTGTGAGACCACATTAACAAGATCTACAGTGAAACCCATGATGTCCTTCGCCTGGCCGGGTGAGCTGGCATGAAATAAACTGTCTATAAGAGTTATTAGACTTTTGACTTGTGAAGTAAATTCAAATAAACATTGCTTCATTATTATTATTATTATTGTTGTTGTTGTCGTCACTAACAAAGACAGCACACAGCTGGGTCACGTTTTCTCTTAATCAGGGTAATATTAGTAATGTTGTGCAGCGTTAGTCTACAGAACGTGTACCAAGTTAAACAAGAAGAGAGTGATAAGCAGACGTGTGTCTGACCATGGAAGCAGAGCAGGTACTCCTCTTTCTGAGGGGTGCTGGACACCTGCATGATGGCGATGGGGAAGCTGTAGGAGGACGTGGTCAACATGGCCGAACTCAGAGCCACGTCATTCTTGTCCAAGAACTCTGTGAAACAGCACACAAAGCCTGATGAAGATCATATGCTGAACCATCAGAACCATCAGTTTTTACTTATTTTCCCATAAATCACGCCACTGTGGGTGGGGCTTGAAACTGTAGCTCCTTAGCCCCTTTTTATTTACCCTGTTCTTTATTGGTCAAGACCTCCACAGGACCACCACAGAGCAGATGTTATTTGAATAGTGGATCATTCTCAGCTCTGCAGTGACACTGATATGGTGATGATGAGATGAAACATGGCACCACTGGTGACAGACCACCCGATTTTTACATGAGGCAAAAGTATAAGAACTAACAGTCAACACTGGTATCACCAAACTGCTGCAGTCTTCTTCTTTAGTGATGCATTTGACTTTTACTGCAGCTTCTTTCGGCTGTTGTTTGGTGCAGTTTCTTCTTTCAGTCCCTTCAGAAACTGAAATGAACGATGAACTGGACTGAGAACCTGTGACTGATTTTGTTTTATTCCCTGATTAAGTACCTGATGAAGGATCACTGTCTTACTGATCATATTGAATGGATTTCTCTGTAGACTTCATTCTGCCGGATCATGAGCAGTTCCTTTCTTTCTACATTCCTCTATGACTTTGGTAGAGTTCTCGGTCTCATCAGGCCATAAACCTCTGTTCCAGAACTTATGTGGTTCATATCTGTATTTCTTAATGAATTCCAATCTGCCCATCCACATCTCCCTCCTGACGAGTGGTTTGCATTTTGAGGTGTTGCCTCTATATTTCTTGTTTGAACAGTGGATTGGGATGCCTTCACCCCTGCCCTGTGGAGATTATAGTTAATATCTCTTACATTGGGATAGGACTAGCTTTTCTCTGCTGTTCTCATGTTTCTGTCATCTGTTTTCCCTGGTCGACCAGTTTGAGGACACACTGTTTGTACACCAAAGGATGCTTTGTCTCAGCACATCCCAAATAGTTGGCTTTGCCTAATGTTTGTGCAATGGTTTTGATCTTTCCGACTTTGTGGTCTTCTGTTAGTTTACCATTTTTAACCAAAAATGTGGTCTTCACAAGCAACACCCAGGACTCAAAACAAGAGTAGACATTCAGAGCTATTAATTCTTTAATGGCACAGTTGGGCAACAAGAAAAAACCTGTGAGTCACATGTTCCTATATTTTGCTCACTTAAAAAATGGGTGGGTTTAAACAAAATCTTCTAAGTTATCTAACACAAATGCATGTAAATATGAGGAAATAAAAGCTGAAATTCTGATCTCTCGTCTCATCTTTTAATATCAAACTCAAATGTCTCGTACCTTGTGTTCAGTACTTCCTTTCAGCGTTATGTTGATCCAGTATAATCGCTGTGAGCTTGTTGTTGCTTGAAAATGTTTCTTTCTCATACACAACCATTGCTATATGAACTGCCTCCAGCTATGACTGCTTTCCAGATAGTTCACGGATCTTCATCCAAATAGTGGGAAGAATAAAAAAAGAGACTTGAAAGCCTCAGCTCATTATTGATCCACCTACCCTCCAGCACGTATTGCTTCATCTCAATCTCATAGAACTTGTTGGTGCCGATGATGATGCTGTAGCTAGTGAAGTGAATACAGCTACATGGCTCCAGGGTTTCAATCTCCTGAGGGAGCAAGCAAGAGCAAGAGGGAGAGAGAGTCACAGAGATCATTAGGGGCAAGGGGCAAGAGTGTACTTGTCTGTGTGGAGCCCCAGCCTCATGGGAGGTCATTACGGCCAGACCAGAAGGCGGGAATGTGTCATAAATAAATACTGCTTGGAGAATAGCTGCTCAGGGATTTGGTTCAGTACAATCTGTTAAACTAACCTCACAAAATTAATCGTCTTGACATGTTTGATGGCTGTTGATAGACGAAAGTGTGTGACGCAGATTTGCGCCTATGGAATCTGGTCAAAACTTTTAATTCACATCATTACTTCTTTGTAATGGACTGGTTGTAAAAAGCACTCACCTTGCGAATGCAGAACTTGCTCAGATTATCATTGTAGCGCAGAATTGTGACTTTATTGGGCATTGCCGCACAAATGCAGGAGTTATTTTCAATCTAAAGGCAGAAATGGCGAAAATTACAGGAGGTCTAACATACAGTATGACACACAGTCGGCGTAGGCCAAAAATAGACTGTAGAGTGTCAGTCAGCACAGTTGCGGAGGCAGAAGTCTTACCCTGCCTGCAGCAAATAGGTGACAGCCCTTGACAGTCTCAAAGATGTATGGCACAATTTCAGGCAGGGTTGGGAGATGGGACTGGGAAAGAGATTGTTTCACTTTCTTGATCTCCACAAGACACAGTGCCCTTTCGTCCCCTATTGGAAAAACAGGCTCAGTACACACTCATACGCTTTCCTATATTTTAAAACAAAACACCAGAAATATTTGCTGTCATTATAATAACAGCTAGTGGCATGAGTGCACATTGGGCAACCTGAGCCATCGCTGTGGTGCTTTAAACACAGAAGCATAAAGAGAAGAAGCCAGGTGCTGAAGCCCCACTCACCCACTATCATCAACAGCTTGTCCTGCTCTTTGATGATGTGGATTTGGAACACAGAGCCAAGGCCTGGGATGTGAGTCAGCGAGTTCTTGATGACGTTCAGTGCGTACAGACCCTCCTCTGAACCCACCAAGACGATCTAAGCAGACAGGAAAGACAAATAAACATTAATGAAAAGAACAAAAGATGTGCTTTTACATTCTGGTTTCATCCTCAGCACAGGAGCACAGTCATGCTGGAACCGGAAATTGGCAGAAGACCCTAAGGAGGAGAGCCCAAACCCTGTAAAACAGCCACAGATCATTATCCCTCCTCCATCAAGCTTTACTGTTGCCCCCCATGAATTCCAGTAGTTAGTAAACCTAGATTTGTTCTTTAGAGGGACTATCAATTTGCTTCATTAATCTGAGTTTGTTTCACTATTCCAGAGGCCGGTGGTGGTGTGCTTACACCGCTTCAGACGACACCACGTATTGCACATCTTTTCAATTTGACAAACTTGACTTGGCGGCACCAAAGACGGCCATGTTTAAAGTTAGAAGTTAAAGTTCTTTGGTAGGTCCTATTCCACTGCCAGTGTTTGAGCATGGATATGAGTTTGAGCAAACTCAATAACTATGTCCACATATGTTTCGCCATACACTGAATTAGTAAGTCTATGTTACATTTTGCTCATGTTATATATTATTTTATGCTCTAATGTCAGTAGGTTTATGTACGCCCTGGTACCTGGTCAGTAAGGGGGAGGGTGCAGTTGATGTCCAGTCTGTCATCTCCCTCCAACTTGAGAAGAGAATTACCCAGCAACTTCTGTAAGTGGCCAGAAAGAGAGTTTAGTTATCAACTCATTTAATGTAAACACAGATGGAGTTTGCAAATTATACCAAGCCTGGGAATGAATACATATCAGGAACATTCGGGTGGCATGGAAAGCTGGTAGGCAGGGACTAAAAAGGGGTTCAGAGGCCAAGAGATTGCTGATGCAGGAGAGTGGTGCAGGTTTAGATTGTTTTTTTCCCCCTCAAAAACAGACACTATTTTAGGCCTCAGGCAATTGTTTAGACACTATTTACCTGAACCACCAATGGAGTCATTACCGTTATTCTGCGCCTGCACCTACAAATCTAAAAACATCTGCACATAAAAACATGTAACGTAACATTCAACTGAAACCAAGACATTCATCTGGCAGTGTGAAACATAAGATAAGGAAGAAGATGTTTCTACTTACCAAAGGATGCTGGCAAATCTAATTACATCCCAGTAACTAAATGGTTATCATAAGGTTCATTTGTAATTTTAACATTCCATTCCTAAAAACCAGGTTGATTTTTTGTTAGGAGATTGATCTATGTTACATACATATACATAATCATGTGGCAAGATCTGTGTTTGTTTCTTAGAGGAATTAGTGTGGTTCTGTAGCAAAAATGTAAAGTTACAAAAAAGCGGAATGAGTATAAAAACCTCCAAAATATTTTTAGTTCAAATTTTTATTATAAAGACACAGTTGCTCATTGTAGTGGCTAGCTGGCATATTTCCCCATCTTCCCCAAAGTGTTTAGCTTTAAGCTGTCATCAGTCTAACATATAACATATGGCCAATACTGTATATAAGCTATGACTAGGATTGCAACGGTATGACAACCATCTCCAAAAATATCAGTTTCACAAGTAGTACGAACAGGAATTTACTATTGTAGTTGGCTGAGGTTTCTTAGAATTAGAATGTATGTATTCAGATCTCAGTCAGTGTACATGACTATCTCTCAATTTTTAAAAATGGACAGCATCACAACCTTCACATTAGTCTCTCACAGATGTTCTTTCTCACACTGGATGGTAAGGATCTGGCTATGAATAGAACTCCCAGATCTCCCCTGTTGTCATGTAAACAAAGCTTTTGTGACAACGTAAAGTGGACTTAATATCGGATTGTGAAACGCTGTGATCACAAGAGAATAGGAGAAATATTTCACTACAATCTAGCAGCTGACTTGAAAGACTGATGACGTCTGTATGTTATAAACATGATATTGTTTGCCTCCATGTCCACGCACGCACGTCTCTTGATCTTTCCTCTCACTCACTGGACACATCTCTGGTGCAGTGCAGGACTCGTGAATGTTTTCAGTAATTATGCAACATATTTACTGAACGGACAGAGACTGCAGATTTAGCCGGATGTGGAATTGTTTTTGATGCACATTTTATTATGCATGATTAAATGTTCACAGTGACAGGCAGTGAAGTGGAAGTGAGGCACATGCTCAGCGTAACACCTGGATTCAGCCTAGCTACAAACTTCCCCTTCAACCCAGATGACAGAGAGCTTTGGTGTTGAGGAATGAGCAGATGCTGAACAGTGACTCGAACATGCTGTATTAACCACTAGACCATATAGAGCAGGTCTTATAGCTTAACGTGCTTGTTCATACTTGAACTAAAAGCAGTCCAGAGCTCAGTATTTGCCATTTGGAGATTGCAGGTCCAGTGATGTGTCATGTCTCAACAACAGTCTTTTTGCGACCCACATGTTGTAAAAAAACAGTAAACGTTTTACTAGTAAGATTATCCGTTTGTTTTTTTAAAATATTGGTAATAAGTAAATATATAAGGCGTAAAAACCATCGATTTACATACCGCGGTATACCGCTGCAACCCTAGCTGTGACCTGTCCACTGTATATCAGGATCAAGATGAGTTCAGTTTCAGATTATTCTCCACTCACTGCATCGGCCTCGGCTTTCTCGCGGGCTCCGCGGGCGCTGGCCACGATGGCCTCCAGCACAGCCACCCAGCGCTGCTTCTCCGGAAAGCCTGAGCTCAAGAGGTACAGAGTCTGCGCCGGCCAGCATGTCGCATGGGGAACTGACTCCAGCTTCACTACGTATGGCACATCTGAGGGTCCAAACACCTCCATTAGCACTGCACTAGCAATAAGATGTTTCAAACTCAAATACTTGTATTTTAGCATCATTTGGCACACATTTTGTAGCACTATCATCCTGTTAGTCTTTTCTGTTTTCCACAGCCAGGTCTGTATGGCTCCGTGGAAAAGGGTTCTTACCAGACTTGGGTGTGTTGGTCAGCTCAGAGCCGCCCACAGAACTGTGCACAATCACCTCCCCATCCGTCACACACAGTTCAAACTCATCCACAGGCTTCACCGACTCTGAAACCCAGCAGAGCAGTTAATACATCGTTAAATACTTGCAACAAAGTGTAAGCAGTGTGTAGACTGTTGTATAGACTACTGTGCACTATATGTGTGTGCGTGTGTGTGTGTGTGTTTAAACAGAACCTATCAGGCTTGTTTTCAGTGTTCATAATTATATTCGGGGGTCTAATAGAGTAGATGTATTTGCTTTAATTCATCAAAACTGTATTTACTCTCTGTCTGAAAAGTTCTGTTAGAGATCCTGCATCTCTAAGCCCCGCCTTCCAATTAGCCCAGTGTGCTCTGATTGTTTACCTTGCAAACTCTGCGCTGATTGGTCAACCAACAAAAACCTACTAGATGTTCTACCCCAACACCAGTGTGGTCATTCCTACAGTGTTCTGCTGTATCAGTTTGAGCCAGTTGTGTGAGATTGTGTAAAGTTTGCTGGTGGGCAGGATTGTGTTACAAGATAATGTCACTGTGTAACAGAAAAAAGGGCTGAAATTCCAATGAGGTGTTTCAGTCAGCTGGGGAAAGTGGTTACTGTGGGACAGAGTTAAACCCTCTGGCATGCACTTAAGAGTTTTACAACTTGGTATACCATTTACATGCATAATAAGATATCCGCATATTAATAGTTCACAATGTTTTAATGTGAAATGGTTTACTGCAGAGAAACTTTTCCATTCAGATTTCTTTACAGTGCTGGTGAGAGGAACCAGGGGTTATGAAGTCTGACAAGACAGATGTAGCCTCTTTATATACTTTCCAAATCTTCTGGGTTTTTTTATATATAATATTAATTATTATGTAAGTTCTACTAGGGTATTATTTTTCCTTCCATACATTCCTTGAAGATACATCTTTTTCAGTAATGATTTAAAAAAGTTGCATTATAGCCCAAAACCTTATAGCTAAAATGTTGTTAAACAATATTTCATTAGATTTCATGTAATAACTGTCTTTGTTGAAGCTTTTAGAGGTATTAAGATGTCTGGTTCCTTTCACCACCATTGTGTTGTGATTTACTAAGGTTCTCTAGACACATCAAGCCTCGTTCAAGACAGAACATTACACATCAAGATTCTAAATGACTTTGTTTACACTATAACAATTTAATTAATCCAATCAAAGCTGAAAGGAAATATTGACCTTCTCTGGGCTCTGTCTCATAGGTGAGAATCTTGTTCCCTTCCAGCACCACATACTTCCTCTCCCAGCCCTGCCCACGCTTTCCATTTCTACAAACAGGAAGAAAACATAACTATGCAATAATAACAAATTGATAAGGCTGCCATCGTTCGTCAGCCAATAGCAAGTTCTCATGTGCTCTGTGCATTTCTCCGCATTACTTGAGTCAATCAGATAAATATTTGCATGTTTAAAATTCCTGGTCTTATGACTGGTGCAAATACAAGACACTTATTAATCCACAATCTTTACCAAATTCTGCAGTATCTTAATTGTCTCTGCTGACTTTACACACTAGTGTTTCTTAATTCTGCTGTTGGAGAACAGCACACCCAATCCAACTCATGAACAGTTGATGAGCTGGAAGAGGTGTGCTGAGGTGGAGAACACATAAAACTGTGCAGTGGGGCCTCAGAATCAGGATTCAGTGCTCGATTGTAATGCATGCTGACTAACCTGGGCTGCTTCATCCAGCCCTCCAGTCTCATGTGCCCACTGGAGTCTTTAAGCGCCAGGCCAGAGGTACTGCCCTTCTCTCTGCATAGAGCCTCAGACAGGTGCAGGGCATACTCGGTAGGTACGCCGCATGTGGCTGGAAGGTATGGGGAGCATTTTGGGTGGCACAAAGCGTGACATTCTAAAGCAGAAGAGAAAATAAAGTTAAAGCAACAGTATTAAGATGGGAGTAGCATCTTAGACAGACCTCAGAACTATGCAAGTAATCAAATCATGGCAAATAACAAGAAAAAGGATAATCTACCTTAATTATTAATCTCAGAAAAGTACATCACTTAAAAAGATAGTACATTTGCACATTTGCCCTGCATGTTTACTGTTATAAAGCTACACTATGTAAGTTTTACAGCAAATGCATGCAATGCTCGAAGAATACGAGGCACAATACAGGACAGCCAATCAGAACAGAAGACATTTACTTATATATGTCTTCAAAGAACAGTAACAAACACAACCTCTATAATTCTAATAAATATAAACAATGCTTATGTAAAAATGAATTATTACTGGTACATAATGCACACAAACAACACAAATAAACTTCAGGGGGAAACTGGGATACAATTCAAATATAACATGAGGGTCCTAAAATGTGTAGAGTACGCATAAGTCAGAAATACACATTTGCATCATATGTTAGAAATGAAGATGTTCATACAGCGTACCGATACAGGTAGCCGCCTGCCGGCCGAAGTGGACAATGTCCAAACACACGGTGCATTTGGCTGCCCTCATGTTGAGCCCCTGGGTGAAGCGGTGAGGGGTGTTGTGGGTACCATGGGTACTGTGATGAAGCCTTTCCTTCACACGTCGTGCATACTCTAAACAGTGAAAACAGCACAGCTTAGTCATCTATTGATCACTTCTTGTTCTCCCCCAAACAGTATATGAAAGCAGGCAAAAGCAACATCAAAACATCAGCCATTCCTAGAAGCCTTAACCAGAGAGGGTCAGGAGGCCGTTAGTTTGGAGGGCGCTGCATCGTTCGCCTAGCAAAGCTGGTCTGTAAGTAGCTTGGAGTTTGACATGCAGGTTCTTAATCGAAACAGGTTTTGGAGCATTCCAGACGGTGGAGAGTGAGGAGTGAATGATCATGAAGCTTCCATGAGGGGTTTTCAGAAATAAGCTCATTGTCCTCGGCAGACTATGCTTTATGCAATGACAATGCTCCTGATGTGTGAGCTTGCAATGTAATGAAAATATGATGTTAGATAATGGAGATAAGTTTTAATGATGCACCATTGTTCTCTCAGCAAATGATAAGGTAATGATTTGCACACTCTGTAGACACAAATCTAAACTCCAAATCTAGATTCTGCGCTTCTGTACACTGCTGCATTTCATCTAAGATAATGCAGTTTTGTATTCAAATGTCTTTAGAACATAAAAGAGAGCTTAGAATTATTTAGCTGAAATGATTGCTTATAAAGTGGTTTGGCGTTTCTGGCCAGCGAGCTTATCTCTGCAGAGTAAGCGAAGAAGCGAGAATCCTCAGCCTATTGCATAAGAACTTACTTTCAGAAGTGGCTCTCCTTATTTCTGCAGGACAATGACAAAAATGAGTGTGGAGAGACATGATTAAAAAAAAGAAAGAAACACTGAGCTGCAGATAAGAACGGCCAGTTTGGCAAGAAAATCCTCCCTGAAGATCATATCAAAACAATCAATGATTATATCAAATTTTAATGTCATTTTCTTTCTTTTATTGCAGTTTTATTATTTCTATAGACACAGCCAAAATCACTGGTGCACAAAGAATATAAGCTGACCTATTACTTCTATTGTTATACATGTGGCTTATCTAAAAGTGGTAACTAATTCTCCAATGTGCTATTATGAAAGACTGTATAAATATTAAGCTGCTCACCTTCAGGATTGGAGTTCTCCTTCCTGCGGCCAGGGTTGGACGAGGTCAGGTTTGGTGGGTTGGGCTGGTGCTCAGGGGACTTGTTGGATTTGGTGGACATCATAAGCTGCTGCCGGGCCAGACCTGGGGTGGCAGGAGTACCGCCGTGCTCCAGCGCTTTATTAAACTGCATGGCTGAGAGAGGGGAAACAAGGTCAAACTCCAAAAAAACCTGGGCAGGATCCCTGGGGGTTTGTAAGCTTGTTTATTATGGTAACACTTTACTGTGTTCATCTACATAAACGTGAAAATACAACTGATATAACCCTACACAAACATTTATAAACGACTATTCCAATCAGCATCATCTGTGATAAAGGCCACTTTAGTTAACTTCATAGCGAATGACACCTATTAGAATAAGCATTTATAAACACTTATGAACAGTACACTACATTAAAGTGTTGCCAAACATATTTACAAATGACATGCAGAATATCCTATAATTTCAAACTTTCAAACTATTGTTCATTGAATTTACACTATTTCCACCCAAATACTGTCAAGACAGGTTTGTTGTCAGAAGTTTGCATCTTTAGTTTTACATTGACATTTATTCATTTGTCAAATGCATTTATAACCAAGGTAAGGACCTGCAAACCAAATATGTGTGCCTGATGAGTGTTTTCATACATTTGTGAATTCAGTCCCTCAAGGTGGAAATGATAAACGTAGCGTGAAAGGCACCTTAAATTATTTTTAAAGGTTTATAAATTCACTTTCAATATAAAAGGTGCATATTTGTATATTTCTTTGTAACTTGTAGAAATTGTAAAATAGAATACAGTAAAAGTATCATGTGAAAAAGTCAGAGACCATCCTTCCATTTATTTAATTTACATTTCCACACTTTGTCTTTATAACAGTTTCTATTCTTTTCAGGAGTTTTTCATGTTCAGTGAAGTATTTTCGGTCTGACTCAAAAAAGTAGCTTTTAAAACAAAAATGTTCTTTTAATTTATGTAAATTAAACAGATTTAATTCTAGAAAGATTTGGTCCATGTCTATTTGTCCATTAATTATAAAATGTTCACATTGTAAAGGACAGATGTTGCATTCAAATCGTGTTTCTTGTACCCAAGGGCTGACTTGAATGTAAATTAAATTGTTCTCCGTGGTCCAGTCAAGACAGTTTATTAAGTCAATGCAACTTATAACTGCAACAGAATATGGAACAATTATGCTCCCTAACTGTTTATGACAGTGTTTTTATTCTTATAGTCAGTGCAGAACACTGTTACATTGGAACCAATGAAATATTACTTCTTACCCACTGATAAAAATAAGACAATACTCAGGCTTTGAGATTTTTTATCTGTTTTTATATTTAGCAGTATTTATACACAGTGTCAAATCTGACAAGCAAATCACTTGAGGCAAGTGTGTGATGATTGCAGGCCGGCAGTTTTCATGGTGCTAATTGGTGGGTTACGAGCTTCCATTATTCGTGAGGAAAACATGTCTTGGTGGATGGGCTACATTTGCGATAAGAGGAAAATTGTGTAAACTTGATTCTTTGAACAATTCCTACAACTTAAAACTCAACTCATATTTTCATGTTCAGGAGACAACATTTGTGTGGACCACCTCACCCTCTCTAAGCTCCATTCGTGTCTTTTGCAGTGCCTCCTCCAGCTCTGAGCAGCGGGCACGCTCCTTGTCTAGCGCTGCCTTCATGTCACTGTACTGCAGAGGTACAGGGGTCACCACGGGCACGGAGGGCACCTGAGCCTGTCCTTGGGCCGCCAGTGCTGCCAGAAGGTCCTCGCGACGCCTGCCACCAAAGATGCCCTGCAACAAAAAAAGAGGCAGAGTGAACCGCCCAGGCTCCTTCATCCAGCGACCGGAGCTGAACATTATTAGAACTCTAGCTTATTCAGTCAGAAGGTGCAGGGGTTTAGATATTCAGTCAGATTAGGTGTCCCTATCTGCACATCACATATTTGCACAGCTGTGATGCTTGGGCAGGGGTTTACATGCGGGTTGTTGTAGAGCACTTGGTTGACAAATCGCAGGATTACCAATGGCTTGTGCACCATGCACCATGGACGTGCGCTTTGGGACCATACTTACTTACAGGGTTATAGGGACACCTAATATGGGCTTCAATGAGAAGCGTTTTCAGCAAGCAGTTAGTCAGGTGGGTTAATGAGGAGAATGCCCAGCAGACTCTGACCTTTTTCTTCTTAGAGGGGTGGTCTACCTTGGCCTGCAGGAAGTCTATCAGCTTGGTCTGCTGGGTGATGGTGCCCTCCATCTTCACCTTTTCATGAGAGTACACCGCCTGCAAGGTTGGGTAGTTTATGTAAGAACAGTTTTATCCGCTTTCCATGTCAGTACAACACATTCAATACATTTCAGGGATCACAACTTAATCAAAGAATTTCTGAATACTTTTGGGTGAATTTAGCTATGCTGAGGTTTCCTGAACATACTGTGGTACAGGGGTACCTGTATATTTTCCAGCTGGTACTCCAGGTCTGTTCTCTCAGTCTTCAGGAGGTCGGTCTGATCCAGTGCATCTTGCAAGCCCTGCGTCAGTCTGAAGATATGGCTCTTCTGCATGTCCAACTGCTGTTGCAACTTCGCTTGCTGTGCACACACAGAGGACTCTTTAGTCATTATCTACTACTCATTACTATATACTTCTATATGTAATCTGTATAATTGTGAGAGGAAGTTGGTGCTCTACAGATTATCGACAGGTGCAGTCAAAGGCATGCCAGACCCACTGCAGTATAACCTTGCATAGTATTGTCCAACCAGTCTAACCCCCACCAAGTGTAATCATGTGGGATTTATTGCTGAGTTGCACCTTCTATGGTTCTATGGTTGTGTGTTTTGAGTCATCTCTTCCTTGCGCGGTGAAGCTGTGCGGTGAAGCTGTACCTAAATCTCATCAGTTTAGAGCCTGCTGCAGGTCCTGACAATAACATCTTCCAACTTCATATAGAGCTCTTTTCTCTGATGAATTCCTTGACAAATAGTATCACAATAAGACAACAAGACAATACCTCATCTACCAGCCTCTGTTTGAGCTCCCGCTCAGTCTCCAGTTTTTGCTGCAGGCTGCGGGCATTCATCTCCAGCATGGCGTGCTTCTTCTCCAGATCACTCAGCTAAAGGGGCGGAAAACAAAGAAACTTGTTAGCCTCCTCTATAATTGGGTGGATGTACACAAGGATTGTATTGGAGCTACATATTGTAGCACTTCTCATTGTCGAAGTCATGAGTCTCCATGCTGTTTACACATGTGTATTTTATTTTATTTAATGATTTAAATTTGTATTTAAATTTAAATCATCAGCTATTTTATGAAGTCGTTCACAAGCTGAGCCAAGCGTGATAGAGCAGGTTAAACTCCTGTCACTGCCACTTCACAGACCATATCACTGCCTTATAGACACAGAGGTGTACCGTGTCAGAGAGGCCTTCTGCTTTTAGTTTCTGGTCCTTCAAAGCTTGCTGCAAAACCAGGATCTCAGCTTTGTGTTCCTTCACAGCCAGCTCAACAGCCTGACGGGACTCAGAACTGCGCTGATCAGCACGCAGCCTGAGAAAGAGAGAGAGAGAAAATGAGACAATGAGAAAGTGGGAGAGAATATGTAATATGCGCTGAAATGTGTGAGTGTGCCTGAGTGTGCAGTTGTGGGCTGTAACCTGTTCTGTTTCTCATTGTCCAGCTGTCTCTGTATTTCTCTGGCTCTGCGCTCAGCCTGGTTCTTCTCCTCCTCCAGAGCACTCCTCCAGCTCTCCCACTGCCGCTCCTTCTCTAGCAGCTCATCATTCAGAGTCTCCAGCTCTAGCACCTGTTCCTCCAGCATGGTGCACGTTGTCTTCAGGGTCTCTATGTTCTACATACACACACACACACACACACACACACACAAATACACCCACTCACATATTATCAATTCATTCTGCCTGATTGATTATTCATGAACTAATTATGAGGTGATATGAGGTGTTAAAGTCTGTCCCACAAAAGGCAGCATTATGTAAACACCAATTCAATATTCATTTTCATTCATTATTCAGTCTCAGCGATTTAAAGGGAAAGAACATTCACTAGCAAAAAACGTTATGTCATTGCAGCACATGCTATTGTATGTTATTATTGCTGTGCTGAGAATGAGGCACCTCCCATATAATACCTCTACCTGGATAAAGGTGACCTTACCCCCACCCTATGGGTAGAAGGCGGCTGATACAATTAAGCAATAGCACATGAGAGGCAATGTCTTGTTTCAAATAACATGACTGTAATCTTTACAACCTCGAAGTTCTGATCCTGGAACTTGAAGGCAGTATCAGTAGTGGTAGATGCATTGACATAGGAACTGGGGGGATGGGGGGACGTGTTCCACCCAATATCAGAAAAGGGTAGATTTGTCCCACTCAAAAATTATGTATAATTTAAATGTTTTCTAACAGCAGTACCATGTAGTGTGGATGATCTAGTTTGTAAAGTGATCTTTAATTGGATTTATCTAATAATAAACAGACATACAGGTAATGTTGTACTTTTATATATGTATGTTTATTTATTTGTAATTTACTGTAATTCCACAAATGTTGTTCTACATCACTATACGTACCTTACCTACAGTGGAATCAGCTTATAGGAAATATTTTAGGGGATAGGGTGGGCTTTGATTCATACTAGCAAATGTGTCCCTCCCACCCCCCCCACCCCACCCCAATGTAAAACCCGGTCCTACTCTTTTGGGAAGATGAACATTAACTAAAGCAAGCAACACATCATTGGTAAAATAGCAGTTTTTTGATGGGAGGCAATAGTAGTAGGTAATACCTACAATAGTTTCAACAGTATACCATAAATAAACACAGATAACGCAGCATACAAAAATCATTAGCCTAGGCTTAGCCTTTAGCATAATTTAGCTGAACTCTCTCTGTTTTCTCTACCACTGCTGGTGGGACACGTCTGCTAGTCACAAACAACGGACACGAGCGCTAAGCCAGGGCCTGCGTATAGGCCAAATGCATTATGGCTAGAGCTATTAAACTGTTGCAATATCAGATTCAGCACAACTTTTCAATATTTTCCAGATTGATTCCAGTATGCTATTTGTTACAGTCAGTCCAAAAAGTACTTCAAACTTATTTGCCAGATTGTACTGTTTGTTAATATTAATAATAATGTTTTAATTGTTCTAGTTGTTTCAGCCAGGTGCTGACTGCGTCCAGTTTGTGTTTCATATGTGCTAAAGTGCACACTTACAACATTTTCCCACTACATGTCACGGTTCTATTCGACTCGTTTTTGGTATCATTTTCCACTGCAGATATGGTGTATTATGTAATGTAGTCAGTCGTCATAGCATGCAGCGTGAGTCAAACTTCGTTCTGAAGAGGCTGATTGAAACTTGACAATAGACTGCTGAAAATAAAACAGGACAGTTTGGGAAAATCTATGTTAGAGTTCAGATGAAAAGACGGTTCTGGTGACGCAAGAGGGTACGCTAACCTGGCCAGCATGCTTAGGGTGACGATTCTCTCTGATCAGTAGTCTGCAGCATTTTTACGTCACTGTAAAAAAACAGTTCACAGGTTTGTCTAATGGAAAATAAAAAAGATGCAAGTAAAGTGGAGTGGAGTTAGGCCGGTACCATGCAGTGGAAAAGTGGCTTTAGTAATGGTTGGCTGCAGCGTAAAGTGAGTCATTACTTAGCAACGAGAGCTGAGCTGAATGACAAAAACACTCATATCACAAATAACAGCTCAGAGAGACCAATCAAACCGTGACATCGGAACCAACTGTTGTATAATGTGCAGCAACTGATGGGCTACAGTCTGTAGCTGGAAGCATACATAGTGGGTGTGACTGATGTAATGGTCAATGAGTGTAGGTACAAAGTATGTTATCCCAACTACCAACTAGATGGTTTAACTGGAAAGATAAGCAATGCCCTTCCATGTTCTTTTAAGAAGCATTGAGTCTAACTGGTCACCTCTGTGACTTGAGTGACACAGCAGAGAAGTATTGTAATGAGGACAGAGGCCGGGAGAGAACGAAAGATTTGTGGAGAGAGACGCCAAATATAGGTGTATAGCTGCAGTGCTGCTGCCCGTGTGAAGTCCAACGCAGCCGGGGCAGAGGGGAGCGGAGAGAGTGGATGACACATCTCTCCATCCCACAAGCGTCTATGATTACCATTCGCTCTTGTTATACAACAGCCAGCACTGAGACACCGCACACCCACACACACGGCCTCCCACATGCATACAGCAGCTCCACTTTGCACACATACGCATACACACACAGCCTCTGCTTTCCGCCACCATCTTGCTTCTCCAGAGCTACGAAACACAAGTAGCTTCTATCATTACTTTCCACCTTGTTTAGTACCATCGCACTAAGATATAAGATAAAAGCAGTGCAGTACTTTTCTTTCTTTGATGCCACCAGCTTCTGTATTTTTGTGCTTGTGTTTGGTCTGAACTTGTCAGTCATACATTTATTAGTTGTATAGTTGTTTATGAAAGCAGGTTTATTATCTTGTATTTATTTACTCTTTGTATTTATTTATTAAGATTTTTCTCAGTTTATAAGTTTATAGGCCTTAGCTTTTAGGAACGCTCTGCAAAAGTCTTTGGTAACCTGGAAAAAAAAAACAGATTTTTAACACGAATTTTATAAGTAATAAAAAAAAAACCCTAAATAACAAAATGACAAACAACATCACAAAAATCTTTGACCTTAATGCTGCTTGCATGGGCAGCTGAGTAGATTGATTAAAAACCTGTTTTGTTTAAGCTGACAGTCTAATTAACATTATTCTTTTAACTAGATCTAAGCTGGGCAGCTAGCAAACAGACTAAATGATAGCAAACACATGGAGTGATGGACTACACAACTCTATCATTAATATCACAGACTCGAATTAAAAGTAATTACGATAAGACTGACTGTAAACAATATAAAAGTCTAAAGAATGTCACTTGAATGGCCTACACGCTACACATGTACATGGTACCTCCTAAACAGTGTGCTTTTAAAATAGTAGCTTCTACTGTAGCTGAATCACAGACAACTATATATTTAGCTATACTCCGCACTCATGGGGTGCAGGAGCATTTAAATATCTATGTAGTGCACTATATAGAGAGGAGGGAGCCATTTGAGATTCATCCCAGCAGTGAAAGAGGGGAGCTGTTAGATTAGTGCTATATAGGACTCATGGTGGTAATTTGATGACCAGAGTGCTTATAAGGTGAAGGTGTTCGAAATAGAAAAGTGCTGTGTTATCATAGTGTCAGTGCTACAGTTTTTCTCAATTGCTAAAACACTAAATCCCAATGGCTGAGTTCCCAGTTGCCTTAAGTAATTTAGCTAATTGTTCAGTCTGTTGTCAATACATTAAAACATTTCACATGGTAAAACACGTTTTGCAGATCTCACTTTCATTTTTATAGATGTCATTCTCCAAACACATCCTGCACTCTAATGCACATCATCCATACTGCTAAAATTGTGAATACAAATGAAGCGCACGTCATTGATTAAACACAACCACTGAAAATTGATTTCACTTGTTTTAAATTATGTGACACAACCAATATAAGCCAGTTCAGAGAGCAAACAGGTGGTGTAAGGTGGGAGAATATTGCTTGTGATGTTGACGAAGCGCTCTGGCCTGACCCAGCCCAAAGACAAGAGGAAGCACACTGATCAACTGTTTAGTCCTTTGATTTTGTCCCTTTTTATATAGGTACTGTACAATGTAGTACAGTGCATTATAGACTGTATACAATAAACAAATTGTATAACCCTGAACATTGTGCTTTCCATTTGTGTACAGTACTGACTGCTCAATAGATTTTGACTGGTTGCAGATTCATATAAACAAAAAACAAAAACTACAGTTGAGCTACTATGATAAAACATTAAAAGCCAATGATGAAAAAATATGAAATTTTTAGATTAAAATGTTCTTCTCCCTGAGAGCTATATGTTTTAATTTTGTTTGGTGTATTGTTCACTGACAGCTTGGTAGTGTATATCATTTTAATGGCTTTGTTTATGATTTGAGAGCAGTGTTTGGACGTTTTGTGAATGCTGTTAAATTCATTTAATACATCATCTTTGTGCATTAACATGTGCAGAAGGATGTTGTGTTTGTTGTGTTCAAATGATGTAGAAAACTTAAAATTGACAAAAATGGAGATACACGTTTTTCATTGGACAGCGATAACATGTGAAAACTAAACTTTGTCGCTTATGAAAGCTCTCTTATCAGTTTTAAGGTAGTGTTTTATATTCCTAACAGCAATCCTAACACCTTATAAAAGGTACTTATAATCTTTATACTTCTATATATTATTATATAAATAATAATAAATGACCATGAACTGCTGCTGGTCAATTGTGCTTGTTGGCAGCATGATCCACACCTTTCTACTAAAAACTCTTCAATTCTGTTTTATTTACGAAAAGAAATATTCACCATTCAAATCAGCAAAAGGCAATGAGTTTGTATGTAGGTTTAAAACTATTCATCTCTGTGTTCACTTGGCTTATCACTTCTCACTCTGGAATAACATAAAGCCAATTGCAAACATCAGACTGAGTCCTGTATTTGTTTTTATTTTTATACCTGTTTTTGGTTGTTGAGGTGCATCTCTCTGTCAGCCACTTCCCTGCGGAGGCGGTCGACCTCCTGGCTGAGCTGCAGCCTCTCCTCGTTCTCGTCAGTGGCCTCATCCAACTGCTTGGACAGGTAGAAGTTCTGTCTGTTCAGCTCAGCGTTCTCCTGCGTCAGCTGAGTCAACTGCTCCTCCAGGTCTGTGATCACCTGAAAGCAGAGCAGATTCACCTGCTCACAGTGGAACTGACAGCAGCACGAAAAGCAGCACTGACTGTAAATACTGATGACTGACGAGAGGAAAAGAGTGCCTGGGCAGAATCTACAGGCGGTCAAGGTTTCTGGGTGGAACTACATTTCAAAGCACTCATATATGATTGTGCCTTGATCTGTTTCCCAGTACATCATTCCCTTCTCAAATTCTGACACCTTATGAAAAAGCATCAGCTCATCGAACGTCCGTCTATAAATAAAGAAAAAAACAGCTAGCAGTTATGTGGGAGGAGGAAGAGGTGTTAAAGAACAACTTTTAAATCACTTGCCAAATTAGCCTGTTTTTTTTAAAAACTGCCTCTATATCAGCCTGGGTGGCGGTAATGAGATGTTAAATCTAATGTTAAGTGAGTGATTTATTGCATGCTTTCATTGTTTTGTTTCTTCGCTTCTGCATTGTGGAAAACATATTTTTCTCTGGCCAAGAAAACTTGCAACTGATGTACTGACAGCCCTGATGCTCAGTCAACACGAAGGGATGAAATTTGCATGAGATTGCAGTGCTGGTCAAGTGAGCTGGCGCTGGCAGAGGACAGCAGAAGTGCCAAAATGATCCAAGCGTAGGAGGCGTCAGCTCATTATTATTATTGCTGTTAAAGGCACAGAAACACATGCACACTGACCCACTTTAGCAGCCGACTGACCAATGTTTTGTATTTTGTTTCTGCAAAGACGGAACCGGAGCTGTTTGTTGGCTCTATATGTGATTGTTATGAGTGAATTAGCACTTCAAGGAAGCATGTTCTGAAAACTGGCATATTATACATTGTCTCTGCTGAATCAGAATCTTCTGACTTTTTATACTGAACAGTTATCATTGTATGATGAATGGACCAACTAAAATGTCCAAAATGAATTGATGTACAAACCTAATTCCAAAAAGGTCGGTACAGAAGTTGAAAGTCGACAAGACAAATGGCCAACAGTGATACGCCACATCATATTCTATGGCATGATAAATAAGAACTACATCATAAATGCTATAGATATTAAAGCGACATGGCAAATCAAGGTTCAGCTGTCAAAATGGACACAAGGAAAGAAAGAAAACCTAAACTATCAGAAAGAGAGCTCCAAATTTTATGAGAACAAGTACTGACAAAAAAAGGTAAGGACGTAGTTAATTCTTGACTAAAGAAACAAAGAGGTAACATTTAACCCACACAAATGAATAATTCTCTGCAGGTAAATTACTAAATTTAATTATTTTTTTAAACTTGATGCAGTCTCCCAAAACATATTATTGCAATATTTAGTTTTGTTGACCCCACAGGAAAAAAATCCCAATGACAGTAGTAGCATATTTTCTGAGAGTCTACATCTGCTGTATTGTGTCATCGTATTATAAACTAAAAAAATGAAAAATAAATATATATATATGTACTGAGAAAAGTAATGTAAAGTAGTGTTAGATGCACCTGTCTCAATTATTTTGATGGAACATGTATTTGAACACCCTGTGAACACCCGAAGTTCTCCCACTTAGAAATCATGGAGGGGTCTGAAATTTTCATCTTAGGTGCATGCCCACTGTGAGAGACAAAAAAAATCACAGAAATCACAATGTATGGTTTTTTAATAATTTATTTGTGTGTTACTGCTGCAAATAAGTATTTGAACACCTTGTGAAAATCAATGTTAATATTTGGTACAGCAACCTTTGTTTGCAATTACAGTTCCTGTAGTTTTTCACCAGGTTTGCACTGCAGCAGGATTTTTGGCCCATTCCTCCACACAGATCTTCTCCAGTTCAGCCAGGTTTCTGGGCTGTCACTGAGAAACACAGAGTTTAAGCTCCCTCCAAAGATTTTCTATAGGGTTTAGGTCTGGAGACTGGCTAGACCACTTCAAAACCTTGATATGCTTCTGATGGAGCCACTCCTTGGTTATCCTGGATGTGTGCTTTGGGTCATTGTCATTTTGAAAGACCCAGACACGACCCATCTTTAGTGCTCTAACTGAGGGAAGGAGGTTGTTCCCCAAAATCTTGCAATACATGGCCCCAGTCATCTTCTCCTTAATACAGTGCAGCTGTCCTGTCCCATGTGCAGAAAAACACCCACAAAGCAGGATGCTTCCACCCCCATGCTTCACAGTAGGGATGGTGTTTTTGGGATGGTACTCATCATTTTTCGTCCTCCAAACACGGCGAGTGGAATTAAGACCAAAAAGTTCTATTTTGGTCTCATCTGACCACAGAACTTTCTCCCATGACTCCTCTGGATCATCCAAATGGTCATGGGCAAACTTAAGACGAGCCTGGATGTGTGCTGATTTAAGCAGGGGATGCATGGCTTTAAACGTTTTTTTATTGCCCACAGTAACCTTGGAAACAATGGTGCCAGCTCTTTTCAGGTCATTGACCAGCTCCTCCTGTGTAGTTCTGGGTTGATCTTTTTATACCAAGCTGCTTTTCAATTGCCCTGTAGCCCTTTCCAGCCTTGTGGTGGTCTACAATTTTGTCTCTGGTGTCTATGAACAGCTCCTTGGTCTTAGCCATGTTAGTAGTTGGAGTCTTACTGATTGTGTGGGGTGGACAGGTGTCTTTAAGCAGCTAACGACCTCAAATAGGTGCTTCTAATTTAGAATAATAAGTGGAGTGGAGGTGGAGTTTTTAGAGACGGACTCTTTGAGGGCCAGAATTTTTGCTGATTGGCAGGTGTTCAAATACACACAGTTACACAAAAATAAATTATTAAAAAACATCATACATTGTGATTTCCGGATTTTCTTTTTTAGATTATGTCTCTCACAATGGACATGCACCTAAGATAAAAAATTTCAGACCCCTGCATGATTTCTATGTGGGAGAACTTACAAAGTCGCAGGGTGTTCAAATAATTATTTCTTCTCTGTAGATACCAAATTAGTAATTAACGTGTATACCAAAAGACTATATAAGACTTATAGGATAAAACATCAACAATTCTGTACTTTTAAGTTAATACAGATCAACACAAATTTACTAATCACTGTCTTCAGTTTTTTCATTATTTTATATACTGTACTAACCTTTTGGGATTGAGGTTTTGAAATAACTTAAGGGAAACTCTTCAGACAGAGCTTTTATTACAATAGTGATCATATGTAATATGCGCCTTCGGTAGCGGAACTGTGCTACAGTTTATCCAGTCCAATGCATTTATGTAAATGACAGACGCCAGCTCATCTGACTATCTACGGGGCTGATAAGAAAGGAAATAATTTCACCAATCTTCACAAATAGCACCATTGCAAAACACTCAGATTAAAACATACAAAATATTCTCAACACCTAACATGAAAGGAAAAACATTAAATGCTCATTAAGAATAGCCTTTATTAGTGTTTATTTTAATTTAAGTTTTTTATTATTTTTTTTTATTAAATTCTTTTTGCATTATGAAAAGACCATACTTGTTTCTTTGGTGGACACAAACAATAACCCAAAGTCCTATAACTTAAAAATGCTAATTAGATTACTGAGGTAAGTACAAAATGGAGTGAAGCACATGATGATGTATGTAAGTGCATTAATGCTCACACAATCAAAGGTAACCGCTGTTGCCATTCACTCATGTTAGTTATCTTGCCATTTATAAGCAAGAAGTTTAATTTTACGGGACCCCTGAAAGTTTTAGCTATATACCCCTGCTTCAGACTAAAGACTGCAATGATCTGTTTAGCAGTCTGAAGACACTTTCTCGAAGTGGTAATCCAAATAAACATACAGGACAGATTGTGTTCTGTTCCTGCTGGCTGAGGAGTCAGAGTTGACTGTGGTGTTGAATAAGACCCCTAGTGCTCTCCAGTTTGTTCTCCCTAAGCTCCTTTAATCCTTCTCTCCAAGGACTCAGCACATCAACACGGAGGAATAGGCAGGAAACATTTACCATAAATCTAGAGCTCATTAGTTCCCGCTCTTTGAGAAATGGATATACTGTACAGGGTACAAAAAAGCCTCTCTCATATAGCTCTCAGGCGTCCAGGTATTCTTTTACACACATTATAATCAGACAATAAGCTACACAAATATGACTAATGACATTACACTCCATTAGAATGCATTTAAATAAGCTTTTCTAATTGCTCTCCAAAAAACACCTTCTATTTTAATCTTCGTAAACCAAGAAATCTCAGTTAGCCATTGTCAGTCCTAGCCCAGGTTATAAAAAGTCTGGCAATGGCAAATAAGAACTGCGCAATGCAAAGCAAAGAAACAAACTCCAGCTAAAAGCTGCTCTGGTGGAGCTGTCAGAGAATGCTGATCTGTAGCCACGGTGAAGGCGCTCAAACAGCTTGCGAGTGGGAGGACAGTAAAAGTAGGGCAAGTGAATAAGGAGAAACAGAGAGATGGCTATGCATTAGATAACAATAAAGATAAGCAAATTCAAGAGACTTCTAACCAAGCCTCCATAAAGCAGTGACCCTGACTACAGCTAAAGCAAGGAGTAAAATACACCCAACCAAAAATAACATCAGACTACAGGGTTAAGCTTTCTGTGCTGATCAGAAACTGACAGGAGGAGAAGTGAGTTGACAATGGAAACTATACAAAGACTATCAACTGATGAAAACTGTACTGACTGTGTTCACGGATACATAGGATCAGTTACGTAACAGTATTTTAGTTGGCACGTATGAATCATCAATCAAACACGGTACCCTATTATTGTATGGTTAGAAATAGAATTCAATAGCATACCGCACAGCTGTCCCTCAGGGCGTCGAATTTTCGCTGGATTTCATCCCGGTGGGCCTTGAAAAACAAGAGAGTGAAATCGTCACATTTGAAAAAGAGTGCACACTTCTCTTGAGTGGCTCCGAGTGATCTGGGACAAGACTCCCTTTTAGCAGCCCTGAGAGTGAACATGATTAAAAACTCAAGAGCAGCAATAAAGTTTTCCATGCATAGAAGTATACAGTCACTGCGAGGATCCCTGGATGAGAATGTTTAAGGATGGTACACAACATGTAATTTATTAGTAAATACAATCACTTAAGAAACAAGTGAGTTGTTGATAGTAATGAGGAGTATGGCACCAGTTCTTGTGAATTTACAATAGTGTGCTAAAGTAATACCACCCTTTATCCAATTCGCTTTTTCACTGTTTCAGAGATGTTTCTGAAGAGATTAGACAAATCCAAGTTCAAAAATGATTAAAGGGTATAAAAAGAAAATTGCAAAGAGACATCTATGTTATTTTTACATTTGCGATTTTGTCTACTCTGAGAATGTAATCCGCTAGTACAAATAGCATAGAGCCTCACTACTCTTCAGCTTAAACACTACCAGAACAAAAGCCAGTGTTAACAGCTAGAAAGAAGGTATAGCACAGCATCAATGTAATAGTAGTCCAGTCTTGAGGTGACATAAGACTGGACTAGACCCTGGGTGGCCTCCCAAGAGAGGAAGCAACAGATCCAGCGAATGTTGTAGAGGAGAAACCTGCCTGGCCGATTCAGGTTCGCAATATGAGCTGAGGATGATAACTGGCCATCCAGAGCCAAACCAAGGCTTTTTCCATCTTCAGACAGAAAGATCAAGGAGTTTTTATATAAGATTACAAGATCATGGAGAGGACTTGTAGTTTGAGGGATGAATAGCAGCTCAGCCTTACTAGGATTGAGCTTCAAAGGTGGTGGTGCACTTTTTCTTCAGATCTGAAACAGGTGTTATGGGCTATCAATGTTTTGCTCCTGTAAGAAAATAGCTCTATGCCATGAGTCTTAAAAGAATTAAGAAAATTAGCAAATTCAACAAAGAAGCTTTAGGCGTTCGTGAAAACCCAGAGTCCAGAATAAGATAAGATAGGACAGTCTTTTATTATCCCACATGGGGAAATTTGCATCGTTACAGCAGGATAATGTGTTTGGGATTACCTGGATTGTGAACACATGAAAATGCAATTAAATTCCAAGACTAAACTTAGAAATGTGTAAAAGCATTGCTTCTTTGAAAAACTAGAAGTCTCACAAAGATTAGAAATTGGAATAAAGGCAAATGAAGGACACTAATGTAAGCTCTGTTTTTTCTGATGCACTGCATTTCTCTTTAGGCAGGAAATAAATAAGTGACTTTTTGCACAGTATTGTAGAATATAATTACTGTTTGTTCAGTACATGTTCATGGTCGTAGAGATACAGAGTATTGTGTATTGATTGTTCCTGTGGAATTTCCTACAAATTATTTATAGCTGTGAGGTTGTGAATCAGATATCAGATTTCAGATCTGAAACAGTATTGGAAAGTTAGGTAATTCCTAACTTTCAAACAGCCGTGTACATGTACGTCTCGTACATTTTGTCTGGCTCACCCGGAGAACGGTTATCTCCTCTTCGGCCTCTGCAGTGGTCTCCTCCAGCTCTGTCTTGGCCTGCTGCAGCTGGCTCTCCAGGGCATGGCGCGCTGCCTGTAGGCTGCTGATCTGCGACTCCCTTTCCTGCAGCGACAGCGTCAGCTCCGACACCTGCCGCTTTATCTCCAGCTTCTGCTCCTCGTGCTCCAGACCGATCTGACGGGCGAAAGAGATTTTCACAATTTATTGAGATTAGTCAGCTGCCGCAATTTCCTACAGCACTGCATTCGTAGACCACATACTGACTTTCAATCTCTTTTGTGTAATAGTAATTTTATCAATAGAGAGCTCGTCAGTAGTTTGAATTAAGTGGCTGTTGCCATATAAGGCTTTGTAAAACATCTCTTTGAATTATGTATGAAATTTGAATGAAAACAGCTGTAGAGATATAAGACGCTATTCTTCAGAAGGTCTTAGTTACTACCGCCATACATTATTAGCCCTACCATTCCATCTCCGTGTAAACCAGTTTAAGTACTTAATGACAGAGAAATCCTGTAGACATATTTACTACTGATGTTAGACTTTGTCTGACTTGACTCTGGTGCATTTGCCTGTTCTCACCTCTCTTAGTCTGGCCTCCAGCTCCAGTACACGACTCTTATTGGCTTGTTCTTGCTGACTCATCTTCTCCAGGTGCTCTTCCAGCTTGGCATTCTGGGCTTCCAGCTTGCCTGCCTGAGACTCTAGGTAGAACTTTTGCTGCCTCAGTTCCGATATCATTTCTTCTTGGGCTTTCCTGCAGGCATTGAAAGTAATAACGTGAGCACAGTTTTTGATGTCAAAATGCTTAGCATCTAGGCTAAAGGTTTTAGGCAGATGTTAGTGAAGAATAAAAGATCAAGGGTAATGCACAAAGAGCACCTTTCATTTCTCCAAAGCACATTTCAACAGGCTAAATTCCGGAAGCATCAAAGTAAAAGTACATCCATGAAGATTAATACTAAGCGATTTCTAAAAAACACCACTTTCACCTAGGTCAGAGCCTTGCAAGTCTTGTGAGATGTCATATCTTTTGATATCCGTCTTTCTGTTGAATATGCAAATGTGTTCCAAGAAAAATCCCACTTGGTAAATCAAAACACGGTAACCTACTTTAGAAGTGAGGGTGAATGAAAATACTGTGCATGTTGAATCAGCGGAGAGGATGTGAGGTCTCAGTAATCGCACTGCAGCAGCACTTGTCTTCCTGTGAACTCACATGTTTTTCTGAGTGTAGATACTGCTGTTGGCTGCCAGTTTGTTCGCCTCAGAGAGCTCAGCAATCCTCTGCTCCAAGCTAGTCATCTTTGAGTCCATAGCATTGATTGTCTAAAAGAGTACAAGCTTCATAAATAAACACATTCAGAGCGTGTTCAGAACTCACATTATATTCTAGGTTCAAAACTTACAGACTACTTGTTTTGTTGTAATGTAGCAATCTTTCAGATATCAGTGTACATTTATTACAAAGGCTGTAGTCTGTACAGGTTTTGTCTGTGGCCTTACCGCTGTTTGGTCACTGATAAGTTTGCCCTTCTCTCGAGATTCTTCCTCGTATAAGTGCTGCTTAGATTCCAGGACCTCTTTGTCAGCCATATCTGCTTTCATCTGGTTCTCCAGAACCTTGAAAACATCAGGTGTTGCAATTATGACGAAGGATGTTCTTTTGAAGTGATATATTTTGTCAGGTCCAGAAATATTTGGTCTTCAGCAAAGTTTATTTAGCTCTGTACCAAGGCATATTTGAGGGGTTTCATTTCATATTTGTCTGGTTTAATTTGATACAATTTATATTCAAGTCAGGCAAATGGCATCATTTTCCTACATAGTCCCCTTTTATGTAGGGGTCCAACATAATTGGACAACTGGCTGCTCAGCTGTTCCATGGCCAGTCGTGTATTATTCACTTGTTATATCTCTGACAAGTAAGTAGATAAAAGATCTAGATTTAAACTAATGTGAAGCATTTGCAATTTCTTGCCGTTCACTCATCAAAACAAAACCTTCAGAAAAATTAGCAAAAACACTAGGTGTGGACAAATCAATAATTTGGTGCTTTCTTGAAAAGAAAGAAAGCACTGGTGACCTCAGGAACACAGTTTGCAGCAATGAAGAGAAGAAATCAGCAGAGTAAATAAAGAGAGTTTACAAGAAGATATAAAGCACTAGTAAGCCATAAAAACAGTGAGACCAGATTAGAGCTATATTCTAAAATGCCTTTTTTTCTTATGGACCAATAAGACAAAGATCCAGTTGTTCCAGAGTAATGGGAAGATAAGAGTATGGAGAAGGGAAGGAACTGCTCAATCAAATGTCAATTTAGTGCACACTGAGGGCACAACCTTAATTTTATCCTCATACAGCTTTTCTTTCTGCTCCAGATGAGTCTCCATGCGCTGTGCTGTAGCTTGAGTTTCACGCAAACTCTCCTCCAGTTCCTGAACAAAAAAAGAAGACGATAAGAGTAATTCACTTAAACTGTGAAAGATATAACAGAAACATAGGTCTTTCCCTCCACCAGTACACTAACGTATATCAAAAAGGAACATCACAGATTTCCCAGCAAACACATTAAGTTATCACAACGTTGCTACAGCATTATTGACATTATGGTGCTGTGAACTTTGTCTGAACAAGGTTGTCACTACATCACTATTAAGTACTTGTAGTATTTTTGACATTATTACTGCTTTTTGGCAACTTTCCAAGCAAAGTTCTATGCAAATATAATGGAACTTACAAAGGAGTTGTTACAATGTTGCCACTAGGTTGTTAAAATGTTGGCAGATAACGTCACAATTTTCGGAGGAATTACAGAAAAGTTGGATAGCAAGACCAAGTAGGTTGCCACAAAGTTGTCTTAATGTTACTGTGTTTGCTGGGTTGTAAAAATGGCCATAATTAAATTGTTTAGATGTAAACAAAGGCATTCAGAGTGATTGATGTAATATGTGCCATTGCAGAGAAACATTGCAATTTGTTGCCGTTTACTTATCAAAACAAAACCTTCAGAAAAATAAGCAAAAAAAATTGGATACCATCTGGGTTAGTTTTATTTAGTTTGGCTTAAAATGTTTTTCAAAAGCAATTTTTTAAAATGTAATTATGGTAGAAAGGTGCGTGCAGAGCATGGTGAGTCCAAATAATACCCACATAAAACCTTCTCAGTTTTACCACCATCATATTATGTCTATTTACTGTCTAAAATGTCTATGATTGTCTTGTAGACATCATGACTCCGGGTTCCTATCAACCACCACTGCAAAGAAATCTGAGTAAAATATTTTTACACAATTAACCATTTTACACAGAAGCACTCTGAATGACTTCATTGCAACTCAATGATTGATTTATACAAAAGCATTCGTAATTCCCCTTAATCAACCAAAATAATGGTCAAACTACCTTGACCAGCTACCTCTCACAGCAACAGACCTAGATACATTATCCATCATGAATCAATGTGTCACACATGGTCCTGGCCAGAGTGAAAGAGACGATCCGTGCTCACAATCTGCCACTTTTGGAACCAAACACAGAGGATGCTGTAAGCGTCAGGGGAGATAGTGAGGCCGCGACTTAGTCAGACAGATGAGACAAAGAATGCGTGTGTGCATGTGAATCAGTGGGTGTCCTACCCTTTCCTTACCATGATCTTGTCAGCCATCTGTTGGATCTGTTGTGATTTGGTCTGAATGTCCTCTTTCAGTTTGGTCTCCCTGCGTTCCACGATCTCCAGCCTTTTTACCTGGTTCTCCAGAGTCTTCCTACCATCCTGCCCATCACACACAAAGCATGAATGGTCCTATCATGACGTGGCCATTCTTTAGAAGGTCATTGATGCCTGGAAATACAGACTACTGCCTGATGCATTGATTTTTCATTGCCACATGAAATATCTGCTCCTCGGACATGAGAAGGATATAAAATAACCCACAAAAGAAATAAAAAACAGATGTAATACTAAACAGACTAAACATTTATAAAACTGGAGTTCAGGAAAATCCCAAAAGATAAAGAGAGAAAATTGGATTCCTAGTAACCGTAATTATACTAGAACATATAGAGCACCTAAACTGTTAACATCAAAATAAACACTCTTTAGATCTGTGAACCCAGAGCTATGAGTCTGAAAGGATGCACAGCTATCAAGAAGCCTTTAATAAGAAATTAAAATGTGGAGAACAATTGCAAATAAAAAAGCTGTAATACTGAAAAATATATATTATGTTTAGATGCTCAGACATCTATGTAAATGTATAAGTTACATCTATGTATAAGTTATTCACTTGATGGCTGTACTGATTTGAAATGAAACGGACTTTGTATTTGTTAGCAGTGTATGTCTGACCTCAGTCTCTCGCAGGCGTCTGCGCAGGCTGTCGGTGGAGTCTTCTCTGGTCTGCAGTCGCTCCAGATCACGCTCAAGACGCTCTTTAGCCAGACGGACATTCTGCAGCAGTTCTGTGGCCTCGGTGCTCGCCTTCACTGCCTAAGAGAGATCAGAAGACTCAGTGGTGTAAAGTAAACTAAACTGGTGCTCAAGTAAACATGTTGTGACCTACGAGGTCAAACAGCCTCTAAAGCAGTGCCCTGAACTGCAATGGGACATCAAGCATTCGTCAGCAAATGTTTGTTAGGCATTATTCATTTCTTTTATGGTGCCTGATAAAAAGCCTAAAAGTGATATGTATGTGAAACAGCAAAGCAGTCCAGTTGAACCAACTAAATGAAATTAAACCCAAAACGAGAGTTAGTAACTCAACGTGAATGGAGGGACATAGAAAAGTTCATTACTTTTCCCACAAATGTATATTAGTATGAACAAATGTGACTATTTATTATGTTCACATAAAAAAGATTTCAGCACCTTGGCAAGCTTGTCCTGAAGTTCCTCAATCTTTGCCTGCTGCTCCTCATTGGTCTGAGTAAACAATCACAATGAATTCACAGTTCGGTTTTCTCTTTTTTAAATAACTTAAATAATAAAAAGCACCATAATAATGAATTAAGAATTAATTCATACAAAATAATAGGAATGAATTAGTCTGTGTGAGAGGCCCTATAATTATGATCATTGAGAAATATCAGTGTTTGTGAAATAAATGACCTTCTGCAGTTTAGTGAGGAGCTCCTCCATCTCTGCTTTGCCTTGCTCTTTGGCCTATAAAAATGAAGATAGTAAGTAAGAATAGTAAGTAAGCTGATAAATACCACATTTAGTAGACAAATAAATCAAGCTTTTTCTACACTTTTGGCCTCTAAACCCTTTTACCTTCTGAATCCTTTGCTGGTAATCTGCAGCTTTCCTCTTCAGCTCCTCGCTGGTCTGGCGTGACTCCTTCAGCTCAGACTCATACAGGTCACTACGGCGGCGAGCGGCAGATAGGTTCTCCTCCAACTGACGAATGGACACCCGCATCTCCTCCAGCTGGGCATGGTACTCCTGCAGGCCAACAGATAATTACAGTTTCAACAGGTAGAACAACAACACTCTGTGGGAAACTGCAGTAGAAGCATCAGAACCATCTACTTATTCTTATGGGTCCATTTATCATGAAATGCTTACACAATGTAAATGGCAGCTGCTGTGTTTACACAATGTTGAAAAATAAAAATAGTCAAAAATAGAGATCTTCTTTGGACAGTGACAATATGTTGCTTCTTCCGTTCTGATGTTGCTTTAAAAGGTGTTTGTTTAGCATTTGGTCCAACATACATGTATGATCCAAGTATCAGATATATCAGACAGTAGATATGTGATCAATACATTATGCATATATGTCCAATATTTGGTATTGGGCGCAATATATGATATATATGCATTTATGGCCATATATCAGATTTCTGTATGGGTATTCCTGCTACTGTTGTGTTGCACCACAAGGCCTGACACTTTATTCCAATGTTATATTGAGGAACAACAGCAAAACCAATTCATTTGACTTCACTAGACTTAAATCATGTGTAGAAGTTTATATTGTAAATGTTTTTGGTACCACACTTGTGTTTGTAATTAGAAAAGATGTTCCATTATTATTTGAATTTAATGAAAGTAATGGGGAAAATGGGTAGATGAAAAGATAAGCAACTAACTAAAGTGCTGAGAAACAAAGGCACTAATACTGAAAGTCTGAAAGAGCAAAGAGTGGGTGTGTGGAACATGTCGTTCGGAGTCCCGCCCTGCACTGGTCTTCTAAAATGAGCCATTACCTAGGAGAGCACTTACAGACTTCCTGAGCATCATACTCTCTCAGGCTACATCTGTCTGGTAGGTAGCCTTTCAGTATATAATGATTACAATGGTATCACTGCAGCAAGGCCAAATCAAGTGGGACACAGGAAAAATCAGCCTCCTTTAATTACACCTGATTTCAATAACATTAAACTGCTTATGCAGAACATTCACTATTATCTCCAAGGGAGCACTTCTATATGTATCTATGGGCTCTATTTCTGTGCAGGCGCAAGCGCAGCTCAGTGTTATGGTGCCTGTGTATTGTTAATTAGGTTAGATGCCAGCTAATTTTAAAACAGGTACATTTGTGTTGCTAGGAGCGGACACGGTTCAGACAGAGACACGAGACTCGCACACATTCTGAAATAACATTTGCCAACACGATTACTTTATCAAAACTTTCAGCATCAGCTAACACTTGTTTTGATTGGGACCGGAAGGAAGAAGCAGCTTGTGACACTTTAGTTTACTTTACTGGCAAATTATTAAACAATATCTCCTCAAGACTAGTCACTTTTATACAAACATCCTACACATCTACGGTACATTTGTTCGTCACAACTACACATTTACAAAATAATCAAGCAGAAAGTGTATATACATACACGCATATATTTCTATTTCTATAACACATAACATGTGTTATATAAATATGTTTATCACCGTGAACAGGACTAGAAAGACTAAGCAGCGGCAGACACTAGCAACAAAATATAACAGCGTATAATGACATAATAATATTACAATATATATTTGGTTTAAATGACATATTCTTAAGTGGTTATATAGATTGTTTTATTGTTTATTAATGATCCTCTAGGCCATGGACTAGAAATTGAAGGATTATATATAGCCTGTGAGTTAAGATCGCTTTAAGTCATAGGCTGCCTGTCTGTAGCTGCCTGTTCATTAATTCATTACTTCATTTGGGCATGGCTTCGTTCATCTGGCGATTAAAAGCTAGATAACGATGGTATTTTTAAGAAAGGGACAGGTGTCAAACAAATTACTTATTAGCCACGTCCACTCAGATAGGTCTGATCAGCGACTTACATAGCCTACATAGCCCACTGATCATTCTTACTAAGTAATTCACATTTAAAACATGGCACAAGGCCTTAAATGTCTGTTCGGCTTGTAGCAGCTACAGAAATGCAGCTTATATTAAAATACAATGAGTTTAAAGCTTTGTGCCCTGTACTTTTTCAAATCTGATTTTTTTTTAAAAATGCTCCTGAATAAAGTCTTGCTCTGAGCAGTGCAGGAGTATTCTGTGTATTTTTTTTTAGTTAGTTACATCACCGTAGAATATTAAGGTAGACATGAACTGGCCCACATGTACACAAGAAGACAGAACATTTATTTGTTGTTAGGTTACTTTAGTCCTATAATTATAATGATATTAAAATATTTTTTAGAATTGTGTTGCTATGCTTCAGGTCAGCGCATTCACCAAGAACCAAATCTTTTGGGGGCCTATCCACTACAGAGGCCTCTATGAGTGCTGTATGCAGAAATGACAACGGAGAACATGTATTTTTTATTTTTTTTCCTCCCTTACTCCTCACAACAAAAAATAGTAGGGATGCCCAAATCTGTATCCAAGACAAAGTATCTGGAGTGTGAACACTCACCACCCCATAGTATGAAAATTGAAGTCAACATAAATGGGTTACTACTAAATTCAGCAGCTGCAGAATGAGCCCAATAGGCACTCCTTTTATGAGCTGGCTAGTTAACAATAATTAGAATTTTGGTATTAGTAGTAAATCCTCTTTTACAGGCAGTGGTCATTTTTGTGAATATTTTGGTCTGTTTCTTCTCACAAGCGTTTCAGTTCACGTATTTTTGGGCTGTCTTGCATGAATGACCTGCTTCAGATCACAGCACAGCATTTCAATGAGACGAAGGTCAAGGCTGTTCTAAAAGAATGTCTTATGTTTGGGCTTCTCTGCTGTTGATTTACTCATGTTCTGCATCACCCTGATAGCCTGCTTTAGAATTTCTAGACACAATTTCTAATTAGCCTTCAATGACTGCAAGTTGCCCAGGCCCTGATGCTGCAAAGGCCTACACCAGTAAACACTATGACCAAGCGTCACAGTAGGGATAAGGTTTTTGTTTTGTGTTTGTTTTCTCCAAGTATATTACAGTGTACTATGTATTTTCTAAAAACTGGACTGTGCAGAATATCATTTGTTAATCAGTCATGACTTTTGACAGTCAAAACTTTAGCAGTATCGATATTGCTGAAGGCTACAAGATGCAACTGGGTCCTCTAATGAATCAGTTAGGAGACTTTCTGTGGGTGTTCTTATGCTTAAGACATTCATACAAGGTAATAAACGTTAATAAATTTGATCAAATTAGCGCAGGTCAATCTTAAGCCATCAATTGTTCTACAGTTTGTTTTATACTCTACAGCACAACTAGCACAATGCTAAGTGTTGACTAGAGTGACTAGAGTCAAGCACATGACCAATGAACTCTAAAGCAGTGTAAAAGCATTCTCTGGAGGGATCATACATGAGCGGCTTTTAAGCCTGGTGATGGTGGAATAATGGTCAGAGGATGTTTGTTGTGGTTTGGCTCTTTACTTCCAGTGAAGAGAAAAAGTGCTACAGCATATAAAAGAATTATACAGAATGACGCGCTTACAACTTGTTAAAAAAACATTTATGTTCCAGCTTGACATTGCTCCTGTGCATAAAGTCTATAAAAACATAGTTTGATGTGAAAGAAGCTGAGTGGCCTAAGCAGAGATCTGATCTCAACCCCATCCAAATCCGAACTTTGCAATGAATTGGAATGCTGACTAAAGCCAGGCTTTATCACTCCATATCAGTGCTGACATCACTAATGCTCCTGTGGATAGATGAATCCTTGCAGCCATGTTTCAAAAGTAATTGGACAGTAGACCTCACAGAATAGTGGAGGCTAATACTACAGCAAACAGGGGTCTACTATAGGGGGCGTTTGGTTTTATAATGAGATGTTTATAGATGTTCAAGAAGTTTATATGGATGTCATGTTGGGGTGTTCACGTATTTCAGGTCACGCAATGCATGCTGCACGGCATGCTGTCATCATAATACGCAGCAGTGCAACCGCAATATTGTGCAGCCATAATCAAAACATTTGTCTTCGTCATCTGCTTACAGCACACTTCTGATAGGATAACTTGATAATAACGTTTTTTCATTTTGAACGATATTATTAAAGCGCAGGAAAAAAATCCCACACTGGGGTTCTTTGTCACTTGTTTAAGAATGGTTCTGTTACCCTTCTATGGATAGCAGTAATAGAGTTGGAACTAGTTGCCTGACTGTGAGTAAACACAGTCTTTAGAAATATTTTCTGCAAACCTTGTGGCTTCACAATCATTTTTCAAGGTTATCGGCAAACTGTCATTGTCCCAACTGCCCTTATATAACCCTAGACCACAAATTAATAGAATAAATAAAAGCAAATAAATAACAAGGAAGTTAAATGACTTTTAATAGTAAAAAGCACAGTGACTTGTATAAAAACAGGGACTGCACAAAAATAATTTAAAAAGTGCAAACATTCTAAGGGAGAGAGATAAGTAAGTGTGTGTTTTGATCGTGGAGGAGACACGCGCAAACTCACCCCTGGATTGGGTTGCCAGGCACCCATCCTACTCAGAAACTGAGAAAAACCCCTTTTGATTTATTTTATTATAAAATCAAGAGAATAACAGGGACAAGGTTGAAAACAGGAAGACTCCAGTAAAAAATAGATATGCTGACCGGAACACCTAACTTCAATTACCTTCATTATTCCAGAAAGTCACATACTTTTCCATATTTTACAATATGCATTTACTAAATGTCAGCACACAATACAATATTATTTTTGTATCACAGCTATACGTATGGGGACACATCTAATAGGTACATTTTATGTAAAGGTTTTTGGATTAGGGGTCTATCATTAAACTTCGAGGTTACTCTGAAGTCAGTTTTGCATCTCTGACCTTTATGAGTAACATACACATAGTGCAGACAATCACATGAAAACAAATACTGGGAGTTTCCAGTAATCAAAACTGCAATTAGAGGCAACTGAAATGACAAAGAAGAGGTGCTTGACATTTGGTAAAATTACAATCTTGCTGAAGACTATAATATGAAGCTGTTCATCTATTTACGGTGAGTCAACACAATCTGGTTGCGTCAAACCTCTCAGCTAGCATGATGGTTTAATTATCAATAGCCAGCTAATTGTTCTACTGTGCAAAACAGTTTCAGTCATGAAAACGATGGTGCGTTCAAAAGTAGACATGAAAACATCTGCATCAGCTCCTAAAATAGAGGCAACCATAAAAACCTTACACAACTCCATTACTGTAGGAGATTACCTTGCAGACACAGCTACTTTTCAATCAATTGACGGCTATTCAGAATCCCTTGAATGCAAAAGATGACGTCCTACTTACAGAAGTCAGGCTTTGCGTTTTCAGAGAGTCATAATGTTCATATTGCCACTGTGGACCTACCAGACTTTACAGAAAGACAACAAGCTCAAAGCACTTTATCCCCAGGTGTTTATTTACTTATTTAGCTCCACGCTTGTGACAAGTGTGTTCTTTAGACAATTGCGTTCTCCACCGAAATCTAAACTCATGCTTTATTCATAAGCTTCTATTATTGATTATCTGTGTTTACCGTAAATAATGTTGAAAAGTTTGCTGTTGTCCAGACAGCACAATGAAAAATTAGGCGAGTGTGATATTAGCTTGGTGAAACACAAAACAGTCAAGCACGTCAAACGTAATTAGCTGTGCGCTTGTAAAGCTGCCCCTGCAAACACATCTGCTGAAAACCACAAGCAGGCAACACTGAATGAGTGGAAATATAGACAGACAACACTATTTAGCCTCAGTAATAATGTACTCTGTCACCTTCGTAAACTCTTTAAACTCATTACAACAGTATTACAACAGTGCGCATGGACTCTGTCATAAGGTCCAGACTAAACAGACTAATGAAGAAGCGAAGGCACCAGAAGCAGGTCCGAACCGCTTTAGCTCAGTTCCTGCAGAAGATGCCATTACAAAGAAAGAAGGAAGCAAAAGGTTAATCCAGCCTAAACGCTGAGTGTGGCTAATTGAAGACTTTCGCCAGCTCATGATGGTCTCCTCGCTGCATCTGCACACCCTTCACTCCTGGCTACCATTTTCAGTCTCCATGGCAACCACAGTGCGATGGAGCTGGAGGAGAGGATCCACGCCAGGGAGCAGCTTGTCTTTCTACCAGCACCCCCTGCGTGTCATATGGATTAGCCTAACACTCCACGCTACCTATTCACCACTGGTTCACAAGGTGAAATGTACAAAAGGAATATTTGGAAGATTGCAGTATGACATGAGCTCATTTCGCTAGCACACTGCAGTTGCTCCAACGAAGCCCAGCACCAACCGCTATGTATTCAGGCTCTGCCAATGGCATGTGAAGTTTTTTTTTCCAGGAGGGAAGATTATTTGGGCTCCCTCCCAAGGCTCATACCTCACCGACTCAATAAAAGCACATGGCGCAGCGGCGAAGGTTTAATAAAGCAGCATAACCCGCACATGCTCCAGGAAGAGAGGTGCTGCCAGATTGTGCCATGCATGAAATTAGCACATGCATCGCAGGAACTAACGAGCATGACAAAAACCACATACAGAGCAACCTAATGAAAACAGGTCCAACGCACTCACTAGAGTATAGTTGGAGTACTATGGGTTACCAACAGGAATCCATGAAGAATTAATCATTTTAAATAATGCACTACACTAGAAGTGAGCAAATTACAAACGCTAGGCAGTTATAAAGTGGTTTTTAAAAGCTCTGGATGAAATGGGCTAGACACTATATCATCCTTATTGTACAGAAGAATCCAAATAAATAAGGCCATGTTGATAGATTCATAAATGTACATACTCACTTTCAGTGTTCACAATTTTATTCACAACTAGAAATGTCAAAATTTTAAAAATCTTAAAAAATACTCAATGCTTAGGTTTTCCAAAACATTGTCTGAAATGCTCTGTTAGAGCTCATGTGTCTTCAAGCCCCATTTCCTGATGAGCCCAGTGTGCTCTAATTGGTCAACTGGTCAACAACCAAAGTGGGATCCAGCCATAAGTTCCACCCCCACATCCCTGCAGCTATTCCTACAGTGGTATCGCTTCTGCCATATCAGTTTGAGTCAGAATCTGATCCTGAAAGTCATGTAGAACAAGTCCCGATTTACCTTCACACGCTAGACTACAGGTTTCAGAGTGGTAGGTATTTACATTTTGTAGCTCTTTGTGCATCGTGTGAGGTGGTCAAACACAAATGGCAAATAGTTCTAAATTCTAAACATATAGAGTTAACCTAAATTCTCTTTCTGCAATGCCCAATTCCAAAACACTAGTGAAATAGGCCAAAACTTACAGTTGCCGTCTATAGGTGCCAGCATCCATTTCACAGCCTCTGTGTTCTATATCTTTCACATAGATGACGTGAATGCACACATTCAGTGAACGAGGTTCTCCTTTGAGAAAACTACTGACCCACTTGCACTAGAAAGCCGCACAATATTCTAAACATTGTCATGGGCAATTATTGTGGGAAGTTTTGTTAATGGGAATAAAATGCTGGAGAAAGAACTACACTATTAGGAAATACCAATAAATTGCTATGCTATATAAACAAACAATACAAGGCTTCTAATCCCATTTAATCAGAAACACCTACCATGTAATGTTGCTGATACACTCATACCATTACAATACACAATAACAGGCCACTGCCATGTCGATGTCCAAATGTGTTGAGGCAAAATTAGTGAATTTATCTACTTTAAGATGCACACATTACTGTCACAGACATTGAACGGCACACACAGCTCGTATAATCTCAACAGAAAAGCAGTGCCAACAGAATGGGGTGCTCAGGTGCCAATGAGCCTTTGTCATCCAAGGCCAGTTTCTTGTGTCAGCTACAGGGATACAAAGCCCTGGAGAATTGAGCTGCAGAACAGTGCTACTACGTTCTCAGGAGCGATGAAGCACTACCATTCTGATGAGTTGGAGTAACGTCTGTAATCCAGAACTGATCATCAATCATCAGCTCCTGTTGCTTAAAGACATCATCTTCAAAGAAATGTTCCATTATCTAGTGTAAAGAGTGGAGGATGTTACTGCAGCAAATGAGAAGCAAAGCCTACATATATACCTTTCATTTCAGTGGAAACACTGCATGAAGAAAGGTTTTGGACATAGTGTGTTACTGATGTGTGTGTTACTGAGAATGATAAACTATGCAGGGTGGTCCTATGGTGGTCCCTTTTCCATTGATGAACGCAGAAGAGAGTGGTTGATAAACAGTTAAGGTGGAGTCAGCAACACAATCTACAAAGTAAATGCACCTGTAAAGTGGACCAGTGCTGTATTAATAGCCAACAGAGTGGCTACAAAGTAGATGTATACAAGTCTGTCTCTCAGCCTTGTAAGATTTATTTTGAAGGTCAGTTGCACCATGAAAGCATGGATGCAGCACACAATCAAACAAAGGTCAGTACAAGATACACTGTAATGTATAAGAAGTGAGCGCACTCCTACTATACCTGCTCTTTAATCTCCTGCAATTTGTTGCTCTGCTCGCGGATATCATGGAGCAGCTGTAGAGCCTTATCATCCTCCTGCGACACCTCCATGCGAGCCTGCTCCAGACTGCGCTTTAGACTCTATACATACGCACAAAACAGTCTTCATTTAGATACAGCAGTGCGTTTTCATGATTTCAGATAGATTTTCCTCTGTGTGTATAAAAGAAACTTACACTGCACTCTGTGATGTAAGTGGCCAGGTCCTGTTCGAGGATGGTTCTCTGGGTTTCTGAGGCTTTTAGCTCAACATCCTTCTGCTGAAGAACTGACTCCAGGTCAGACATTTTCCTCTGCACTTTAGAAATCTCCTGCTCCATCTCCAGAAAGGCAAACAAGAACGAGTCCTCACAAGTGCTTTGCAAGACATCTTAAACAAAGTTACAGCTAAAGAACTTCTTATAGCCAAGCGATGCAATCATATCCAACACCACGTTCAGGCTATTACAGTGCTGTGACATCTGTCCACTTTTATTGAGTTTTATCTTTAAAATAGTTCTCAAAAAGTATAACTATGTATCACTTTTCACAGGCTGAGGTATAAACCTGGATCAGATTTAATTATTCAGACAGCCTTGCAACAGATCTACCGCAAAAAAGCAGACTTACCTTCAAATATATCTGGATGTTCTCGCTGTGAGAGGCTTAAGCTGTGAAGGTCTTTTTCTCGTGCTGCGCTCTTGGTCTGAAAGACGAGGTCTGCGGTACTTGCCCTTTAGAGGAAAGAAATTAAGGTGGGGGGGTTGAGAAACCCAGAAATATCACCAATCATTAAAAACACAGCACACTTACTGTGGGTTTTGCTTTTTAAAATTAGATCAGAGATGCACATGCCAATAAGAACACTAATGCGGCTGCAAAAAAAGGCTGTCTCCTCGATTCATGGTAAAAAAAAATGGTGAGAAGGTTCAATTTCAGGCATTAAAGAGTATTTATTTTGCATTAATGCACACAAAAAGCTGTTAAATAATTAGACTTGTTTTGTTATGTTGAAACAACAAGCACTGAGAACAAATGATCTCCCATAATACGAGTAAAAACAACAATTTAATCACTATAATTATAGCACTGAATCTGGATAGAATCATTTGGTCTAAACAATCTTATGACATGGGTAACACACAGCTGTCCCACGAATTTAACAAATAATCTGCAAATAATTTAACCCATGCATGTGCGCTAAAACTGAGGAACTGCGGCAGCACCTGGATTGCCAGATGTTACATTGTTGTTTGTCCACTACACACTCAAAACAAACATGAACCACAGAACTTGGAGTTAAATTCCATTCGTAATTGATTGCATAGTTGGTTTGTTAGTTTGGTCGTCACAAGAATGTAAACTCGTTCCACAACCAGCAAAATAAAGAAAAATGCCCTGTTTTTAACTGTGAATTAAAAATATACCAGAATGTCCTGAGAAAGACATACAGCAGTTCTGGACAACAGAGGGGGCTGCTGCTATTTACTAACCACTTCTACCATTGTCTGCCTAGTTTTAGTGAACACTGCTGTGTAAAGCTCAACCAGAAGACCCAGGAATTAAAAGCAGGCGTACAGTGTCAAAACTAGGTCATGAAAATATGCGAGGTGAAAAATATAAAGCTAGATGTTTTAATATTTAGCACACGTAAAATTTTCTCTCATGAGCGCAAATGTGAAACTCGCAAGCACAGAAAGAACTGTGTGTGCATTTGTCATAAACACTGACTTTTCTCCATCTTTAAATGTTTTTATTCTCTTGATATGATGTTTTTCCTTGCGCACAAAGTGCAACACCTTCGGCTGCTCTCTGCGCACGGGAGAAATTTTTGTGCTTGAGTTTTCAGAGTGGATGGTTTTGACAGTTTGGGGCAGAACATGGGTCAAACGCTATTGGCTGATGGCACCTGGTTCCATGACTGACCGCTCACAACAAACAGCCTCTCAAACAACAACAAACATGGTGGACGAAGAGGAGCCGACAGGAGAGTTAGATTAGAACCTCGGTTTATCTAAAATTTAATAATGATTTAATAGTATTATCACTTCTTATGAGCACGTATTCACTCCTTCCCTCTGTAGCTCGGTTAGGTTGATATTGGATATTTGGTGGATATTCACGTCGCTGCTGTAGCTAACAAATAACCACACAGCCTCCTAAAACCTCTGAAATTACATTTTCTAAGTGGTTGTGAACCAGAGGACAAAGTACAATCGCTACATTTCATCATAGTTCCCGATCTTTCCATTTCTCCCAGTAGTTTCTATCAAAATAGCCCAAATCACCACAGCAATGCCAAAGACGGCAAGAAAACCGTCTGTAAAGTGCGGAACTGGAACATTATTTAGAGAAATTAAGAGCCGGTAAGTGTTTTTATAAAGGCTTAAAATGTAATGAAATACACCGACTGTCAAAATCTACTACTTTTACAAAGCATTTTATTAAAACACATCTTACAAACATACTACAATCTTTAATTTGGTTTGATATGCCTTGGTTGGTTTTTAGTTATTTATTAAAAGTAATGAATTACTATTATAGTTACATACAACGTACAGAGGGAACAAGTGAATATTTGGTGATAAAAAATTAACATTATATAATAATAAATACAAAAAAGGTTTATATTTTTCGCCTCGTGTTTTTGCATGCCCTAGTTTTGACACTAATGTGACACCATACAGAGGTGCAGTTACTTGACTTGAATCAAGTAAAGTAATAGACCAGGTGATAGACAGGCTGGCTTACATACCACAAATTTTTGTTTCCACATAGTTTGCTGCCTCAGTTCTTAACTCTAAATTGTGAAGAGTGATCAATTAATTGCAAAGTTATTATACTATCAGTCAGAGGATGCGGCTACGAGATCGAGTCACCACCAGTGCAGAGCTTGCTCAGGAAAGGCAGAGGGCAGGTGTGAGTGCATCTGAACGCACAGTGAGATGAAGGCTTTTGGAGGATGGCTTGGTGTCAAGAGGGCAGCAAACAATCCACTTCTCTCCAAGAAAAAAATCATGCACAGACTGAAATTCTACAGGAAGTATAAGGATTGGACTGCAGAGGACTGTGTTAAAGTAATTTTCTCTGCTGAAGCCCCCTTCAGACTGTTTGGAACATCTGGAAAAACTATTGTCCATAGGAGAAAAGGTGAGCGCTACCATGATTCCTGTGTCATGCCAAGAGTGAAGTATTCTGAGACTATTTATCTGTGGGGTTGCTTCTCATCCAGGTGAGTGAGTTCGATCAAAATTTTGCCTAAGAACACTGTCATGAATAAGGAATGGTATCAAAACATCCTCCAAGTGCAACTTCTCCCAACGATCCAGGAGCGATTTGGAGATGAACAAAGTTTTTTCCAGCATGATGGAGCACCATGTCACAAGGCAAAAGTGATAACCAAATGGCCTGGTGAACAAAACATTGAAATTGTGGCCCATGGCCATGAAACTCCTCAGACCTCAATCCCAGAACAAATAAAAACCCAGAAACTGTGATCAATTCCAAGCACTGATTAGGCAAGAATGGGTTGCCATCATTCAAGATTTTGCCCAGAAGCTGATATGCAGCAAATCTTAAAGAAGAAGGTTCACCACTGTAAATATTAAGTCTTTGCTTAAACCGGATGTATTTGTCTATAAAAAGTAAACACACATATGGAATTCCTATAACTGCACTTCATTATACCATATAAACATCTGACAAAAGGTTCTAAAAAAACTGAGGCAGCAACCTTTGTGAAAACCAAAATGTGTGCCATTCTCAAATCTTTGGCCATGACTGTAGAGTCTACATGGATGTAGGCTACCATGCCCTCTACAAATAGGACATCATTTGTTTAAACCTGTATCATTTGTTCAGCCACCCACAGATGACATAAGGCATGTTGTTATCAGCCGTCTCTGTCTCTCCAGAACTGAAGCTAGCCCAGTGGTATGTTCAGGGTCTGGTTATTGTACTATAGCCATGTGTCTCTTTTACTGCCCAAAATTGTATATGAATTTGAATAATGGGATCATACAACCACTTAGTCTTTCGTGGTCTTTGTATCCCTGCTTCATCCTTGCCAATGTTGCTAAGACCTTTTTTACTTAACAATGTTATTTCTAAAGAACACCAATTGACAAATCTTATAATGTTCCCAGTTTTTAGAAATCTGATCACTTTAATCTACTGCTGTGCTGACAAGAATTCATAGTTTGTGCTCTCCAACAAATGTCTACAGTTACACAGTATAATATCAGAGAGTATATATTTGTTCTGTTCAAATAGGAAAATATGAGCAAAACACTTGTTTATGGCCTCTAGCATTAGCATTAGTCAGCTTATGTCATGTCGACGTACTCTTTACAACATAACACTTTTAAAATAGCACTCAACACACCAATTATAGTTTTCATTCCTGAGCACTCACTGGTCCTATATCAAGAGTAAAGAATTTGCTAAATTGTCGTTATTCGGCTGTAACAGCCAAGAGTATAATACCCTCGAGCACCACTAGGTACCATAAACATCAGCACTGAACTGATGGCCAATGGTAAAAGCACTGTTCTAGCTTTCTGTTACAAAAGATGTAGTGTTGTTTACTGTTGTTCTTGTTTTTCAGTGTACATATTGCAGAGTATATTTTTAAAAGTCAAAATCATATTAGGCACACACGCTGGGTTTAACTGCCATTCCAGAGTATATACTTGGCATCCATTGGGAGAGAGAGAGGGAGAGAGAGAGAGAGATGGGGGGAGAGTGACAGAATAAAAGCGGAGCTAATAAAAGAATGGGCTCTTCTCCCACTCCTCCACACTCCAGCCTTGCGAATTTGATTCTCTCTCTCTCTCCCTCACACTGTGCTCGAAGGCTTACCAATTACAGCACACACTCTCACATAAAAGAGAGAAAATGCTTCTGAAAATGAACCTGTGGTCCTGAAAATGCACTTGCAGATTCGCAAAGATGTGCAACAAGCACACACACTCACACACACACACAAATCAGATCTGCTAACAGTGCTCTTCACTTTACATGCTTCTTCATTTCTGAAGGAGTTCAATAGGAAGTCACACACACACACACACACACACACACACACACACACACACACACATTACAGATCTGCTGAGTGGAGTACATGACTCACACTGTCACACTGAGCACATGCAGATATGTACATATGTGCGCTGCTCGCTGTGCGCCATGTCTATACATCAACACACTGTCACACATACAGAGCCTGTGTTTCATTTGCAGCCCCTATTTCTCTCAGAGGTTTCACTCGTATGAGGCTAACACTGCACTAGTCATGAGTCTATTAGATATCTTATTAACATCTATGTCATTAGAAACACCTGCCATACAGCAATGTGCAAACGCCAGACACCATTCATTTATTACATTTTCAGGTAAAAGGGCCATTATCTACAAATGATTCATTTTCAATATCAAGACAAAAACATATTCAACAGACACTTACACAAAAGCCATGTGTAGTGCCTGCTTTATCTAATAAGCATCTTTTATAAATTCTATAAGATACACAGCTGGTAGTATTTATTATCAGTGAGCCTCTAATTTTACAGTACATCGGTTGGAAACATCGGGCTGTCCATATTTTCCAGTATTTACTGTGTCCATCCATTTTTACCAATTTAGAGTGTTCTTCCAAATCCTCAAAGTTCAGTCTTAGAAGTTCGTTGCATTTCTTGTTTCTTACGATTCAAGTAATCCTAAGAGATTCAATGACATTCCTGTCTGGACTATGTGGTGCTTAATCCATTGACTCAATAAATAAAGGATGGTTTCTGCTTTTTGCACAATTACTGACTGTGGCCCACCTGTCGCTGCTATTACATATCACAGCAGTGATACCGTGGTGGTAGCGGTTTGTTAGTGTAAGTGTTGGGCTAGTATGTGTGTATTCAATGTGGCAGAGTTGCACTTCAGTGTTGCTTCTGTGTTGAGACCATAGCACACTATGAACACAGTTAGACACGTTAGCCAATCACTGTGATTTCCAATAGGCAGGACCTAATTACTGTTGTTAAAAAAGGGAAAATAGTGACTTATTGTAACTTTTTCACAGTTACAAGGTTACATATAAAACATATTTTCAAATCGGTTGTACCTGTTGTAATTTCTTTTCTTGCTGTCAAAATGAAGAGGGAGACTAGTTCAGAGTATAAGCTTTATTCTCTATGCTTTGAGGAGATCTGAACATGGTCCTCCTCAAACCAGCATATGCATCCTATTTAAGTCCAACAAGCATCGACCTGTATGGCCAGGTCATTATCCCCTGGGCTTGGGGCAGATTTCCTTGGGGGGTTCCTTCAATACATCAACAGAATCTGCTGAGCCATAAAACTATATGACAGTTATCTGTATAAATGATTGGTATAGAAAAAATATTTAGAACAGATCGTGTAACAAGATTCCTAATAAACTGGTAACTGTATGTACTAGAAGGACAAATATGAGAAAAATTATTCTAAAACTGTTAAATATTGCAAGGTGCAGATAGAGAATGGCTCTTAGACACACATTATAGGCTGAAGTTAAAGATCTCAGGCCTATTCACTCTGATAAGTGCCCTCACACTTTATCAGTATCAAACTGTTTTACTTGTCTAAACATTTACAAAATTCACAGTTACTACGTTATACATCGGAACAACGTTTGCCTGAGTAATAAGCAGTCAAGCAAACCCCAGGGCATTCTCGCTTCCTCTTTTCCTCTCTCTCTCGCTCTCGCTTTTTCAGGCTTCTCCTTGGTATATTCATTTTTAGACATTACTGTCACTATGAGTGTAACTCCTTTCAATGTGAACCACACCAAACTTTATACACAAACCGCTACCTCTTCAATCTCAATTATTCATCATCGCATTCAATGAGAAACATTGTGAACCTTATTCAAGAAAATGTACACAGTACATCACATCATCTGACCAAGTAAAGCCAGGGTCACCGGTGGGAAGCTGTTTTTTAAGCATGTGTCCTTTTAAGCTCTCACAAAATACTTCAACAAACACAAAAGCTGATCACTTCTGGAGGCCCGCATAAGCCAAGATTACATCATCATATGCAGACAGGAATTCAAAATGGGAACATGCATCTGAAGCCAACTTGATATATAATTCAGTGACTAGCAAAGCAACACCATTTTTCAGAGGAAAACATTCTCTCGTCCCTATCCCCTGCTGACTGGGCCTAATCTCTGCAGGAAGCTTCACAAGCACAATTCTACAGAAGCACAGGGGGAAATCGATAAATAGCAATATCTCTCACACATTAACAGATCTAGTACAGCCACATTTTTGCCAAGTTACATATTCATATTTTGTTGTAACATAAACTTTTCTGCAAATTGTAATGCACCATTATTTAAAAATGAAGAAAAAAGTGTGGTCTGTGCAGAAGTTTGAACACCCTACTGATGCTTAGTAACACCTCTTTGGCAGATATCACAGCTTGCAAACACTTTGGAGCCAAACTGACTTAGGAATATTCATCCACTCTTCCTTGGAGAACAATTCTATCTCCACAATGTTCTGGGATACACAGCATGTTTAAGATCTGCCCACAAATATTCAAATGATGTTCTAGTCAGACGACAGCGAGAGCCAGGCCCCAAGCTTCTGTAGTTCCTGGTCGGGTTTGAGGTATATATTAGATAAATGAAGTGTTGTTTGAGCCAGCTTTTCTCAGCTTTTGTTTCTTGACTGACTTTAGCACATTTGCTTTTAGAACATGCTAATGTTTACTGGAATCCATAGTTTCATCTACCCAGAAACTGTTATCTGTGTCAATAGGGGTCACACAAGACCAAATTATAAAAGCTCCACCCCAGGGCCAAACAGCTGGCGCGTCGTTGTTTCCATCAAATGTCCTTTTGCTCGTTAAACCTGCCCTGTGTTGTTGTAACCATATGGGGGTTTTGCTTTGCCTTTCAGACCAGCATACAAGCTGTTAAAGGCTATCTGTTTTTTCTAGGATGTTCCAAGTCTTCCCTTCCATAGTTCACTTTAACTGCCATTTTTAACAGTGGAAACTGCAAGCTGCTGTTTTTCTAGCCCTCCAGTGTTAAATGTTGGCAAGTTTTGAAAAGTCAGAAAAATTATTATAATTTGATGACCAATTCTTGACCTGCCTAACCCGGTACAAATGCAGTTGTTGCTGCATTTTTAACTGCATGTCTGTATGGCTTTTGCTATTAAGCTGCTAATCCTTTATTTAAACACTTATGTTTTACTGCATGGACTTTTGCAAGAAGAAAAATGACTGCAAACTCAGAACAAGGGAGTTAATGTAACAAATTTGTTAAATTTTTAAAAAACCTCTCAAAGTCTGATGACTCAGACATTTTGTAATGCAGTACTGTCCACAAGAATTTAATTTGTTTAGGAACTGCCCTGCATGGACTTGAACCAAAGTGCAAACCACTTTGGATCCAAGTACAGAGTCTATGTGCAGGAAGTCTCCTGGGCTTTGATTGACATTTTCTATAATTGAAGAGGGTTGACAACAACAGGGAACTGTTTTGAGTGATCCAATCTCAAACAGATTTGCAACACTTAAATGGCATGAGTTATCGCAGTCGAAAGTGGTTGCCTGCTGTTGCGTCAAATAAACTGTGGACTACTTATTGAGCCATTGTTTTAGGCAAATAAGCAGCATAAATAAAGGATAAGTGGGTGTAAACTTTTTTTTTACCCATTCCTTTTTGGACTACTGAAACTTAGTTAGTCTTATGTAGTTTTAAAATCGTAATGGGCCAAAATAAGGATTAATGTGAGTCAAAGTTTACTTATTCTTCCAGTTCTGGGACACATTTAGGACTCATTAAACAACTTCAGGCACAATTCAGCAGTGGAAACAAATCAATCTTTTCACTGTTCATATACACTTTTCTTACCAGGGCAATGTAGGTGATACATTCACGCAGTGTATATGCCAAATGGTGACTATTATTATTATTATTACTAGAATTTTATTCTTTTTTTGATTTTTTTGGCCCACCACCAGCCCCCCTCTTTGGAGGACTATTTACGCTTTATTTTTATTTATAATGTATTATTCATGAGAGATTATATGGACACAAATATATATATATATACAAACAAACAAATATGAAGGCAAAAAACAAATAAACGAACAACCAAAGCAAACAAGGGGGAAGATATAAAAAAACATGAAATGTAATCAACATATTAAGACAGTAGATAACAAAAGGTAGCATTAAGTATTAGGTATTTTGTAATGAAAAACCAATAACAAATACATATGGATCAATGTGTGTGTTTGTGTGTGTGTGTGTGTGTGTGTGTGCGCGCGTGTCTACGTAGAAAGGTATTATTTGTTGTTGTTATAAATAGAGCGGTGTAGAATTTGATATTGGATCTCAGTATACCTGTGTTTATAAGTGGAGTTGGTTTGGACAGATGGGTTGTAAAAGATTAATAATTGGTGTCCAGATTGAATTGTACTCTGGGATTTTATTTTTAGTTCCAGTGATTGACAGTATTTCCAGTGATTGACAGTGATGGTGTTTTTTAATTTCCAGTTCATGAGCATAATTTACTTGGCAATTGTGAGGGCTATGAGTAGAGCGGTTGTGGTTACTTTTGTTACATTGAGTGTTGATGTGGCTCCTAAGAGACATAATTCTGGAGATATGGGGATGGTGATATTTAAGCATGTTGCTAATATACTAATCATTTCTTGCCAGAAGTGTTGTATGGGTGTGCAGTGCCACATGGCGTGGATATAGTTATCTGTGGTGTTCTGGGTGCAGTGTGAAAAGATGCCATGAATCTAAATCTCAGGATTCTTCACTGTCTCCAAAAGTTATTTCACAACATTCTGATGCACTACACAGCATCATCAAAGTAACATTTAGATTATTAAGATTATACCAGCTGGCGTTATTGACCAATGCACATTAAAGCTACTTGTGAAGTTACTTCACATTAAACACCAGTATTCATTTTGCACTCTGACATGGATGCTAAGCAAAGTCAACCAGCATTGGAACGGTGTACATATGCAATAAATACATCACCTAAATACAGTGTTAAGTTTGGTACTTCATGAATTGAAATCTATGGGAAAAATGTGCATTTTATGAAGCACTGCCACGCTGTAAACATAAAAAATGCTACATCACAAAACTCAGGTGTCTGACATCATATATTAATGCAATATTGAGCAAATAAATACATAAATAAAACACTTGCTAACATATTTGTATGGGTAAGATGTGTTTAGGGCTCAAACAAAGAAAGCAAAGACTTAGTTTAAGACTGGGGTCAGCGATTGGTTGGGGAAGGCGAGTGGTGTGTAGTTACAGATATGGATTCAAAATGTAATTGACTTTGTAAACAGGTTCTTACCTGACTCATTTGGTTAGTGTTTTAGGAGAACCAGTGACTAAAGTGACATCTATATTTAAATCTATGGGAACGTCATCAGCAAATAGGTTTGGGCTCTAATGCTCACATTCAATGAATAAGGTGTTAGTGCTTTAGTGTGATACAGAACAGTAGACAGAGTAACTGTTAGTGAGGTGACTGAGGACATCAGTGCAGAATGAAATTATAGACTGTCAGCAAGAACAGTCCATCAACAACTACATATAAAGGGATACTACAGTAGAGCTGAACTTCACAAAGCCCTCATTACAAAATCAAATGCATATGACAGTTCAGTGGCACTGACACTGCTCTAAGGTGAGTCATCCTTCAGCATACTCTTCACAAGTGGGCGAGTGCATGTGTGGCAAACACCAAGAAAACAGTACAGACCTGAATGATTGACTGCTACTACGACGGGTTCTGGTGATTATGCTATGGGCCATTTTGCAAGGTTCGAGTCCACTTGTGCCCCCTGAGAGAATAGTGACTGCAAATCAATTCACGTTATTCTGACTGATTACGTTTATCCTTTAACCTTTTCGTCCTAATGATTGTGGTCTCTTCCAGAATGCCCTACATCCTCAGGGAATGAGGAGTTACTGATTGGTTTGAGGGAGTATGAAAATTATGTAAATAATCTTCACAGTCAACAGATCTCAACTTGGTTTAACTGAAATGGCTATCAAAACACCAACTGAGGGAAAATCCCGTGGAGGATATGTTTTCAATCCATCCAGCACAGTTATAGGGACTAGGCCAAGGCTTTGTTGGTTCTGTTCTGGCACACATTTATGCTGGTTTTTCTTCTAATTTTCTTCTAATTAATATATAAGCAAAACAATCAATAGATTTTAACCCCTTGAACTGCAGTTTAAGTATTCAGCTCTGACTCTAAGGTTTTGCCTTTCAGTTGTGAATTAGACTCATCCAGTAACCTATAAGAAAACTATTTTTAATGATTATAAGAGCCAGTGGGGTAAGGAGGAAACTGTAGTTTTTTCAGCACCTGTAGCTCACAGCTTGTAACTTAAGGGTCTGGACCTAGATGTATGCTTTGAGACACTAAGTGCTCTGCGGACTTGTTTTTTCTACTTATCTATGTTTATTTCTTTTTCTTTTGTATACACTTGGAATGTACATAGAGTATGTTTTTCTTTTTCTTTTTTGTTGTGTATACATAATGTTTATGTGTGTTTTATGTCTGATGGACCTCAGGAAGAATAGCTGCTATCATTATAGGATGGGGATCCAAATAATATAAACAAAAATAAACAAAAATATTCAGACTGTAAAATATGAAAGAAATCAGAGTAAGGGTCCACATGTGCTGAGAAACCAGATTGATAAGCCAACATCCATCTCCACTGAATTTCTTACCTTAATCCAATCTAAGAAAGGGAAATGAAATCAGATTATGATTGAATTAATAAGTGCATGTAAACTCATTGTTTGATGTAAAAAACACTACATGAATTAAACATCATGTCCTTATAATAATCTGAATCCATCCTATATGGAGAGTATACAGAATTTCTATAGCATTCAGGTAAATATAGTAGATACAGAGAATTTCAGTACAGAGCAGAGAGATTTTGTGTGAGGAACTTGGTATTAAGTATCTGAAACTTAGCTATTGACACTTCTTCACTTTTCTGAGAGCTGTAATAATTACACCGCAGGGTTAGAGAAGCTATCAAACTTAAAAGTATGGCTGAGTCGTTGACGCTGAGTCACAGACCTGTTGATAGTCCTGGGTGGTCGGTACGTCAGCAGACAGTGTGAAACCGAAAAATGTCAGTAAAACCGGGATTTGTGTCTCAACGGACAATTTCGGGGCAGTTTGAGCCCTTCATGAATAATCTACATAGCAAACATCGCTTTCAGCAGCTCTCACTTTAAACTCTCGTCCTTCGCTCATCTCTCGGTCACGACGTGAACGCTTTTGCCTCAGTCTTAGTCACGACTCCAGCGAAGAGACCTTTGCAGTGGTAGTATTTGTAAAAACACCATTTTCTTTTCTTCGACAAGCCTGGGAGCGTCGTTTCCCCCCGAAAGCGGATCAGTTAGCCAGTGAAGCTGACAGGAGAGGCGCTGAGGGATTAGCCGCACGACTCGCATTAGCACGCGCCCAATCTCGCCTGCTACTACTAAACACAATCCTGACAAGACTGGATTTATCATAGGTTATCAGAGTTTTACACGCTCTTCTCCACTAAAGCACACTGACACACGCCTGGAAAGAACGTTAAAATATTCTCGTCAGACTGTAGCCAGGTGCGTGCCATCATATTAGACAGCACACCGTGTGTGCATGAGATAGAACCCTGATCTAAATTAGAAACTAATAGCAGTAATCAGCAAATATCAGCTCTGCGGTCAACAAACTGCTCCCACCGGTTCACAGCTGAGCTGCTGTTAGTGGTGCGCCAGGGCTCTGTGTGGAGAGAGCAAGCGCAGAGAATTTGAGTAGCTTACTGAGAGACACAGGCAGACAGGAGCTCTTCCTACAGCTCATACAATAAGAACATCAAACCCTGGATTAAAAGAGTTCTAGCCAGCAAACACTTCTTTCCTCAAATGCAGCATTAACTAGTCTGAGCAACTATTGCTTACTGTTAAATCAAATGAGTGCAAAAGTGCCTGCCTTCTTTTTCTGCCTGAATTTTATTATATCTGTCAATCAGTCAAGACCTCTCTTTACCTGTTTTTACGTTAAAGGGGAAATTCCACTCAATTTGAAATGCTTATTTCTGAATAATTCAATGGTTATAAAGAAAGCAATACAAGTCTTTTAAAGTGTTTTGATGTGAAATGATTTATTGTGAAGAGACTTGCCGACTTGGATTTCTTTACAGTGGTGGTGATGGTAACCAGGAGTGGTGAGTTTCAGAGTACTCACTACTCAAAACCACTCCTTTTATATCGTCGCTGTCCAAAAAAAACCCAAGTATGTCGGAAGTAGTAACTTACAGTAATTGATTTTGGTGCATTTGTATTGGTCCATTTTACATGGTACAATGAGCAGCTGCCGTGTTAAATTTATACAGAAAAACAAAAATCGACAGAAATGGGGAGACATGTTTTTCTTGGACAGCAAATCTATTTAATATTGATAATGGTAAAATAGAGATAACTGTGGAAAATGAAATAAAAACATTATTTGGGGACTACTACACCTTGCATATACCTCTTTGCCATTAATTAATAAAAAAAGGTTTTAGATTCAAATCCTGTTTTAAAAAACCAATGTAGAACAATATTTTAGACCCCAGACAGTGTATTTGTATTGATTTCCTGCTGTCAGAAACATTTTGACATCTGGTTCCTGTCACCACGTTCTGAACAATTCCAATTCAAACCTCTCTGAAAAACATTATTTGCATGTGACAGGTTTAATTAAGCAAAATCTTTTTAAAAATACGATAGGCTTTCCCTTTAAGGGCCAGATAGAGAGATTGAAAGTGAGAGTAGAGAGGGGGGGCAGTAGAGATTTTGCTGTTACCATAGAAATAAGTCTCATCCGTCAGTCGTCACCTTAGCTCCTTATACTGCTCTTTTCCTGATGCATTCCTTTCCCACTCCCACTACACCCACATACAGTACTTTTCCATCTCATCATACTCTATGGGCAGCTGGCCCAGTCTATCAAAAACACTGCCTTCAAGCGAAGCAACAATTCAAAATGTGCCTCCAGTCACTCAAACAGTTCTATTCTATTCTATTCTGTACTGTTCTATTCTGTACTGTTCTATTACATTCTAATAGATACTCATTTGGTATTCTATGGGATACTCTGTTCTGCGGCATTGTGCTGTGGAGATGCATTGGTATAGATCAATATTGGTAAACACCATTGGACAGATGACGAGTAAACAAAGTCGCAGTTATCTGTTTTCCAGTATTAGTGTCGTGACACATAGTGTGCACTATGCCTCCAACAGTGCGAGCACCTGTGCTGGCAGTCTCACTCACAACTTCTCTTCTCCTGCTTGATCTACCCCTGTCCGAGACGCCAGCTGCACCAAGCCTGAGCCTGGCTGGTCTGTCTGCATTTCCACAACAATGATAAAGCCATTACAGATTTTTTCAGATTCAATTAACCATGCAAATAAACATAAATGGATGTTCTCCCCAACACAAATACCCACACATGTACAGAAAGGCTTCTTGGAATAAAACAGCTGACAAGTTCTTAGGTCAACTCTGTTGACTGGCTCCCAAACTGGAGCACTCACTTGGATGTTATCAAAAGTGGCTTACCTTAGCCCAGAGTTCAGCTTTAGATGAGGCAGGTCCTTTGGAAAGAAGCCCAAGGGTGGTGGGTCTTCTTGACCATCCATAAGCAAACAGATGGGCTACTTTGGCTAGATGCTTTCGGAGGAACCATCTTCAGCCTGGAGTGTAGAGTTGTTGAGGAAGATGGAGAGAGAGAAAGAAGCTTCGAGCAAGGGAATAGAGAACAGCAAGCAGAGGAAGAGGGAGGGAGACACAAACTGCATCCCAGAGTAGAGCAGCAAATCAGCGCTCGTGAGCGCCTCGCACACACACTCGTCCATTCTCTCTGCCTCGCTCTCTCTCTCCCACCCTTCTCTTGCACTGCAGTAGCTCTCTCTCTAATCACAGTAATACATGCAGACTGAGTCACTGCCTAAACTCAGCGCTCTCTCTTTTCTTCGCTTTTGGAGCGGGGCATTTCTTTTTCCTGTAAGGTCTCAGTTTAAAGGAATGCTCTACCATTTTTCAACATAATCTCTATGTGCCACATCTGTGTCGTACAGTGGATTACCACAAACAGTAGTTTTCCTGCGCTGAGAAAAGGGCAGAAATTGTTAACTTGAAACACAGTGGGCAGGTGCTTCACGTTGAGTAGCAGTTCATTGTCTTATATTGTAATTTATATTGTAAGATTTAAGTCAGCCATTTTTTTCTCTTCATTAACTGGACTGATAGATAAATAGATTGATAGAGTTTCCAAAATTGGAGTAACAAAAAGGATAAGAAAATAATGAGCAAATGTGACTCCTAACAACTCCTAACAACTGACTCCTAACAACTTTTGGCGACCTGGTAGATCGCCAAAAGTGACATCATTAGCTGAACAGTACTAAGAGTTTTTATCTTTAAGAGATGGGAGAAAATCAAGCTCAACATTGTGGGTCTGATTGGATTTGTAGCCATCCAGAAGGTGTTCCTGAGAAAAGGAAATGGATAAAAAAGAGGAAACATTGGACAGTTCACAAGACATCATTATCCAGACCTCAATTTTATCACATGTGCTCATGTGTTTGAGATTACTTGGATTGTGAGAAGCTGAAAATATAGCTAACATGTAAGACTGAAGGTGTGATAAAATATCCCAGCAGTGTATTTTTAGAAACTGAAAGTGAATCACCTGAAAAGAATGGAAGCTGTAATAAAGGAAAAGGTGGAAAATATATAATAAAGGAAAAAAATTAACTTTTGTAGCTACAGATGTGCTAAGATAATTGTGGACTAGTATATGGCCAAAGGTACTCATGTTAAATATCATTGACCATAAACATCTCTTATTAACTACAGATGTGGGAGATAGAACATTGCTTTAAATGGACATCCTCGCACTGCCTTGGTAACCCAAATCTGTCGTTATGCTAATGAAGCCATTTAGCAGTGCACTTGGTAAAGTGCTCTCCTGATACCTCCTTTTCCGTTAAACTTTCACAGACTGGTACCAGAACACTGCAAAAAAGAGACCTTTCATAGTCAGTGATTAAACAATACAGTGACATGGCCTTGTTATCCACATGATGCCCTTATTTGAATGCTGTGGTACAGTGTCAGTACAACTTCAGCTTTAAGGAAATGAGAAAAAATTGAAATTGCGTCATGCTTTTCTCTGAGAGCCTCTGAAAGAATATATTTCTCTGACACCATCTGCATGATGACTTAGTCAATGAAAAATCTTTGGCACAGACTTGTATTGCCTGCATGTTGATACTGAAACTGACATCAAAGCATTCACTCGCTGTTCACTTTATTAGAAACATGAACTGGGTGCTTACTCTCACTAGCTATTTTTTAGGTAGACTGTATAGCAGGACCATGTCCTTAAAGTTAAGACAAGACCAGATTAGAAATTATTATAATATAAGGAGAAAACGAAGAAATTACTGTTTTATTTTATTTTATAAATTCCGTTGCTTTCATGAACTTTTGCAAGGGAATGCAAACCTACTGTAAGGGAGTTCTCCTCTAATATTTGCTTAAATGCTCCCACCTTTGTACTTCACTGTGGGAATGATGCTGTAGGTGTTCTGTGCACACACCCTCCTTTCTGCAAACATAAAATACTGAATTATTGCCACTAATTATCTAAATTAGTGGTCTCTAATCCTCCTCCTAGAGAGCTACTTTCCTGCAGAGTAGAGGTCTGCCTTTCTGCCTCACTCGTCACATTATTCACGGAAGTGGCACAATACACACATTAAAAAAAATAGATAAAATGACAATAAACAAACAATAATTATCACGCATATTTCACATTAAACAAAATAATCAATAAAAAAATTATAAAGCACATGAATTGTATTACATTCCTAGCAAAACGTCTTTAAGGCTGTATTCTCTGTTCAGTGATTCAATAGAGCGCTCATATACACTACCACTCAAAAGTTTAGGATCACTTTAGAATTTCATTTCATGCAATTTTCATGCAATTCGCAAACAATATTGTCCATTTCACAATTAATTGAAGTGTATCAGATGATTTTTAAAGAATAAAAAAGTTTGTATTTTTGTATAGCCGCTTATTTTGCATATAGTCCTATTATCAGCAATTCTCAGTCCTCTGCCTAAATCTCCTGGTACGGCCGCCAATCCAAGTTAAGGACGTTATTGAGCTAATTGGTTGTCAGGACACTCTTGCTCAATTGTCATGCACAGCTGAAAAACATTCTACTAATTAGTAAGCATAAAAGCGAGAACAACATTCTAGGTTAGTTTAGTATCTGAAGCATCAGCAGTTGATGGCTTACTGACAGGTTCAAAATGGCCAGAAGGAAACGACTTTCTTTAGACACCCGTCAGTCTATTGTTGTGTTAAGGAAGGAAGGCTACTTCATTAAAAACAAGAAAATTTCAATGAAATTTAAAAATTTCAATCCCAAACTTTTGAGCGGTAGTGTATATATTTATACACATATTATATATGCCTGCTGAGGTGAACTTGCTAAATAAACCTTCTTTAAAATTCATTTTGAGTGAAGCGCAGTGCATGTTTTTGGAGGTGCATGGCCACATGTGACAGCTAGAGGGGTTGGAGGTGCAGCGATTGCATCATTTACAATGCATCAAGTATAAAGCTAGCTTTAGACAATTGGTCAACTCAGTGCTGTAGAGACAAGTGAACACACCATGATTAAGCTGAATAAAGACAAGTCTGACAGATGGCAGTCCTTTTCAGTTTTAGAGTTTAGTTCCACTTTGCAGCTATCATGCTACTCCTTTCCTCACCTAACATTGGTGCAGCTCATCCAGCCAGTCTGGAATGTGAGTGTGTCAAACTGTGAATTAGTCTATGCATCACAATAGCTCCCCAGGAGGTTTAGAGACCACTGGTCTAAATGTTTGTGTACAAATTTTAAACATGCGTCTCTGCACTTGTTTTTAGCAGAGGTGTTTTGCGTGGGTTGTAGGAATGTACATGATTGCTGTGCAGTGTATTGTTTACTTGAGTTACTGCTGGCTCCTCTCTTACCTTGCTTATTAGCAGACTACCGGCTAGAATAGGCTTCTATACCATGCCTTACAAACACTAGTAATAAACTGTCAGCAAACAAATGAAGTGAAAAAGTGAGAACATGGTAACTGAAAATCTTCTGCAGTTCTGATTTCTGATTCAAACTTATTTACAATGATTTGGCTCGAGAAAACTCACAAACCTCGGAGTTCACCCTCCCTCTGTGCTTTATCAATGCAGAAGAATGATGCCACTAATTCATTGCTTGCTTCTGTTCAGTGAAAGCACCTCTGGCTGCTCATACGGTTCTGTCATTCAAACATCTTTTTTTTTTTTTTTAAAAGAGACAAAAACAAAAATGGATTATATACTAAGGCTCTCTCTCACTCTGCACCCTACTTGTGATGTTACCAGGCAACAAGGCAACAAGGTATTGTGTGTGGTTTGAGCCAATTGCGGGGGATGTGGTGGGCAATGCATTCACTGATGGGATGTGATATTTATCAGATTAACTTAATCATAGCTTTAAGGAAGTCTATTGATGTCCAGCGTAACTCACATACACTGCATTTGCCATGTGTAGACAACAACTGCTGAACTGAATAAATCAGTACAATCATCCACCAATAAAAACAGTCCATAGTGTGGTGGAAGTTTTATATAAGTGTTTTTTTTTTTTCATTTTTGTTGTTTTTTTTCAAGAAATTGCATGGTTATTGTTTGTAGTATTACATTTCTTTTGGGTGGAATTGGGTACATTTTATGTATGGTTGATGGCAGGGGGCTGTGAAATTTATATATTTAATTGAATTTTTATTTGATTAAATTATAGGGTTCTTACAACCCTGCACTTTGTAGGGGTCAGGTGACTATTTGAACTACATCTTGCACCACAAACTCTGCTGGGGTCCAGAAGAACACGAGAGTATCACATGCTGAGCACATGGTCAAAACGTGATTCCAATAAGAAGAAACAGATGATGAACTGTACATAGCACAGAAAGAGGCCAGACTTTGTGGGGACTATATAACAGGGAATCATCATCAATTAAATGAGAGTGAGCTGCTTCATTTTTGTAGCTCTCCCATTGGAGAAAAATAACATTCTTCATTCCTAAGGCATCTGGTTTGGTGATGTATTCGGTATTTTTTAAAAAATACATCGACAATAGAAAAAGGGTCCTACTCTTTAGTTGTACTAGGGTCCTACTGTTTTAAATGGCATCATGTAGTTCTGTCATTAAAATACAGTGCATCCGGAAAGTATTCACAACGCTTCACTTTTTCCACAATTTGTTGTGTTACAGCCTTGTTCCAAAATGGATTAAATATTTTTTTCCCTCAAAATTCTGCACACAACACCCCATAATGACAAAGTAAAAACAATTTGCTTGAATGTTTTTCTAATTTATTAAAAATAAAAACAAAAAAATCACATGTACATAAGTATTCACAGCCTTTGCCACGACACTCAAAATCGAGCTCAGTTGTTCCTGTTTTCACTGATCATCCTTTAGTTGTTTCAACAACTTGATCAGAGTCCACCTGTGATCCAGTTAATTGGACATGATTTGGAAACGCACACACCTGTCCATATAAGGTCCCATAGTTGGCAGTATATGTCAGAGCACAAACTGAGCCATGAAGTCCAAGTAATTGTCTGTAGAACTCCAATACAGGATTGTATCGAGGCACAGATCTGGTGAAGGGTACAAAAACATTTCTGCAGCACTGAAGGTCCCAATGAGCACAGTGGTCTCCATCAACTGTAAATGGAAGAAGTTTGAAACCACCAGGACTTTTCCTAGAGCTGGCCGTCTGGCCAATCTGAGTGATCGGGGTAGAAAGGGCTTAGTCAGGGAGGTGACCAAGAACCCAAGGGTCACTCTGACAGGGCTTCAGTGTTGTCTGTGAAGAGAGGAGAACCTTCCAGACAGACAACTATGTCTTCAGCACTCCACCAATCAGGCCTGTATGGTAGAATAGCTAGACCTCAGTAAAAGGCACCAGACAGCCTGCAAAATGCACCCAAAGGACTCTCAGACCATGAGAAACAAAATTCTCTGGTCTGATGAAACAAACATTGAACTCTTTGGCCTAAATGCCAAGCGCCATGTCTGGAGGAAACCAGACACCGCTCATCACCTGTCCAATACAATCCCTACAGTGAAGCATGGTGGTGGCAGCATCATGCTGTGGGGTTGTTTTTTGGCAGCAGGAACTGGGACACTAGTTAGGGTTGAGAAAAAGATGAATGCAGCAATGTACAGAGGCATCCTTGAAGAAAACTTTATAGAACCATACTTTAGAAAGACTTGAGGCTGTAATTGCTGCTTCAAAAAAGTATTGAGCAAAAGCTGGGAATACCTATTTACATGTGATTTTTATGTTTTTTATTTTTAATACATTTGCAAAAAAAATCGAACTAACTTTTTTTACTTTGTCATTATGGGGTATTGTGTGTAGAATTTTGAGAGAAACAGTTAATCTAATCTACTTTGGAACAAGGCTGTAACATAAAAAATGAATACTTTTCGGATGCATTGTGCATTGTCAAGTCATAGTGTCCATAATAGCACCAGAATAAGATTTTTTAGTTCTGTCAATAAGATATAAACATCTTTCAGAGTGATTTGTTGTGAAACTATTTGTAGACAAACTGATTTCTATGCAGTAGTGGTGATAGCACCAGTGAAGAAGGCAGGAAGAAAAACCCAACAAAGGAAATTCAGTGTTTTGGCATTAAGCAGCATGTTATTGTAACTTTTTTATTGTAGCTGTCTGCTTTCAGAGGCATTAAATGTTTTTTTACTGTTTCTCTAGAACGGCACATTCATCAGACCACTCTAAATGACTGTTTTAAAATGTTCATTAATGCAGACATTTGTTCACGCAGTCGGTGAAGTTTTCTATTAATGTGTCATATTCTACCACAAATAAAAAATGACTGAAGCATACAAAAACCATACAGAAAACATTGTTTGAGCATGTTATAAAATTGATTTATCAGGTTTTTCTTTTAACTATTATTATGTCATCTCAGTAAGATTTTAGCTGAAAAGCAACATAGCATTTAGTTCATTTTTACCAAAATGAAGGTTCTTTTGTAGGATTTTTTTTTTTTTAATAGTTTCATCTGAATGGAACGTATTTTTCATGTTTTCAGTGTAAGAGGTCAACCTGCTAACAAAGACATTTCCCCCAGAGCTTTTTGTTCTTGTTTACCAATGATGCCAGCAATTCCAGAGAGCACTGTATGACGAAGGAATGAAACGGCTGCCACTTACTGTGACACTCATTTTTTGAGTAATGGCAACTTGAACTTTGAGTGAGGGCACCACATACAATGAACCACCTCACATTGTTTCTGTCCAGATTGTGAGAATGAGGCACTGTTAAAGTCCATTTGACTGCAATTTTTTATATACTTTACAGCCTTTATGTGGTTCAGTCATTAAATGCAGTCATACATTCATTGTGCAGTCACGTACCCATAATGGCAATAACAAAAGACATGAAAGAAAAGCCATCAAAGGATTTTTTCAAAATTTTATAATTTATTCACTGAGATAGAAACAATGTCATTCTGGGTGGTTTGAACTGTTCATTGTAGAGAAACTTGAATGGCTTCTATATAATGATAGGAACCAGCGGTCTCAAAGTCTATGACACAAAAAGGGCCTTTTTATTAATATAAACATCCAAGATGACCAATGAACCGACTGATGCCTTCTGAGATTAAACGTAATGTTAGTAATGACATTTTGCCTGCTGTCATGGTCATTCAATAAAGTGCGCTCATTTACAAGCGCAATGTTTTCTACTTTGCTTTCCCCAGGATAACAGTCTGTTGTCAGAAGTGGGATTACCCTCCGGTGGACTTGTAGAAAGTAGTGTTCCCCCAAACCCAAAGCGGTAAAGAGGACTGAACCCGTCTCAGGACTGCGAAGACTGGAGGTGAAGACAGCAAAAAAGATCTGCAACATTCATCCTTCTCCCCAGTTTGCAAGAGGACAAGACTCTGAGGGTGGCCTGTATGTATGGTATGTGTGTTTACTGGAACCTTAGACACTGTTTAACTCCTTGTGTGCAGACACTGCGTGAGACAGCGCGGCATGCCCCTGTGCATCTGAGGATCCCTACACAGACTCTGGCCAACTTTGAAGAGCAATGCAGTGTCTGTGTAAGGTGTGGCCATGCGCAGAGCCCCCTGAAAAAAAACTTCAGCATGCTCAATAAGAGACTGTACAGCTTATAAATAGCTGGAACTGTATATATATATGTTGCATGAGCCATTCTGTAATGTGCTGTGGGCTGTTTAGTGGGGTACAGCGTTGGTGCCTACAGTCAGAAAGAATTGCATGACTTGATGACCAGCCATGCAGTAGTGTCACTCAGGTGGTCTCTCCTGCTGCCATGTTCAGGCAAGAGCACTTGTTTAAAACCACAATGCTTCCTGTATCTCCTTTGCTCCCAAGGTGTCACAATATTTAAAAATAGATTTTAGCCCAAAACCTTATCTTTCAACAGTAAACGTTGGTGGTAAACGTTTGTTTTAGACAGTAGGCAGCATAGGCAACTACGTCATTTAATATGAGAGACATTTTTAGAGGCAACTCTTTAAACATGTGGTTTCTGTTGGTGAAGAGACTGGCAGGTACTTGAGTTTCATAACAAACCACTTTGGATACGTCCAAACCACATCTGGCTGTATGCCATCATTAGTCCAATCTTTAGTATAGTATAGTAGTATGTGGTTTTGTAGGCAGCCTTTGTTTTTACATCTTAGGAACACTTCGAAAAACAAAATAATCACCTTTTATGTGACTGGTGGTGCTAAACAGCATGATATGGTATTGAGAGGGTAACGCCCTCTGTTGGCTGTATCTGGAACTGCAGAGTAAAGGTGAGGCAGCTTATGTAATCGGAGCGAGCTCTTTGGGAGGAAGACTGCTTTAAGAGCCTTTAAACAAAACGAGCATTACGTAAGTGCATGTACAGTCTGTTTTGGTTTCTCGCTAAATAAGAGTAACAAAAGAGGCACTGGGTCAGCACGATGACTAACACCTGCACAACAGACCCGACAAAGACTTTACATAAGGGAAAACGCATACAGCACGAAGAAGGAAAAACTGATATTTGAGGGTTTTAAAGGAGTTCAGAAACGTCATATGCTGAAGAGAAACCCTCTGTAGAAATCAGTAGATACATCGCTCTGACTGCTGTACTGCTCCAAATTTACTGACCAGAAACAGCCTAAAATAGCCAGTTATTAATGTAGCGTGTTGGTGTGTTTATGGTTCAAACAACAGGCGATTTATTTCAAATTGAACGGAACTTATGACAACTATATGATTTAAGACCTGTTATGAACGATATTCAGCTTCAGGTACAGCCAGTTACAGGACTGTTTGCTAAATGTAAATGCTATCTTTTGTAATTATTTTGTTGTTAAAGATATTTAGATTTTATGTATGAAACCTTCATTGTGCTGTTATTGTATGCATAAGTTTATATTTTATAGTTCCACGAAAGGAAAAAAAAAAAAAAAAAAAAAAAAAATATATATATATATATATATATATATATATATATATATATATATATATATATATATATATATATGTAAATATATTAATTACACATGTTCTCCACCAGAGAGCAGTGTTGCACTATCCGACAGTAAACTGCGTTGGTGGAAAATCATGGATGGAATATCATTAAAAGTAAAGGAAGATGAGAGAGAAACGTGACCAGTGATCAGATTCAACGTGACTGTGCTATTAAAACTGTTCCATTATTTGTTTCAGTAACTTACCACTCAATAACACATTTCACTTTTTTTATTTACTGTGCTATCCAAAACAGGTTGTGTTGATTTTCTAAGTGAAAATAACATAGCCAGTTCTTATATCTGGAAAAAAGAGAGAATTAAGTGTAATACTTTGCATTTCAATAAATACCTCGATTAGTGTTCACTTGCTATACAAAGAGATGGGTCCAGAGTCTGAAGAGCATGGGAAAGTCTGCTATTCAGACAGCCAGTGAAAGTTCATTTCACCATCTGGGTGCCAGGACAGCGAAGAGTCTTAATGCTTGTCTTACGTCCATTTTAAAGGATGGCGAGCTTAAAGCTCGAAGGGCTTGAGGTACAAATTGAGTTTTGACAATTGCCATAAGGTAAGGAGGGGCTGGTCCAGTCTTGGCTATGTAAGCAAACATTAGAGTTTTAAATCTGATGCAGGCAGCTACAGGAAAGCAGTGCAGGGAGCGCAGCAGGGGAGTGACATGACTGATTAAAGACAAGCTGCAATGCTGTACTGTGGAACAGTTACAAGGGCCTGATGGCCACAGAGGAAGACCAGACTGGAGCGAGGTGCAGTAGTCAAGCTTCAAAATGACAAAAGGCTGGACAAGAACCCTGAGTGGCCTCCTAAAATAGAAAGGGTCTAATCTGCCAGATGTTGTACAGAAGAAATCTGTGTGACTGAGTCAGTCAGTATGGACTGTGAAAGGCCAGACATTATTGTGGAGGTTGGAGAGGGCAGTGGGGTGGAATGGTGGAATTGGTGGAATGTCCTATTTTCCGTTCCACCTTAAAAGATGCTACAGTTACACTCTGGTGCCTGTGCAAGCTGTAGCATTTAGGATGTTATGGAGCGTTTGGTTAAGAAGCTGATGAATAGGAAGCCAGTTTCAGCCGCATTTGAAGATGAACATTATCCATGTTCATTAACTGTTAGGTTTCTTAGAAAAGATATGAAAAGTCTGGAACAGCAGATTTCCCCACAAAGTCCACCATTTCCATTGCTGTTGCTCCATTTTCACTGTGTATAGGTTTCAGAGTGTTTAAAATTCAGGGTATTTCAGTTCTATTTACTGAACTCCTTATTCAACTAACCCTAACCCAACCCTAACCCTAACTATACCAATTTAAATAAAGTTTTCCTAAACTTAACCAAAACCTAATCCAGACCCTGGCCCTAAATTTAACCAAAACCTAATCCAGACCCTGGCCCTAAATGTAATCAAAACCTAATCCAGACCCTGGCTCTAAATTTAACCCTACCTTAACCAAAACTTAATCCAGACCCTGGCTCTAAATTTATCCCTAACTTTAACCAAAAACTAATCCAGACCCTGGCTCTAAATTTAACCCTAACCTTAACCAAAACCTAATCCAGACCCTTGCCCTAACCTTAACCCTAACTTTAACCAAAACCTAATGCAGACCCTGGCTCTAACCTTAACCACAACCTAATCCAGATTCTGGCTCTAAACTTAACCCTAACCTTAACCAAAACTTAATCCAGACCCTTACCCTACACTTAATCCTAATTTTAATCAAAACCTAATCCAGACCCTGGCTCTAAATTTATCCCTAACTTTAACCAAAAACTAATCCAGACCCTGGCTCTAACCTTAACCAAAACCTAATCCAGACCCTGGCTCTAAATTTAACCCTAACCGTAACCAAAACCTAATCCAGACCCTTGCCCTAAATTTAAGCCTAATCTTAACCAAATTTTAATTAAGTTAAACTCCAGTTACAGGCTGTTGTCAGCAGCATGTCTATAACAGCTTCTTCAGGATACTGAGATGGTCTGTTATATATGTCTGGTATATATATAGTGACTTCTCAAGTTACCATCTACAGATTTGAACTTGGACCCTCCAAATGAAGAGACAAACAACTCAATTCAGCAAATGATAAACAATTTGTATTTATGCAGTTAATTAAAAGCCTCTTGATAATCTACAGAATGTATGCAGATACTTTACTGCTGCTACAGCATTGATATGTTGTTGTTATGTTACTGAGAGTCTGCTGAGTGTTTATTTTATCTAAAGAGGACCTCTTCAAATAAAGTGTTATCAAATACGTTTTCCACTGGAAAGCCAGTGTTTTGGAAGTGAAATAAAAGAAGGGTGGTATCTGACTTTTACATGTACAACATATTTATATAACAGCTCCCTTTTTTTAATTAATGACTAAACCACTATAAATAAAGTGTGATGTCATATATGAAAATTAGAAGAGAATTAAAGCGAAACATTTACAAAAGTCATTCAGGTGTAGAAAGATGTAGACATTTAACAGTAATTACAACTAAGCATTGACTCTTGAACACTGTTTATTTATGTGTTTACTGCTGGGAAACGCTTCCTATAAAAGGCTATAGTGGTGAAATTAAGCTTCAGTATAGTGACTGATGTATAGTCCTAACATGTTATGTACAGTGTAAAAAACAAAGGATAAATAATGAATCATTTCCTTCCTGTTCAGAAAAGAGCACCTCCCTGTCAGTAACAGGAATTAATGTAAGTTAAATGCACTAAAGCCAGTTAGTATAATGTGCTGTACGAGTGGAGTGCTTATGCTGTAAGGGGCAGAATAGTAGTGACCTACTTCTTTTGTGTCCTTACTTTATGTTCCCCAAGAAAAGGCTTTGTTCCCCATCAGTCCTTCATTCCACTGCAATCAGTTTCTGATTGAACTACAATGGCATGAGCCTGCCTGTCCTAATGCATGCCACAGCATCGGTACAAAGAACCAAAGCACAGCACTTGAGTAAACAGATGGTATTGTCTGAAGCACTCTGGCATACCTCAGTTCACAAATCCAATCATTACGGCCACTGATGGCATTTAATAAAGTTGGCCAGCTCGCTTTTTAAAAAAGAAAAAGATGAACTGAAAATGAAAAATCAGGAGATGAAAAAGACATTACATGAATTGGTGAGGGGGTTAAGAGGATCTATTCGCTCAGTAAAAGCAGATATACATCCTCTTGGCTGTGGTGGCACATAGTGTGATAAATCCATGGTGGAAATGGATTTATGGACATGGATTATGGTGTGTTTGTAACATAGCGTTGGAAGGGTAAAAAACAAACCTTACTGTGCAATAATTGGGTCAGGTCAAGCCCCCAGAAACACAGTGGGGGGTAGGGGTATAAACAGGCTACTGTATGTTGATATCAGTGTTACTGTCATGGCAGTGCATATGTACACTCTCTAGAGACTTTATTAGACATTTTTGGGTGGCAGACCACTCTCAGCCTAGCGGTGACACTTGGCACAGTACTAGAGACCACCCTTCATTTGTTTAATATAAAACAGCCATTCAATTTCAGAATCAGAAACCATAAATAACAGAAAATTACATAATAGCTTCAACAATTAAATAGAAGTTTATGTGTTAGTATTTAGTGTTCACTCTTTGCTTCCATTCTTTTCAGAAGGCTCACTTTCAGTTTTTTTATCTACTTTCCCATACCACCGAAGTTCAGTCTTAGAAGTTTGTTGCATTTTCTGCTTCACACGATACACATAATCTAATAATTAAGAATTTTTGAGATCTGAAGCAAAAGTGAAGCTTGTTTTTCTTCTTTCTCTCAAAACTGTAATAGTTTGTGTAAACATTTCATTAAATACATTTGCAGGTACTGTACACAATTCTGGAGCATGATTATTCATATTTAACAGCAAAACAAACACACCCCTCCCTTCAGTGCTCCTACAGAAGCTCTGCCAGCTAAATTCATGGTGCACATTCCCAGGTCAAACACCAATGACTAGCAAACTTGTATGGAAAATTAGATGGACAAATACCGTAATGTTAGAGGGAACAACACGTCAAGTAATGTAATTAATGCTAGCTAGACTGTAAATTGGAAAACCTTCACTATAATTATAACACAATTGTATTATGTAAACAAAAAATCTGTACATCCACTTTTAGTGAGTCACTGTATACTGTACTGTGATTTTACTGTTATTTATTAATAATAACATTTTTACTGTCTATCTTTTAAGCATATTTTAAACTCGTATTATTTTATTACTTTCCTTTGATTTCCCCTTCCCTACGCAAGTAGATTATGTTTTATATAGAATCCTTTGACGTGTTGACTTGTATAGTTAGATTCAAAAAATGTAACACTTGAGAGCTATTTGTTTTCTAAAGACATCATCTTATTGAAAACAAGACAAAAGAAATTCCCATTACACTTAGATGTACAATTCACAGTCATACATGTACACATTTACTCAGTTTAATAGTAAGAGTGTACCATTGTCTCAAAATCTATATCAAGGATCTAAGAAAGATTACAGGAACAATGAAGGTTTTTTATTCCCTCAACAAGTAGTTCTCTGTCAGAGAAGTGTCCCAGGTGGCTCCTCCTGAAGCTGCTTGAGGAAGTGCTAAATCATATCAAAGCAGATGTGGGGGTGAGGTTGGCATCTAAGTTTCTGGGGCTTTAAAGTTTTGGAATGTTTACCATTATTTTTCTCAGTACATGATTTGGTTACTTCTGAAAGTATGAAAGGTGAGGATACGTTTGTATGGGGAGTGTCCAAACTTTTGACCGACATCCCTATATAGAGCAGGCATACTGTAGTAGAGTAGTACGTATTTAATCCATCATATTTCTTCATATTTCTTAAATTATATGAAACTCTATCTCTGTTTGCAGGTGATTTTGTAAAAGATGGGGGAATTATCCCACCTTGCCATCAGTAAGAGCTTATCTGTGTCAGAGACGTAGTGCAGCACTAACATATGGCGTTATCGCGTTGGACCAATAGGCGGCTGCGGCTGACTGGTTGTTGCGCTGACGTCACGTGCGCGGGGAGGAGGAGGTGGCGCTTACGGCGGCTCGCGCACGGACGGAAGGGCTGGATCCACTGTATATGCGTGTGTGTGTGTACGTGTGTATATGTGCGTGTGAAAGAGGCCGGGGGTCCGCAGAACAACTCCTGGTGTGAGGGACTACCATTATGGGGAGGAAGGAGTGCGAGCCGGTGGCCTGGACGCAACGACCACTGGAGAGGGTCCGCATGGGCGGAGGACGCGCAGCGCATCGCTAAGGTGTTTTTCTTCCCCTCCTTACAGCACACAGCAGAGTGGAAACCCAGGATTACCGAGGAGATTATTAGCCTGGGTGGTTTGGAGACGCGGTTCTAGCAGTAACCTCAAGCGGGGGGAGCTACCTCGCAGGCGGGGGATGTGAACGAGCGCAGATCTGAGGATTTACCCTACACCGCGCGATACCGGCACGCTCCCCATGGCGCTGTCCTCGTCCCACGGCATATCAGGAGGCCACGCCGGGCCGTTAAGAACGCGAGGCCAGCGGCTTTGAAGCGCGTTCGCGTAGTTTCTCGCTTTCTCCATGTCCGCCTTCTGCCTCGACCTGCACTCGGCGCCGTCGAGCGCCTCCGCGCTTTCAGCACCACGGGAGCTGGACAGCGACCGCATGGAGCCCGCGCTGGACTCCAGTCCTCCAGAAACCGGAGGGCTCGAGGCTCCTTCGCTGTTGCGCGCGCCCGCGGGAGGCCTGGGCACGGCGCTCGAGGAGGAGCTGGCCATGCTCACGCGCGAACGGGAGCGGGAGCAGGAGGAGGACGCGGCGGAGCTGGCCGCCGACGAGGCGCCGCTGGAGCAAGACGTCGACCTGCTGGCGCTCTTCCGACAAAAAGAGAGGGACTTGGTCCTGGCTGCTAAACTCGGCAAAGCACTACTTGAACGAAACCAAGACCTCACCAAGCAATATGAAAAAATGAACAAGGACCTGAACGAGAAGCTAGAGGTGAGGCGCTTTGAGCTCCAGAAGTAGAAGGCCATGGTGTGATCATTTAACACAGTAGCTTTAGCACTTCAGTGTGTGGAGGTCGCATTCAGCTTTAACAGGAAGGCCTGGATGAACCCTTTGGCATGTAGGCTACCCAGTGTAATCAGCACTTCCTGATTAAACCCAGTGAGGTGCTCTGAGAAGTCCTGCCCTGAGAACCACTTTCAACAGCCACATATCAAGTAATGTTGTTATGTTAAAACTGTATTCTGTGATTAACAAGAGAGCTTCTCTGCCTAAAGCCAATGAGATGACATCTCCATTAGTAAACATGCTCTTACCAGCTACATTTACTTTCATATATACACCGATCAGCCATAACATTCAAACCACCTTCTTGTTTCTACAACATCTGTTTATCAGTGCACTGACCATATAGGAGCACTTTGTAGTTCATGGTCGTTTGCAGTTGTGGCTTCTATACTCTCTTAAAGGTGACGGTTCCTGAAGGGTTCTTCACATATGTATGAAAAACCATGCATTCTTCTTTAATGCTGATAAGTTCTGCTTTATCCCAACCCACAGCACATAGCGGGCCAAATGTGGACCACCTAGGCTGTCCTAGAGATTGACTTGAGAACCATTGCATTACACAAAGATATCCTGTAATAATATTTAGGTAGCTAGGCATTTAGGTTGTTCTATAAAATTGCTCCACACATTCATTTTCAAACCTTTATTCTGTGAAGAAAATCCTCACTGATTAAATAAGATCGCCATTAGTACACATGCTCTGACCAACTACACTGACCTCTCTTAGTTGTCCAGAGTGCAGCATTCACGCATTCAGTCATGACCTTCATACACTAAAAAGAAAGTTTGTAAATGTTTTTGTGTTTGCTTCAAAGGAAGTTAATTTGGAACATTTATTTTTAAAACACATTTTGTGAAAAACACAATGAGGTGTACAGCACATCCTTATTAGTAAACAATGTTTTGCCACCTACACTGACCCGGTCTGGAATTCAGCATTCACTTTTATATTTATGTGCCACAGTCTTGGCCTTCATTCAGTCTTAAAGATACATGTGTCTAAAGGGTTCTTCACAGCAGTCGCTCAGCTGACAACACAGGGACAGCAAAAAAGCGGACTATCTAGGCCAACCTGAGGAGGTTAAAGCAGTTTGAGAACTACTGCTTAAACTACCACCACAGAGAATTGCACTGCTCCAAAGAACCTTATTTGGCACCTTTATTTTTAAAACTGTGGTCTGTGATTAGCAAGAACGTTCTCTCAATCCAATGAGATGGTCAGCATACTCAATTAGTAAACATGCTTGTCAAGTATAAGTGTGTTTCCACCTACACTGACCTTTTATGTGCATATATAATATTTTCTTAAAAATTCTTAAAAAGGACCTATCATGATGACAGGATTTACCCTTTTTTTACCCCAAGCCCAAATTAGCTGCTACACACCAAGCAAGCAGCCAAACAAAGGCAAATTATCCACGATACAGTAAGCATGGCAGTTATTTTGGCAGTTATCTGGTCATCCAAACCCTCTTCACTCAGCACGTGGTGTGCTGTAGAACAAAGCCTAATCCGCAGTCCTGTTCCAAGGGCAACTGTGCCCACATCTGCTGCCGATCTGCTCCATGGTGTCACACCCTCTCCTCTCTCCCTCCACATCTGCTCCCAGCTCTGCTCTTAAGCTGGGGTCAACAGTAGAGATAGACCCAGAACATAGACGCCTGTGGAGTTTCTGACTGAGGCTGAACTCTCTCTTAATCATAAGGATCTAACTGGCTTTTATAGAAATGACACTAACAAAGGTATTGTGCTTTGGGCCATAGTTCCTTATAGGTTCTTCACTTGGATGTATTTGGGAAAAAGCTTCCTATTATATTTTATAAGGTCTGTCCATGCCACTACCATAAGTGGTAAAGCTCTTTAGGCCACCAGAAAGAATGCTTCTTCCCTTTTTTTGCTTGGTAAGGTTCTTCATGGCTCCCTTCCTTGGCATAAGCTCCTGCATGTCTTAATCCACACCACAGTGCTTACTGTAAGCATGCTAATTCCCATGAGTGCTTTTTGTTAAGCAAGAGTGGACCACATAAGACAGCTGGCTTTCTGATATCCCTGATTGGTTCTCCAGGAGTAGGAATTGCATTGATATATCATTATTCACAGAACTTGGAAGGATGTTGGCCAACCATTAACGGCTTAAAACCACCATCACAATGACAAAGTGTGGCAAAAACATATTTGCTTCTTTATCACTGGATCTGTAACACTGTAACACTGAATATGTTGACTAAACTTACTTAAACTGCATGTCATGTTCTTATCTATAAACATGAACTACAGTACTTTAAACCCTCAGAAGTGTCATAGAACTGAAAACTGTATTTACATATTTCAAATATTTCCCGTATTTGCAAAAAAAATCTCAGTTAAACTGGTCAATACCAACATCCTAAACAAAGCAGGGTCTATAATGTCATGGCTTGGTGAGTTTGGTGTGCCAGCCTGACCTCAGCCTAATGAAACATCTTTGGTATGAACTAGAACGGGGATTGTGAGACAGGCCCCTCGTTCAGCGTCTGACCTCACCAATGCTTTTCTTGACAAATGGGCAGAAATTCTCACAAAGACACTCCAGAAACTTGTAGAAAGCTGTCCCAAAATAGTGGAAGCTGTTATAGCTGGAAAGGGGCTAGAACACAAATCCAAAGGCATATACATTTAAGGGGAATTTCATTAAAGCTCCTGCAGGTGTAATGTGTAGGTGTCCCAATAGTTTTGTTCAAAAAGTGTTACTTTAACAAATGCAGTTGTTCCAGTGTGAGACCTGGCCGCAGACGTTTGGGCAGCAGAACCAACCAGGCTGTGAACAACAAAGTTCAAAACTAGATTCTCTGGTCCAAAACCAGACAACTGGTGATCCTAGTTACACATACACTTCCAAGGACTTTATTAGAAACACCTCCTTGTTTCTACACTCCTTGCCCACGTTGTCAGCTCCACCTACTCTACAATTACAGACTGTAGTCCATCTGTTTCTCTGTATACTTTTAGTCTGTTGTTTATTGGTCAAGACCCCTACAGGACCACCACAGATCAGATGTTATTATTAATTTGGGTGATGGCTCATTCTCTACACTGTAATTAATTTGACACTGTGCTGGCACGTTAGTGCTACAAGTTCTGCCCAAAAGCTGCTGTGGCTACAATGACATTGGTTTTCTGCCTGATCAGTTTGAGTAAGAGTCGAATCCTGAAAGTCTGGTAGAACAAGTTAGTAGACCCAATCCACCTTCACAAGCTAGACTGGACTTTTTTACTTTTTTAGCTTGGTGTGTGTTGTATGAGGGTATGCCAAGCTTGCCGGTAGGCGGGCAGTAAGGATTGTATCACAAGATAACATCACCTTGTAGCAGAGAAAAGTGCTGAAATTCCAACGAGGCGTTTCAGAGCAAAGTAGTGAAAGTGTAAACAAAAGCAAAACATTCTGTTAATGAGAGGGGGATTCACTTTCATTACTTGTTAGCTTCATTAGCCATGTAGCTGAAAACTGTTCAGATCTTTGGTGGAACTATGACTTTATTGCCTCTGTATCTCCTCCGCTCTCCCTCTCCCTCTTAGCACCTGGAGCAGGAGAAGCACGAGCTGCGGCGGCGTTTGGAGAGGCGCGAGGGCGAGTGGGAGGGCCGCGTGGCGGAGCTGGAGACAGATGTACAGCAGCTGCAGGGCGAGCTAGAGAGGCACCAGATGCAGCTGCGCGAGGCCGACCGGGACAAGACCCGCGCCATCACCGAGCTGTCAGAACAGAACCACCGTCTGCTGGAGCAGCTCAGCAGAGTGAGTCAAACACGGATGGGGGATTGGCGCTGGGGTCATATCTTAAAAATAAACACAACGATGCTATAGAACACGTTATCAAAGTCCAGTTCTGGCAGTGGAAACTTCAGAGTTCTGTCTCATTAAACACTCTTCGTCAGTTAATTAGCAAGACCTTCATTAATTTAACTGAAAGCACTAGAAGACGGAAAACACTAATCTCTACAGAGCTGTGACCCGGAAGGAACACAAAGGTTCGTCACAAGGGTTGTAGGACAAATTAACATCAGGTCACAGCAGCAAACAAAAAAACGGAAGGTTTTAGAGCGAACTACAAATTGTTCTGTTGGGTCCGAGACCCCCAATAACCTCTTTGAATGTCTCAGCCCCTAGAATTCTTCTTCTTCTTCTTCTTCTTCTTATTGTTTAGCAATCAGTATTTCACTTTTTGTCAATTTCATTAAGTATTAATTAGTATAGACAATGGTGGAGACCAGCACTAAACTGTTGAGGTGTTTTGGCCGAAGCAATATATACCGAGTGATTTGCTCAAAGACTTATTTGAAAACATTAAACTGCTCATCATTCATGATTTAAGCCACATGAATGAGTGGAGCGCTGTGTTGCTTTGAGGTCCTTATCAGTCTTAGAGGTCAGAAGATGGTTTTCTATGTATTAATACTTTTCGCTTTCTACATGTTTATGGGATTATCTGTCTTTTGTATTGTGTCAAATCTGTCTTGTGTTGGTGAAATGTGTTAACTCAAGCACATGACTCATTGCGCTCGCGTTTAAAAAGCTCCTCTTTACGGTTAGATAGTTATGTAGCAAACTAATAAATGGCTACATGAGATTCATGTCTTTAAGACATCACTGCCGTATCAGCCATTAGTGTGTGTCCCTGATTCTTCTGTATGATTCAAACCACAGGATCTATAAATGAAGGGCAGAACTCAAATGATAGTTTGATGGTGGTTTACAGCAGCACTGCAGTAACTGTGAAGTGAAGATCACAAAGATTTGAATGTATTAGGGGAAAAAATGGGTTTGGGAAAGAATGAGATTTTCAGGGGGCTGAGATTAAAAACAGAGGGAGCAAATATTAAGGTCATTGATACTGTTATTGATATGTTATACTGATATTTGTAAGCCTGTATGCCAGTGAAGTTGTTGTTATTAGTTCCAGGTGGAAAACTTTGCGACATTGCATGGTTAATCTTTTGTCGCATATAAATATGAATATGCACGGCAGTGCTTTACAGAGAACCCTCCCTTTATAAGAGTATATATTAGCACAGAAACTGCTGGAGAGATAGCTGGAAGCGTTTTCACTGTGAATAAAAATTTAATAGTATTTCTGGTCATTTTCTGCTACTGTTAACATCTAATGTGGGTAGACAGCAAATATATATTAGCCTGCTGGTGTGTTGAGGTTGTGCCGCTGCTGGTTCACCTTTGCATCACCTAGATTATTGTTCTGCATACAAGGTGTAAATAGTTTTTAGTCTATCAGATATATTTTACATGCACATAGACAAGCACAAATATGACAAGCTACTGAGTGAAACAAAATCATGACTAGGACTAATGTAAAATGATTCGGCAGAATGTTGTTTGCTTATGCTGTGTTAGATTGCTTACAGCTGTGTAACCAGCTTTATTTATGATATAAAGAAAGTATGAAAATTGAACTGCAAGTGGAAAAAGAGTGAATAAAAGTGCTATTTTGTCTAATAATCTGCTTGACTACAAGTTGGCTGTCTGGAAAAAAAGCTTAGTGAAAAGCTAGTGGGCCACCAGCTTTGCTATCAGTGGGCCAAGAGTTGCTATTTATGTGCTTTTATTTTTTAAGAATGTAGTGGACAGTTCTGGAGCTGAGAGGGAGGAAACCAGAGCCAACACAGCTACAGGAGAAGCAAGGTTGGAGTATTTTGAGCTGTAGCATATTGGAAGGCTTGTGGGTTCAAAATTTTCCATACAGAACATTCGGCTCCTTCAGTTTTCCATAAAATTTGGATAATCCTAGCTGAATATTTTATGCATTCATTTAAGTTAATACATTTATTAGATTTGGCCAAAAAACCCATATAGGTTGTTGGTTATTCAGCTGAAGTCACAGGCAGATGGGAAACAGCCATGCTATGAATAAATTTCATGGCAGTGGCACAGAGAAAGCCTTGATCACTTTCTTAGTCACCGTCACCTCATGCAAACTCATCACAACTTGACTAGTACATTCCATTAGGGACACACTCATTTAGCACAAGCTAAGCAGCCAGGCCAACTCTTTGCATCGCAGAGTGCCTTCTAAAGCGGCTATATCAGGAAAACCATGAATTCAAAACAACCGCCTTCATGCTGCTAGTAACAAAACAGTTACATGCTTCCTGGTATCCCCTGCTAAAGTTTCTAATGGTTAGTACAACTGAAGTTACAAAGAATGTTTCAGCCTGAATTACTTTTTGAATGAGATGCGATGCAGCCAATCAGAACACAACTCATTTCCATATATTTGTACAGTCACAGTAACAAAAACAGCCTGTTTAATTCTAAGAGATTTTTGGTACGTGATACATACAGAAGTCATAATTGATATCAAATAAGTGTAAACTGTGTTGATGCTACTGATGTATTGATTGTCACACAGAGCTCTTCTCAACATTCCTCACATGTTCTGCTGCGGCTCACACAGCGTGCACACACCCCATAAGCCAATTAGTGGGCTTCAGTACATGATGCTTCATGATGACTCAGTCCCACAGAGGGGCTTTGTGTGATGAGCAACAACAACACCAAGAGCTCACAGTCAAAGAGCTCATCAATCAGAGAGGCAGAGCCACTAAGAGTGAGAGGATGGGACTCTAATAATCTGACCCTTACACAAAGTTTATACACTTTTTTGTAGTTTATTTGGTTTAATAAATAATAATTTTTTAAATAAATAAAATGAACTCAATATTTAAGAAAAAAGGCCCTTAAAGGTACGAGTAATTGTTAAATGACTTTAATGATTTACAAAATTTATTATAAATTCATTGCCACATCTGATCCAGCCAATCAGGTATTTCTGAAGAAGTCAGTTACCTGGAGCCGGTGTGGCAGATCATGGTAGTAACTCATTTTCATAGGAGCATTAGAGCATTAAACATTAGAAAAGTACAATGTATCAAACTAAAGCTATGCTGCAGGTCTGTTGTGAGCATTTTCAAATGACAGGAAGCCCATGTTTTTCCAGCATTTCAGCATTTTCCAGATTTGGGCGTGTAACAAAACTGTCAGTAAATCTAGAAATAAAAGAGATACTGCAGTCGGCCACAAAAACAGTAGGTGTTTGGCCATATAACTATGTTTCAAATGCTTTAGACAGGTCAATAAAGACCCCAATGGTAATTTAATTTATAATCAAGTGCTTTGGAAATTTTCTCAGTTATCTGGATCAGGGCTATGGAGGTAGAATGGTCAGGGTGAAAAGTAGCCAGATTTTACACATCTGTTTACACCCCTGTGATTTGGCCTTAGAATGTTGAGCACCTGAGCTCTGGTCTGATTTGCTGGTTTCCAGCAGGACACCGCAATGACCACACAACGGCTACATGTCGAAACAAACACAAGACATGAAAACTAAATGAACCTCAGTGTAAATAGGCTAGGCCATTGTACTATTTAGTTAGCTATGTTAACATTGGTTACTTAAGGCTTGCTAGTAGATAACATTTAAGTGCAAATACATTACTGACTTATTAACTGATCTGTAGTTGGCTTCGTATTCGGCAACTCATTTTGCCAAATTTTCCGTTCCAACGTAAATGGTGCTGCAGTTCTATTCTGGTGCCTGTACAGCCTGAAGCATTTAAGGTGGAACGGAACTTTCAATTAAGAAGCTGGTGAATAGGAAGCCAACTTCATCCCTGTCCATCGACAGTTCATTTCCTTAAAAGGGGAAGAAAAGTGCCAACATCGCCTGGAACAACAGACTCCTCCACATAGCCTATCATTTTTGTTGCTGTTGTGCCGTCAGGATTGTAACATATAAAAAAACAACTCGTTGTACTGACCACTTTTCTAAATGCGGGATTTGAATTTGAAGGAGGAACAACAGTGTTTGAGGCTCACTGTATGTCAGTTCTGTGTACTGAACACTCCTGATTCAACTATGTCAATGAAAATATAGATTTCCATCCTATGGCACGTTTAATGGAAGCACAGTAAAGGTGCCAGAAAGGTTCTTTGAAGCAGTGCCATAGAAGAACCACTTTTGGTTTTACCTTTTAGTCGATGGTTCTCATCCATGAGTTTGGCTAATTAACTGCACAGTACGATTCAAGAGTTTTATTGTCATGTGTACAGCAGAACAGACAGTTACACTGTACAATGAAATTCTTACTTTGCTTTCTTACAACAGTTGAGGAGCATTCCTTTACATTTCTCCAGTTTGGGGTGATTTAGATTTGTTTTAGGGTGGGGTGAGATGTTTCTAGCAGACAGTCTGTGGGTGATGTTTCTAAATAGGGATACAGTATGGGAGTTCTGCATATTTAGAGGGGTGAGATCTCTCTTCTTAGCTCCTGTTGAGAGAGTATGAGTGGGAGAGAGAGAGAGAAAGAGCGTGTGAGAGATAGTGAAGGGGGGTTTATAGCTGGTCTGTTTTCAGGAGATGTTCCAGGCTTCGGGCTTACATAGCAGCAGCAGCAGCAGCAGCAGCAGAAAAACAGCAGAATAGAAAATAGAATTCACACCCAATTATTTAAATAGACTGGAATTTAAATCACTTCGCACTGCACTGCACTATGACTTCATTATCAAAACAATGCAAATGACCTCAAATTCCTTCACCATTAAACATGCTTTTATTTTATCTGCAAGAGTATATGTGAGCATCACTGCCATAATCCAAACCTGTGACTCAAAGTTTTAAGTTTTAGAAACTGTGAATAGAAAAGACACATATGCCAAAAGAAAATATAATTATATTAATAAGTTACTGTTTGGGACATAAAATGTTTAACAGATAAATACACAGATGCTTCAAAATCGTAATATATTTAAATACATTAAATATACAACATGTCCTATATGAGCTTCCAAAAAGCATGGACATGAAGCCTCTTTGTGGCTATAATATTCTCTGTTCCTTTGAGAAGCATTGCACAAGATTTTGGAATGTGTCTACGGGAATTTGTGCCCCTTCAGTCAAAAGGACATTTGCAAGGTCAGACATTGATGTTGTAAAAGATCTATCCCACAGTCGAGTTGAAGTTAGGACTTCCCTTACACAATAATAGCAGGTACAGTTGACCGGAGCAGATCTAGCAGGGCAGAAAGACTTGTGGCAAGGGTTGTATCCCATGCCCCGCAAGTTACTGAGCTTGTTATTATTTATTTATTTATTTATATTTTTGCACAGTGAACAAGAGAAGAAAACAATCTAGGAAATACAACAATAGTGGTGATCATAAGAATGTGCAGGGAAAGTAAAAAAAGCCCAGAAGGGCTTGTACGAAGTACTTTTACTCAACGAGAAAAAAAAGACAAATAAAACAAGAGAATTAAATAATATAGAAAATGCAGTATTTTCAGTGTGTGGTAAGAGATAATGAGCTGTTTTTTGAAATAATTAAGACTCCTACATTGTTTTAGATGATGTGGGAGGCTGTTCCAAATTGAAGGTCCACAATGACACAGAGTAAACTGTCCTAGTGATGTCCTAAAAAAAAGCTGTTCAAAGTTGTTTAAAGGGTATTGTATGGTAATGGTGCACTTGACAATTGTACAGAAATATGTTTTTAATATCTGGTAAAATGTTATGTATAAAAGAAAAAACAAACTGAGAGATTTAAAGTTGGTTGATTTCATAGACATTAAGTATCTGAAGGTTCTGAAGTAATGGACAAGAAGAATAATAATCTCATGCAGTGACAGTTCTAACAAAGCGTTTCTGAAGCATATGTACAGGTGATACTACTTTTGAATGTACTGGCCCAGATAATATTGCAATAAGACAGATATGGATAAATCATTGTACAATACAGGTTGATAAATATTGCTAAATATTGTTTTTGGGAGAAGAAATTTGACTCTTCTGATTGCACCAGTACTTTTTTTGCTATTTTATTTGTGATTAGATTAATGTTCTCTTTCCATGGACTTAGGTTACTGCATGATAAGATATATGGATATATTGGTTAATAAGATTAAGTAATGCTTTTGCCAATGATAGGAAACATTTTTTTAGTAATGCTGGCCAGCAATCATCCATACCAGCAGCATTATTCTTGAGTTTGTTTATAATGTCATTGAACTCCATTAAAGTTATTGGTTGGAACTTGAAATCATTAAGTGTCGGATGAGGATGTGGTAAAGATTGAATGCCTGTGTTCATGAGAGAACGGTCTGCCTGAAATGCTTAAACTCAATAATTAGAAGGGCTGTCCACATACTTTTGGCCATATAGTGTATAATGACTGCAGGTTATAACATATTGTTTGCTGCTGGCTGTTGAAAGACTGAATATGAGAGGAATGCACTACCTACAGATTTAAATATTGCTCTTTGAAAAACATTAAAAGTCTTTTTTGGATGTTTGAATTGTGATCGAGCATTATTGATCCATGCCCCACAGTGCTTTGCGCTTGGATGGCTATCGGGAAGGCAGTTTTGGAGCAGATAAGGTCAGGGTCAGGGTACAAGTGCTGTTTTGTGAGAGATGAGAGGCTAAACAGAATACTGATTATTGCAGGAACACATGAATAGATCTGCATTTAGCGGTAAAGGGATGTTTAAATGCTTTTCTGAGCTTTCCTACAATGGATAGTGTCAGTACTTAAAAAAACTGATAAACTGTGTTTCTTTCACAGACACTTTCACAGAAACTTACCATAGTTTGACCACTTAAGTTGGTAACCCTCTGGTTCAGAACAACAAGATCCTGGGAATTCAGTGCATGAACATTTAATATAGAAAAAACACTGTTGTGAATCATTTTTAATAGTGTTTAATAGCTTAATAAAATAATAGCATAATAGCTTAATAAAAAGTTTACAATGGAGAGAAATCTTGATGAGCCAGTAACATTTTGGGCAGATTTTAAAGGCTTATATATATAAAGTCATAATTATAAAAGCAAAAATATACAAACAAAGAGTAAATATTTCAGTTCTATATTTGTAAATCAGGGAAATCAGCATTCCTCACATTTTCTGCATTACATACCATTGTAAGAAAAAATAGTATCTCCAAAACAGCAATTTTACAGAGAAGGCCATTTTTCTTTGAATGTAAGTCAATGGAACCAGAATTATTTCCAGATTAATTTGGAGTATTTCTATTGGTCCTTTCATTATGAAATGCATGCACTGTACGAGGCAGCTGTCATGTTCAAATTAAAAAATGAAAATGGTAAAAAATGGAGATTCTTTGAACAGAGGCGATACACATACAGCTGTATAGATGTGCCCCCCCCCCCCAATAAAAAAAAGTGATGTGAAGGAGATAACACTGTAGTTTAATATTGACTATATCCAGGTGCTTTAACTAGCATTCATTTACAGCATTTTGTGACATCAGGAAGGAAGAAGACAAGAAGGACGCCATTATTACTGCTTTTTTTAAACTAGCAGAAAATGCACATTAGATGCACAAGTTACTTCTAGTCATATATCTTCTCTCTCTGAAAGACCCTCACACCCACACTATCCCAAAGCACTAAACAACAACAAAGTCTGCTTAATGGAGGAAGGCAGTGCATACGACACATTTGCATACCAAGCTCTACTGAAATGTGGCAGATGCCAGAGTGCAACCTGTAATGATCATGTTATATTTAAGTTAAAAGCGTTGTACATGTTTCATTATATCAAAAGCTGGCTAGCTTGGTTATCTTGTTGTCATATCAGTGATATTTTCTTCATTTAAGAAATAAAGTGAAAAATTCTCATATTTTTGAAAAACTGTTCGCTAACCAGATTGGGGCACCGTAGTTAACTAGAAAGAAGCAATGCTTGTACCAGGTTGTGCTGGTACAAGCAGATCAGACACAGCAGTGCTGCTGGAGTTTTTAAACACTGTGTCCACTCACTGTCCACTCTTTTAGACATGCCTACCTTGCTGGTTCACCATGTAGATGAAAAGTCAGACTACAGTCTGTAGATGTAGAACTACAAAGTGTTCCTATATGGCTGATAAAATGGACAGTGTGTGTAGATATAAGGAGTTAATATTATAGCTGATCAGTGTGTATTGTAAAGCAGGTAATGTTTTCAGGTAAATTTCAGGTAAAGTTTTCAGGTAGGGTGATTTAGGCTGTGAAAATTACCTAAACTTATTTATGTAACTTAATCCTCATTGGAATGAAATACTGAAAAGAAAACATCTTGTCTGTCCTTATTCAGAGAGTATTATTTTTTCCTTCTTCCTAGTTTGACTGCACTGATTTGTTGTTTTCTTTACACCTGCCTTTTACCTTTGTGTGTGTATATGTGTGTGTGTGTGTGTGTGTGTGTGTGTGTGTGTGTGTGTGTGTGTGTGTGTGTGTCTTTCCTAACAGTGACTAGAAGCCAAGTTAGCAGCTGTCATTCTAGCAGCATTAGCATGTTCTGACTGAATTCTTCACACATGTTGCATGCTGAAGTTCTGTTGGCACAAGCATCCTTGCCTTGAAAGTAATTACATTAACATAATTGGAACAATTTATCCCTGTGTTACGTGGCTGCAGCTTTGCTGTTCACAGGGATGATGCTCAAGAGGATATGATTAGTCAACACTAAGCATCTGTTCATGCACTGAGAATGGTTGAGTTATTCGGGCACACGTCTCAATACTTAATTATTGAGTTATAAGTTCATTTCTACTAGAATTTATATGCAGGATTAAAAACAGCAGACTCATTCTGCTCGTACGTGAACAGCGTGTGAATTAGAACAGCTATTTGTATGCCAAATTAACATTCATGAATAAGGGAAGCATAATTATACTGGAATCATGTTGATGTCAGCTAACGATATATATATATATATATATATATATATATATATATATATATATATATATATATATATATATATATATTAAGGCAACATTTGATGATGTTTTTGCTGAAATTCGGTAGAGCAGGATGTTTAATGTCTGCATATCATTAATTTTAGTGCATTTGTAACACTGAAAGTAGATTTCTCTGTGTTTGCTAATACAAGTTGATTTAGACCCATTTCCTCCATGTCTAACTGGGGGTTTTACTGACACTGATACCTTTTCCTCAGTACAGCTGCTTGGATGACACTTTTTTGTCGAATGTTTTGTTGAATGAACATGTTGAATGTTGTTTAGACATCAAATCCACAGTCCAAAATTCGAATACTAATATACTAATATACTGTCACAAATGCTTATAAGATAAGACTTGGGTATTAAAATTTATTTTGGCATGCTTTTTAAATGCTTGGTTTTAGTGGAGTAATTCAGTTATCATAAAGCTACAGGTTGAAGTTTAACACTCTGGTAGTTAGATTAGTTGCAAATATATCATGCCACAATCAACACAGGCATTAAAGGCTAGTATATAAATACTGTAGATTTCTCAATCAATTACATTATCAACTTACATTATATGCTGGAAAATACTACCTTCCCGGCTCTGGAGGCCCTGATATTGTTTGTACTTGAATGATCAAGTACTTACCTATTTTCTTGATAATTAGTTGATATCACTTAATCCAGGCAGGTAGTTTGTACTGTGTGGTTGAAAATTGTAGTTTACTTATTTTATTATAAGAGTAAAACAAACTCAAAAACAGAAGCAGCAACAGAATACAGGGGCAGAATTAATTCATGAATAATTCCTAGTAAGTTAGTTGATTTCTGTTTATTAGCTCTGATTTTTACTTTGGTTTTAGACAAACAGCTTATATACATGTAGTATATGAATAAAATGAAGCAGTTTAACAGTTACATTTCTGCAACATTTATTTGATATATAATTATACTTTGTTAACATTATAGTTTGAGTGTATTTAACACCATTTATAATTTTGGTGAACTTAAACTGAGTTTCAAAATTCATTTGAGGCAACAAGTTACCTCTCATATTTTGAGTAGACATAACTTCTCAAGGTTTGCAGTGTGAGCCTTCTAAAAATAGCTCAGCATTTCAGGATAGAATGTGAAGAA